>CM050171.1:83613137-84243926 GCA_027410445.1 Discoglossus pictus | reverse complement strand
CCACCTTTTTGGAGCCCTTTAAGCAGTGAAGTGGAGGAGCCCCTGCAAGTGAGTATGCAAGTTATGCGCTGACCCATTTTTGCCTTTTCTATGTGTGTAAGTTCCTTTCTCTGTTGTAACTCTCTTGTTCTAAGTCTGAACTGCAGCACTTTGTTTTTTTTTTAAGCCAGCAACCATTTAAAAAAAAAAAAAGTGGCGCCTCTCACAGTGAAGTGTCCCTGGGCTGCTGCTTAGTTGGCCTAATGGGTAATCCAGCCACGGCTACACACAAGCCTGGATTTGATGAATATATATATTCATTTCACAGTGGTCATTTAAGCTCCTCTTAGTACATGAACCCACCAAATCAGTATGTCATACGTCATACTGTGCTAAAATAATATTGGTAGTTAGTACCATAAAGTTAGCAGGTTGAGTGTTGCTGTATAGTGAGTGAATAGACAATAATCGCATATGTAGGACCTGTGAAATTATTATCAGTTGTGACAGTGTCCTTTTAATGTCACTGCCATCCACATAACATATTATTTTCCCAATTATGCTGGAACTGAGAAATATGCAGAGGAACCAGGTGCACATTCAGAGTAATTTGTATCCTATCAAAGAACCAAATGTATTGTTGTGTTCTGATTACTAGATTTAATTAACTGTCAGTATTGTGAGATAAAATATTAAGGAAATCAGGCTAACATTCAGCTTGTGTCGATCTTGGACAGATATATAACTATAAGGGGCGGGTTATCCTACTGGTGCTTACTCTTCTATTTTGTTTTATTGTCAAGTGGCAATTTACAGAGGCAGAACAGGATGGTAATCTTTTTCTGACTTTCTAATCCTGTTAGGAACAAAAAACAATTTCTGTTACCATTAAAGTAAATTTTGTAAAACTATTTCCCACCATTATCAAGTCATTTAAAGTTATCTGTAATTACAAAGTAACTTTTGATTTTTAAAATAAAACTTATATTGCAATGTCAAGGAGTTAATCAACAGAAATTTTTATATGGTTATAAACAATGAGCCTTATTTAATTTCAACAGTTACAGATCGATTTAATTGAACAAGCCCGCAATTACAGGGCCGAAGTCTAAAACCGTAAACTATGAACCCGTATGTAGCATTTCAGGGCATAACCAATCATTTCTATTTAGGTTTAGCTATCAAACCTGGTAAAATGACAAATACAGAAAAATCTTTTTAAGAATAAGTCATAAAATAATATGATGTTACATTGATCAAGCTACAGAGCATTCCTGTAATAAATTCCACCTCCTGCATGTACTTGTTGTTCTCAAGAATTCAAATAGTCTGTAATAATAGTTAATTTGACAAGACAACTTTATGTCTGTCTATGCCTGGTGTATACACTGTGTTCATGTCTAGGATTATTCAGGTACATACCTCCCAACAGTCCCTAGTTTCAGGGGAAATCCCTCTGTCCCTCTCAGATGTTTCTCTTTCAAAGGATGGCCCATATTTTTAGACAAAACCCTGTCTCCTGTCGAGACCATATCCCAGCTTCTCCGTTTTCTCCAGTTGTTTTCTCTCAAAGTCCAGGAGAAGGATAGAAGTCTGGAGTGTCATTTACAAAATATATGTCTATATAGACCTCTGAGAAAGCTAATGTCTTTGCAAAAGCTAATATCTCTCTTCTGGGGATGTCCCTTCTGGTGACTCCATAGATGCCTAGGGTTGGCATGGTGGTTTGGACTGGGGTGGGGGAGCCCTACTACAATATAAAAAATGCTTAAACCCCAAAAACAAAAAGTACACAGCACTGGGGCCCCTCCATAAGAGGGCCCTTGTCCAATACACCACGTGCACCACTGGTAGCTCCGCCCCCATAGGGTACATAATTTAAGTGTGTGCTTTTTTCTCCAGTTTAATATTAACATATTGACTGTCACAATTTGTACTCCAAACAATTATTTAATAAGAACAACTAAGACATTTTTTCTCGATGGGACTTTGTTCCAGTAAGTAATGGAGTATCTTATATTGTTCTGTGTTACTCATTTGATGAGGATACTACTCACCTATTAAATATAAATCTGAAAACTACCTTTACTCTGTAAACAAATTCTATTACGAAACACCTCACATTATCTCCCTCCAGCCGTTCATTAGCAAACATTAAGTCATTGTTGATTTTTTTACTCAAAACTGTATGTGCTAATTACAATATAAGTTACATTTTCCCATTAGTGTATTAACACGTCGCTGCTGCTCTTAAGTAATTAAGGAAATGTGCAGAAACATTTTGGAATGTGACCCATTAGCAGTTCTGACGGTAGGAGTAAATCCCATATGAATGATATTTAATCTGAGCAAAGTGCCATATATTATCAATGAGAACATTTGCACTATATCCATTAGTTCTACAATTAGGATAAAATAAGTATTATTTAATGTTTTGTTATTGAACATGAACAATTACTTATTCTAAAGAAGTAGAACAATTAATATTGTAAAATAAAAAGATAAAACAGATAAAATATTACTATGATATGTTAGATTTATCCAAAGGTTTTGCGAAAAATTCCAAAATAATATAAAATAACAGACATTTACAAAGTTTTTAGGGTTTGAATACTTGGTCAACTTTAAAGGTATATGTAAGTTCCATGGGTTTCAAATGTTTCCTAATAAACAGCTACTGATTAGTAGAAAAATATGTATATATTGAAAAGTTGAACGTACTTACATATGTATTTGCTAGATACTGATATGTGGATGTGCACACCCCTATGAATCTTACATAAAGTGTACCCTGCAGGGTACAGTATGTGACCTCTAAAGGAAATGATGGTTGTTGGGGTCACAGCTGAAATTACCCATAAGGAGACAGGCAGAGAGAAAAAAAAACAGCAACTGCCAGATTGTGATACAAATGTTTCAATCTTTATTTCCTCCTGATTGGCCAAAACTATTTTTCAAATTGTATACCAATTTAGCATGGGTTTGGAGGATGTAAACCCTAAGTTTCAACTGACAGAAATTAAAAGATATTTTGCTAATTTCAAGGTAAGTGTTTAAATGCTTATTTTGATATTTTTCCATGTATATTATGATGACACAGCACTAAGAGAAATATAGTTTGATTGTTGGTTTATATCAGTCATTGTTGGAATACTTGCTATGCCTTGCTAGAGCTGTCAGCATACCAAAGTATACTTCAAGAACAACAATTACCAGCTGTCAAAAGAGATTTAAAGCTTGAACCAAACCTTTATTAGAAAAGGAGATAGTCCCACAAATTAATGTGGTAGTCTCATAGTGATTTTTTCACCCACTATAAAATAACTAGCGACTTGCCCGTCAAAAAATGACAGTCAATAAAATTTGAACCCATGGTAATGCTGTTTGGCCCACAATGTTAAGCTTTTTATACTCTAAGGACCTTCGGCGCTCATTGCGAACCTCTCTTCGCGTGTCCTTTGGCTCCTCTCTGTATTTTTTTAAATACTAATTAATGAAATAATTGAATAATAAATTAATATAGTTTACCTTTTTCTAATTAATATATGTGACAATCAATAGCCTGAAGAGGTAACAATCTGTTTTTAGCGTCCTGCAGCATATAATGTCCAGTTGAACTGTTGCTGCCCTGAGGAGATAGTTTTATGAATGTCCCAACTGTGCATTAGTAATAACCTGAGTGCGCAAGGGCAAACCGTTGGTTTATTTGTGTAAAGCACTACTTTAGATGCGTAATGTTGTTAGTTGCAAGTTAGGATTGTAAAATAGCGTTGTTTGTCTATGTGCTAAGGTTCACGAGCATTTGCCGTCCTTTGTAATAGTGTATTTTGTACCTCGTACGTTCCTGGGTGAAAGTGGTACGCGGTTGGTGGTGTTTTGCGTAGTCCAGGGTTGTGTAGCCTCATTTTCATTTTGTTTGGCCGCCATTTTTTTCTCGCTTAGCCGATTTTTGAGTGCCGAAACTCGGCGAAATCCACTTAAATTCGCATTCCACCTCACTCCTAGACGTCCTGGCTGTTCCCCCGTGCTGTGTGTAATGTTTTTGTTGTATTTATTTATTTTTTTGTGTGTGTGATTCGTGTTTTTTGCTTAGCGGGGTTCGGCTGTTAACTTCGTATTTTTCCTATCTCGTATTTTTTTTTCAAAGTCCCGCGTCTCGTACTTTTTTTCTAAGTCCCGCGTTTGTCAAGTGCTTGCAGCCTAAGGCGATCCCGCGTTTCCTAAGTGTTTAGAGGCTAAGTACCGCTTGTTTCATTGCCTCCACTGCTCGCCTCACGTTCTTGAGTGAAAGTGGTAAGCGGTTGGCTGTGTTCTGCGCGGTCCAGGGTCGTGCAGCCTCATATTCCTTTTTTTGGGCGCTATATTTTTTTCTCGCTTAGCCGATTTTTGAGTGGCAAATCTCTGCAAAATCTACTTAAATTTGCGTTCCACCTTACTCCCAGACGTCCTGGCCTAAGTGGTGCGAGATACTGGATTGCCTCCCTATGCGAGGCTTGCAAGAGATCATCGCCTAAGTCGTACGCACCATGCAAAGCGTGACGACGTCTTGTAGTTCGAAAATTATAATATGTGATTCTAGATTTGAGTACAGAGATCTGAATGGATTTCAGAGATGGGGAAGAGTGACACAACAAGGGAAGCACAAAAGTTACTTATATTCTGACTGCAGCAAAGCAGTGGTATTAATAATCTTAAGAAGATGTGGAAACATCTTAGAAGCAACCTATGAGAACCATGGTGATGGTGCAGTATTTGCTTGGCTATGGGACCGTGTTCTGTAGTATCTTGACATCAGTTGTTAAAAGGTTTAAGGATATTCTTGGGGCTCAATGAGTTGCAATGCATCATAAACATGCATCACAGCCTTCACTGAGCTTAGTTTTACAGTAACCGCACAGCCCAAGACGAGCTAATATGACCCCTTACTATTAGGATGTTTCACGGATGTGTTAAACTCTAGGGCCCCTATTCAATTGAGCAATTGTAAGTTACTGGAGCCCGTAATGGTGCCCTTAAACTAATTTGCAATTCAGTCAATAAGTTAATACTTATCAGGCCACCCACAGTATCATCAGGCCACCCACAGTATCATCATTCATTTTTATTATTTTGTACATTGTCGAATTGCGAGTCTAGTTGCATATGGGCCCTATAAACGCTAATTGATTGATGTGTAACCTCCATGTTTTACTGACGTCATGATGATGGTCTCATTTACTATTGGCTGTTTCTAAGGGCCTCATTCAATTGTGATTTGACCAATTGAATAGGGCTCTAAAAAAAGAACATATTTTTTTTAAAGAAGTTTTTATTTAGTTAAAACCTTGCTTATGGATAGATGTTTACTAACCAAAAACTTCTTTAAAAAAATATGTTATGTGCTTATTTAGAGCCCTATTCAATTGGCCAAATTGCAATCGAATGAGGGCCTAAGTCGGTAGTTCCGGCCTTGCTTAATTGATCGTGATCATGCTTTGAAATGCTACATATGATTGCAGGGTTTACGGTTTCGGCTTTCAGCCAGGTATCTGCGGCCTTGTTCAATTGAATCACTCTGTAATTGTAGCAAATTTCAAGCTCGCAGACTTACAGTCTATATAACGTAATCTGGGGGTTTGCAATTGACCGGGGTTTGATCACCATCAAGGCCCTGGGTTTGATCACCATCATAGTATTCACTAAAGCATTTCTCTACTCTCTGCAACAGCAATCCAGGTATCAACCATTGAGACTTAAAGCCTATTACCAAAATCATAACTAATTTTATAATCTGTTATATGCAGAGTTTATGCACATATTTATTATTATTTATTATTGAATTAAATTTGTTTTACACTGATTCATAATGGAAGCTGTAAGACTGAAATATTTGTAACTCATCATCTAGTATTAAAAAGGAATCATGCGGCATATAACAAGTATAATTTAATATTTCCAAAAAATCTATCTTATATAGAGAGTGAAGCAACTATGCTTAGACTAAAACTAGACGTAGTATTAGTCTAAGCCTATTTGCTTGACCCTCGCTATACAAGTTTTTCGGTAGTTTATTTATTTTTAGTTTGTGCACTATTTGAGATACTCTTAGTTTGTTAAACGTATTTTTAGCAAGCTTGGCTGCTTATATTAGTGTAATATTAATATTAATAGATTAATGTGAAGTAATTTGAGCACTTCTATATTTCATAGTCATTTATAATGCAAAATAAACATCTTTATAGATGTTTTGCTATACTAAAATTACTTTAAATAGCGCCTAAGTATGACTAAATTCAATTCCACATTGCAATCACTTCTGATGTGATATAAAAAGGTGGATAGAGATTTAGAGAACATAATATGGTAACTTACAGCCTTATTAATTTGCAATTGATATAATACACAAATGGGGAGATACACTACAAAATGTCTGGGATAAACTGCATAGATTGAAGTGAATCTTATCTCATAGCAGCAGACTTTTTCCTGATATACACTAACAGCCTTATTAAATTGCAATTCAGCAAATCTTAAGGGCTCTATATAAGTACAGAGCATATTTTTTTACAGAAGTTTTTAGTTAGTGAAGACATTGCTTTTGGATAGAAGTTCACTAACTAAAAACTTCTGTAAAAAAAAATATGCTGTGTGCTTATATAGAGCCCTTAAGATTTGCCAAATTGCAGGGGGGATATATTGTACAAGGGGTTGTCAGACCCCTGGCTCTTTCATACACATGTGGTGGGAATGCCCTAAAGTTGCTCAGGTATGGACAGCTGTGACAGATCTTGCAGTTGACATTTTCAAAACCCCAGGAGGGGGCTCATTAGATTCATGTTTATTGGGAATCCCAGACCCACGGCTATCCCCAACACAAAATAGGCTACTACAGTATATGTACATGGCTACCAAGTCACATATCGCTAAACATTGGAAAACGGATACACTTGAGCTTCAGGCTATAAAAAACAAAATAAACTATCTAGCAGTAAACGAGCACATGACACATATTTTGGCAGATTCGGTCCAGAAATACAGAGACATATGGGACCCATGGTTAGCACATGCGGGCTAGCAAGGTGGGAACACAAGTGGGTAAGGCAACAGAGAGAGGGTAAACAAAAGGGAAAAAAAAAGAAGGGGAAAAACTAGGAGGAGGAGGAAACGTGAGAGGCGCTGGAGAGTCCGACGAGGAGCTATGAAGTCCAGCAAGGTAAAACGAATAGAAATTATAATTCTTGTTTCTTATATATTATATGTGAAAATACAGATGACACTACAGTTTTGACTTTTGTTCAAGTTTAGGTGTGTAAGAATGAATAAAGGATATGGGGGATTGATATGTTGAATTAGGTTTCTGGGATTAAGAATAGATACCTTGTACCTAGGAAGGTTATTTTTTAAGGGTAGTAAGGAGGGAAGGGCTATAGGCTTAAATGACCAGGCTTAAACCCGAGTATGTATAAATAAAGACAAAAAAACCCTATTGGAGATTGTTTTTCTGTTTTTTTTGTTTTATTTTAGAATTTCACATTTGGTTAGTTGAGTTGGCGTGGGTAGGATTTATATAAGTTAAATGCTATTTGGAATGTTGCAGGTAGGGCAAATACAGGGAACACTAGAAGGGGCATTTGGGGATTAAGGTTATTATTGCCAATTGTAATAGGCCCCATTAAGCCTAGCCTGCGAGCTATGGATTACTGAGTCGATAAATGAAAAGTTACAGAGGGAAAGAAATAAGTTATACCCATTTATGGTTAGTGTTGTATTACTAGAAAACGGAAAAGGAAGGGGGAGAGGTCACGTTGATTGCAGAGTCAGGCTACATATGTTTATAGAAATGCTTTTAGAAGGTTAATTCCTGACCTGTGAGTCATGGCTTACTGATATATTGTTTGTTTAATATTGGAAGTGACCAATAAAAACTATTGATGAAAAGATTTGCCAAATTGCAATTTAATAAGGCTGTTAGTGTATATCAGGAAAAAGTCTGCTGCTATGAGATAAGATTAACTTCCATCTATGCAGTTTATCCCAGACATTTTGTAGGGAATCTCCCCATTTGTGTATTCAGATCCTTCCACAGGAAACTACAGTAATCCATAGGTCACAAACAGTGTAAATTATGCACTCCGATTAGGTAGAAGTGTCGCCTTGAAAGGTTTCTTGACTCTTTGTATACAGCAGGTCAAGGAACAATACATGAACTCACTTTTTATGTCTTGCAAACCAGCTCAATTGGTTTCAGTTGCCCTGAATTGACTCTTTGTTCTTGAAGGCCCCTAGAGACGTGTCTTTTCAGCCTACTGTAAAGTACATGCTTTATCTCTTTCAAATCAGCTGCCAAAGATGAAGTGCAGCCTGAACATTTACTCCGTGTGGATTAATATAAAACCAAACAGAAGATCAAACACCTGCATTTTGTGTAGCCCGTAGTTATTCCCTTAACATTTCACCACCAGGTACGGTAATGCATTACTTGACTTTGTCCATGGGTTTGTATTGCCCATTACATCCTATTTTGTCAAGCAGGTTTTTCTGGAGACATAACAAAAAAGGAGTTTTTATCAGCCCTAAGTCATCTTCATTTATTTCCATTTATTTAAAAATGTAACAAAAGGACTATACTTGCTGACTGTCCAGCTTCTGCAGCATGGTTGCACTTTTTGCTGTTTTGCCCCAGGTTGTTAATGTATAGGGAGATGACCCACTTTCAGTACGAAGGTAAGTATTGTTAATTTGTGGTTGATTAAGTTATTTCCAATGTTCCAACAAACAAAATAGTTACTGAGATGTGCAGAATGGTTTTGCGCTACATTATTATGCACATGTGTGTTTGTGTTGTTTAGTTGTGTCTGACTCTATGGGACTGCATGGACAATAACAAACCATGCTGATCCACTTGGTATTCATGGCAGAGTTACCAGTTCCTTCTTCAGTGGGCCCTAGGTAGTCACCAAATCCAAGTACTGACCAGGCCCAACCCTGCATGGCTTCTTGCTTCCCTGACCGAAATCAAATCCAGGTGGCAGCTGTGAAAGCACCAAATCCTAACCATTGGACCACCAGGTAACCCATTATGCACATGTGTGTTTCCTAAATACTAATGGACTACTTTGGTGTGCTGATTTGTGCTTGTTTGTCTCTGTAGTGACAAAACCAATGTGCCTCAGTGTTATTATCCAGTTAGATCCTCACCTCCCCAGTTATCAAGATTTCTGGGCTACAAATTAGCATATAGAGCCTCACATTAGCACAATGATACTGCATAAACAGTGCTGGGTATCTAGGAATTATTTCCTGTAGATACATATTTCTAGTACAATATATAGACAATTAGCAATACTTTTCATGTAACCACGATGTTGTTGGGGTAACAGTTTCCCTTCAATACAGTAATTTAAAAACACGTCCTCACTTTATTATATATGACCAGAAGACCTAATGACAAGCACACAACTGAAAGGAAATAGGAACTCATATAATAGAGTGGGATCTTCATTAGAAATGGCAGATTTAATTTATGTTCATACATATGCGCAAACCAAAAAATATATATTGTGACCTGGAAAGCAGAAGTTGTGACATTAAAATAGCAGAATTCCCAGGAATTATAAAAGAATTGTTAAAACAGTGTGCAGAAATATTTATATAATTGTTCATAGTGCACAGGCTGTACTCCAAAAAAGGATAGCTGATTATAGTAGTTAAATGCCAAAAAAAACTTTTAGATGGTCTGCCAAGATCCTCAGCAATGTTTAAGTGGTTCTTGAAATAAGTCATTTGGGAACCACTGCTACACTGCTATAGCACTTTGTTTTGGATTCATTTTGGGATTCATTCCTAAATTAAATATGTAATATCCTGGCTCTTGAACTGTTAGTAAAATACAACTGGTCCACTTAGCTATCAAGGTAAACATGGGGGAAATTTACTAAGAGGATGCTCGTTAATCCACAATCTACAGTAACACATAGAGCCTTATCGTGACTCACGTCTACATGTGATTTACTAATTCTAATTTATTTTATGATAATGCCCCACAATGCGTAATGTAGCATTATGTATCCACCCCCATCACCCCTGTACACGTGTGTTTTAACGGTCAAGTATGTGCAGTTTAGCAGCTGTCTCAGTTGATGCCGGTGCAATTCTACGTAAAAAATTGAGGCTACATGCTGATGATTTTAGATTTCTTTAGATGGCAAAGACACAATATCTGTGCTATGTGATTATTGAATTACAACAAACTTAGCAACATGATAATATGTCCTTGTATTGTCATTAGTACCACGTATTAATCACTTTTGTTTATAATGTAAGTCTGGCAACCATATGATGAAATTAATACAAATATTCATTTCTAGACAAGCTATATACCATTTGTATATATATTTTATATATATATATATATATATATATATATATATGTATATATATATATATATATATATATATGTATATGTATTTATATATAGATGTATATATATATATGTATATATATATATATATATATATATATATATATATATATAGATATATAGATGTGTATATATATATATATATATATATATATATATATATATATATAAAGAAATATCAACATATATAAGTATAAATAAATTATAATACAAACATTTGTATTAGGGTTTAATACTTCCATAAACTGGGATTGATTTACGCTAATTAAAACAAGAGTTGTGTTGATAGAACTTTCCTGTTATAATTAGCCAAGTATGTTCTATGTTAATGGCTGAATACTGGTAATATAATTTTATGTAACTATAAAAAATACTGCTATATCAGCATTGCAGGTAGTTAGAAGCAACATTTATCTTTAGTGAACGTGAAGAACTTGGATTTTCATAGTATGGCGTCCATAACATGCCCATTTAACACCCCGTTGATGGCATCTTTCAATTAGCCATGTATGGTTAGCTTTTAAAGTGAAAAAAGTCTTTAGTAAATTGAACAATGATGTGAGATGCTGCATGGTGGATTCACACACATGCACACATCCGCAATCCTTTACTAAATTCCTGATGCTAAATCATCCCAAATGGTAATTTTCGTAATCAGACTATTTTGTGTCGCTTATACTATTGGAAAGTAAGACATAAAAAGAAGGATGGAAGGAAAGAAAGAAAGAAAGAGAGAGATTTAATTTTGTCCTTATCTTGATTGTACATCCTCCCATTTTTTAGAAATGCCTTATTGTTGGTGGTGGGGTGTGATAAACTTACCTTTGACTAATGCAAGATGATAGTTATGATTTAGCTCTGAACAACATCATGTTGACAAGAGCTTTTATAATAAGGAGAGGACAAACAAGTAGCTATTAATACAATATATATTTACCCTATCCCAGGGACTTTTTAACACTCACCCAGCAGTACTGGCAGTAATAAATGGGCAATTAAATTGCAGATTAGATTTAATTTGAATAAATGTAAAGTTATGCATCTGGGAAGGGAAAAAAAGCCATTCAATTTCTAAACTAAAATGAAGCAAATCTAGGTGTATCAGATATTGAAAGGGATTTGGGAGTGCTTGTGGACAACCACCTAGGTAACAGTGCTCAAAGCCAAGCAGCAGCTGCAAAGGCAAATAAAATATTAGCATGTATTAAGAAGGGTATAGAAGCAAGGGAAGCAAATATAATTCTGCCACTATACAAATCTCTAGTACGCCCTCATTTGGAATATGAAGTACAATGTTGGGCACCACTTCATAAAAAGGACATTTTAGAGCTGGAAAAGGTACAGAGAAGGGCTACAAAACTAATAAGGGGAATGGAGGGGCAAAGTTATGAAGAAAGACTAACTAAATTAAACTTATTTTCTCTAGAAAAAAGGCATCTAAGAGGGGATATGATTACCTTATATAAATACATCCAGGGTCAGTATAAAGATTTGTCAAGGGAGCTTTTTGTGCCAAGAGGTTTTCAACTGAAAAGAAGACATCCCTTGAGATTAGAAGTAAAAAGATTCCACCTTAAAGAAAGAAAAGGGTTCTTCACAGTAAGGGTGGTTAATCTGTGGAATTCTCTACCAGAGGAGGTGGTGACAGCGGATTCGATAGATAACTTTAAAAATAAATTGGATATATTTTTAAATAAAAAGGGCTTTCAGGGTTATCTTTTATAATTAGAGAGGGAGTATTGATCCAGGGAGGAGTCCGATCGCCAGTATCTGGGGTCAGGAAATAATTATTATTTTTTCCTTTTGAGACAATTGGCAAAGTTTCACTGTTTTTTTTTTCTGTTTGCCTTCCTCTGGATCAATTAACAACTAATCAGCATATTGCAGATCAGAGAGATCTACAAAGTTTGAATGTAACTATGTAAATGTGAGGATTAATACATTTATGCTGATGAATATATATATTTTCTCACTAAAGATATTATTAAGTTGATGTAAAAATTGTTTATACTAATGCTTATAATTGATATCCTCACCTTGCTGGGGCATTAAAATAAGTAATACACTGTTTCTATTGTTATTATAATCTATATAAAAAGCTTAGTTGTAAGTAAAGTTTGTTTTTTGCATTAAGAAAGATGTCATAGCTTTGAGATACTGTACTTGATGTTCTGTCTACAAATCAGTTTACAGTCCACAACTGTGTCCCAAATCAAATAGGATGTTAAAATATAGTACAGTATAATATACAGTACTTATAAACAGGGTGTAGTTCAGGAAAGTGACATTATGGTGTTAAATATTTCCCTATATTTGCTATGATCCACTGACCTTGTGTGACTTTATTTTGCACAATGGAAGCGTTGGACCTTCCTTCTGTGGTGGAGCTGTCCTTGGTACTGAGCTCATCTTCAAATGCCGATTCCTTAGGCTCATTCTGCCAGATTCACTAAGCTTTGCAGGGGCTGTGAAGCAGATCACTGAAAACTGCTTGTTTCCTTTACGCAAATTGCCATTAAAGCCCCAGCCCATGCAGAGCTTAGTCCGGATAGTAATAAAATGGGACACCGTGGTTTTTAAAGTGATCTTTTCATCATTTAAGTGTCTACATATTAGTATAAAGCTAAGGCTCAATTAAGCCAAGTTTTTAGGTAGATAGTATGGGCAGACTATTTTGGTTCGCATCTCCCATCTAATGTATGCTTCTGTTCCTTTTAAAACTAGAGCAGACAATTCTTTCTTCTGTATAATAAGACTTTAATAAAATGTAATGATGATAATTGAAAGAATGATGCATTACATTAAATATTTTTCTCATTAACTGAAATACTAACATTAACACTAAGAAATTTGTGTGACTGAATTGTTTCTAATTAAATTCCTTTTTTTTCATTTAGTGACTTAGGTGATTTTACTTAATTACATTCTAATTTATTTCTTATTTATTGCTCGGTCGATGCTAGCGCTGTTGGTGGCTTTATAACACCTATAATCTAGTCAAATCACTTTGAAGATGTAACAGTATTGCAGCTGGATTTACATCTGTACTACCCCAAGGCACAAGCTCCTTAAAGGGACATGGAACTGTTTTATTTTATGCATTTAAAAGAGTAGGTTTTAAACATTACAAAAGTTTTTTTTTTTTGCATGAAAAAACATATTGTGCAAAGCCTGTTTAAACTTCATTCAAACTAATAATAAATGCAGAGAGCATAGTCTGTAGATCTTATTGCCTTGCAGAGGGAAGCCTCCAACAGCAGTTACAAATATAAACACGTTATTCTGCTCTGAGACCTTCATTTGCAGAACTAAATACATTTTGCACATTATCAAATGCACTCTTTCTGATGCAACAAAGAAAATAAATAGTACCATGTCTTTTTAATTTCCATTTATGTCTGTAGGACTAACTAGATTGCTATTGAGCACTGGAGGGAGGGTGGGGAGGGAGGGTGTGAAGGGGTATTTGTTATATCATTGTTTGGTATATGAGTTCCGAATTTGTCACATATACCCTAGGTAGTCACTACATTTGTTACTCCTGCAGTAATGTATACAACTCTCTCACACATGCAGCCATCACCAAATTATCGTGGATGCCTCACAGGACCTGTAGGGGCTTCATGTGTTATTTTTTTAATTAAAAGCTTTATAAGATTTTATTTGGCTAAGTATATATATATATATATATATATATATATATATATATATATATATATATGTATACATTTATCATGCAACAGTCCGTTTTGAAATTAAAATAAAGTACTTATAGGCAGCAGATAAACAGCATACATTTTTATAACAATTACATATATTTTTTAAATAATTTTAAATATAGCTTGAAAGGTATGTGGAAGATTCATGCATTATGAATTAATCGGTAGAGGAGAATCAGTAGTTTATTCAAGCATGTTTTTGGATGAATACAATCCCAAAATAAACATTAAATAAGATTACCCTAAAGTTGGCACAATTTCTTCAGTTTTCTGGCAGTTGATTTTGAGAAGGAACTCCCTTGAAAATCCAAGCTAAATTGGCTTAAAATTCATAATTTGTTGTGGCCAATTGTAGCAATGTGTGGGGAGTAAGTCTCTGCAGCAAAGCATCATGGAATTTGTAATGTTTGTTCCCACCACACACAATGAAGCAGCTCAGGCAGTGCTGCTTTAGATCTCTGTACTGTGCTGCTACTGGCTGAACGATTAGTATAGGTTTAAAAAAAGTACTTGAATGCAGTTTTTCTATTGGTTAGTACAAGGTGCCTATGTAAGCAGCTCTGGGGGGGGGTGTAAACCATTTTTTTGTATTATGTGTATATAATGGCAGGGGAGGAAAATATGGTGCCCCATGCCTGATAGGCTTATCTTACCTCCCTAACCCTTCCCCTACTATCACTCCCCACCTAAATCCCACCCATCAGCGCTGCCAGATCATGGATCCCTGCAGGTGAGCATGGCATCATGCCAGCCTACATAAGCCACTAGATAAGATCTTCTTTGTTCTGATCTATTGTTTGTGGATTACCACCCCATCTTATCATGGAAAGAAGAATCTGCTCAAGCCTTATGCCATTTAGAGGAATTTAAAAGTACTTTTTAATATACCTTTAAAAAGAATTTTTAGTTAGATTATCTGATTCCTGTATATTCTAAAACATTACTCAAGAATAGACATTTATGACTCTTTAAGAATTGCACGTTTTTATTTCAGTTTTTTTTAGGACTGCTCATTTAAAAATGAACAAGCACTCATTGGTCATCTTTTCCACTTCGACACAGAAGCTTTTCTTTTAGCTTTTTGATGGAAGTATAATGCGATTTTAATGACTATATATTACTCATCATTTTCAATTACCATATGTTCAGCTTTATGAGAGAAAATGTGTAATTATATTCATTAGGTATATATACACACATTTAAACTTTTTTTTTCAATATTAATTATTCTAATTTATTATAATCTACTAAACTAAGACCATATGAGTCCCAGTTTCCCAGAAGGTGCACAGAATATAACTAAGAAATGTGTGAACAGGAAAGAGAGATTTATTACTTAGTCATTTAAGTTTTTGTAGAATACAAAAATGAACTGTACTGTAGATGTTTAGTTTTTGTACGAGCTCATAGGGGGATAGTAAGGAGAGCAACCTTTGACCTTTGAATCCATAGCTGCAAGCATTGCTGTCTAGAAACACATTCCCTTCTTACACACCCAACTTCCACAAAAGTATCATGGATACCTCCAAGGTCCAGTAGCTTATCAATATTTATTTTATTTCTGATTAAAAACAGCTTTATGATTTTATCCCTGCTTAAAGATCCAATTACCTCACTGTAAGTGCTCTTCATAGTGTAGAAGAGCCCAATATTATATATTAAAATTATCTATTTTTTAATTACACTAATAACAACTAAAAACATCTAAAGTTTTTAGTGTCTGTTTAAATATAAAGTATATCCAGCCTACTGGCGTGGGAAGTGATAGTAGGGGAAGGGTTATGGAGGTAAGTAATAACTGATAGCTGAGAGTGCAAGGTGTGGTGATTGTCTATAGGGAAGACAGTGCTTAATAGCAATTTTTCCCTTGGCTCAGGACTGCTGTGACTTATAGCTTACCTGTTTATGTGAGTCCAGCATTCCATGTCTGCACAGATAGATTTGTAAAGGGTTATTTTTTCTTCTTTTCATCTCTACATGGACAGCATCGGCCTACAGAGAGGCAAGAGAGAGGAAACCTGAATGTTCTGCAATAGGAAATTACAAAAAGTATAAGGTCTTTTCCCTTCAAAATGGAAATATTAGCAATCTTACCAATGACTTGAATGGGACACCCCCCCCCCCCCCCCCCCCCCGCAACCTGACTGGCTGCAGTAATACAAAAGCAAGTGGGCAGTCTATTACATTTGATTTTATTTTATTTATCAGTGAAAAATGCACATAATTCAAACATTCAAAACGTTTTCAACTTACATTTAGCAGATCTTTACTGTGATGTGGTCCAAATTGTGCTGAATTAAGTGGCCTTCAATTTTGCTCTTAGACTCAAACATAATTATTATTATTATTTCATTGTACAGTTGCTCTTTAACTTTTCCATCCAAATATTTCTACCTGTCACCACAAAGAGGAATTGTCTGGAGCAAAAAAACAAACAAATTGCTGTTGGATTGATAATAACATTTTATTATAGAAGAAGTCACTTATCATAAAATGGCATCATTGTAATTGCAGATCTAATCAATATCACACTTTTGCTGGCTGTTCAAATAATGATGTTTCCAATTAAAGCAGCAATTTTGATTTGTTGTAGGGCCTTTTGGTAGGTGAAGTCCTTAGTATAATTGTAGGTGGATGTTCTACACAATGTAAATGAGTTGAACAGAGCTTGTATTTAAGTTCTTGGTTGTTTAACAAAAAGCATGTTATACACAAAGCACCCACATCTCCCTTTGATGGATTAGTAAAGACACCGAACTGACAGTGCTTACAAGAGCAGAAGATAAAATGCTACACCAAGGTTTAAACCAGCTGCAACATGATTGATTTACACAACAAATGCACATAATGCCTTCGGGATTTGCTCAGTGCCCGCACTTCTGCTTACAAAATAGAATAAGGTAAGACATTTAAATAAGTAACAAGGCCACGTGCTGGAAACATCTAGGTGTAATGTGGTGCAGGGCTAAAAATCACAGTTCTGTTACGCCTGGCGAGTTGGCCTAATTTACTACAGCGTTACAACAATAAGAAAAAAATGCTCTGTATTTATAAGGATAAGATAGGGTCCCACATAATATATATACACATATAAGGCTACACATAGAAGTGGAGGCAGTGACATAGTTTATTTTAGTGACATATTTTATTTTCCTGGGATTCAAGATCTCTGCAGATGATGACTGCAGCCATGAAATTAAAAGACGTTTGCTTACGGGGAGGAAAGCTATGGCAAGTTTGGACAAGCTAATAATCAACAAAGGTTAACATAGTGAGAACTATGGTATTCCCAGTAGTAAAATACGGATGTGAGAGCTGGGCCACAAAGAAGTCTGAGCTCCATAGAATTGACACATTTCAATTGTGGCGTTGGCGAAAACTACTTAGAGTCCCTTGGACCGCTCGAAGATCCAATAAATCAGTACTTCAGGATATCAAACTGTTCACTGGAAGGTGTGATCATGAGGCTGAAGCTCAAATATTTTGGCCATATCATGAGAAGACATGATTCCCTAGAGAAGACTCTGATGCCGGGAAAGATTGAAGGCACTCGAAAAAGGGAAGGAGGGGGAGGCAGAGATGGATACATGAGGTCATTGAAGCAATGAACATGAATATGATGGTGCTCATAGGGGCAACGACTGATAGATGTGTCTGTTGTGCTGGGGTCCATAGACTCATGGAGAGTTGGACTGAATGACTAAATAACAACAAGGGGTTGGGATTGCTTACGAATACACATGTTAGGAGTTCAATAGAGTGATCCAGCCTGGAAATACCAAGCAATTCTATACCAAACAGAAGAAACAGCAAACCCCAGACATACATTTCTGCATCTCTTGGGCCTCGGTAATGAAGTGTAACTGAACTCCCTACGGCTGAGCTCCTCTGACTGTTGTTGACTATATTTAAAGGACCACACCGCTCACATTTTTCACTATAACCTTTTGATTAAGCAAATATGATATGGAGCAAAAAAAACACAATCTTTACATTTTGTACAGTTTTTTAATGCAGGCTTCCATTTTGCCAACGTGCCTGTTATTTTCTTAGGTGGGTGTGTCATTGGAAACCAATTCGCTTAACTGCAAAGATCCCATTGTGCATACAGAACTTCCTTTATAGTCCTTGTCTCCTCCTATTTCAGGAAGTTGATTTACTGAAGACAAGATGGTAGATTCCTAGCAGCATATTTGCAAATAAAAGACAATAAATTAGAGGATATATTATTTTTCAACATTTTAAAAATATGTTACATACATACATACATAAGTCTAGTTCTTCAAAAACAGTACATTTTCAAAAATATGAACACATTGATACTTTACATTATACTCTTTTGAAAACTACACTTGAAAATAGAAAACATAGTACCATACTGTCATTTAATGGACCACTGAAGTTCAAGAAAAAAGACACTTGTTTGTCAAGTACTATACTAACAATATTAGAAGCTGTGTAAACTGTGGGCATAAAACATTTTTGGGGAAACTGAATTTTTGAAGATTCTGTTTATGAGTACAGATTTATTTTGTGTTTGTTACAACATATCCTCAGGGTTGAATCTTAAGAGTTTATTTTTGGGAGAGAGGAAAGAGGAAGGATGGAACAATAAGCCTTTTATTAAGATAAATGGATAAGATTGAAATTGACCCAGAAGCAGGAAATTGTATGAACCACAATTCCCCAAATATAAACGCCGCTTCTACACACACAACGTCCTCCTACATATCATGGATTCTTCCAGGGTCCAATAGAATATATTATTTTTGTATAGTTAAAACAAGAATTTATGATGCGTTTCCTGCTCTTATGTCATACTCAGACTTTTTCGAACATACATATTGTTTTCATTGCATAGTGATCCCTTAACTGAGTATATCTGGTCAAACTGAGTACTCACCAACTTTGCTGAATTGCTGAAATTCATCAGTTTAATGATCTCTGTGCGGTCGATTGAGTTTGACTGATGCGGAAATATCCAGTACATTTTTATAGACATCTTTTACTTTTATAAATATTCGACAAGACTTAGTACATATGCATTTTGCACAGATGAAAGGATTATGGAAATGCGTCTCGGCTGTGTGTATGAACTGCTGGCGCTATCATAGAGGTGATAGTCAGTTCTGCAACTAATCCTTTGGGAAGCATCATGGAAGTAATTATAACGCTCTGCTATAGAATAGTAGCTTTAACAATCTTAACTAGTGCCGTCGGGATAACTTCACAAATCTATCACTAATTGGATGAGGTGGCAGCGCCATCAATGGAGAGGCTAATATTTGTTTCTTCCTTATTATAAAAATGGGTAATTTATATAATCTACATAGACCCTAGAGAGATGCAAAACAATATGTGTATATGGAGAGATATACAGGTGTAATACTATATAGATGTATAAAAGGGTTGAAAATCATCTAAAATGTCTGCTTTCCTCTTTTTCCCCTACTTATGTTAATTGTATTTAGATTACAGTATAAAACAGAGAACAGATATAAACTGTAAATTAATGTATATGAAACAATGGTGGGTGTTGCAATGCTTTCAAAATAATTATTTGTTTAAATAAAAATAGTGTAAAGAAAAGGTAAGACATAGGATTTGTACTTACTCTTCCAAAATGTCATTAGTGCGACAGCCTCCGCATTCATCCTCATCCTCATTATCTATGCTGTTTATTGTTGGGAGGGTTTCAAGGGCTATAGAAGCATTAACCACAATGAGAACATCTAAATAAAGTCTTGATCAATTAATAATTGTAAACAGGTTTTCCCATAAGACTTTCATGCTTATACCTGATGGTGCACAATATTTTTCATGTTTTATGTGTACCTTTAATGAAGAAGTTCTTTCGATTTAAGCAGTACAATTACTTAAACTTATTGTAATGAAAACTTTATTATTTATTCATTTATCGGTATAAAACGGACCAGACAACCTATTTACTGCTCAAAATACCAAGAAATAAAATGTTTCCCCTGCAGTCTATGAATTCTGGGTAAGTACATGCAAATTAATAGAACCACACTGAGGCATCTTATAATAGTTTTATCAATTGTGGAAGGGGCATATGGTCACTTATTGATCCCTACTTACTTACATCTTTATCCGGTTGTCTAATGATGGTCAGTGCCCTCGTCCTGCCTTACTGTGCCCTGGCATTGGTTGAATGCATAGAACACCTGGGAGTCCTTCTCCATACTATGAGTGGTGGCCAACTCCCAGATCTTTTGTATCCAAGTGGTTAATGTTAGGCTTTCTCACTTCCTGTTAAAAAAAAAAAATGTTTTTTTATTAGTAGTTTTTTAGTCAAGGTACCAGAAATGCAATGTTTGTTGCTGGGTGAATGTGAGGATATTACGTACAGTAATAGCAGCAAAAAAATTGATCTTCTAGGCCTTTTTGTGACATCATGAACAGTTTTCTATAAACTAGTGTGAGTATTCATAGAAACATGTTTGGCAAAATTCTTGATTTTCTCTTTGAAAAGCTGTTAAGGTGGTCTTTTAAAAGGTATCACCCTCATGCAAACAAACTGGCACCTTAGATGTCTTTCTTGATATTAATTCTTCCCTGTATTCTGCAACATACGACTCTACACCTAAAAGGTTATTTTCTAAATCAAGAAATATATTTTCTTTATGAATTGTTTAATAACTCTCTTGATATTAACTCCCATCTTATGTATGTACCTCCCATCTGAACAGTTCCTCTTTTCAGGGTAAATCCCCCCTGGTCCCTCTTAGCTTCTGAAATGCCCTTCTTTTGGAGGAAAGTTCCACATTTAGCAGCAAAATGCAGCTTTCAAGCACTATGTCCCACTTTCCTCCATTGTTTTTTTTTCAAAGTGTAGTAGAAATATAGATGCTTGGAGGGTCTATTATATGTCTGAATGTAGTCTTTTGCACATTTTACGTGATGGTAACTTAGTTTACTCATTGTGCAGAATGATTTAACACAATCTTATTGTGCTTAGATTTTCCAATAATTTAAGGCTTACTCTCTGGCGAAATGAAATGTTGGGGCGCACGTGAGATGCCACCACCTTCCAAACATAGTGACACCTCTCTGTTAGACGCCTCTAACTGGCAATTAATTATTCTCACCTGCAAAAAATATAGAAAACTAAATATTTTATCACTCACACTTTAGTTGTTTCTTGTTTACAATGTCATACTGTATTTGGTGTCCTAATAAAGCCCCTTTCCCTTCAGAGAACATTTTAACAATCTGTGCATGATTATCCCCACCTACTCTTATCCTTGGCTTTGGCTGAACTCTATTAATTAAGTCTGGTAACAAAGCCTTAAGCACAGACTGTTATTGTCTTCTTGGCTGAAGTTCAGAAATAGATGAAAATATGCTGAACTCTTAACTATTAAGAAAGCCCTCCAAATGATTGCTGTCACCTCAGCTGGAAGCTTGCATTATTTATTGCATGCATTTTATTAAAAGTATATCTTAGGTTGGCTATTTAGCACAAAAAAGCCTCTGTTGGGATCAATTGCTGCTCTCACATATGTTACTTGTGCTGTGACAGCAAAATGTCTGGGACAGGTGCCAGCTTCTCAATTTCTTGTGAGTGAACTTAGATTATTTTGTCTGCACATGAGGTTATTGTTCTGTTACTTGTAATAGAAACCACCTGTCATTTTGAAGGTAATTAGTAAGATTTCTATTACAATGAATCTATAAGGTAAGTTAGAATTATAATTGTCACTTTGAGGTTGTTGGTTACAAGTTTGTTAACCTCCATATTGCATCTCTAATGGAAACATGAAATGATAAACAGCTTCCTATTGGTTCATGTGGTGATGCGATGCTGGCTCCTGAAGTAAAAGCTATACCATATGACCATGTGGACCAACAGGAGGTTGCTGGCAATTCTGTGTCTGCAACAGAATATGCCATATGGAGAATTACAGGATATTCTAAGCTTGATACTTGCCCATCTCACTTAATGATATTTGTAGCAATATGAGGAGGTAAATATGTTAATATGGCAGCCCCTTAAAGGTGAGCAAGTGAAAAAAAGTAATTCAGAACTTTATAGAATTGGGCTAATAGAACTTTCATTATGCTAGATGTAACATCTATGTTTAAAGGCCAACTTGTTTTATCATTAAAGTGTCCCTTTAATATATCTATAATGTAAATTAGATTAGATTCGTTTAGGTTAACTGGAGCGTTTACAGCAAGTTCACAATTATAAAATTAACTAGCATGTCTTTTTCCACTTGGGACAACCAGTAAGGATGACATTTTCCAGTAAAAACATTTTTACAAGAAAAAGTAAGTGGTTTGCCTCATTTAAATAGAGACAACTAGCTAACTTTAAATTGAGTAGGTTACCAAAGTTCTCTGAATGCAACAACTTATTCAGTATGGAATATCTTTAGATATAAATGAATAATAATAATTGATTAATAATCAATAAAAGGGAGCAATCACCATTTTAATTTCCTCATTAGATCATTAACTTGCAGCTGTTTGCTTCCGGTTTGATCTCTATAATATGTAAAATAATACTTCTCAGTTAATTATATTGCTTGTCTTTCTTCATTGTGTCCATTTAACGGTTGCCATTCTTATAATGTGTTTGTATTGTATTCCTTTCAGTCATTATTTTCTAACTTCTTTTTATTTATATATTGCTCATAAAACTCAATAGATATATAAAAATAAATATATAAAGTCTTATACAGCTTGCATATATTAGTTATTAAGATAAAAGGTTGTACTTATTGTTTTACTTTACTATAATATAAAATATATGGTAAATAAAACGCTATCAGTATAGGACTTAAGTGCTTCATTAACTAAGTTATTTTAATGAATGGACAACAGTAATCCTCCCACAATAATTACTTTTAAGTAATAAAGATCAGATTTAGCACTTTCCATTTTAATATGATTAAAAAGCTTGTCTTTTATTAAGAAAAGGCCTACACTGGAGCTCCTCCCATTGTTTTAATACTGTAGCAAGGCCTGTATCAAATTTTCCTACATCTGCCTATTTCCTTCCCAGCTTTACTGGCAGAGTCTGGGGACATCTACTTCACTTCCTGCCATAATTTAAAAAAATAGGAGGAGCCCCAGCTCAAAATGATGAAAATACACAGTTTTCAACTTTTAAAAAATTACAGTAAACTGAAAAAAAATATTTGATTGATATTTACTTTTTATATATTTAACTTAAAAGTTATTATAGAGCACTTTAATAGTTAATTATTATCATGAAACATATCATGTGTTTGCTTTCACTGTCATTATAAAGATCTGAGGAACACTGTCTATTATATTCCTTATGTAAATATTAACTTATTGTATTAATGAGTGATAATAATTGCCGGTTTGATTGACAGAAGCACTGTGCAAAGCTTATGGTATATGGTATATGCTTTGTTACTGTTTGGAAAACTGAAAGTTAATCAATTCTGAATGTACCATTATAGATGTGCTCAAGCAAACAACATTACCACCATGAACCTTGTTAGGGTTAATTAATTGTTGATCGATTTCTAAATCTTCTTTTCTAAAAAGGTCTTTTGTTTTTTTTATCTACCTTCAGGGTATCCTAACTCACAGTGACGGCTCGTGTTGCACTATTTTATGTTATCAAATATTGCAGATTGTTCAAGGGGTCTCAAAAACATGTGCTGTTTTAATAGCAAGACAAAGTGGGCAGCTGCCCCGAGCCCATTACTAGAATGGTCATCCCAAAATCCTGGCAAACATCTGAATGTCATGTAAAACAGTTTAGAGGACTACTGTAGTCCCTTGTTTTCTATATTGTCATTAAATAACAAGAGTTTATAATGGAGGTAAATGCAGCATTCAGGCCCTCCTCTAGGGCCGAAGTATCCTTTGGGCGAGTGTGTGGGGCTCAGCATCGCTCCCCCGTCCCTCAGCAGAGGCCTCTCCGCGAATATGAGATCCGTGAATGTGGAGGGAGTACTGTACTTAATTTCAAATGTAGTTCTTGGAAAGGGTGTTTTAAGTTTTTGACCACAGTCGTCCGATGTGCCAAGTTCTGAGCATGGATTATGAGTGTATCTGATGGAGGAGAAACAGTAGTGCATGAAAACATTTTTTTTGCATGAAAAAATACAAAAATAAACATTATTATACTTACATATATAATTGTTTTAAATCAATATCAATAAAAGTTAAGTTTTAGAGTGAATGTTCAGTTAATTGTGTACTAACTAGAGTCTTTGTATTGTCTCTTGTTGAGTTTGGCTTTCTTTTCTCTCCATGGCAATTAGTTTGTTTAGTGGTTTTGTTTAGTGGGCTCTTTAATTTTTTTGGCAGTTTATGCATGAATATTGAGCATTATGTAAAGCTTCTGTAAGTGTGAATATTCAGCAGCCAGTGGAACTTATGAAGGTTTAATATTGTCCATATTCATGGCCAGATTACCCATTAGGCCAACTAGGCAGCCACCCAGGGGCACTTCCCTTTAAGGGACGCCACTCTTAAAAATAAAATGGTTCCTGGCTTAAAAAAATGAAATGCTGCAGTTTATAGACTGGCTACTAGGGGGTAAACCCCTAGAACAAGAGAGTTACAACAGGAAAAGGAACTTACATGCACAGAAAGGGCAAAAATGGGTTTGTGAGTACCTTGCATACTCAGTCACAGGAGCTCCTCCACTTCACTGCCTAGGGGCTTACTGGTAAATCTGTCCCTGTCCATAGTATGAATGCTCAACATTCTGCTACATTAATGTATTGTGAATACTCAGCTTCTTGTAAAGTGTCTTTAGGTGAAAACACTAAACATTATGTAAAGCTAAGTATGTATAACCAGCATTGTGTGAAGATTTTGCAGTATGATTTTCATTGTCTAAATTCCCTGTAGTGTAATTATTCAGCACTGTGTGAAGCTAATGTACTGTGAATACTAAACATTGTGTAAACTTTCTATACTGTAAACATTTATCATAATGCAAAGCATATGCAGAGCAAATACTCAGCATAGTGTACATTTTCCATAGCATGAATATTCAGCATTATGTGAAGTTTCTGCACTGTGAATACTCATACAGCATTTTGAAGTGTGAGCAGAGCCCCTAGGCAGTGAAGTGGAGGAGCCCCTGCAAGTGAGTACACAAGGTATGCATGGACCAATTCTTGCCTCTTTTGTGAGTGTAAGTTCATTTTCCTATTGTAACTCTCTTTTTCTAGGTGGTTACCCCTTATTAGCCAATATATAAACTGCAGCATTTAATTTTTTTTAAGCCAGGAATCATTTATTTTTTTTAAATGGTGCCCCTCAGAGTGAAGCGCTGCTGCCTAGTTTGCCTAATGGGTAATCCAGCCATGAGTGTGAGTATTTAGCAATATGTGAATCTTCGGTGTTAATAGTTCTCATCATGTAATCTTTCTGTAGGGTGAAAGAATGTAAAAAAAAATCAGCATTATGGGAAGCTATATTTAAAATAGAAACACGCAGAGAGTAAAATGTTGCAGTTGTACTTCTGCTCATTTAGTATTTCTGTGAATTAGAGGTGCATTTCTGTACATTACAACATCAGTCTATAGATACTGTATTATCAGCAGGAAAGGAGCCTGGTAACCAGTGGGGGCAAGAAAACTAATAGGCTCTGAAAGTTAGGTTCCTTTGAAAGGAAAAAGCTAATAACACATCACTCAGACGATTGCTGCCTACTGATAAGTCCAATATCACGTTTCCTATTAAGCTCTTCATTATACACTCACTTTAGGACGCATTAGAAATAGTACTCATTTGCATGTCATAACCCAGACTCCTTTGCTGTTCTGTGAATGCTGCATGATTATAGGAATCAGTCATTTTCAACTAAAACTAAAAACACAATTGCGTCCCATGCGTAAATAAAAAAGAACATAATCATACATTTACAAAAAGCTCATTTGAAAAGCTACATTTGACAATGGGCAATACGGGCAATACATTTGCAATTATTCATTGCTGTGTGCAGATATTTGCAATGCTTAAACTGCTTGATTGAGCTGTTTTCCCAAAATGGAGAAAGCTTGTAAAATATTTATATTTCCATAAGATGTATTGAAAGCACTAGCAATAGGGTGTGTCACATTTCAATAGTAGTGGCTGAAAGCAGCTGTGTATTTAATGCCCCCTCTTAAGACTATATTATTCATATTTACTTTCTAACAGTATTTTGGGATTTTAAAGTCATCAAAAACCCTGTGTAATTTTGCAAAAGTAGTGTTTTGTTTCTGAAATAAATCTTTAACCAACAAATAAAATGAGAATCATGATGAGCTATCCAGATAAAAGATCACAGCTCTCACACATGATATTTTTTCATATGGTGTTAACCATTTTTGTTGCGTAAGAAAAAAATAATATGGGTTGCGATGAATGCCACAATATTGGCAGTTCAGTTAGATAAGCTCCTAGAAATGAAAATGGCTAAAGAGTGTGTATAATAATTTGTCTAATTTGTGGTTATCAATTTCATATGACCTTAGGCTGATAACAATATAGCCAAACATCCAGGAGAGGATAATTAGCTATCTTTAGCAATAATTACTTTTACAAAAGAGAAAATATGCTATACCTGGTGGATGAGAAAGTTAAAAACTGCAATTTTCCATATAAGTTTACTATAAATAAACAAACATTTTAATAAAATTCAAAAGAAAAAATATTTTTTAGTATCTATTGTTTTAAATTAGACCCATATTTGGGATAGCTGATATATCCCTTTAAGAGAAAACAGAGATTGTGTTTGATGGTGTCAGAAGGCTGCCTGGCAATACTAAGTCTAGCCTTGTTCAGCTTGACATCACTGTCCAACTAATGAGAAACTGCAGTGTTGGAAGAAGCAATATACAGTGGTACCTTGGGACTAAGTTCAGGTTGAGTTCCAAAAAGGTTGAGTTCCAAGCAAGCATTTCCCATAGGTTTCAATGTAAATTGAAATAATCCATTCAGGGCCCAATAATTTTAACATTTTATTGTGATCTGTTGGTGTTGTTTGTGGCTAAAAAAACTTAAACCTAAACAGATATAAATAAAAAACAATAATTACATCAAATGACATAGAATTTAACTTCAATTTAACTGTACTGAGTGGGCCCAATGGGATTGTGGTGATGTAGAGGAGGAGAAGGAGGAGAGAAGTTATTGCTTGCAACTTCGGTTCTTATAAGCACAAGCTACGCTCTTGCACTCTTACAGGCATAGATTGCTCTTGGGCTCTTGTAGGCACTAACTTCACAATGCCACAGTACAGAACTTTATTCTACTTCCTGAAAAACAGGATGCAGGGGCCCGCGAGCGAATCGAGTTCCAAGATAATTTTTATCAGTCCAGTGTGCCAAGTTCTAAGCAATCGTCGAGTTCTGATGCAATTTTTTGTCAGTGAGACATGTCGAGTAACAAAAATTACGACTTCCAAGGACGACGGGAACCGAGGTACCACTGTAATTAATTATTAAATGCCCCCTGCTGTTTATTTTTTTAAAGGGACAATTACCTCACCATAGTGCTCTCCCTGGTGTGAAAGAGCACAAAATTCAATGTTAAAATGATCTATTGCTTTTTTTAAATTAAACTTGTAATAGCCTGAAAATGTAAGGTCTTCTGGGACTGCCCCATGATTAACAGCACATGCAGATAGCGAGCGGTAGAAAATGCTGCACACACAGATTTACAGCTTTTCCTTGGGTTCGGGAATGCATTTAGCTACTGGTTAACCCCCAAGTCATATATTTAGCCATTTGATGCAGTCATTTCTCTACACAGATATATTTGAGAATGGTTAAATCACTCTCTCTTTCTGCTGTGTGCACAGAGCTCTTGCTGTCAATCTGCCGGGGGACTTGCCAGAGCTAATGGAAACATATGCTTCTTTTAGGATTTTCTATGTGAACATTGCACCTATTCCAAAAATTCAAAAATGATTTCAACATGTTTTTATAACTATGTTACAGTGGTGTGCTCCAAGTAGTTCTGATTTAACTGGCCCTTTAACTATGCAAAGGACATCTCTGCACTTCATATATGCACCATTTACACCACAGAAAGAGAGAATAAGACACCCAATGATTCCTCTGGCTTGACAAACAGATAGGGGGGACTCTGTTTAGGAAATACCCTATGTCAAAATGACTTAAGTCAATGACTGCCTGAATATTATATGGCTTCCTTAACTAAAATAAAGTTTGAATGCTGCTGTGGTACGGCATATTTTTAGATTATTGAATTTTTTATAAACTTTTCTTCTTCATTGTTCCCTGTCAAACAACAAAAGTATAATGCGTGTATTGATTTCCTCTAATGTCCAATATATTATAACTTTCTTTTTAAGTTTTATTCAGTCATTTTGATATGTGACTGTCACTGGTTTCTCTATACATTCCTTTGAAAAATCCCATACATTTTTTGCTATCCCACAGCCTAAAAGAGACTGTGAAACCAGCCTAACATGCCAGAAATCTCTAAAATAGGCTATTTATTATCGCAGTAGGGGATCCTGACAAGGCGGACAGCTCTTGTTAGGAAAGTAATGCTGTCATTCGAGGAACACAGCATGATGTCTTCACGCAGGAACAGAAGGATCAGTCCATTGGAAGGACAAAATATTTCTAAAACTCTTTACCGAACTAGCTTTCCCAGTCTAGATGTGTATTTGTGTTTATATACAATTTAAATATGTCTAAAGGAATAATGTGTGGCCTTATGGGATGAGAAACAGCCCAGATTTGTAATTAGAATATTTAAGCCCACCAACAAATGTCTCCAAGGGTCAGACTACAGTTCTTATCTAGTTTTTGGTTATATCATCAGAATGTGTCAGTATTTTGCAGATGCATTCTGGGAATGAAAACTGATCATTCTAAGAACAAATTCTCTTTTGCTCACCATGTTACTGCTGTATAAGTGATATTTATATCTCCCCAAAATATAACATGAATAGTGTAATTATTTTACTTTGGGAATTGAGCATCTTTACATCACCATTTCTGTTAATAATTAAACATTATAAGTATTTTGGCAGGTAGGGTTTCATTATAAATACAATTGAAATATGTAGATTTAATGATAATACGAGGGCATTATAATGCATTTCCTGTATATTTTGGAGAACTCAACAAATTGAAAAAACTCCATAGAATATTTAATCAATTGGAGTGGTTTTGCTTCAATGATGAGATGAATGGTAATGTATAATGTTCCTATGCTATATAACTCTGGATATAAAGATACAGAAGTCCAAATTTCTGTCATGCATTTGATAATATATTTGTAACATTTTTTTATGAGAAAATAGTAAAATTACATGTTAAATTGAAATAAAGACATCCATTATGCATCATTCTCACAATTTCTTCACCATTATTGTCAACAAAACACCTAATATTACTGTATACATTTGGGAAAAACACTATCCTTTGTCTTGTTACTGGGTTGAGTAGACCATTTATAATTACATTTTCATTAAATCACTGTAGACACAGTTATCAGATTGAGATAACACACTGGTTAAAATGGTGAATGGGCTTTAGCACATATATATGTCCAGATTTGATTGACCAGTCTATTTCACCAATGCTTTGCAGGAGCTATAGTGTTTACTCAGCATCATAAAAAAAAAATCTCTACAATGGGCACATTGCACGGGTGCCCTTTATCTCTGCTACTTTTTAATTTAGTCTTAGATCATCTAATAAGGCACATAATTATGGACCACAAAATTATAGGCAGTCATATTGGCTCCCAAGAGGTAAAACTAGTCACATATGCAGGAGACATTCTTATTTCTGTTCTGACCATAAAGAAGCAGTCTCTCTCATACTTAAAGGACTATATCAGTGATTTTAAAAATGTCTCTCTAAAGAATAGTTATGTAGTGATATATAAGAAAATAAAAACATTTATTAAACTTACAGTGCATTTTAACAATGAATTACAATTTTTCAAAATGCCACCAAGCTATATAAATTCCAGATCGCTTCACACCCTGAATAAAAAATTATGTCTGGAGTACAGCCACGAAGGGGGAGGGCTATCTAATCTGATATACCTAATTAGTATAATAGTAGGCGGTGACTAGAAAACGTGTTTGCACATGGCTAGCAGCTCAGGTTACACTGCTACCTATTGTGTCAGAGAGTGATCCACTCCAATCACAATACTTCATTCAGGGTGTGGGCTATTCAGAGCTTATACAGCCTGGGGATCATTAAAAAACAATACGTATTTTTTTTGCATACATAGCAAAAGTTTAATAAAGGTTTTTTCTTATAAGGCCTTTCCTTACACTTCTTAAAAGAGACCCTTTCATAAGACACTAATGTTTTTTAAACAATTGCAAGTATTTAAGAACAGTTTGGAGTTTTAGGTTAATACCACAAAAACAGAAACCTCAGCCATTTACACAAATCTTAGCGGACTCGTTTCTCTTTCGGTAGGCCACAACTAGTTTGACATATTGAGGCCCCTATTCAACTGAGCAATTGTTAGCTACTGGAGCCCGTTATGTAGCGTGTAAACTAATTTGCTATTCAATTGGCGACTTTTAGCTACCCACAAACGATTTGAGGTTTACAGGCTGAAAATCTCTGCGGTTATCAAAATGTTAACTCCAACCCATTTAAGCCCTTGATCTTTCAAATTTCTATTACAATTGCAAATCACTATTCAATTGCTGCAACTCCTCAAGCCCACAATTGTTTTCACACCCGTAAATGGCAAATGTAGAAGAAAATCCAGATAGGACTCGCAAGGGGGTTAAACACCTGTTCATAGCACTGTAAATGCAAATAAAAAAATCAATACTGTACTTTAAAAGACGGGGAAAGTGATGAAAGACATTAGAATTAATTGTACAACAGTCTTAAGCTTGCAAATCTGCAATCAAAAATTATTTTTTTAACGTTTCATTTCCATGTTATATCAATCTCAGGAATCAAGGAGTTAATACATATCAGGCCACCCACATGGACTAGAACCGCATCATCCTTCATTTTTATTTTTTTGTACATTTCTGGATTGCGAGTCTGATCGTATATCAGACTTCTAAACGCTAATTGATTTACTTTGAACCTCCATGTTTTACTGACGATTTATGGTATCGGCTTTCGGCCAGGTAGTTGTGGGCTTGTTCAATTGAATTTCTCTATAACTGTTGCAAATGTCAAGCCCGCAGACTTAAGGCCGGTATGAAGGCAACTGCGTGCAATTTAATAGGGGCCTTAGAGTTGCATATTGCTTCTAATCACTGTCTTTTATATTAAAACAAAGCTAACATTCAAAATGTAGAAAATGCAATAATTGAATAAAAACGTAAACTAATGGCTATATTTATTTTTTTACTTACATTTCTTTGTTTATTATGACTTTTAATTCTTATTTTAAACTTGGGACTACAGTTTTTCTTTAAATCCCATGTTAATGTTGGCCTTTACTCAAGTGTTAGCATTTTTAGTTCTGTTTAATATGAGATGCTGCAAAATACATTAATAGAATAACACAATCTATGTATTGCTTTTGTTTCATGCAAGACAGAAAACGATATTGGTTTTTCCTCTTTATGGGCTGTTAAGTGCAATATATCCTATTTTTAATGTGCCTTTAATGATAAGATACAGTAGCATGACACGCTCAATGAAAGAGAGATAGGTCAAGATGACACACAATCCAATTAAAATAAAGTCTTAGTTATGGCTACGTATTGACCTCCAGTCACCTTCCTTAGACTCTGACACTTTGTACTTATAATTTTGACACATGCTGTAGTTGGCTTCTTATCTTCATTTTTCAGACTTTAAGCAATGATCCAAATGGCAGAGCAACAAACTGACAAAGGGAGATACAATATTATTTAACAATTGGGTCACATTGTATCACTCTGCTCTATTTCTTAATATCTGGATAAAACACCTTTTTATGTGATGTTAGAATACATTTGGATTTCATACACAATATCTTGAAAAGTTTGTTTGGCACATTTAATAAAAAAAAAGCATAACATAATATGTTAAATGATATAACAGAGGGTCCGTAGCTACATGAATATTTGCTTAAAGGTGCTGTAGACTACTATAGATATATTTGAATTTGGAAGAATCCATATGATATTAATCCAGGCAGTCATTCGTTAATCATGTTCGTATAGGTTCTTTACTATGCTACCATAATTGAAACCTCTACTGTGCCCCTTTAAAAACGAATTATGTTACTGAGCCCTTAATGAAAATGTATTGCAATGGAAAAAGTGTCAGCTGTTTTCCAAAATAGGATCCACTGCAGTCTCATAGTATAAGACACAGCCCAGTCCCCCATCTAACTATATAAACTCAGTGAAGAGTTTAAAATTATAAGAGATCAGCAAGGACTTAAGACCCCACTACTGATCACCCCTATGAGCCCATGAAACCCTGGGGATTCTCTTCCCAGCTTACTTGATCACTACAGAAATATATAAACATGGGGTTCTATTTAGACCCCAAATGGCACCTATTCACCCTGTGCCATGAAGGTCCTTAAAGGACCTTCCTGGCACCTAACTATTAACTTCTACCACATGGGTCCCTAAGAAATCATGGGGGTTAAGGGCCTCCATGGCACTAAAACTGTGCCCCAATGCCATGGAGGTCCTTAATTTCAACCAATATGCCATGGTGGTCCTGCACCTATCATAAAGATATATGCCATGTAGATCCTTACAGGACATCTGTGGTATCTAAATGTAACCTCTCACCCATGGGGGTCTTGTAAGGACCCCTGTGGCTCCTAATATGTCTAGATGACATTGGGGTCTCAAGAGAACCCTATTGTTATATATTTCATTGGGGATCAGGGGTTAACGGGGGAGAGAATCCTAGGGGTACACTACTACATGTGGGATAAGAGAATCCCAGAGTTCCCCTCATCTTGGGAGAATCCTGGTGATCTGTGGGCTCATAAGTATGTTTCATGTGAAGTGCATTAGGGTGCATGTTACTAACACCTTAATTGAGTCAAATATGAGGAATCAAGCCTCATATCCAACTCAACTGAGGTGTTAGACTGATCACAGTGTCAGATGTGAATTATTTCTGGAAAACTCTGTGGGTGGTCATCATTATGCATAGGATTGGGAGGGAATAGGGGCTTACACACAGTAAGTAACTTGTGTGAAGCACCAGTAGAATGGATTGGGGTAGTAAATTGAAATATGACAGCTAGACCTAACTTGCCAATGCAGCTCATTTTACTCTATTCATGCAGTGCTGATTTTTTAATGATTGGAATAGATACTGTAGGTGGGCAAATTACTTGTACAGTTGAACTGTAAATGCCTCCATGAAAGATTGGAATGGGGCCCATAGTATGTTGAGAACCAAAGGGATTAAAATGGTGTATTGCTCCCACAATACACTCTAATTAGACATAATCATGTATGTTAATGAAAACGTAATGCACTGTGCAAAGTTCCATGGAAGTCTTCTTAAATTTTCAATTTAGGTAAAGTACACTCTACTAAAATTAGTGACTTCTTATTTTCCAGCACATTTTATATTCCAATGCGTCTTATATTACAATGCATTATATATTCCAATGCATTTTATATGTCAATGTGTTTTATATTCCAATGCATCTTATATGCCAATGTGTTTTATATTCCAATGCTTTTTATATTCCAATATGTTTTATATTCCAATGCTTCTTATAAGCTAATGTGTTTTATATATTTCAATGTGTTATATATTCCAATGCATCTTATTTTTCAATGAGTCTACTGCTGCTCCAAATGGAACTACCCCTCTGTTAATAAAAGGGTTAAGGCAGAGCTTTTTAGGTTGACACAAAACCTATTGTTTTTTTTTAATCCGCTATACAATCCATATTTCTAATTATGTATTTAATATTAGTATAAGAGTTTACCAGAAGGGTTATTGATTTTCTGTGTGGTAACTGTCAATATGATAATTATATTTCTATATTATACATTTTGTTGGAATTTAGAAAATATAACTTAAATTAGCAATATTAGGGTATTATAAAATAGCTAATACAAATGTTACAAATCATACATTTAGATTTGTACATTTTGGGGGATTTAATGACTATGACTCTGGTAAGGCTGCATCTCAAATTATTTAACACTACCCCATAACTCACACAAATCATATTATTGCATTCTGCAGATGAAAAGACTCCAGAGTCCTATTATAAGGGAATATAGAATTCAGACATGGGAACAAGGTTACTGCTGATATAATGCACAAAAATATGAATTGAACTGAGAATTGTATAAATGTCCTGAGGGCAGTGTCAGTGCATTCAGGGAGGAACGATGATCTGGAATATGCGCCGCAGAGGGAAATAGCCCCTTTGGCCTTAGAATCATTATGGCATACTAGAAATGGATTTGTGGTATGTAGCTGTGCTGCTTAAATTGCTTCCAGTTAACAATAAAACCCCTAAAATATATGTTATTCCTGGCTTAATAAAGTGCATTTTTCAGAATGCAATACTATTACTTATTTTTATAATATTGTCAGAGGAAGAGTGGTGCAGAGTATACAGATCTGTTTAAAACATCACTGGCCTATAAATCTGTTATATTTATAACAATAGTATACTAATATTTTACTGGAGAGATATAAGCAAAACTCTTTTTTTTTCATAGATTGCTGTTTGAAGAACCACTGATCAAATGTCGACTTGATAACCCACAAAATGTTTTTAGAATTATTTTTTTTAACAGCTTTTAATTTTTACCTTTTATTGGTGGCAGGCTTTTATTTCTGAGTAATATTAATCCCGGGACTCAAAGGGGTTAATACATATCATGAAAACCACATGGACTAAAACAGATGATCTAATGCATTTTCTAGATTGCTAGATTGCTTGATTGCGAGCCCATTCGTCAAATATTACTTATTGGCAATAATTCATTCTTAGCCTCATGTTGCAGATTACGTTTAACTTCCATGTTTCACAGATGTCATGATGACGGTCTCATTTACTATTGGCTCTGTGTAAGAAGTAAATTGTGGGCTTGCTTAAATATAGTCAGATCATATGATCATGCCCCCGGAAATCAGTCTTAAAAAGACAGGGTTTACGTGTTCCTAACAGGATTAGACACCTGTGCAGAATTGGAGGTACATGGGATGCAGATAACATCTTAATTCAGTTCTACTGAGAGATGGCCACTATGAAGAGCCACTTGACAATATGACAATGTGTAAGAGCGTGTTCCAGTATGTGAGGGCACTTTTATAGTTTGTGGTTTCTTGATAAATATGATTTTAGTAAGTCCATTCAATATCCACTATTGTTCTGTATTTAAAATATACTCTATTGGATAATTAGATTTGATTATTATTACCATATGCAATAATGCCTCAGCGGTTAATTTCCTATTCAACTTGCTGAACTAGCCTTATTCTATTATTAACTTGCAAATGCCTTGAACTCATAAATTTGGCTTCAGGTGTTTTTTTAAATAAATGTTTATATGCATTCTATTAACTTAAGAATGTATTAGTGCCAATAAGTGATATTTGCCAAATATGTAGCAAAATTAAGAGTGATTTTATGTGCGTATACACTACTAATTGGGCCATAGAATATGGCCCTTTAAATGCAGAGTAAGCTTCTATCACCACAGGGGACAAGTGGCAGCTAAAAATGGCAGTGCATCAACAGGATTAATGAAATGATCATTAGTTTACAAGGACACACCCTATTGAGAAAGTAGCAGAAATAATTAACTGAGAAATGAAAATAGAACAACACCATAATTAGAGTAATTGTAGAATAGAGTAGTAGAATGAGAATTCTTGGCAAAGTAAAAATGATTTAAAGGGCCATTTACCGCACTGTAAGTGCTCTTCATGGTGTGAAAGAGCACAAGATTGTATGTTAAAATGATCCTTTCATTTTTTTTTTATTACACTAATAACAGCTGAATATTCTAAAGGTTTAAGTCTGTTTATAAACAGTCGTTTCTGTGTACTAACGGTTTCATGATTAATAACAGACAGAGAAGACAGTGATTGATCGCAGTTTTCCATGAACTCATGAGTGCACTGAAAAGTTAAGCCACAACTGATCTGTTTGGGTGATTCCAACATACCATGCTCTGCACAGACTGATTTTTGAGGGTTAACTCTTTTTTTTTCTTTTGCTCACTACACAGAGATGAAGCTGCAAGTCTGGGAGTGGGCAGTTAGTGACTCATGTAAACACAGATTTCACTTTATTAAATTCTCAGTGACAAATGCACATATTTCAAAAATTCAAAAACATTTTTTAGGAGATCTTTAGGAAAGCAATACTTTTAATTAATATGTATTTTTATTTATTGAAAATAATTTATTTAGATACTTTTGCTAAGTCCAAATTTGAGTAAAACACTACAGAGCCATTTAACTAGCACCTCTTAGCTGGTTTAAGAAGTAGGAGATCTGGGACCTTAGACATAAGCACCCGGACATCTGATACAATGAAATAAGGAAGCAGCCTACAGGAAAATGTATATACAGACTGTACATTCAAACCACGCACCTGTACTTAATACCTGCAGTGCTTTACATTTCCAACCTCTTACTGGGTGCTCAGTTGAATAGTTCCCATTTCTGCTTATTAAGGTTTCATCTCTCTAGAGAAATATATATACTTGCAGTTCAATTGCTACTGATATCGCTAAAATAACAGTACCAGAGTTATCTGCTACCCAGCAGATCTCTGATTACAGTCATCTTATTTTTACTGATATGAATTGTACCTACATAATATAAAGTCTTACTCATCAAACAACCACAGCGGATACTTCTAGTAAATAGAATGGGCAACAGTATTTTATAAAAAAAACTCACATATTTGTGAAATATGTAACAATCTAATGACATTAGCAGATGGGCAGACTTTGTTGGAGAAAATCTTAATGTTTGAACAATATGGGCCTGTATGTCTGCAGAATTTTTCAGAGCGATTCAATTAGAAAAAGACGCAACAACATGGCCGTAATCCAAATGCGTAATCCATGCTGCGGCACGTAGCATTTCCGGGCGTGAACATGATAAATTATTCGAACCCGTAGTTATGGGTTTAGATGGAGCCAATAGTAAAAGAGACTGTCACTAAAACATGGAGGTTAAATTTAAATCACTTAAGGGTTTGAAGTCCGAGTTGCGATCGGCCCCGCATTCCATAAATAATGCAATATGAAAAAAAAAATATATAATATTATAGTCAATGCAAGTTTTATTATATGTATTAACACATTGATTGATTTTTTATTGCAGATTTGCAAGCTTGAGAATGTTGTGCTATTCATTTTAATACATTTCATTGCTTTCCCTGTAATTTAAAATACAATAGTGTGTTTATATTTGCTTTTACAGTGCTACGGACAGGAGTTTAACCCCCTGGCGAGTCTTATCTGGTACTAGTAGGATTTTTGGCTACGTTTGCAATTTCGGGGCATGAAAACAATTGCGGGCTTGAGGCTTTAGCAATTTAATAGCGATTTGCGATTATAACATTTACAGGCTTGAAAGATCAAAGGCTTAGCTTGGTCGGAGTTATGACTTGGGCAAACGCAGTTGTTTTTCAGCCTGTAACCCGCAGATCGTTTGCGGGAAGCTAAAAGAGGCCAATTTAAAAGCCGCAACTTTTGCGGCTCCTTTACGGGCTTCTGGAACTAAAATTTGGCAAATTTAATAGGGCCCTATGTTTGCATAGAGAAAGTTTCCATCTTATCTGACCAGAGCAACTGCTGTTTTTCAAACATATATTTTTTCATAATTCCGTGGTCTCTTAAAGGAAGACTGTTACCAACTTTAATTATACTCTTTAGATTTTATAATATATGTTACATTAGTTTCTCTGTATTTTTTTCTTGATTTTATAGTTTATTTATACATTGTTAGTCTGCATTATAGTTCATTACCATTTTCTCTAGAACTATTAATACTTTCTATTTCTTCAAATATATGTTGATATGCAATAAGTTCTAGACACTAAGCTGTACAATGGGCTGCAAAGTGTTTCTCTGAGGCAAGATATAGAAAATATTGGGGCATGATCTCAAGAATGACTTAAAGGGCCAATGTATTGTTATGCTCTTAATGGGAGGCGACTAGAAATTGTATTTGTATATATTACTAGCAGCTCATGTTACACTACCACCTGCTACTAATGTGTGTTTCCAATTTGAAGTGGTCCTTTAATACGTTCCAGGAGGGCTATATCTCACTGAAAAATAGGTAGTGGTGAAGATAAATACAGTAAAGAAATCCAGGCATGCTTGGCATATGCATAAGGCTGTCCCGAAGATTAATTAAGTTCATTCTGTTTCTTATTTCATCTGCCATCAACTCTATGGGCCTCATTCAAATGTGATTTGGCCAATTAAATAGGCCTCTATATAAGCACAGAGCATATTTTTTTAGAGAAGTTTTTAGTTAGTGAACTTCTATCCAAAAGCCAGGTCTTCACTAACTAAAAACATCTGTAAAAAATATGCTATGTGCTTATATAGAGCCCTATTCAATTGGCCAAAAAGCAATTGAATGAGGCCCAATGTCTTTGTTTCTTTCTAAGTTGGAGGTAAGGGATTAGATTCACTAAGCTTCTCAATATCTGCATTTAGCATTCATTAGGCATTCACTAATATTTGTTTTTAATTACTTCCACAAGCCTTCCGTGTGATGACATGTTCACAGTCACTCAAATATGTTAAACTTCATCATAATATGATTAAAAAAAGCAAAAAAAAAGTCTGCTTTATTGTATGTGTAAGTGTAAATATGCTACAACATGGCTCATAACATGTAAAACTGCATGGGTGTTTTTAAAGGGACTCTGTCACCCCAAAATCAATGTTTTTTTTAGGTCATTCTTAAAAAGCTTGAAAAACTGCCCGTATGCTGTAATATCATTTTTTTTCAGGCCCATAGAGGTTGAAACATATTTCTAGGATTTGCTGTTTCTCCTGTTTAGGGTAGAATTGCCTGGTATTTCTGAGCTGGATCACTCTAGTGAGTGGGAGACTGATATATCATAGGATATTTCTCCCTGTGAAGGGCACAAGTGAGCTAAAATAGGTTGCTCTCTGAGTGGAATAACATGTCCAGAGAACTAACCTATTAAGGTTAGTTTGTTCTCTAATTGGGCACCTCTATTTCTATTGCTACATATTAAAATATCCAACTATCCTGCTCAGTTATCTAACACTTCTACTGAACGCATCTGAGATAATGGCCTACAGAAGCACCATCACAGTCATTCAGAAGCAGTTGTCCCAAGGAGCCTGGCCCACAGAGATTTTATGACGTGCAATCTTTTGTTAAGAGGCTGAGCAAAGATGGAGGAAATGCAATTTTCAAAATAAGATTTGGGGAATTAGATTTACTTTTTGCTAACAAGTTGTAAACTTACTTAGGAAGCCTTGTTTACTGCATTGCAACAAATGTAAAGTTTTTTGCATCACTTTCTTTTGAATACAGTTCTAATAATTTTGAAATATTTGTTCCCATACAGTAACAAACAATATTGCGGACAACATTCCTTTACATATATTCAACATCACTCTTTCAACTGTACTGTCCTTAATTTAAACGTATAGAGAAGTTTCCTGGATTATGAATGCATCTGATGAGAATATGAGAATCAGTAGTGTATGCAAACATTTTTTTTGCATGAAAAAAATCCCAAAATAAACATTACCCTGAGGTTTGCATTTTTTTTGTTTTGTGGCAGTTGGTTTTGGGAAGGAATGCTCCTCAAAATCCAAGCTAAATTAACATAAAATGTGTTGTGGCCAATCAGAGTCAGCTACAAAATAGTTTCAATGTGTCAGGATTCAATCTGCAGCAAAGCATCATGGGATGTGTAGTTTTTTTATTCTCATCAAAATGAAGCGAGGGGAGAAGCTTAGGCAATGTTGCTCTGGATCTTTGCACTGTGCTGTTGTTGGCTGGAAGGTTAGAATAGAGTTAAATAACGTACTTGAATGCAGTGTTTCTATTGGTTAGTATGGGGTGTCTATGTAGCCACCTCTGGGGGTGTGGAAACCACATTTTTTTAAGAAAATACATCTGTGTGTATAGAATAACTCAATGTAATGCGTGTTTCTGATATAAGCAGCCTGTGTTAGATTAGAGAAAGGTAAAAATATGAAAACTTCTGTATGCCTTTAACTGCTACTGGCATCTCGCTGAAGCAGCTGCTTATATTTCCAATAAACCTTCTGCCGCCAAAGTTATTAGGAGGAATCAGAGGATCAGCATTTTCTGGTTTCATATAATAGCCTCAGACAGTTGCTCTTTTCCAAATGATAAATGTGTAACAAACAAACACTTGTTTGTATACAGTATGTGACAAATTTCACTGCTGAAATTGTTACTTTGACATTTAATGAGTTTCTGTTCAGTTTTAGCTATACAAAAAACATTCTGGATCACAACCTTAGTCGTGGTGTAGGGGCTTGTATAGTTCAATGAAGCTGTGAGCTATATCATGTAGGGTCACCCAAGATGGGCAGGGTATAGCATAGAGGTCAGACAAATTGTGGTCCACTGGAGAAGAAACTGGCAACTCACTCCAGTATCTTTGCCATGGAAACCTTATGGATTAGCACAACCAGAGACACAATGTGCCTGATGAGCTGTGGTCCATAGGGTCACAGAGAGTCAGAGATGACTGAACGACTAAACAAATAAAACATAATTCTGTGTTAGAATATTAAAAATATTTATCAAAATGTGTGGTAATATGGCTTATATATAGCTTAGAGGACTGAAGTGAGAGGGTTGGTTTGATTTAAATATATCAAAGGATATAATAGAGTTTTAGAGGGGGGTACCTTCCAGAAAAAGTGGAGTGCAAGAACAAGAAGTCAGGATCCGAAGTTGCAAGGTGGAAGATTTAGGGCACTTTACAGTAAGAATAATAGATAAGTGGAACCGGTAAGGAATACAAGTATGTCTGGCATAAGCATACTGCTACTGAGATTTAGTTAAAGGGCCATTTACCTCACTGTAGGTGCTCTTCACCTACAGTGTGATTGTATGTTAAAATTATCCATTTTTATTACAACAGATAAAAAAAATCAGAACTTTTAAGCCTCTGTTTACATACAAAGTGTATCCTGCCCTCTGGCTGTTGCTGGAGTAATAACAGATTGCAGAGAATGTTTGGTAAAGACTTTTCCCTGGACACAGACTGAACTGACCAGTTAACCCATAACTGACCTCTTTAGGTGAGTCCAGCATTTCATGCCTGCACAGATAGATTTGTAAAGGGTTAATGTTTTAATTTGTTTGATCTCTACATGGAAAGCTCCAGAACAGATCACTAGTCTGCATTTTCTTTAATTCCAACGAGCAGAATCCTGAATTCTTTGCCATAAGAAATTACAAAAAGTTATGTTCCTTGCAAACTGGAAATATAAGTAATCTTACCATTGATTTAAATGGAACACAACAACCTGCAACCTTATTGGGTGCAATAATAATGCAAAATGAAGTTTGCAGTCTTTGAACAATACAGATTTGATTTGATTGTGAAAAATGCATTTATTTAAAAAAAAAATTAAGTATTTCAACATGGTTTTAGGAGATATTTATGGTGATGTGCTCCAAATTGTCCTGAATTAAGTGGCCCTATAAGAAAATCATTTAAGGTGGGCAAAGTAAACATGTCTTTCTTGTGGTCCGAATTTTGCTGAATTAAAGGCATATCTAAGTTTCCTGGGTTATGAAAGCATCTGATAGAGGAGAGTCAGTAGTGCATGCAAATAATGTGTTTTGCATGAAAAAATACCAAAATAAAAATTTACAAACTCACCCTAATTTCTGCTAAATATTTTCAATTTGCTAAGATTAGCAATAAATACCTGCTAAGATTAGCATTAAATTCATAAATAGTTTTGGCCAATCAGGAGAAAGCAGAGGTTAGCTGAAACATTTGTATCATACTCTGGGGTTCCTGTGTTACAAAGCAGCCTGGGATATGTAGTCTCTCTCTCGCTTGTTGTGCCCTGAATCCGATGTGGGCTCAGACCCCGCCCACATGTATGATTCCAGCCTGGCGCATTACTTCATGTGGTCTCTACCAGAAAGGTCAAACTCTGTACCTAGCTGCTCTCTTCAGTGTACTTGGTTATGTAAGCTCCCTGTTGGTGTGCTAAGCTGGATTTTATTTTCCTGCATTTAACTTTGTAAGTACATTGAACTTTTCTATATAACACATATTTTTCTGATAATCACTGCCTATTTCTTACCAAACATTTGAAACCCAGGAAACTTATATATACATTTAAGTGGCCTTTAACAAAACCTTTTAAGGTGGGCAAATTAAACACCTCTCTCTGTTCTCAACTGCTTTCAAATCTTTGTTTCTACGTATACATTGTGCATATATAATCTATATTTTAATACACTGTAAAATTGCCTGATTTAATATATTAATTATCAATCCACCTGTATATATATTCAAACCCTATCAATGTGGATCCAACACTTCTGAACACTAAATCCTGTTTATATCAAATGTTTCTGCACCATTAATGTTCTTTGCAGCTGATCTCCACCATTGGTGCCTTGTGCCCCACATATGGTGTGCCAAAATGGAAGGTTTGCCACAAAAGACTGGGCATGCCATCTGCTGTAACAGCTGATGACCACTCATGTAAAAATATTGAAATGGAAATGTTGCTTAAATAGGAACACAAGAGCAAGACAAAGCAGTGCATTGTGTGCAGGTGTGCTGTGCAAATGTTCTGCCAATGCTTGAGCCTGAATGAAGAATGTTACTACCCGGTGGTATTGTTTATCATTATATAGCACAATTGTATGGTCCTTTATCAAGATGCCAGCAGTAGTTCAGATACTAAAATTACATTTGTATCAATAATAAAATCATTCACATTGCTGTTTTATTTGATTTCCCATTGTCCTTCATTGTTTATATTGCAGTTGAATATTGTGTTGAATTTATATCTTGGCAATCAATTGTTACAGGGCCACTGCAATAGTCCTTACATTTTAAGTAGTACGAATCAGTAAAACAAACTTTTCAATTAATTGTGATTAAAATAGTTGATCTTTTATGAGAAATGTTTAATTTATTATTTTTATACATTACAGACTTCTTCCTCATGGAAAATAAATTACACTCATTGAAGAAAACTAACACTAAAACAATAGCCAAGTAGATAAAATAAGCAATGTGTTTTATTAGCCGTTCTTAACATTGTATTAAAGGTATATCTAAGTTTCCCTGTTTTTACCTTTCTCTAATCTAACACATGCTGCTTGTATCAGACACACACATTACATAGAGTCATTCTATACACATACAAACTTATTTTATTTTAAAATAAAACTTGTTTTCCACACCCTCAGAGCTGCCAACATAGGCACAGTGTACTTACCAATAGAAACACTTAATTTGGGTACGGATTTTTGCCCTATACTAACCTTGAAGCCAGCAGCTCAATGCAGAGATGTACAGAACTGTGTCTGGCTCCTCCTGCTTCCTTCTACATGGTGACTACACATCCCATGATTCCTTCCTGCACAAACTGCCATCACTGATTGTTGCAATGTATTAAAATGTATTAGCTGCCTGTGATTGGCCAAAACAAATTAGGAATTTTATGCTGATTTTAGCAGAGATATTAAGTGGTGTTAACTCAATTTCTTGCAAACTTAAGAGATTTAATGTTTATTTTGGTATTTTTTCATGAAAAAAAAATGTTTTCATACACTACTGGTTCTCTTCTATCAGATGCATTCATAATCCAAGAACCTTAAATATGCCTTTAAGAGAAAGTGTAAACATAGAGACTTTCTTAATTGTATTTTCTTATCTGATTCCCATTAAAACCAATAGAAACAAAATCACAGTATGTTGCATTTCAGACATCCATAAGGCTCACAATCGATATATCAAGAGGAGCAGAGCAATCCCACACTGGATACATTTAATGTCATTTTCTATGCTATACATCAATTATTTCTCATACAAAATGTTATTAATGCTTTAATTACAATGTAATATTTTTAATGCATGCTAGAAGTGTGTGGACTATAGCGGCCATAATCTCCCTCACAAGGGCATCATACAGAGGCAAAGTCCCACACATTAAATGGTACACAGTGAAATAAATCTATTGCTAGCAACAAACATAGAAACATAAACACACAATGACACACTTAGTGAATTGGACATATATCATCCTGTAACATATAAGTGTGACATGCATCATAGAGCAATTACACAGTATACACAATAACATCATTATACTGTAACTGTGCTTAATCATAAAAAATACATTTGGATAATAGTTTTTTTTATTAAAACTGATCTTATATTGACAAAATAAAAGTAGTCTCAAATAGATATTTGTTGAAAATGCTCAATGTTGTGGAATATAAATGCAATTCAAATGATGTGTTTAGAGATCAGGAGCCTTTGGTGCCCTCTTTGTATGGGGCCCCATACCTTAGTGCATCTGATACCCCCTGAAGATGGCCTCAGTAGTGATTGTAAATTTAAATTGATTGTGCTTCACTGTGCAACAATAATGCAGCTGCAGGGAAGTGATAGTATACTCTGTTGCAGTTCTGAGTAGCTTGAAAAAAATGTATCCTACCCTTTGCTCAAAATTAAAAAATCCAGTCTTCCATTCTGACTTATACCTTGGAATTAGAAACATGGAAAACACAATCAATAGAAAATCTAATCACTTGAAATGAATCTCGGACCCCTCAGTAGAGTTTTTCGGGTGTTAACGCCAAGTGGAGCACAGTCTGTTGTACTGCCACTGATAGGGTCGGACATAGCGTCCCTTGACCCAGCGGAGCCTGGGTGCACGCAATTGAAGGGACGGTTGGGGTGGGGCAGAGCTTCCGCCCATTTGGAGCACTTTCGCACACTCAGTGGCCAGCCATTGCAGAGTTTCCCACCCAGCCCGTTTCTTCGTGTATTGCATTATGGTCAGGTTGTTGTTTCATGGATTGTATTATAGTATATAGTGTAGTATAGTATATAATATAGTATAGTAAGAAGATAAGCAAAGAAAATTAAGAAGTAAATCAATTGTGTTTGGCAGTTAAAAAAAATGTTATGGCTATGTTATGTGTTGGCGGGAGGGGGAGTGACGCGGCCCAGTGGCCAAAAAGGGTGTTGCCCTAGCTTATGGGCGTGCTTAGTGAAAGCATTGGGGGGCACTGGGCGCGTGCCCATGGTGGGAGGTTACTGACCATGGCCGGGCTCCTCCTCCTTTGTTTTATTGGTATTGTTAAAGATTTGGTTATCCTAAATAACGCTGTGGCCTGTTGTACTCCCAACCTGGTGTCCATTTGTTATTCTAATGGTAGCACCTAATGGATCATGCTAGGGTCATGGAATTTTCTGGAACAGATGTGAATCTCTCAGAGCTTGTGGTCACTTCTTCTGCCTATCCACCAGATTTTTTTGACAGATATGGTCAGCTACCTGCTAATTTTATAATACGTTGTTAGATTCCATATGTTTTTACTTTGGGTCACATTTTCCACAGGACCAAAAATGTTGAGGGCTTTCATGGAACCCTTTACATTTTCTAAGTGTCCATTTAATTAAACACGTCAATACCATATTTCCACTGTGTTCTTTTCATAATGGGGAATTGTTTTAAGAAAGTAAAAACTATCAAATTAATAGCTATTGCATGCAAATATTCTGCAGGAGACCCACACTAATTTCTGTTTATGTATTTCCATGAAGGGAAAGTGATCTTGATTACATAGAAGCATTCATATGCTTCAATGCAAATGTGATAGTCTTTAGCGCCAGTGCTTGCAATAGAAATAATGAAAATCCGGTCATTATCCCTCTTATTAAAAAATAAAGCAGTTATATTGTTCCAAGATCTTACCTGTTCTGTGTAACCAAACCGTTTTACAGTGGCTGTGTCACAAAGCCCTGATTGAAAGGACAGCTGAGTGTTATTTTATTATTGCTTCATTATTATCCCATTATACCTTAACATTTCTTAGGACCAGACGGCTACAAGAGTAATTTACTTGAAGCTGTAAAATCAAATAAAATGCTGGCCTGGCCGCTCTTACAGATTGTACCCTCAGGGATAACTTGAGCTTTTGATAACCTTGGCTCGCAGAATCGGCTGCAGGTGCCACCTGATGTTCTAACTGTCGGATTTCACCTTCCCAATTTCCGTCAAAGTCTCCTGCAAGACACAGTGCTTGCAGCTGGTGCCTCACCCTGGTACGCTGAGACTGACACAATACTAGACAGCAGGGCATACATACTGGCAGCGCCACTTTCATTAAAATAATGCGGCAGGGACATTAGTGAGAATGGCACAGTCATTGAGCTCCTCTGAATTCTAAGATCAACCGGGGCCACCTTTGTGTGGTATCCTTCATTGATGAGTCTGCCCTTTCCAAAACGCTGAGGAAAATATATAGTTAAGATTCATATTCTATCTCCTTGTTATCAGGGTCCCTGTGCCCCCTCGCCCTCTGGAATCTGACTCATTTTTTCTCTGGCCATTGCTTTAACCCCACGTGTCTGATATTTCATCAGAATCTTTTTTTTTGGTTGCAGTTGTATTAAAGACTCACTCTTGTCTCAAATGTTATAATATGCATTTACAAGAGCATGTTTAGAGTGCAAATGTGAGTGGTCTATACTGTCCAAAAATTACATTAAGTGAAAGCATGGCAAGGAGCTATGTAAATCTATTATACTTATACTGGGTCCCAAGATTTCTGATGGTGACCCTGGGAGAATAATACCTAGAAAAAAGTGGAAAATACATAAAAGAAAATACTATACTGGTACCTTCCACCTAGTAGACTGTATCATATGGGATGCTAAAGTCTCCAGCGTGCTGGGTGGATGTGACAATAGTTTTCATTGTTGGTGGTAATGTAAGAACATACAGATATTTTGGCATAAGGGGTGTGAGGTTTTATTCATTATTAGAGGGTTTCAGTTTAGGGGAAAAAAACATATTCAGAAAATATAACATAATATCAGGTAGAAGTTTGAAAATGTTAGCAGGTCACAAAAACTGTAAGTAGTGAAATCAGCTATTGCTAGTTTGTGGTAGCAGAGCTGGGTACCTACCCTATCTAAAAAAATGTGGCAAACATGGAAGCAGATTATATGACACTTTAGAAGATTACTTGGACCCAATTATAGGTTTTCAATAAGTACAAGCTTTATTTGAACTTAAATGCATAAGCATGTCTAGGCTTTTGAGGCCCAGGCCTAAGGCGGCATCATATTGGGGGTAGCAAGCCAGACCTTTCCCTTTCATTTACCATCCTGTGTTACTCTTCCCCCAGCCCTTTCTCCATTCTCCAGCCCTTTTCTCCTTCCCCTATCCATTTAACTTCTATTCTCTACATGTAAAAGGAAAAGGCGCAGAAGAGAAATGAGGAAGAATATGGGTTAAGTGGGGAATGGATATGGTAAGTGGAGTATGTGTGTATACCATAATATATGTGTATGTGGAAATATATATATATATATATATATATATATATATATATACTTGTTTTAGACATTCAATTGTGAACACAAATGTACTATTTATATACCGTACTACTGTACGGTGGAGGCTTCTAATGTGCTTTTGCCCACCATATATTAAATGATTGTTGTGGTGAACTGCCTACTCATAAGGTCCACAACACAAGCTGAGATCCCGCTCCATGCTGATGATAGGCAGTAACCTTGAAATGGCTGTCCGTGGGTAGGATTCCCAGCTTGTGTGTAATCAAACCTTGGCTTTGCATAAAAGCTGTCTAATGCAGCGGGCATAAGCTTAAAGGAAGCCATGTTTACAATGGTCTATGGATTGAAGAGTGAGGCATTTGTGGGCACATTTGCATCATGTCCCTCCTCAGCTTCCCAGAATGCAGTGCAATAACTGTATTTCTTGGAATTCTGAAAAAGGGCGCAAGTTTTTTTAACTTGTTTTAGACATTCAAATGTGAACACAAATGTACTATATATATATATATATATATATATATATATATATATATATATATTTTATTTAGAAGCCTTATAGTTTTAGAAGCTTCATAGGCTTACATTAGCCGATCACACATACACTTCAGCTACCTTATAGAGGCTACCACCAATAGTATTGGTTTTCTTTTTTGTTCACACATGTCAGGTTGTCACTCACTGTAAGCTAGACAGACATAGGACAAGAGTATAGAAGTGATCTTTCTCTAAAATATATTTTTACTGTTTTAGTTGCAAGCCATTCATGGCAGCATTCAATAAAATGTATTTTGTTTCTTTAGTTTAATATATTTCTTATAACATTTATCAGGTGTTAAGCACCAAATCTTTAGAGAATTTTATTGGTAATATTACCTTATTGGTTCAATCCAAAAACCATTTCTATTAAACTCACACCTAGCGCTTAATAAATACAACCATAAAATACACATGGCAACCTCTGATCTAAGTAGGTGGGATCCCTGCAAACTTCAATTAGAAGCTGAAAAAGCATTTAATACGGAAGATGAAATCCAGAATATAGAACCAAATGCAAATTTGTCCTCAGTATATAAAACTGTACAAAAGATCTTCAGACGTCAGATAAGAACAATTTGGGAGATCACTAGTATACAGAATTATATTAAAAACAAAATAGTCCCCAGAGGGCTTAGGATCCAATTGATACCAGCTAATCATCTGTTAGAACCAAAGTTTGTGCAAGATTGGATCACTATTGTAACAAGGAGCTCTTTGGATTTAATGTCTCTCATTCTGACAAAAGAAAAAAATAATCTTGAAATTCTTAACAAGGAAATGGAAAAACAATTCCAAGAATTCATCAAATTTCAGGAAGCCCCTGAGTTTGATAAACTTAATAAAAGATTAGAAGAAAATATAGAAAAGTATAAAAAAGAATTGACTATAAGGAAGCACAATAAATTTATGAGGGATAAACAAGATTTCCATTTTAAAAGAGCATACAAAGTGGAACACAGTTATGCACAAACAGAAAATGTGGATCCAAGCTCTTCAGATTATTCCGAGCAGGAAGATAATCAATCAACCTCTACTGAGGGAACGCAATCTAATTTTTCAGCTAAATCATCACAAGGCGCCTTCACTAGATCCTTCTTCGATAGAAGAAATACCACAACCACCCCCACCACTGCTGATTTTTTAGGCAGGGGGCGCGGCCTAAAAACTGCAAAAGTGAAAAGGGGCAGAGGCAAGGGGAAGGCAAGAGAGAAAAGAGGACAATCCAATCAATAACACCCATTCTGGATAAAGACCAAGAATATACAAAGAATAGTAAATGGTTACAATCAAAGGAACCCCCTTCTAGACAAGTTGAACAAACACAAATTGATGAACTTCCAAAATATAGTCTAAACATTAATAATAATAATTATAAAAAAATACATCTTGAAAATAGACAAGACAAAATTCATCGAAATACAAACAATGGCAATAAGATTGAACTAACGGAAAAAATCTCTGTGAATGACAATAGTACAAGTCTCTCAAAACAACTGAGAGAACTAGGAAAGAGGGATGAAGATAAAAATACAATAATCAATCTCTCCAAGTTTGAATTAAGCAAGGCACATAGTGCAGTGCTATCAAAAGGGCTGTCTTTTGTGCCATCAAAAGCCTCAGATTTATTCAATAACATCAAAGATATAAATCTCTTCTCTAGAAAACTGGCATTGAAAAAGTATTTTGAAGAGAAAAGAAGGAAGCAACTACAGGCCCTGAACATACCCTATGAAGATCATTTAGCTTTAAAGAACCTTGTTGAACTATTGGAAGAAAGTGAAAATATCCAGGATGGCAAGCTAACTGAGAAATCAAAATTTGTGGAGAAAAGCAAATTTATGCCACTAATAAAGGATAACATAGAAATGTTCGTCAAATTAGTAACTAAAGAGCTGGAAGACCTGAATAAAAAGAATAAATATAAGCACAAATATCCACATAATCTCCCTAAGGAGGAATGGGAAGCCCTTAACGATCTAGAAAGAAGTAACTTAGAGATCAAATCGGCAGACAAGGGAGGAAATATTGTCCTTATGGACAAAACAGAGTACCAAGATATGTGCTTAAAAATTCTAAATGATTTCAATACATATGAGGTACTGTTGAAAAATCCCACTGTAGAATATCGCAGTATATTAAGATCAATCCTAACACAGGCAAAAGACAGAGATCTCATCACAGGAAAAAACCTGCATTTTTTACTTCCATGCTATCCAGTGGCAGCAACATTCTATGCACTGCCGAAAATACATAAACGATTACGGCCAATCCCTGGGAGACCAATAATCTCTGGAAACGGGAATTTAACAGAACGGATAAGCAGGCTCATTGATGAAAATCTAAAAGATCTTGTCTCATCATTACCATCATTTGTAAAAGATACATCTGATGTTCTAAGACGACTAGACAATATCAATATTCCAACTACGGCATTCCTTGCAAGTATTGATGTAGAACAGCTTTATAGTAGTATACCGCATTATTTGGGATTAAAAGCTGTGAGATATTTCCTGGATATGAAAGGCATAAATCAGAAAATATGGAATGATTTCCTACTAACACTGTTAGAATTTGTCCTAACAAGGAATTTCTTTCTTTTCAATGGAAAATGGTATCGGCAGGTTAGGGGCACAGCAATGGGAACAGCTTGTGCCCCTAACTATGCAAATTTGTTCCTTGGCTACTGGGAGGAAACTATTGTTTTCACAAAAAAATATGAGTCCTTCACAAAAGATATTCTTTTATGGCAAAGATTCTTTGATGATATATTGATTATCTGGACTGGTTCTAAAAAAGATTTTGAAAAATTCATAATGGATCTAAATCAAAATGAGATGAATTTGAAATTTACCTATGTCACGAGTGAGCAATCATTGGAATTCTTAGATCTCCATATCAGTAAAGACAAAAAAGGTGACCTACATACAAAGGTATTCAGAAAAAATACTGCAACAAACTCCCTATTAAGTTGGGACAGTGAGCACCCAACACCGCTCAAAAGAGGAATCCCTATAGGGCAATACATTCGCCTTAGAAGGAACTGCGATACCATAGAAGACTTTAAAGAACAAGCCAAAGAATTAAAACAACGATTTAGAAACCGAGGATACCCAAACAGAATTTTGAAACTGGCATATAAGAATGCCTTGAGAAAACAAAGATCAGACCTACTATATAACAATAAAGATAAAGAAACAGCAAAAGAACAAATAAGGTGTATATTAACCTATGGCTCGGACAGTGACGAAATACGCCTGATTCTAGACAAATATTGGCATCTCCTTAAAGATGACATATTGTTGACTGAAGTGATATCAGAAAAAGCCTCAGTGACATACAGACGAGGCAATAGTCTTCGGGATAAAATCACACACAGTTTCTTCTCTACCCAAAAACAGGGACAGAGTTGGCTGTCCGAAACAAAAGGCCTTTTCCAATGTGGCCGATGTAAAGCATGTAAACATATAAAAGTGGAAAAAGAGTTTGAACATCCCATCGAAAAAACAAAATATCCTGTCAAAAAGTTTTTCAATTGCGCCTCCATTGCGGTGGTATATGTAATTACCTGTGTATGTGGAAAGATCTACGTAGGAAAAACGGACAGACAGCTAAGGAGAAGAATCCTAGAGCATATGGGATCTATTAGGAATCACCTGGACACCCCGGTCTCCAGACATGTGAGACTGTATCATCATGAAAATCAGAATGTCTTGAAATTTCATATAATTGATAGTGTTACATCAGGAGTTAGAGGAGGTGATAAAAAGAAGAGATTATTACAGCTAGAATGTAAGTGGATATATGTGTTAAAGGCTCTTAGCCCAAATGGATTGAATGAAGACTCCTCTTTCTCAGCCTTCTTATAAGAAAATAATATGGAGACCCTATTTAAACGAATAGAGAACAAGTAAGAATTTAATTGAATACAAACATCATTTTAAATGGTGTAACAGCTGGGAACTATATGATATATATATGTATGTACATTTGGGCTGTTGCCATTTCTTACTGTTACCTTTATTACTACTGTAGACTTTCCCAAAACCCACAATTTAAAATCAGTGCTGTGGTGTTTGGGGTGTTACATTTGCCATGCAAAATAGTGAACACATGTCCATTCTTATGAATGATGAAGGTGACTAGCACTAAGTGTGGAACAGCGTTTTTCATATTTTTCATATCTAACATATTAAAACGAAAGTATCAACTACAGTCACCGGAAGTGACATTTTGCAAGGCACATTGAAAGTGAAACCGGAAGTGAGGGACCGGAAGTGACGTATCGCGCAAAAACCGGAAGTGTCAATTTCAGCGCGAATAGGTGGAGAAACAGCCTTATAAAAAGCCCTTGAAAGGGCAAAACAACATGGATACAGTCTGCCTTTGATAAAGTTGCTGTTAATAGCAACGAAACCGGTCAGGCCCCTAATTACAAGCTAGGAGACCAGAGGAAAGATTTAAACAGAGTAAGTAAGCAAGCTGCATCTATATCATTGTACTTGTTTGATATAGCTGTTCATGTTTATGCCTGTGTGTATACCTGTATGAATACCTGTATTCATATTTATAATTACATTTGTATATATATATATACTTTTTTAACCTCCCCCTTTTTTGTGCCACACAATGATATGATATGGTCCCCTCATTAGGGTAAACCCAGTGCTTGCAACATCTCACGCTGTAGTGAGAAGCATTGGGCAGATTTAGACCATTTATCATCACATTTATTATTTTTTGCTTTTCATCAAGTGGCAAGGGTTTTTGTACATTCTAAGCGGGCAATATTTTGCAGCGTTTGAGCATATACTCTGCTATATTTATCCAACATCCCTCTGGTTCTCCTATGCTGTTTTTGGTTTTAATATATATTTTTTTAGACCCCTATACTCCCCCCCTTTTTTGACGATCCTATGATTTGCAATTTTTTGTTGTACATATGAGGATGGTCTTGTCTGTACTTTTTCTAGCAGTGACCTTCACATTCCTTTTTTAGGAAAACACCACTTTAATTAATACACACACAGTGGAATACAATTACCCCCTTGTGGGGTCTATATCCAACACTATATGTTAACAACAATATCTATTATCACCACACCATTTAATTAATAATTTAATTTTCACTAGTATTTGTTTTGCACTCCATGGTATTGTTAGAGTATCATATGCTCCAATATTTAGAAGCCTTATAGTTTTAGAAGCTTCATAGGCTTACATTAGCCGATCACACATACACTTCAACTACCTTATAGAGGCTACCACCAATAGTATTGGTTTTCTTTTTTGTTCACACATGTCAGGTTGTCACTCACTGTAAGCTAGACAGACATAGGACAAGAGTATAGAAGTGATCTTTCTCTAAAATATATTTTTACTGTTTTAGTTGCAAGCCATTCATGGCAGCATTCAATAAAATGTATTTTGTTTCTTTAGTTTAATATATTTCTTATATATATATATATATATATATATATATATATATATATATATATATATATTTTATATATATATATATATATATATATATATATATATATATATATATATATATATATATATATATATATATATATTATGTGTGTTTGCGTGTGAGTGGAATAGCTACTAGTGTTGAGTGGAATAGCCACTAATGTCCAGTAGTCCAGATGATCAGTCAGAGTATTGCAGTATAAAGTGAAACTTTTTTTTATTGGACCAACGTTTTATTTAGAGCAACAAGCTTTCACAGATACCTTGATTAAGTGCTGGCATATTTTTAATGAAGCCATATCCTTTTCATATTCAGATTATTATAAAAAGGTTAAACACATTTACATTTTAAAGAAAACCAGATAAGAGATATGATGATCTTAAGCACTTACTTAAAGTAAAGTAAAAGAAAACAATGATGGATGTCAAAAGAGATGCTTTTGTCAGGAATAATTGGCATTATAAAAGGAAATTACTCAGAGAATTAGTGTGAAGTTTAATTGTAAAAGGGCCACCATCACCATAAAAAGGTCTTAAGTCAATAACATGACTGTAGATAAATAATTACTTTTTAGGAGAACCTTACAAGAACAGATTACCTTGCAAACTTTTTATTTTAAACAGCCATGATTCAAACTCCCCTGTAAATGACAATGTACATAAAGTACTGTAATTGACTCGAGGGGCATTCATTAGCATAAGTGTTAACATGTTTTAAAGCACCACTACTTTATAAGTGGAAGGAGCAATATGGGAGGAGAGAAGAGGGGGAAATTTGATAGAACTGGGTATTATTGAATTTGACACCTACACCTTCTCAGATGGCTCATTTGTTTTACCTATTGTTTTTAACACAGTAAAATACTTTGAGCCACATTCAATTTGAAGCTTGCAACTCGACCGCAGACGGCCAACTGTCTGCGGATGTGTTGCGGGGTCTCGTTCGTCTCCGATTGCGATGCTATTCAGTTGCTCAAGCCTGCAAGTTGCGGGCCGCAAGCCAAAACCGTAAACCATGCACTAATTTGTTGCAGTTTGGGGCGGGAACATGATCAATTCAGCAAGACCATAACCGCCCATTTCGAATCAGCCAATAGAAAATAAGACTGTCATTATTATAGCAGTAAAACATTGAGGTTACATGTCAATCAATTAGGTTCAGGGTCCTATATGCGATCAGACTCAAAAACCCACAAAATAAATAATTATGAAAATGAATGCCAATACTGTTCTAGTCCATGTGGGTGGCCTGATATGTAATAACTCATTGATACCTGATATCGATTTAACCCCGAAATGACACATAAAAATAAATGTTTTTTCCTGGCCATTTGCGAGCTTGAGACTGTTGTGCAATTAATTCTAATGTCTATCATCGCTTTTCCCGTTATTTACAGTGCAGTAGTGATTTTTTATTTGCATTTACAGTGCTACGAATAGGTGTTTAACCACCTTGCGGGTCCTCTCTAGCATTTGTTGGATTTTCTCCTTCATTTGCCATTTACGGGTGTGAAAACATTTGCGGGCTTGGGGAAATTGAGCAATTGAATAGTGATTTGAGATTTTAGCCTTGCGAAAGTGAAAGATCAAAGGCTTCTGGAGGCTGTAAGTTAAGAGTTTAAAGATCGCAATTTTTTGCAAGCTCGTAACTCGAAAGCCGTTCCGAGCCCGCAAAAAGACACAAATTGAATAGCAAATTAGCTTGCGACCTCACTTACGGCTAGAGGTTCTCCCGAAACCTCAATTGAATGGGTCTCTTTGTTTCTCTAGAGCAGCTTGTTTTTCAACAGTACTTTTTTTTAAATAGTGATTTATATGGTTAACAATTAAATATAGAGTTGCAAAATATAATCATTCCCTCTCTTTTATTGTCGTTAATTGGAGCAATATTAATCTAAGGAGAGTTTAATTGGCAACATAGCGCCTTCGTACATGGATATGTGTCAGACTACAAATCCCATGATGCTTTGCTGCAGAGATAGAATCCACATACTTTTCCTACAATGTTGCAGCTGCCTCTGATTGGCCAAAATGATTATGAATTTTATGATAATTTAGCCTGGGATTTTAGGGCGCATTTACTGCTGAATCTAGGGTAAGTTTATTAATGTTTTTTGGGAGCTTTTTCATCTAATTTTTTGATTCTCCTCTATCAGGTGCATTCGTAAAATTAGATTTAAATCTGCCTTAAATCCATAATTCAAGTTTATGATACATAAATTACCAATTGTAATTAAATATAATTTATTATAAATATAACACTAAATCATTAGTTTTAATATAATATTTTTTTTTTTATTAAATATTAGGAATATTCTAATAAAAGAGCAGTTTTAGCAATGATTGAGGCTTATTTAACTGTGGTTAGCTTTGTCATAAAATGTATGTCCTTTTTTTAATAGATTATATATTTTATTAAACAATTCAAATGAGAATTTGTAATTGTGAAAAACATATTTTCCATATTTTTAGTCAGGTTTGTAATTTGTATAGGTTTTTTCTTTTTATGTATTCCTTAGCCCCTCGTTTGAATGCTGAATTTATTGTATAAACATTCTGATAATTCCCAAAGGATCCTTCCATAAAATGATAACACAAACATAACAGCTGGAGAGATAGGACACATAACCGTATTATATGGAGATATGGAATGAACTAGATGCTTATGATATGCAAAACACAATAAAACATGAAACCATATTATTGCTCGTATATGAAGAAAGATGTGGTGGTATGATGGTTTTCACACAGCTGACCTTGTCTAAGCTACAGTAGTGATGGATGTGCTGACCAATATGCTGGTACTTTAGCATAGTTTTATATTAATGTATCTTTCAGACATCTGCGATCAGACATAATGCATCATTTTGTCATATGGGATACAAATAAAGATATAATACAACCAAGACACATTAGATAATTTTAACCAAGGAATACAATGGTTCCATACTCTGGATTCAATGCATGGGACCAACCTGAAGTTTAATGACTGAATATATTGTATTAGGCATTTATTAAATGCAGTAATTGCTTTTTCAATTTTGAATCTTACTAATTACATTTTTTTTTTTATATACGCTAATGTGAAGCCATGATGACTTTGTGCTTTTAATATTCCCCTTTCTTGTTTTGTTCTATTTTTATGTCACATTCTGCATACGCCCCACAGCAACAATTTATTTCTCCTCTGTTGCATTGCAACGTGCCAGTCAAAATGAATTTCCTTATTAACGGGTGCCTGCCACATCATTTCATTGCAAGATAACGAATACACTTACAATGTGTAGGCCATTAAAGCAATTATTAAAGGAATAATTTTCCCTGAATGCAACACAGGATTTGTGAAATATCTGAAAGGATTAGAATAATTGCCAGTATTGTTGTATGTGACAAACCATTATATGTGAAAGATCATTAGATTACTAATTCCATTGGTCACATTGAAAATGATGAAATGAAACTTACAAAAATTGCAGTCGTTGTACTTTTCTAACAGATAATATCCTAATAAATTAAAAAAGGAAATATCACCTATAAATAAGGATAATTGCAATTGATTGTATTTGAAAAATCTGCATTAGTTTTAGATAACTGACCGTGAATGTTGGTAGTTTTAGGCATAAATTATTTTTCAAGATCCTCCTCTGCTTTTTAAATCAACTTCTCAATTAGCATTCACAATTGGGGTAGATTAGCAGGAATAGCATGCCCATTTGTTTTAACATTTATAAGTCTGAGATTCTTAAGATTAAACCAACTAGGCATGCTATTTCTGTTAATCTTCCCTCTCTGTGAATTTTTATCAAAGGCATATTTAAATTTAAGGGATTATGCATGCATCTGATAGAGGAGAATCAGCAGTGTATGGAAATCTTTTTTTGCATCAAAAAATACTAAAATAATTGTTAAACTTACCATAAAGTTTGTTTGATTTTGAGAGTTAAAATCCCTGATAATCACAGCTAAATTTAGCAAAAAAATAATAATCTGTTTTGTCCAATCACAGTCAGCTAATACATTGTTTCAATCTGTGAAGTCAGTTTGTGCAGCAAAGCATCATGGGATGTGTAGTCTTGTTTTTCACCTGCACAAGAAAAGTGCAGAGAAAGCCATTTATGTTTTCCACACATTACTTATTTGCTACTGAAATTTGATAATTAATTGGTACTGCTGGCTGTAATTACTAATTTGGGTCAGTTATGGTCTTGCTTTCTTCCATTGAGGTTTTTGTATAATAATGAGAGCAAGGACATACATTTGTGACAGTAAACTTCTTCTTATTATTAATTATTAACAAGTTACTTTGAAATATCCATCTGGATAATGTCATTTGTATAGTTTGGACAATAACTTGTGACAACATTGACATTGGGTTTTATTGAATTGCTCCGCTGGGCGCTCTTAGCTTAGCCAACAGTCATAGGCCGCATTCTATCGGGTTAGTGTACTTTCATTCTCATACAAATATTTAATGAGACAGCATCTATTTTTATCATTTATTTATAAAGTGATAACGTATTCTGTAGACCTGTACAATGGGTTACATATAAAATGACAAATAATGAACATCAATGGCAATGAGTTGCTGAAGGCCATGTTCTTTACAGTTTACGTGCAGAGTACAGATAAATTAGAAGGTGATTGAGAGGATGTGCACAAATTTGAATTGTGGTTCATACCGCACAGTTAGTGTAAATGCTAGGAAGGTATAAGGTAGGGTTCTCTTAATGCACAACTGGAACCTATATTTGATATTGGGCAAAATATTGTTTTTATATTCTAAAAACATTTTGGTTTTCAAAAGAGTATATATCAAATTTAAGGCCAGTGTGATTCTTTAAGGAACACAAAACTCAAATTTTTGTCATGTTTTTGTATTAATCACTCCAAAAAGTTGTAACTTTTACAGAAAAAAATGTATGATCTAAAGTGTAGTTAATTTACCTATTACCCCTGAGAATAGGAGTTAAGCGGTACTCAATATTAAGTGTATTTTTTTTTTTTTTTAAAGAGTATTGTATCAACATTGAGTAGTGCTGTTTGTCTCCACTCTTATAAAGTCATTTGGGGGTGGGGGTCAAGGACATATCTAAAAAGTTAAAATATATTCTGATTAGATTAAGATTGGTTTTAATCGACAGTATCATTATTAGGCTGCCTCCCTGTAACTACTCGCTTGCCAAGTATAACCATTTTACCAATGACAATTCTCTTGTCTCATGAAAACAAGCGGCAAGAGGAATGTTTTTTCAACGGTTGTTTAGAGTAAGGGTAAAATCCAATTAAGAATAACTCACTGAACTACAGGAAGGGTTAAGAGTCAGCCAGAATAGCTTAAAATGTTTGAAGATCTAGAGCCTTATTCCATTGAGCAATTGTAGCTTACGGGAGCCTGCCATGGAGCCCGTAAACTAATTTGCTATTCAATTGGCGTCTTTTTGTGAGCCGCAAACGGTCTACGAGTTACAGGCTTGAAATTCCTGCGTTTGTTACAACCATAACTTACACCCCATCTAAGCCTTTGATCTTTAATGTCCGCAAGAGTTACAATCTCTAAAATCGCAGGTTTAACCTGTGTTCGTAGCAATGTACATGCAAATAAAAAATCAATACTGCACTCTAAATAACGTGGAAAGCAATGAAAGACATTAGAATTAATTGCACAACAGTCTCAAGCCCGCAAATCGGCAATCAAAAATCATTTATTTTTATGTTTCATTTCGGGGTTATATTGATCTTGGGAATCAATGAGTTAACACATATCAGGCTACCCACATGGACTAGAACAGTATTGGTATGAATTTCTATTATTTTTGATTTTGCGGTTTCGAAATTCTGATCTCATATCGGACTTCTAATTGACATGTAACCTCTTGATTGACATGTAACCTCCACGTTTTACTGACGTAATGACAGCGGTCTCATTTTCTATTGGCTGTTTCTAAACTGGGAGTTACGGCCTTGCTTAATTGATCATGTTCATGCTCTGAAATGCTACATACGATTGCATGGTTTACGGTTTCGGCTTTTGGCCCATAACTTGTGGGCTTGATCAATTGAATAACACTGTAATTGTAGCAGAGTTCAAGCCTGCAGCAAGCCCGCAGACATACGGCCTGTATACCGTGAGTTGCGGCCTTGCAATTGAATGAGGCCCACAGTTGGTGAAGTTTAGTAGAAATAAGTAAAAAAATATGTTTTCAGAAAGTAATCATTAATAATCCGCCCCCCAGTAACCACTTGCCTAAAATAACCTTTTTACCACTGACTCTACTAAAATGGAGACCAGCAGCAGTTGAATCTGATCTTTTAAGTTTGATATTGATTTTTTTTTTTTTAATCATTGAATATGAATATTATTAATGGTCAATGCCTAATTTAAAACACCCATGATTGGGATACAAATAATGACCTTGAGAAGGTATTCTCTAGGTTACACTCAATATTTTGAATCTTAGAGGACACCGAGATCCAACCTAGGAACTGGCAAATTAAAGCGGAAAATGATGAACAGTGGGTAAGATGGATGAGTCCTGCAATGTAACGTGTGTTACCCTGCAATCATAACATTTAATAATATTTTTAAATCATTTTCTCAGAAAAATTGCTATGAGATTGAAGGAAAAAAAATTTTTTAAACACAAAATCTGTTTATTTATTTTAAATGATGTATATAACCTTCAAGTTGCAAGTCATGAAATTATCAGTAACTCCATTTACTTTTATTTATTTTATCTCAAAAAACACTTTTGTGTCTCGCTTTTTATTTAATAAGCCATTCTTGAAAAATACAATAATACAATTCTCTATTTGCTCATTTTTCAGGGTCGCCTAGATGAACTCACAGAAATACATTCTAAGTGCTTGTCACAGTGTTAAACTTAAAGTATCTTTTCTTGTGTGGGTTTTCCATGTGGTTTTATAACATTTATAAACCAACTTAATGACCTTGCCAGATTTTTCAATTTTCCGCAACTGCTGTTACTACCCGTCATTTTTATCCTCTTATCAGTCCACCACATTTATATTGCATTGTTTCATGACAAGAATCCAATAGTAACTTCTGTATAAATATGTTCAATTACAAATTATACAATAATACATGGATTACTGCAGTATATGATTCTTATTTTATTTTAATCAAATCAGCAAAACATTAAAAGTTGAGTCATATTTTCAATCGAATGCTCAGGTTCTGATCTACTAAATGTTGGTATATGGATGTGTCATGGACAGGGTAGCCAGCATGGCCTGTAACATGATGCTGACGCTACACTGCAAGACTCTACAAAGACATTACTGCAAACTCTCACCATGTCGCAGCTTGACTAATGCAACTTCATCCTAATGGGCCTTCCACTTATCTGCCTATCCTATCACCTGTCCACCCCACTCCAATCTATCCGACTGCTTTTGCCAGACTCATCCACCTCATCAGCTGCTGCTCCCCACACACACCCATTCTTTGGAATCATGTAACTTGCTCTATTGGATTTCCCATAATCTTTAAGTATTCAAACATTCTCTGAAAAGCCACCTGTTCAGAGAAGCATCCCACCAACCCCTTTAACTCAATCATCCACAATTTCATAAACGGTTATCCTTTCTGGTACTCCTCCTTCCATCTTGCTATAGCATTGATCCATCCAGCAGTTCCCTCACTTAACATTTCTACCCCCACTTACCTCTTAGATTGTAAGCTCTTCCAAGAGCAGATCATCATCCTCTCCTGTACCAGTCTGTATGAACAATGTGTTGTCTTGTTTTATCTACCCCAAAATGTATATGTAAAAAAAAAATATCCATTATTTCTTGTATCCTCAAGCTTAAATTGGATATCTAAAAAATAAATTGTAATAGTGATGTTGCTTTTCAAGTCACTTTTTCCTGTCTCACATTGTGCAAATATAGTTATGAAATGCAGTCAGGAGCTTAACTTTGAGATACATAGCTTCTTTTTATACAGTTATGTGTTTATAGACAAGTGAGCAGTGATAACACTGGGCACAAGTAAGTTGATTGTGAAGGGACATGAGGAATAATTGGCTATCCAGTGACAAGGGACATATCTTGGAGCCCCTAGGCAGTGAAGTGGAGGAGCCCTTACGAGTGAGTACGCAAGATATGCACTCACCCATTTTTGCCTTTTCTGTACATTTAAGTTCCCCTTTCTGTTGTTACTTTCTTGTTCTAGGTGGTTACCCCGTAGTAGCCAGTCTATGAACTGCAACATTTCATTGCCAGGAACCATTTTTTTTATAAGAAGTGGCGCCCCTCACAGGGAAGCGCCCCTAGGCGGCTGCCTAGTTTGCCTAATGAGTAATCCAGTCATGCCAGTGACAAATCATAGCTTTTCTTATGAAAAATTCAACAGTTATGTGGAAATTGGTATCCTTAATTAAAAAGTGACCTCGTGTTTTCTAAATTATTTTGTTTGCTTCTCTTGTAGATTGAAACTATTATTGCCCTTTGGTCAGTTTGAAGATTTAGGCTCATCATCTTCACTGAACATTGGCAGGAATTTTTCAGTTTGCCTCAATATATCAAGGTACTAATCAGCTATGGGGTTTTGACCTTTTTTGGGGGTTGGGAACCCAATTCAATGTTAAGCTATATACCAGTGATGAAAGGAGATACTGGGACATCTCTGTGGGAGCTCATAATAATTAAACATTATCACAGTTTAAAACTGGTGGGCTTACCCTTGACCTGACATAATATGCGTAGGAGCCTAAAAAAATCTGGGAGGGTCAAAGTTTAAAGAGACAAAAAACTATGGCCCTGAGTGGTGCTATTCAAGTCTATGGGTCAAAGCTTTCATGGTAAAGACATACTGCTCCGTAGCTCTAGAGGCTAATAATGGTAGTGCATGAATATGTTTAATTTTGATATTTTTTGTGTCCTCTATTCATATAATCTCAGGGGGGGAATTGTCCTCACCATCCCCCCCCAGTTCCTACACCCGTGCCTGACATCAATAGTGGGTACTAGACAGATTGCAGCTCACTGTGTGCAGTAGCGTGCAGCTTGTTCCCACTGAGGTATAAAATATTTGATAGTAATAGCGTTGACTGACTCATACATCTACCATCAAGCTAAGGGACTATACCAGTAAAACACTCCTGGTGAGTAATTACTTTTTTTGCCCAAGTGGACATTATTTCATTGTATGCAATTCCTAGGGAATATTTGACATTTAAAGTCGGCAGTTCTTTTGCTTTATGTGACACTGTTCATGAATACTCTCCAAACCTAATGCTGATTTATAGATGAGCTTATAGATTATTGAGAGAACTCTTAAGTATTTTGTTTGATACATACAAATAATTACCTTTATTTGAATTATTATTTATATCTAAAGGGAATCTGAACTCACCTTGGGTGTTGCGTGCAGTTCAGCTCCACTGACTGATAAGTTGTGTTTGTTAAGAAAAAGGTAAAAGCTCTGAAGTCCTGAAGGGACCATAAATTACAAGCTGCCTCAGAAGATTTACATACACTTTACACTGCAACTATAACTTTAATCTTTTTTTTCTTTTCTGATAAGTATTCAGGAGGAGCCAAAGAAAAAAAGCTGATATTTTTTGCAGAAAAAAAGCGTGTGGGCATTTGCAGGGTGCTAAGTCACACAAACTCCATACATCAGTAAGGATGAGCAGATAGAGAACTAACTGGTATCACATATTATAATTGTCAAACTGCGAGATGTTGTCACGCTTTACGTTGTTGCGTACAACTCAGGCGATGAGCGCCTTTGGCACTCATCGCCTGCGAGCCTCGCATACCGAGGCAAGCAGATGAGGCATTAAAACTCGCAGCACTGCTCATCGCCTGCGAGCCTCGCAAAGCGAGCAGTGGAGGTATTGAAACTTGGAGCACTTAGGTGATGAGCGACAAAGGCACTCATCGTCTACGAGCCTCGCGAAGCGAACAGTGGAGGCATTGAAACACACAGGTCAGGCAGAAAGAAGCGTTGAAGGCGCTCCTGTGAGCCTTGCAAAGCGAGTCAAGCCATTGAGGCATTGAAAAACGCAGAACTTAGCTTCCAAGCACTTATGAAAGTTGACGAAAGAGGGACATAGAAAAAAAAATTACGAGACGCACGACATAGAAAAAAAAATACGAGGTCGGAAAAATACGAAGTTATCTGCCGAACCGCGCAAATCGAAAAACTCGAAAGACACAAAAAATAAAAAATAAAATACAAAAAAAAACATCATACACAGCACGGGGGGACAGCCAGGATGTCTGGAAGTGAGGTTGCACGCAAATTTAAGTCAAATTTACTGAGTTTCAACACTCAGCTAAGCAAAAAATAAAATGGCGGGGGAAAAAAATGAAAATGAGGCTACATAATCCAGAACCGCGCTAAACACCATCAGCCATGTACAACTTTTAACCCGGAAACATACGAGGTACAAAATACACTACTACAAAGGACGGAACATGATTGCAAGCCGCGTAACACATACACCAACTTCGCCATTTTACAGCACTAACTTGCAACTAATAACATTACGAATCTAAACCAGCGGTTTGCCTTCGCAGCAGCATATTTCTAATGCACAGTTGGGACATCGATGACACTTTCTCCTCAGGGCAGCAACAGTCCAACTGTACATTGTATGCTGCAGGAAAATAAAAAGAGATTGTTAGCTCTTCAGGATATTGATTGCTGGATATATTAATTACAAATAGGTAAAGTATATTAATCTATTAAGTAACTAATTAATTGATTATTATTTAAAAAAATATCGACATATGTATCTGTCTTTGTGATGAGCGCGGAAGGTGCTCAGAGGAGCAAAAGTACACCAGAGGAGAGGAGCTCAGCACGAGGCTCGCAATGAGCGCAGAAGGTCCTCAGAGTACAAAAAGCTTGACATTGTGTGGCAAACAGCATTGCCATGGCTTCAAATTGTATTGCTCCGTCATTTTTGATGGGCAAGTCGCTAGTTTGTAATAATTCTTATAATTTTGTGAAATATGCATGAAATATTCCATAAAAAATATACCACTAATAGTCCTTCTATGGGTGAGTCTGCTGTACCTGGCACTAATAGTCCTTCTATGGGTAAGACTGCTGTGCCTACCAATAATAGTCTTTCTATGGGTAAGACTGCTTTGCCTGGCACTGATGGTCTTCTATGGGTAAGACTGCTGTGCCTACCAATGATAGTCCTTCTATGGGTGAGTTTGCTGAGCCTGGCACGGATATTCCTTCTATGGGTAAGACTGCTGTGCCTGGCAATGATAGTCCTTCTATGGGTGAGTTTGCTGAGCCTGGCACGGATAGTCCTTCTATGGGTAAGACTGCTGTGCCTGGCAATGATAGTCCTTATTTGGGTGAGTCTGCTTTGCTGGTGCTGATGGTCCCTCTGTGAGTGAGTCTGAGACTGGCACTAATATGGGAGGGGGCGGGAAGAGACCCAGGGGAGGGAGAGGGGAAAGAGAACCAGGGGAGAGGGGGGGTAAGAACCAGGGGAGGGGGGAAAAGAGAACCAGGGGACGGAGAGGGGGAGACACAATTTTTAAAACACTGTCATGCCGTCATTTTTGACGGGCAAGTGGCTAGTTTTCATATAAAGACAAAATAGTATTGAATATGTGCTTCCCCGGTTGGTTGTTGAATAGGTGATGCTAAATAAATGACATGATCCATCTGAGAATAGTCAAAGTCTGATCCAAGTTAAGGAGTAGGCAGCAAGTGTCAAGGTTGGGGTGACTGACAGAATGCAGGCCTTAGTAAATGGCAGCAATTCAGTAATAACGACACATCCTATTCATGTGTTTATCCTTACTCCTTGGGCACTCTCGCCACCATCACCAACAACATGGTGCGTCATTCTTGGATACTCCATAGTACTAGAACGGTACATCAGTGATGCCCAGAGATGACACAATCTGTGTGAGAATGAAGGAAGCAGTGCCCATGGATAGATGTGGGTACGTGCATGTGATACCTTATCTCATCATTATCTTATTGCTTTCCTTTTGTACAATCAAGAGTTCTAAGCAATAGATACAACTCGTTTGTAGTGGTCTGCTGTCAGCACTCAAATGAGTACTATCACATTGTTTTTTATACGTATATAAAGTTACAATGATTTTTCTCTACTTTTTTTTACGTAAAGGGACTGTGTCACCCCAAACAGGAAATTGGTTTAATTTTAAAGGGCATTAAAACTGGCTTTACATTGCACTAGCAGTTTTTCTCTACAGTAAATCATTTCTGAAATATTAATAATTGATTTTGAGTCCACAGAGACAAACAAGCAGACTGTAATCCTAATTAGCACATCAAAGCAACAAATTAATATGGATGAGCTGCTCATTTGTATATAAAAGCTGCAGTAACAACATGGAATTTCCCTGGATTGAGAGGGCTCACTTTAGGAAAAAACGGATAACATAACATATAGCCAGTTTCTTATGCTCTTTAAGAATAACCTAAAAAAACATTCTACTTCATCCATTTCTTTGCACTTGCTCCAGTTGTTACAGTAAAATAGTTCCTGTATTTTAACTTGATATATTCAAGTTAGTAAACCCCTACATTTATAGACTGAAAATAAATATATTTGCAAACAGTTAATTATTCTTTACATAAATTTTTTTAACACATACTAAGGCTTTATGAGCTGTACCACAATCTATCAAATAAAATTATAGAGGGAGAAAATCTATATCAGTTTGCATGTTATACTAATTAATGTGGAGGGATAGGTAGATCCAATGAAATCCACAATCTGCACAGGCACAATAAAAATAAATTATGTTTATTGGTTAACATTATTCCAATATTTAAATGCCATTTCATCTACTTGTTTGGTGTAATGAGATTTAATAAAGCAGATTTATTGGCATATACTTGCTGTCTTCTGCTGGACATTTTTGTTTGTATCTCTGAGTAAAGATAGTAAATATAAAGGTTAATGAGCCACTGCAGCCCTAAATTTACAGTATAAAAAAATAAAATCAGAAGCGCTGCATAGGGAAGTCCAATCAAATAAGTATGATTCTCATAAATACAATGGTGTCATCATATAGTTGCACACACAAGCCCTGTCAGTATACACCTTTCGGGCACCATTGAAAAAACAGTGAGGTGGTCCTTCCATGGGTCTTTCTATTACTGCTGTCTCTTGTAGGTATGTTGTTCCTCATCTGGTATTAGGTGATTTCCACTTGCCCAAACAACATAATAATCTTCAAATTGTCAGGTCCTCAGGAAACAGAACTAGGAAAAGTGGAATGAGTGGTTAGACCTGAAGCGCCACTGCCACTTTATAGAAGGTACCTGAATTATGTCATTAGAACACCTGAGCTGAGAGAGGCAGCATGGAGAAGTAATGGGTATGAGCAATAACTACTAGTGATCAATGGTGGAGCTAGAGAATAGAGGGCCCTGGTACAAAAAATAGTTTTGGGCCCCTCATCTCTGGTACCAACCTATCTCTGGTACAGAACCTAACTCCCCTGTACTTTGCTTTCACTTTGCAAGGCTTATTATCTCATCTCCTCCCTGATACACATCCCCACTGTACTGATTTGCTCCACATTGCCACCTCTTGGAGCTACAGTAGAAATGCTTTTTTTAAACAGGCACATCCAATTTCCGGACGAGAGGGGGTGCAACCAAGGGGGCCCAAGTGGCCCAGGAGGGAGCTGTGGCTGGTTGGGCCAGGGTAGGAAGGCACAACAGCTACACTACAGAAAAAAAGAAATGCAAAAAAAAATAAAAAATTACCCAGTCCCAGGTCCCCCTTGAGGAGGCCCCTGGTGTATTGCACCACCTGCACCACTGGTAGCTCTGCTCTTGCTACTGATATACTACTGGTTTGAGATCCTCCTGATGTTTGGATATAAATGGAAAACACATATTTAGTTCTCATATCCAATTGTGCTGCAGTGGGAACAACACTTTTCGTTACTGCTGATCTGATTCTACTGTTGTGAGAAGCTCTTAAAGAGCCAGTGTAAGTGTGTTTCATGTTAAATCTATTTTACCTTAACATTAATTGACAGTAAAACCTACACGTGCAAACTCATTAAAGGCTGCTGCAGAAACCACCCCCCACCTCCCTCTCCCTTGTTATAGGAGCAACTGCTTTTATTCTAACTTTACAAGAAGGGGAATTTAATAACTATTTATTCATTATAGGAGCATTATACGAGCACATTTTGTAGCAAAAGTGGCAGATTATAATTTAGGAACCATTGAGAGATCTTTTTTTCCATTACGCAAGTTTTTACATCATGGGTAATTATCAAATAAGGAATTATGCTCATATAAAGAGGGATACCTGTACTATTTGTATGTAGTTCAAATGATAAATATATAAAAAAACAGAACATATGTATAAACTGTAAGACAACTATGTTCACTGTAATACATTGACAGTCACAGATACTTACCCCCTCGATACGCACATTCAGTTTCACTCTTCCTTCAACTTACATTGAAAAAACTGTGACTGTAAAAACACTACAAACCCCATTGTTGTCTCATATCTATCCCTTTGTAGATCATACCTGTTCTCTGTTTTACCTGTTAACTAAATAGATATTATACAAAACACTGTTCAGAACCGAAGCCATAAGCGTTCACATTAGAGGTAAATATTCTACTTCTCGGCCATCTCGATAAATTAATTAGCAATGGAGTTCAAATATGTGAAGCTAAAATGCAATTGAATAGGAAATGCACCACTTCCTCGTTCACTACATACTAGTTCCACATACTTTTCAACCCTCTATCTGATTTTGCAGAATGTTAGCCTTATTCAATCAGCTACTTGCAAATGCCTTGAATTTACTGTATCTGGTAAATTCAATGAACAATTATTTTTTTCAACTACCATAAACTGGGTTATTATTTCCGTGGGTTGCTAGGATGACATTAATGCATGGAAGCTTTCAGCTGTTGTGATGCAAATGTGGTAATTGAATGTGCCAGTGCTTTCAATAGGACTAATAAAAATGAAATTAGTTTACAGAGACACATTCTGCTGACAAAACAGCTCAAAAGAATAATTATAGACTAAAATACTATAACATATAATAGACAGAAAATAAAAAAAAAGATTTATAAACAATAAGTGCTATAGAACAAAATTGTTTTATAAAGTAACATATTGTAAATATTGCACTAGAGGTCCTTTAATATGTTCCCGTTTGAAAAATATTATTAAAAATATAATAGCATCTAGCAAAGATTGCGAATAATATTCCTTCACAGACATATATTTTATTATATATTTAAAGACAAACTGGCAATTATTTGCATTGTAGTTTCAATATGATCTACAATAATTCTTATGCTAATTTTGATTTAACAACTAATTTAGGGGCAGCAATTGTAAAATTGAGATATTATCTAAAGGTTTATTCTCTCGTTGAGACAGTCCAAATAGGCTTTTAGAAGCTGCTTTTCTGCACAATAAGACAATCTAAACAGAAGAGATGACATTATAATATCACAAAAACATTAATCACTCAAACGGTTTTCTTGCATTTCCTCCCACTTATCAGCCTGTTGCCAGATGGAGAAATGTTTCAACTAAAATTAAACAATTCAGTCTCTCTGCTCATAATCGGGTTTGAGGGAGACCACCATTATGTTTTTATGACCCCTGCAGATGAAATGCATTACACTCTCTTTACCTGCAAATGAGTCATAAATCAGCAGGTTTATGTAAGATTATTTCACAGCCCCCGAACACTTTCTTAAATCTGGATACTCTTGTAATATTTTAGCTCTTAATTCCTTCAAGATGCAGCTACAGATGTAAGTACAATCTTACTGTTTAGATAAAGCAATTTTTCATCCAGCAGCAAGTGGGTACAAATGACTGGAAGAAACATGCAATAATTTTAAACAGAAGCATCCACTGGATGGTATCAGAGTCGGTTATCAGGACAGGTTTCAGTTAGCAGGACAGGTATCAGTGTCCGTTATCGGGACAGGTATCAGTTTCAGTTATCAGAACAGGTATAAGGTTAGTTAGCAGGACAGGTATCAGTGTCCGTTATCGGGACAGGTATCAGTTTCAGTTATCAGAACAGGTATAAGGTTAGTTAGCAGGACAGGTATCAGTTTCTGTTATCAGAACAGGTATAAGGTTAGTTAGCAGGACAGGTATCAGTGTCCGTTATCAGAACAGGTATAAGGGTTAGTTAGCAGGACAGGTATCAGTGTCCGTTATCGGGACAGGTATCAGTTTCAGTTATCAGGACTGGTATGAGGACAGGTATCAGTGTCCGTTATCGCGACAGGTATCAGTTTCAGTTATCGGGACTGGTATCAGGACAGGTTTCAGTTTCAGGTATCAGAGTCCATTATCAGGACAGGTATCAGTTTCAGTTATCAGAACATGTATCAGGACAGGTTTCAGTTATCAAGACAGGGATCAGGACCGGTATCAGTTTCAGTTATCAGGACAGGTATCAGGACAGGTATAAGGGTTAGTTAGCAGGACAGGTATCAGTGTCCGTTATCGGGACAGGTATAAGGGTTAGATAGCAGGACTCGTATCAGGACAGGTTTCAGTTTTCAAGACAGGTATCAGGACAGGTATCAGTTATCAGGACAGGCATAAGGGTTAGTTAGCAGGACAGGTATCAGTGTCCGTTATTGGGACAGGTAACAGTTTCAGTTATCAGGACTGGTATCAGGACAGGTTTCAGTTATCAAGACAGGTATCAGGACAGGTATCAGTTTCAGTTATCAGGGCAGGAATGAGGGATAATTAGCAGGACAGGTATCATGGTTAGTTGGCATAATCAGTGTACATTTCAGTACGACTGCGGTGTTGAGTCAAGGGCCGTCATCAGAGATCTAGTTCAAATGTAATAGGCAGCCCCCTCCCCCCCCCCCCCCCCCCCTAACCTGATGCACAACCATCTTTCATATCTAATCCTTTCATTAACTGAACATATAGTGGTGAAATGTCTAAACTTGTTTCACTTAAATGAGTATACAGGCGACCCTTGATATTTGCAGGGGTTCCATTCCCGGGGTCCCCACAAATGCTGAAAAATCTTGAATAATAAAAACATGGATAAACTGTAACTTTACCCATCTGACGTCCCTCGGGAAGGGGGTGAGGGGTCGGATGAAAGCGCCCTTTTTGGGCAAGCAAATGGGGCATTTCATCCCAACCACCCCTCAGTGAAGGGCTCCCGTTCAGTTCTTGTTTTAAAAAGTGGTTGTAAAAATGTGAATGTGAAATCCCTGGGTTTGAAACCGGCAGATGATGAGGGTCAGCTGTATTTAACGTGGATAAAAATATCTAATACTTAGGAGCTAGAAAGGCTGTTTCTGCGTCTTCTGATCTGAGCACATAATATAAATGCCTGACAACCTAGGGCCCCTTTCCAGGTTGGGTTCCCTGTCATTAGACCTGTCAGTATCACAGCCAGAATTAAATAAAAATGCTGTGTGACTGTCATGTAACAAAATGCTCAGTGCGTTTGATTAGCGACACAATGTTGAGTGAGTTGGATTATACCTTTGATTGATGATACTTAATTATACTCAATTTATTTCAATGATTAAACCAGTATTATAATCTAGTAAAACACATGTTTTCACCCAATAAGAACTGAAATGCCATTCAAAATACGTCATGCTCACTTTTTCAACAATATTTAAAGGGACTTCTTCACCCCCAGAACAAGTTGGTCTCATTTTAAAAAGCAGTACAAAATAGTTATGTATTGTACTAGTCTATTTTTCTACACTGAGTACTGATATGTACATTGTTATTTTTTAAATTAAAAGCTTCACATTGGTCTTGTAAAAGTGTTTATCCAGTGAATTATCTGCATGCACATTGTAAATTATTACGGGCCTTGGTTTCCCGTTCAGCCATTTAAACTTTAACCGCTCAAGTAAGCCAGTTTTCTTTATGCAGAGCTCAGACTGCTAACTAACTCATATATATGCATACCCCTTGCTCACTGTGCCTTAGGGGGTTATCAGCTACAACTCACCGGTGAAGCCCAATGAAGTTCGAAACGTACATCTGGAGTTTGCTGTTTCTCCTGTTCTGGGTAGAATTGCCTGGTATTTCAGGGCTGGATCACTCTATTGAGTGGGACCAGACTGATATATGCTCTCAGAGTGGGTTATCATGTCCACAGAACTAACCTATTAAGGTTAGTTTGTTCTCTGATTGAGCACCTCTATTTTGTTTTTTTGTTATATTACAGGATACAATACTTAATTCGGAGAACTTTGGTTACCTACTCTAACTTACTATGAATTGAGACAAACAGTCTACTTTTATTATCATGCGGGCAATCATTATATATCCAACCCTTACTAATTGTCTTTAGCAGTAAATATTATCACTGCAATACCCTGTTAACTAGTACTTTTGAAATGTGAAGCTGAGGTTAAACAGTGCCTGATACAGTACCCTCTAATGCCATGATAAACATGGCCCATGATAACAAGATGTTTGTGTTGAAAAATGTTGTTTACTGTGCAGACATCGGTGCAAATACTGAAAAGAAACTTAGGGGCAGGCAGAGTCATTCCGTTTGCAGGACATCCAGGTCTTAAAAGATTCAGATATTAATTTATACATTTGCTATGTGGAACTAGTTTCTGCATCATTTCCAAGGTGGATAATAAGGATATTTACATCCTTACCTGATACTATAAATCAGGGGTGTCCACGTACAGTCCTGCTGGTACGCACACAGGCCTGGATTTGAGGGTTTCCTTTTTGTGCACAGGTGAGTCAATCAGGATGACTGAAAAAGTGATAGTCTCACCTAGGTGCAGCTTGGATATCCACAAATCCAGACCTATGTGTGGCCCTGCAGGACACCCTTGCAATAAATGGACCTTAATTGGACTGGCTATGCTTTTGCCCTCCTGCTCCTTTTGTCAATTAAAGTAACAACTTTTATGTATGCTTTATATGACTATTATGTTTTTAAACTATTGTTAGTAAAGTGTTTTTTTCTTTACTTCCATGTGCTCATTGTTTTGTATCACTTTATGTCACATACTATCTATTTAATTTCCATGGATCCTGAAGTAACCATATAAACCATATGTGACCTCCACCACCATATTGAGAGCACAAAAGCTTATTAAAAGTGTTTTCCTTTTCAAAATTGCTTCGAAAAAACGGTAATTGAGTACTTGAAGTTAGTGGTTTTAAGCAGCTTCTAACCTGCCCTTGTGCTCTCAGAATAAATAATAAACTGCACTGGTCAGTGGAACTAATTAGAATTAGATGTGCATGCTGTAGATGGAACTATTATACATAGTCGAATAGTAAAGTGTCTGGACTGCAAAATGTCAGATGTGGTTTTGAACAGTACCACACTTGTACTGAACACTGCCATGAAGACCAAGGAACTCTCCAAACAAGTAAGGGACAATGTTGTTGAGAAGTACAAGTCAGGGTTAGGTTATAAAAAAATATCCAAATCTTTGATGATCCCCAGGAGCACCATCAAATCTATCATAACCAAATGGAAAGAACATGGCACAACAGCAAACCTGCCAAGATACGGCCGCCCACCAAAACTCACAGACCGGGCAAGGAGGGCATTAATCAGAGAGGTAGCACAGAGACCTAAGGTAACCTTGGAGGAGCTGCAGAGTTCCACAGCAGAGACTGGAGTATCTGTACATAGGACGACAATAAGCCGTACGCTCCATAGAGTTGGGCTTTATGGCAGAGTGGCCAGAAGAAAGCATAAAAAAGCTTTATCAAATACTGAATAAATGGCCGTTGCTTATCCTATTTTTTTCATATATATCATATCCACTATTTAGCAAAATTGCTTTGGTGGTCAGGAATCTAAAACCATATAGATTCTTGTACAAGAATGGGAATATTCACACGACCTCCTACTTCTGGCTGTTACAAAGATTCTCTCTACGTGTATTTTATTTAAGGGCAAAGAGACAGCTAATGCAAAATTGGCAGAAGATATTCTGGTTCATTTGAAATACCTGCCTGCAGAAAAAGGAGAACAGCTGTGATGCTAGCGGTTGCCTTCTAATATAATATAAACTGTCAGGGGAAAAGAACATTCACACATATAAAACCTGGCATCCAAAATAATTGAATTATTTATGTTTCCTTTCTTTCTTCTCCCTGTTACATTATCTTACTGACGAGAATGAGGACGGAGTCAGTAGAAGACTGGGAAAAAGATTATTTTTTTCCCTTAAACTAAAATGAAATATTTAGTAGAAGTAACAACTTAAAAATCAACCTTATGGCTTATAAATCAATATGATGATTTGTATTTTGAAAAGTGTTTTGTATATTTTTGCTGAAGCAATTTTTTTTAAGCATTGACTGCAGTCAACAAGTTCCTTCTATTTAATGTAAAGTAACAAGGTAAAAAAGAAGAAAAATAAAAATAAATTGTGAGAGCATCAACCACCTGAATATCATGTATTTTATATAAAAACGTCCGTTTACTCTATCAACTCAGTGGTAAAAAAAATAATCAATGAAAACATCTGAAGCAATACAAAAAGGAATAGCGCTCCATAAATAGCAGAGCTTTGCCAGTAATTTGTTAGTCAAAATTAATAGTGATGAATATTCAAAAGGTAAATGTGCCTCCTATTGTTTATCTACCTTTCTTTTAATTGGATTTTTATAGAAACGAATCACTATAGTAAACACTTAGGCCCTCATTCAATTGCAATTTGGGCAATTGAATAGGGGTCTAAATAAGTAGATAACATATTTTTTTAAAGAAGTTTTTAGTTAGTAAACATCTATCCAAAAGCAAGGTTTTCACTAACTAAAAACTTATTTAAAAAAAAATATGTTATGTGCTTATTTAGAGCACTATTCAATTGGCCAAATCGCAATTGAATGAGGGCCTTAAAGTTTATTTTCTATTTAACTATCATTTAAAAAAGGAAATAAATCCATACTTGGAAGAAGCTGACAAACTGTCCGGATGGTGGTTTCAAGTTCTGCCCACTAACTCCATGGTGGTTTCTTTGTCTTCTTTTATTTTCTTATTTTGGTGGGTGAGCTTCATGGGGTGGATATAAGCAGTGAGAGTCAAGTCATTGATCACAGGCATTGGTGTACAGTTTTGTTTGGGTGATTTAAAAGGCCATTAAAGTTACCACTGGACCTCTCCATCATCACATAGAGCAGCGTCTCTCAACCCTTCCAGTGCCGGGACCCGCTGACAAAACCTCCCCAGCTGTGGCGACCCCCAACAGCAAAACTACAAACCAGAATAGACAAAAAAAACACATCCCGACCCACAGGTTGAGAACCACTGAAATAGAGGGTTGAAAAACATGTGTTTCTTGATAAATTGGTTGAGGCATAAGCATTTGGAATTAAGATTTTGAAATTGCAAGAGCCCTGAATCTGCTGTAATCATAATGAGCTACATCTTCAGGTGGCACTACTTAGAAACAGCTGTGCAGGCTGAGTAAGGAATTGTATTATTTATTACTGTTTACAATTTGCCAGCCAGATAGATAATTAGAACAGTGGTTAAAGAAACTGCCATTTATATGGAGGATTGAGATTTCAAATCCTACCAGTTCCTTTTATATATATATATATATATATATATATATATATATATATATATATACATATATATATATATATATATATATATATATATATATATATATATATATATACACACACACACACAAGATACCTCCCTATGTGCTTGCCTTCTTCCCACTCCCTAGGCATATGCCCTGTTTCCGTTTGAATAAAAACATCATAAACACAAAATGATAAATATGCAGAGTCCCATATGTCCATAAATGTTCATTAATACTGTTATAGTAAATGTTACTCATTATTTTCAACATGTAGCACAAGTACTAGGATAATAATACTATGAAATGTGTTTTAATGCTTTGGAGATAATCTACTATCCATATGAATAATGCCAAATTAATAACTGCCTCTCATGAAACTACATCTCAGATGTTTTTTAATTATACTTAACCACTAATTACACATATTAAACAGTTAGTCAAATTTAAGTCTGTATTGCTTGAAGATTATATACATTATATCAACAACAGCAATTTACTTGCTTCTTATTTCATTTAGATGGTTAGGTGCTCAGCTCCTCTAATTAGCCACTGACAGGACATTTCTAATAACAATCATTACAAAGCCTGATTGCTAATTACTATGCAAAGAATCTGATTTTTTTTCTTCTCAATTAATTTCATATTAATTTGTTGTTATTTTTTTTAACAATCTCTGGGTAGATAATTTAAAAAACTATTGATGGATGCGGCAACTTTGAATTTATTCTTGTAAAATACTGCACTATTATATAAGTGAATGTCGTGTTAACAATCCATTGCCTACCACCTCTTATTGGCCTTTACCTCCACTACATCTTCTATAGCAACTGCACAGTGTTTTAGGTCTTAGATCGCAAACTTATTTAAGATGTCAGCAACTGGACAACAGTGCTCAGCTGTTTTGCCCTGTGCTGCATTTTGGCATGTGTGATTTGATCTAAAGTTTGACTTGATCTAAAGTGGCCTTGGCTATGCTTGGATACTCTTCTTAATGGTATCCCGACCCTTGGCTTGTCACTATATTATCCATGACTACTGCTTCTGTAATCTTTCTTGTCTGCTGCCTGCTTCAGCTACTGGACTGTATCTTGTTATTGGCTCTGGCATTTTGCTGTACCATATTATGCTGTGACACATTCTGCTACTGACCTCCACTCCTGTGTCCCCAGTGATTGTTGTTGTTTAGTCGACCCTATGAACCATAGCACGCCAGGCACATCTATCATTATGTCTCTGGCTGTGTTTATCCATAAGGTTTTCTTGGCAAAGATACTGGAGTGGGTTTCTAGTTCCTTCTTCAGTGGACAACAATTTGTCTGACCTTTGCTATGACCTGCCCATCTTAGGTTACCCTACATGGTATATCTCACAGCTTCATTGAGGTATACAAGCCCTTTCATCACGACAAGGTGGTGATCAAGAAGGGGCCCCAGTAATACTTAGATATAAAAATTAAATAAAGGCTAAAGCAAAAAAAAAAGATTTTATGATGTTCTACACTCATCGTAAAGTTTGTAAATGAAGGACATTTCATTCAATTCCTCCCAGGGGTCTTCTTTGCAATGAGAGAAGTTTATCTCTACTTTCAAAGGTTTATGTTAAGAGAACATCCTGGGATATGGTCTATGATTGGCTGAGATTCTCACTTTGAATGAGAACTAGCAGTGAGTGAACCTTCCTTGTGGGGGAATTTGTTTAGTGCCCTGATAACTGTATTAATTAGATGTATTTACTGTTTTGTATATATATATATATATATATATATATATATATATATATATATATATAGTTCCTTTAATAATTGCATTTGGGACTCGTCTTCGCAACTAAGTTAATAAAATCCTCTTATCTGATCTACCTTGGGAAAAAAACAGAATATTATATTTCAATCATTAAATCTAAACTCACAGTGGTGCAATGCATCATCTGTGAGAATATTTGTTGCTGCTGTTTAGTTGTTCTTTCAAGTCCTCTCTGTCCATATGGACCTCATCGACTAGGCACATCTGTCAGTCACTGCACCCCCTCAAGCTCATGTTCATTGCTTCAATGACCTCATCCATGCATCTCCTCATCTGCATTTCCCTTCTTCATATGCCTTGAATCTTTTCCAGCATCAGAGTCTTGTCTAGGGAAGTCTGCCTTCTCATGATATGACAAAACATTTGAGCTTTAGCCTCATGATCATACCTTCCAGTGAACTGTTTGGCATGATTTCCTGTAGTATTGATTGAATGGATCTTCTAGCAGTTCAAGGGACTCTAAGGCGTTTTCTCCAACTTCACAATTCAAAAGCGTCAATAACAAATGCAGTGACCCTGACCTAATAAATGGACAAGTTACCAAAATAGAACAGTATGATCATAAAATGCAGTCCTCATCTATTTGCATCCAGTGCACACCTGAATCATATTTAGCTCATTCATGTATAACATTGGCCTGCATTATTAATGTGGCGTCGCATTGTAATAAGAAGATGTTTATATGCTCCAGGTACCACACTGATAAAAGGAAACCTGACACACAGCTTGTGCTTTTACTGCTTGTTAGAGAAAGCATTAGGAAAAAAAACACACTACACAGAACTATTTTTATTGCCAATTTGGGTTTATTTGTACACAATGCTGTTGTACAAATTATGACTTGGCTCTGGAGCAAAAATTTAGGTTTTTGACTGTGACACTATTTTGTGGACCAAAATAATAGCTCTTGGCAGATAAAGTAAATGATTTCATTATAGAGGCAATTCAATTTACTCTTTAGGCATTTTTGTTAATGTTTTAACTAGATTGTTTAAATCATTTTATCCTTTTCAGTGTAATTGTGATGTTAAATTTGCACTTACTTTTAAGAAGGCCCCAGAGTGACACTTCACTCTGCAGGATGCAGGGGTGTAGGAGCCAGAATAATATTGGGGGGGATATAGCTCATTTTATACTCAGGCGTAAATCAGCTTAAATATACTTACATACAATCTGTAAGTATTGGCGGGATGGGAGTAGGAAAAGAGGCCAACACAGCACTCTCCTAGAGCAGGAAAATAAGAAAATTGTGATTATTCAAATTTTCATATAGTTTCGCTAAAATGGCTTTCATAATACTGGATACCACATAGACTTTTAAAGGGCCATGTCTTATTTTTGAGGTTTTAAAACAAGCCTAAAATTTGTAGACAGGAGCCCAGAGAGTACATTCATTTACTGAGATATTATGCACTTTGAGTTAGTTCCAGGTGTAAATATTTACAGATTGCTAATTTACCTATAGTGTAATATTACCTCATTGCAAATGCATACACATACATTAATATTGCATATTGCACATACTGTATCTAGGATAGATCTTTCTTTAAAACGAAATATTCAATATTTCCATTAATTACAAATGTATTTTCCTGCATCCCTTCTTGTTGGAAGGTTTCTCCAAGTTGACAGGTCCCAGATGCCGTAAGCAGGTGTTAGTGTTTTATGTAAAAGTGGCTGCAGATTTTTAAGATCTGTATATGTTTATTTTTAGTCTCTGTCACTAAGGTGAAGCTGCAGAATTGTGCAACATGAATGTCTCTTGTTTCTTGAAGATGCATTTGAAGTCAATATTAATTTCAGTCTCTTTTATATTTTTATGCATAGCATCTGAAAAAAAATCTTTATTATTAACTGTTTCCTCACCTTTCATCAGTAGCTCTCCTTGCAACAGCTTGATAAGAATTGACTTGATAAACATAATTTCCAACATGTAAAATTGAGATCTAAAATCCTTAATCACTTCTGCTTTAAAGGGACACTGTGAAGGTTTCAAGTTATGGCAGAATAGTAAATTAAAAATAAAAATGACTAATTTTAATTGAACGTTAGGATCTTTCCTGTACCCGCCACTCGGCTGCGCACTCCCAAGCAGATCTGCCTGCCACGACTTTGTACACTTTGGGCCTCATTCTAATCTAATCTGCGATTCATTGTGGTCGGTTTACGGCCCCGCATAGCACTACGTCTATGCTGGTATTCACATGTGCGGCTTCATAATGCATGCAATACATTTGTCATTTTAAAACCAAAAGCAACACAAAATGCATAACCATATTAATAAACAGGGTAACTCTTGCCAGCCCAGGTCAAAGTCCCCAACAGTCTAGTCAGGCCCTGGGCATGATAGGGTGTTTTTAGGGTTTAGGGTTAGGGTTTAGGGTCAGGGTTTAGAATTTAAGGTTAGGGTTAAGGTTTAGGGGTTAGGGTAGTGGCAGATAGCAGTTTGTACACTAGTGGGGGGCAGATAACCGGAAAAATCTGAAAGTTATTTAATTAAATTTAATTAAACTAGTAATGAGCTATTTAGGTACTGTTAACAGTCTGGTGCGAGAATCTCTTGAGCCGAGTTAGGTTTACAATGTAGTAAATATAAAACTTTCCTAGTAAATTCCATTTTAGATAGCTTTCATTTACAAATATATTTTTATTGGTACTTTATGATCCTGCCATAATTCATATATAATAAACATACTGTCTCTGTTGAAATTTTGTTTTTAGGTTGATGGATTTTGGCTCTGTAACCATAAAAGACTGAAGACCCCAATAGTCATGGGCGTAGGAGACTAATAAAATCTGGGGAGGGACAAAGTTTAAAGAGACAAAAAACTGTGGCCCTGAGTGGTGCTTTTCAACTCTATGGGTCAAAGCTTTCCTGGTAAAGACATACTGATCCAAAATGCTGGAGGCCTCTAGAGACCAAAACTGGTACTGCACAATTAAGTTTAATTTTGCTATTTTTTGTGTCCTTTGTTCATATAAACTGGGGGGATTTGACCCCCCCCCCCCCCCCCCCGAGTTCCTACGCCCCTGCCAACAGTAAATCCAGTTAGTATCAGGCAACCAAACTGTACCTGCAGCAACAGTGACATGCTTTTTTTTTCAGAATATAAGGACAACCAATACATTGGTAAATAGATGTTGTAGGATAGGAATCGAAAAAACGATAAAATCACAATATATTTTAGAATAAGAAATTGGTAACTTTTCTGCTATTTACTGTAAATTCCAAATATTTTTGCCCTTCCATTTCTAAGTCTTAGCCTAAGTGTCTTTATGTTCAAGGATGAATAACTGTGATATCTTAGAGGGTCTATCTAGTTGACGTGTCTTGATGTCCATAACAAATTAACGTTATAGGTGCCAAATTCCAAAAGTGGACAACACTCTCAAATGATGTAATAAACCCAGTTAATTCCTCCCGTACAACTCCCTCCACTACTCAGTAGGAAAGCAAACATCCTCAGGCTCCAAGCTAGCAGGAAGTGCTGTAGACAAACAGGGTGGAACTTTCTATACACAGCATTTTCTTTAAAATGCCTATATACTAATAAATTACACATCTGCTAATGTTGATAGTTACATACCTCACAAACACATTAACTTTTTTATAAATTACTATGATCTAATATTTCTTTATCGGGTTATCGATTACAACACTAGGTGTTGGTGGTCATTGATTTTTGTCAACCAAACTATTCCTAGAGAATGCTACTATATGTAAGAAATCAGAGGCAGCTAATTGCAGTGGGTCTTTAACTACATATAATCTTTAACATCTGAAAATTAATTACCAACAAATTAGTGTTTTACAGATACAGCGACAAAAATAGAAAAATCAATAATAATTTAAATTGCTTTGCACTGGTGAATGGATTGTAACATTATAGTGGAAAGGTTGAAATATTTCTTTCTGTCTCCCAGAAATACTGATTGTGGGCCATATTCAATTGCGATTCTGCCAATTGTAAAGGGCTCTATATAAGCACATAGCATATATTTTTAGAGAAGTTTTTAGTTAGGGAACTTCTATCAAAAAACAAGGTTTTCACTAACTAAAAACTTCTGTAAAAAATATGCTATGTGCTTATATAGAGCCCTATTCAATTGAATGAGGCCCTGTGTATTTTAGCCATTTGAAAGGATAGCGTGCTTAAAAATAGAATGGATTCTGCCATATATAGAATACTAAAAAACATGTTCATACATTGATATAGTGGCATTCATATTATTGGGTCTAATTAATTTTCATTGAACTTGTTATCTCCAGGTGATTGGATTTGGTCACTGGATAATAAAATATTAATGCAAAGAATGCAATGCACAAGAGAGAATAACAAATGTATATCAACTCCAGAGGTTCTGTAGAGGAACAGCAATGACTGAAACATGGCAGGTAGCAAGAGGCACAACAAATGCAATTAAGCAGAACAAGAACAAGGCGGGAACATTTTTGTGATTTATTTTTCATTTTCATTAGTTATTGTTGACAAATTGTTACAATAAATGTATGTTAATATGGGAGAGAGCATATTCTGGTTAAATGGCTGACAGTGTATTTACTCCTTGAAAGGAAAACTTGCCCCTTAAAATATTAATATAGAGCTAGGCCCTTAATAATGGCTTATGATCATTATTATTAATACTAATTACCCATAATATATAAATGGCGACCAGTCCCCCTGTCCCTCTTCAGTTTATCTCTCCCTACTCAGTCACCCTGTCCTTCCTCTGTCTTTTTGTCCCTTCTCAGTCCCCCTGTCCCTCCTCAGCCACCCTGTCCCGCCTCAGTCTGCCTGTTGTTCCTCAGTCCCCCTGTCCCTCCTCAGTCCCCCCGTCCCTCTTCAGTTTATCTCTCCCTACTCAGTCACCCTCTCCTTCCTCTGTCTTTTTGTCCCTCCTCAGCCACCCTGTCCCGCCTCAGTCTGCCTGTTGTTCCTCAGTCCCCCTGTCCCTCCTCAGTCCCCCCGTCCCTCTTCAGTTTATCTCTCCCTACTCAGTCACCCTGTCCTTCCTCTGTCTTTTTGTCCCTCCTCAGCCACCCTGTCCCGCCTCAGTCTGCCTGTTGTTCCTCAGTGCCCCTGTCCCTCCTCACCTTACCTCTACCTACTCAGTCACCCTGCCCTTCCTCTGTCTTCTTGTCCCTTCTCAGTCCCCCTGTCCCTCCTCAGTTTACCTCTCCCTACTCAGTCACCCTGTCCTTCCTCGGTCTTCTTGTCCCTTCTCAGTCCCCCTGTCCCTCCTCAGCCACCCTGTCCCGCCTCAGTCTGCCTGTTGTTCCTCAGGGCCCCTGTCCCTCCTCAGCTTACCTCTGCCTCCTCAATTACCCTGTCTTTCCTCGGTCCTCTTGTCCCTCCTCAGCCCCCCCCTGTCTGTCCTCAGTGCAAGCTCCGACCACAACTTGCTGTGGTGGGGGGCGCCGGCTCTGAACACCATTTGCCCCAGACTCTAGGCTCTCACAGCGCCTGCAACTGCGCATAGCAGTCTTTTCATGTGTGACAGACACTGTATTTTATATTCTAAGATTTTTATTATTATTATTATTATTATTATTATTATTATCTTCGTAGCAAATATCTATGTAGGTATACAAATTCATAAAAAGGAGAGTAAACCAAATGTCCAACGTGTTTCATCCCTGGGACACTTCCTCAGGGATCAAATATATAGTTAGCTTCAACACTGCACTAATAAACTCAACCTATCCTTATATAAAGCAGGCAAAATGCAGGAGGGTTACAATTCATGTGACATGTCTATTTTTAAAAGACTATTGTAGTTTGGGGAAAAAAATCTTCACATGTTTCTTAAGTAACAGTCTAAAACAAAATCTTCAATTTAGCAGATTCAAGATGTCATGGCTACATCCCTCATGATCTGCTAGAATGCCTGTAGCCTGAGGGGGTGACTTAGACCGCTATTAGTTGCTGCACAATTGTCAAGTGAATATTGATAGTGGCAGTTCATCAATAGAGCTGAATAGACTTGTTGTCTTAATCTAAGCCTTAAAAACAAGTATCTGGCATTAAAGGAAAAAAAATAGGCCCATATATCGTTTCTATATGATTAGCATTTTTTTTTAAAAGAAACAAACATTTTATTCCTCTAGATTTATGAGCCATCCTTTAACTCGAAAATATTACTGCACATTTATCCGTGTACAAAGGAAAAGGCAGCGCCAACAAAAACTAATTTGAACTGGGGGTCTCAGGAGAAGGATTTAATAATCAGTGGAACTGGGCAACTGTCTTGTTGCAGTAAATCTAATTTATTTTTAAAATCTTAAAAAAATATGCCCATCAAAATCTCTACCTATCAGTCTAGAATAATTTTACAGCCGGGTTTAGAGTATCATTGCTGGGTTCATAGCAATTATAAAGTGGTCACAAGGGGAGCATGCTGGAAATGAATTTAGCTGGTGCTCACTTGGTCTGGAGCAATAGGTTATTATAACAGATTGTACTTAAACTGCACTTGACTGAATGAAGAGATTGTACACTCCCGGGGCTCCTGACCATGTTTTCTGAAATTGATGCGCTCCATTTCCTGCTTTCATATTCTGTCCATATAAAGATAGGATATCTAATAGGATAAATAATAGGTTATTTAATGTACTCTGACTTCTGAGTGAAAGCAATGAGTTTGTACAGGTGCTTCAGAAAAAAATGCATGATACACATTTATTAAAGGTCCACTGTAGTTATTGAAATATGTATCAAGCTAACAATGATAACAGCAACACAGAGATGTTATGGACCGGGGTGGGCAAGTCCGGTCCTGGAGAGTCCTGCACAGGCCTGTATTTGAGGATATCCTTTCTGTGCACAGGTGAGTCAATCAGGATAACTGAAGAAGTACTTTAATCACCTGTGCGCCTCAAATCCAGGCCTGTGTGGGGCTCTCCAGGACCGAACTTGCCCACTGTTATAGAGGAAGCCTTCATTTTAGCAGACCCTGTGTGTGGGCGTCTCTAGCTCTGCTGATGGCGCGGAGCATAAGGAAGTGAGCAATGTCATTTTTTCCTGTTTAGTGTGGACTCGTTGGTGAGCAAGTTCAATTTCCATCATTTGACACTTCCCCACTCTCCCACACATGCAGAAAAGAAGACAGTTGCGCTTCAAACAGCTTTCCTTGCTCTGTACTCACCCTCATGTACTGAACAGGAAAGATTACTCCTAATGTTGTTAAGTTACTACACATTTCACAAAATATATGAAGTTTTCCTAAACTACAATGGTCCCTTATCATTTCAAATTAAAAGTCCACTTTATTGTGGCAAAATATTATATGCATTTAAAAAAAATGCATAAAATTGTTTTCTACTACAAATGCAAATGTGCCCACAAAGGCTTAGCTCTTGTAATCCATTACCATTTTAAACATGGTTTCGTTTAAGCATATGCCTGCTGTATTACACAGCTTTGAGCAAAGCACAGGATGGATTATACACAAGCTAGGAATCATACCAGCTGTTTCAAGGTTACTGCCTCTAATCAGTGTGTGTATTTATTTTTTATCTTCAAGCTTCAGCCTTCCTGAACCTTCCCAATCACCTCCCCAGAATGTCCCTGTGTCTGTGTTAGCACATCCCACAGCCCTCTCCTGTACATTCTTCAGCTCTTCATACTTCCCCCAGCACTCCTGAACATTACCCAGACTTCATTGTACCTCATGTAGACTTCCCCTGCACCTTCCCTACCCCTATTCTTCACCCACTAACCCCCAAGCTGCCAGTGCTGAATGACAACATTACGATGACGCCAAGTGATCGAGCGACCACATGACATCTCAACATAGACTAGCAGTCTGGAAGGTCTCAGTGGGGAATATATGGTTAATTCATAACTGGAAAGTTTGCCTACATAGAGAATACTTGGATGGATAAATCTGGTATAATCACATATGGGACAAAAGTGCAGTAAGATTGAAGTCTCAAGTGCAGAAACAAAATACTGAATTATTTCTCACCTTTTGATATTCCCTTCTCTACTTCTTGCATCAACAATTATTCTAATGATTTTTTAAACCCCTTTCAACAAAGCTGCTAGAATAAATGTGAAAAGTAAATCTCTGTAACTTATCTATGAAGATTGTTTTGAGTTGATCCTTTAGACGGTATCACCTTCTACAACTAAATTTATCTAAAAAAGATAAATATTTGATCACTAGCGACTTGCCCGGCGACTTGCCCATAAGCCAGGCAATGCTTTTTGCCACACAATGTGAGGCTTTTGCTTCTCTGAGCACCTTCGGCGCTCATTGCAAACCTTTCCCCCTGCCTACTGTACGGGAAGCTCATTGCAGGGTTCATTAACCTGCAAGTTTTGTGCTTGGGAATGCCACGTGCCTCTTTCCAGCATTTCCCCCTGTCCCTTCCCCGTGTGTTTCTCCTGTATGTCTCTGCTTACTGTTTGTGTGGCGCTGACTGCCGTTTGTTTAATTTTCAAAGCCCCTCGTCCCTGGCGTTGTTGGTGTAAGTGTTACTGTCTTTGCCGTTGTGTATTTTCTAAGCTCAGCCTTGTTTTCATAAAGTTTCAGAATTATTTAAGTTTTTGGTCCGCCATTTTTTTCTCTCGCTTAGCTGATATTCGAGTAAGGCTCAAATCTCTTGCAACCTCACTCCCATGCTTTCTGGCTCTCCCCTTGTGCTGTGTGTGAGTGTGTTTTTATTTTTGTTTTTATTATTTTTCTTGTTTTTCGCGGTCATATTTTTTTTCCTGAGCTCTCAAGTGTGATGGCGCGGCTGCTTAAGTGCTCATTTCAGCCTAAAAGTCTTGCATGCTTCAATGTCTCAACTGCTCACTTCACGAGGCTAGCACTGCAATGAGCGCCTTCGGCACTCATTGCCTAAGTCCTGCGAGCTTGGAATGCTTCAATGCCTCAACTGCTCACCTCACAGGGCAATGAGCGCCTTTGGCAATGAGGGCTCATGGCCTAAGTCCTGCGAGCTTGGAAGGCTTCAATGCCTCAACTGCTCACCTCCCAGGGCAATGTGCGCCTTTGGCAATGAGCGCTCATGGCCTAAGTCCTGCGAGCTTGGAAGGCTTCAATGCCTCAAAGGCTCGCCTTGCTTCACGAGGCTTGCAAGTGTGACAATTATAATATGTGATGAGGGCAAGCTCTTGAACTAATGATCACTATAATAGTTATGGACCAACTTAATAGTTATGGTCACGCTTTGCGCCCCTCGCATAGCAAGGGCTGCAACTGCGAGCCTCGCAATGCAACTGGAGCAGTTGACAGCCGCCCGCGACTGCGAGCCTCGCAAAGCGAGGCAAGCAGTTGAAACACACAGTACTTAGGCTGCAATTGCAGGGCTCTGGGTGAGTGTGAGGCGAGCAGTTGAAACTCGTGGGACTTAGGCTGCAATGAGCGCCGAAGGGACTAAGCCGGAAATGCGAGCCTCGCAAAGCGAGGCGAGCAGTTGGCACGTGGGACTTACGACCCGTACAACTTAGGACTGAAACCTGTACATGCACTGTGCGCCTCGCAAAAATCCGACTTTAACGGCCGACCAACGGAACTGGAAAGACCTGAAAATAACTACAAATATGCCTCAAATTAACTCACACACAGCCAGGAAGCCTGAGAGTTAGGTTGCACGTTCATTTTAGCCATATTTGTTACTTTTTCATGATCAAAAATCGCCTAAGCGAGAAACAAAATGGCTGCCGAAAAAACACAACACAACAAAAATGAGGCCGATGGTCGTAAAACTAGCCAGTAGGATGTAAAAAGGAGCCCTAAGCAGTAACACTTAACGCAAGCCAGTAACACTTTATCCAAGCCACTAACGTCTACCACAAGGCACTAAAACAAGGCAGTAACAAAACACTCAAGCCCAACACCTATAAAGTACACAGGGTGAGGGGCTTGCGATGAGAGCCAAAGGTGCTCATCGTGGGGCTCACAAGGAGAACTGAAGGTGATCATTCAAAAGCAGGAAAGTTGCGGCTCGCAATGAGCGCCGAATACGCTTAGCGCGGGGCTTGCAACAAGTGCCAAAGGTGCTCAGAGGGCCCATAGCCTCACATTGTGTGGCAAACAGCATTGCCAGGCTTACAATTTTACTCCCATCATTTTTGACGGGCAATTTCTAGTAAAATATATTACTTTACTGAAGCAAATAAAGTTTCAAATTTTAAACAGATACAAAAAATATTCAATGTTTCTAAAAGAAAGATACAAAAACATTTACTTAAAAAAGAAGAAAAAAAAAATCTCCATTGAGATGAAACGTGTGTTTTCATTCATGAAGGAGACATTAACATCATTATTAATATTATTAGTGTCTGCAAAATCTGCAGTACTATACTATTGGGAAAACAAATGCAAACAGAAAGTCAGTAATGATGAATACTAATGAAGATCTACATATAAACAGTTCTCTTCACCAGAGCATGAAAGCAGTATATTTATATATATATATATATATATATATATATATATATATATATATATATATATATATATATATTATATATACATATATAAAACACAAAAGAGCAGAAGATCCACTGATGGGTTTGAATTAACCATATATGCTGAGATCATACTAGTAATAATAAATAAACGGTTAAAGGGACATGGAACGAAAGTCTTTTTTTTTTTTTTTGCATTGTAAAGTGCATACTTAAAACATAACCAAAGATGTGTTTTGTATGAAAACCAACTTGTAAAAAAAAAAAAACTGTTTAAACTTCACTGAAACTAACATGAAGTGCACAGAGCATACATAGGTCTATGGATTTCATGGTATGACTAATACATCTATATTACTGCTCATTGGCTGTCAGAGACAAGCCCCCAGATTAGTTAAACATTTGAAAAAATTGATTTTCTGCTTTGAGCGTATTGTTTGAAAACACACAGTGGGTACATTAGCAGATGCAACAAAGACAAAAAAATGCTTTTAAGGTCCCTTTAAAAAAATACCCATCCAATGTAATATATCATATTGTGAGCTTCATATTGATTTGGTTAGCACATTTAACCCAGTGCTTATTATTTGGTTTCACATTAGTATTTATTGGTTTGAATGGGTGATTTATCCTTGTTATTAAAATTGTTAATTTATCCAGAGCCCAAAATACTTTATTTATTGGACAAACAGTTGAACTGTAGTGAACTTCCATAAACAGCTGGATGTTGCTTTAAAGTGGGTGGACGTGGCTTTTTCCAGCAGATATCAGCTACAGTTTCAGACACAAGTATATCAACACAATTATCTCATTTGGCAGGAGAGGTGTTGTATTACAGATGTTACCCTTGGCAGTGAGGTTTCGCTGTTGGGGCAGCCTGTCAATAATTATTTATTCTGTTATGAAGTTGAATTGTTCTTAAAACTCTTTAAAATCTGGTCTCAGCCAATCACTCCACCGTCCCCTTAATGATCTTATCAGGATGAAGGCAAATTCTCAGTAGGAGGCAGATACTCTATTTTTTAAATTAACTTAATATTGAATATTGCTATTAATAATTATTAAATAGGAAGATTATTAATGGTCAATGAATAATTAAAATAACCAGCTACTCTTGCTAGGGAATTATATTGGTCATTTAAAATAATATACTAATAATATATCGCCTAATGTTGGCATTAATATGCACGTAGTGAAACTTTTTTTTATTTTGGTACTGTTGCTATATAGTTAATGTATTTTGTTATCCATGCTTGCTATTTTCAGTGTGCTGGAATACTTACAATATTACATCATATTATTTGTGCTATAGAAGGGTTTCAAGGACCAACAATAATTAAAAAAAACTGCTTTATTGTTTATACATCTAACTGTACATACATACATGTTTTTAATCAAGAAAACCTGTTAATTTATCTACATAAACACATCCACTATGCTACTCCAAATCCAGTAGTTTCTAATTGTAAACTTTCCTGTGCAAATGCCAATTTCCATAAACCTCAACAAAACTTCTCTCAACTTTGCTTTGTCACACTATGACTCCTTATGTTCGCCATATAATTATCCTGCCACTGCTCCATATTTCACCCTGGCCTTCTTCACTGGAATGAACCTCCATTAAAAAGGCATATTCTTCCAAAATCCCCCAAAATGCACAGAGCTATAACTTATTACTTATTTTGAAACTGAATTGATAAGAAATCACAGTTTATATTCATAAAATATTCAAAAGCAAATCAATATCTATGTACATTGGTTTTCCTAAGGTTTCAGTAAAATGGCACCACAACCACCTGGTAGATGACCGCTCTCTGAAACTCCGCCAGGTGGGTCAAATATGTTATCGTCATGGCAAACAAGCACTTACTCCAAAAACTAACAGTTGGGTAATGTGGGTACTTCAATGTACAATATGAAGCTGCACAAGGCTGGTTAAAATTATTCAGATTAATGTTTCCCAAATTAGACCTTTCCCATCTCCACTCCTCTATATCCCTTAAAGTATATAAACTCCATGACCCTGACACCTTGCCCCACCATTGACACCAAGATATTTCCTTATATATCCCTGATTGTCTATAAACTCCATAACGCTTCCACCTTGCCCCACCATTGACACCCAGACATTTTCTTATATATCGCTTATGGTATATAAAATCTATAGCGCTGCCACTTTGTTCCACCATTGACACCGAGGCATTCCCTTATATATCCCTTATAATATATAAACTCCATAATGTTGCCACCTTGCCCCACCATTGACACCCAGACATTTCCTTATATATCCGTTATAGCAGGGGTCCCCAACCCCCGGGCAGCGGATCAGCAACGGTCCACGGCCTCTGTTCAGCCAGGCCATGTGTGTCACCAGCAGCCCCCTCCTCTTACTTGCTCACTGTGGTACCTGGTCCGGATGTCTCATTAGTCAGAGGCTGGATATCCTTCCCCTGCCAGAGCTTCATACTGCAGGGTCACATGACATCATTAGGAATTGGGGCTGCAGGGGGGTTTGGGGATTCTGGGGGGTTGGGGGCTGAATGGGGCTTGCTGGGGTGGGGAATGGTGCTGTTGTGGGGCTGAATGGGGCTGCTGGGGGTGAATGGGGCTGCTGGGGAGGTGAATGGTGCAGCTGTGGGTCTGAATTGGGCTGCTGAGGAGCTGTATGGTGCTACTGGGGGGGTTTGGGGGCAAGATGGGGCTGCTGGGGGGTTGGGGTATCCTGGGGTGTTGGGTGGTGAACAGGGCTGCTGGGGGACTGTGGGGCTGTATTGGGCTACTAAGGGGCTGAATGGTGCTGTGCTGGGGGGGTGAAGGGTGCTTCTGGGGGGCTGACTGGTGCTGCTGAGCGGTTGTGCTGCTGAATGGTGCTGCTATTTAAATAAATAAATGTGTATATATATATATAGCACTGGAGGGGGGGGGGGGGGAACAAGTCAAAGCATTTTTTGCCCCACCTCCTTGGGGGGGGGCCAAAAGTTTTTTTTTTTTGCATCCACACCCCCTCCCCACCGGGCCATGAACATATTTTTTTTTTTTATGTAAATGGTCCCCGGTGCCAAAAAGGTTGGGGAGCACTGCCTTATTAGTATATACAATCTGTAACGCTGCCACCTTACCCACCATTGACACGCAGACATTTCCTTATATATCCCTTAAAGTATATAAATTGTATATACACTCCATGACCCTGCCAAATTGCCCAGTCATTGACACCCAGATATTACCCGGCCTTCAAACAGCTGCTATGTACTCAAGGTAACTAACCTGCAGTTTATGTTATGCTATGACATTTCTGTAAAAACATCTTCTTTTTTCACATGATTTGTGGCTGTGTATCACTTTTATTGCTTTCCAAAGTACGTTGAATACAATTTCATCATAAATATAAGTAAATAATGAATGAATGATTATCAGAAACCACTTGCTTAAGAAAAAAATATGGTCTAGTGTAAAAAAAAGATCTTGATATGTTTTAGTCAGTAAATACTGTCCATTTCTTAACATTATCTGTCATCATATCACCATCTCCTGACAAGGTTGGGTAAGTGACTCATCCACAAAGTTCCTGATAAAATAAGCTATATGTTTTGTTTTATTTTCACAGGTTTTTATTTTTTAGATATTTTTGGTTTTCTTCCATATCTATTATTGGATACTATTGTAAGTAACATGTGACAAATTTGTTATAAACCTACAATTAGCCCATCTTTTATTCTATAACTGAAAAAAATACTTTGTCATATATTATTATTAAGGTGTAATATCTTAGTTAAGCCTTATGTATAGCATGCTCTTATGAAGCACTTGACAATGGGTAACATTTTAGAAATTTTAAAATAAATCATTACAATATTTACTTTTTAGCTCTTATAATAAATGCTGATTTAATGGTACAGGGCCGTTACTTTTGTTCCTAATAGCATTAGATACCTGGGAGGAATGGAAGGACAACTGGATGCAGAAACATCTCTATCCATTTCTTCTGAAAGACTGATTATGAATAGTCACTTGACAACATGAGTAAATGGAAGAGCAGGTTCCAGCAGGATAAGCCCCCTCTAGCTCCAGACCCAGCTAAATTTGGGCTTTTCTTGAAGGATCACTGTAGTTCAGAAAAAAACACTTGTTTGTGAAATATCTAACAAACTAACAACAATAGCAGCTGTGTAAATAATGGACATAAAAACATTTTTGTGGGAAAATCTGAATTTTTACTGTTTATGAGTAGAGTTGGTGCATCACTTCCTGAGAGCTGGATCATGGAGGTGTGTTTTTATCTTTCAACATTGTAAGATAAGTTATCAGGGAGAGGTCAAAGGTCTTTGTTAAATAATTTGATCTGATTGAAGCTGACACAGCGCTTGCCTCCTCTCATAGGCCCAGAAGCAAGGCCTTAATCTGTAAGAGTTTACAATTTTGATAGACAGAAATAAACAAATAGAATTCGAAGCTTGCAACTTGATCGCAGACGGCCGAATGTCTGCGAGTGAGTTGCGGGCTCCCATTCGTCTCCGATTACGGTGCTATTCAATTGCTCCAGGTTGTAAGTTACAGGCCCCAAGCCAAAACCCTAAACCATGCACTGGTTCGGAGAAATCAGGGCGGGAATATGATCAATTCAGCAAGCCCGTAACCGCCCATTTGGAATCAGCCAATAGAAAATGAGACTGTCATTATAACTGCTTGTTACATGTCAATCAATTAGGTTTGGGGGTCCGATATGCGATCAGACTCGCAAACCTTCAAAATAAAGAATCATGAAAATGAATGCCAATACTGTTCTAGTCCATATGGCTGGCCTGATATGTATTAACTCATTGATACCCGAGATTGATTTAACCACGAAATGACACATACAAATAAATTTTATTTCCTGCTAAGTTTGCGAGCTTGAGACTGTTGTGCAATTCATTCTAATATCCTACATCGCTTTCCCCGTTATTTACAGTGCAGTAGTGATCTTTTATTTGCATTTACAGTGCTATGAATAGGTGTTTAACCCCCTTGCAGGTCCTCTCTAGCACTCATTGGATTTCTCCTTCATTTGCCATTTACTGGTGTGAAAACCTTTGGGGGTTTGGGGAAATTGAGCAATTGAATAGCGATTTGCGAAAGTGAGAGATCAAAGGCTTCTGGAGGCTGTAAGTTGCGAGGTTAACCATCACCATTTTTTCAAGCCCGTAACTCGGAAGCCGTTCCGAGCCTGTAAAAAGACACCAAACGAATAGCAAAATAGCCTCACTTACGGCCCTCCGGATCTCCCGAAAGCTCAACTGAATGGGGCTCTAAGTGCATGTTCTTATCTAGTGAACAGTTGAGGTGTGGGGAGGAGATAGAGGAAAGGGGATTCTATATATCCTAGGAGCTTACAGTATTTGACACCTGCCCAATTCCCCCACACCAGATTCTTATATGCAAGCACTCTCAAGGATAATTGTAAGCTCTGCACCTGCAAAGATCTAAACATCCCTCTTAAATACACAATTCACTCACATATCATGGATGATATTTTCCCTGCCAAATTATTTTTCTAGACACAGATTTTAAAAGATATATATATTTTTTCATTGCACGTAATCCTTTTTTGCTGCTTGGTCAATCTTCACAAGTCCTTGCTACACCAGCTGACAGTGGTGTTTTTCAGCCAAGGCCTATGAGGCCTAGGTCTAAGGCAGAACAATTTTAGAGGGCGGTATGTTACCTGAAAGTGCCAGCACAGTACCATAGAATAATGCTTGGGTTGGTACAGAAATGCCTAGTTGTAGTGACATCTGTAAGTGTACCTATCACATATATTGTGAGCATGCGAGCCGTTGCTAATGCTTGCGGGCTCGCGCAGCGAGCCTGCAACCCTCGCGAAGCGAGGGCTTCAGTTGCTGGCGGCGCTCCATGCAAAAAAGTACGAGACACGTTACGACCAATTATGACCTCGCAAAAATTGTCCGCAACCCGCGGACATCAAAAAATCAAAAACACAATAAATACACACAACACATACATAAAAAGCTTACCTACAGCAAGAGGGAGCACCCAGGACCTCAAAAAATGAAGTTACATCTCAATTTAACTCAAAATAAAAGAGTTTAGACACTTATAAATTCTCTAAGAAAGAGAAAAAATGGCCGCCGAACAAAACGAAAACGAGGCTACAGGACTCTAAACACGCAAAACACCAACAGACAAACGCAAAACACCACAAAACAGCTACGGATATTAGGCCACAGACGCATACCACACATTAGCCGCCATTTTAGAACAATCACTTATACGCTAACGGTTTTGTCTCGCGCACGCACACTATTACACTACACACTGCACACATTCATCACGCTTACACAGCAGCTCCACACCACTAATGCTGCAGCAACATCAAAACAGATTGCCAGCTCTTCAACACAATGCTTTAAAATAGGTAAAGTATATTCATTTATTAATGTATTATTTTTTGGATTATTATACACCAAACAGCATTAGCTCACTTACAATTTCATTGCCATCATTTTTTGACGGGCAATTCTCTTTATAATATAGATGAATACTCATAAACCAATGATTTGAGATATAGCAAGGGGATAGGAAGGAGGAGTAATAAATGGGGTGTGCAGAGTGGGTGCACTCACCTTAATAGGCCGTTGGGGCATATAAGTCTAAACAGACCCAGGGCAGCATAAAACTTATATATGCCCATGCCATCTCATAATATAAATCAGGACTCCACTATGGCTAATTTGCTGTTTTGTCTTGTGAGCCATAAATACAAATTGTTTCATCATTTCCATGTTCTCCAATACTATGTTTTGCTCTTATTCTCGTTCAGTTTGATCCTTTCCTGATATTAAAGGGAATATTTGCTCTTATTTTTGCCGGTGTGCATGTTACTCAATTAACATCTGTTAAGCACTGTAATTTTCTAATCATTTGTACTTTTTTTGGTAGGTTGAGTGCATTTTAGTGTCTTACTGTTGCCATGGAAACAAATTACTAAGATCTCCTGTGGTTGCTATAGTTTTTCTACACTCAGTCATCATGGTTTAAATTCAAATTCTGCTTTCCATAAGTGATGTGTATACAACTCATACCGACCAACAGCCACATTAATTTCGAAGCTCGTAGCAGCATCAGCAAGCATGCAAAGGCTGCGGGCTTGACTGGCTGGCTGTGGGCTTGACTGGAATCAAACCCAAGCTGCAGAAGTGAAAGCACCGAATTCTTAGCACTGGAACCCTTAAGCTTACTAAAGAACATTATTAGGCCTTTTTTTTTCTTTATTGCATGGTCTTCACTCTTCCCAACTCTCACTCTTTTGGGAGGAAAGTTAATTTTTGGGTGGAAACCCCCCCTGTCCCTTTTTTGCCTCAAAATGTCCCTCTTTTGCAGGAAAGTCCCACATGCGAGGTGATATTTTCCAGCCCTGTCCATATCCCCTTTTCTATAGTTTCCCTTGTTAAAATTGAAAACTCTAAGTTTAGGAGAATACAGTTTATATATACGGTAGTTTATATAAAAAGTCCACAAACCCAGGGTTTTGTGTGAAGTTATCATGTCAGACATTTTTACTTCTATAAAGTGACCTTGCGGCAAAAAAAATGTAAGAGCGGGCGAGTGAAAAACAAATAGATGATTATTAGAAAAAGAAATGACTTTAAAAATGACAATACCCTGCTTGTATAAGTGTGCTCACCCTTGTATAGTGGGTCTGTAGTTGTGTTCAGAGCTACTCAGTCACATTTAAAACAATGTCCAAAGGTATTTAGCATAAACCTACCATCAATTAAAGTGTTTTTGATTAACTCCAAATAAAAGTCATCTGTTCCTTTTTTGTGGCACCTCAAAAACATTGCCAAGATCAGGATGATCCTCCAAGGTTGATGACAGGAGAAGGAAAAAATGTTCAGGAAGGCTACCATTAATCATTAAATGAGCATGTGACAATAATCTCCAGTATTCTGCACTTCTGTAATATGTGCCATTTATCACAAAAACATATATGGAAGTCATCTACAATTTGCAAAAATATACATTCAGTCACCCAAAGCCATGTGGGAAAATGTGTCAGGGTCTGATAAGACAAAAGCTTGAAATATTTGGTGGAAAGATAATGCAGCTCATCAATTGTGGTGGTAACTTCATGCTTCGGGGCTGCTCCTTTTCAGTTGGAACATGGGCACTGGTCAAGATAGATGGGATAATGCATAGCTCCAAATATCAAGACATTTATTAAAAATTCTATTGGCCTGTGAGAAAACTGAAGATGAAGAGGAATTTCACCTTCCAACATAGCGACACAAAGCACAAAACCAAGTCAACCAAAGAATTACGTCAGAAAAGTAAGATCAACATCTTGGAATGACCAAGTCAGAGCCCAGACCTCAATCCCATAGACAATCTGTGGGATGACCCAAGGAAGCTGTGCACATGAAATCCCTTGGTAATTTGAAGGAGCTCCAACTTTTTTTTTAACATGTAAGAGTGAGATACAGTTGCAAAGTCCAGGTATGGAAAACTGATAGAGACTTATAAAATGCAAAAGGTGCTTCTATAAAATGTTAGTTGGGAGTTGTAGATTTTTTAATTGTCATAATTGTATTTCATAATAATCATCTATTTGTTTTTATCTTGAATTTGGTTGGTGAGACAAAATTGTCTAACAGGTAATGCTTAGTTTTCAGGCACAAAGTTAAATCAACACCGTGCTCTCCAGTGGCTAGTGAATTGTAATATTAAAGTGGATTCCCTTGGCAACAAGCAATTGCTGTTGGGGCGGCCTATGAATGATTGTTTGGTCTGATACTTAAATGTATTGTTCTTGAACGCCTTTAGACATGTCACTCAGTCAAGCACTCTTCCTTTTTGATGATTTTATCAAGGAGGCAACTTGCTCGATTATATGTCCCCACAACCCCCCAGCAACTATTATATATATATATTTAAACTAGGTTTTCTTGTTCCTCTTCTGTAGTGCAGCAGCACCTTTCAGCCCACAACCCCCAGTAGCACCATTCAATCCCCCCCAGCAGCACCATTTAGCCCCACAATTCCCCCAACAACACCATTCACCATCCAGCAGCCTCATTCAGCCCCAGCAGCACTATTTAGCCCCCAGCAGCAGCCCCCAAACCCCCAGCAGCACCATTAACCCCCAGCAGCAGCCCGACCCCCGGCAGCCCCATTAAGCTCCCCCCAGCTGCTCCATACCACCCCAGCAGCCCCATTTATCCCCAGCAGCACTATTCAGCCCCCAGCAGCACCATTCAGCCCCCATCCCCCACCAGCATCACCATTCACCCCCAGCAGCAGCCACCATCCCCCCAGCAGCCCATTCAGCTTCCCCCACACTAGCTCCATTCCATCTCCAGTTGCCCCATTTCACCCCCAGAAGCCCCCAGTCTCCCAGCAGCCCAATTCAGCACCCCCCCCCGCCCCCAAGCAGCTCCATTTAGCCCTCTCCTCTTACTTTTGCACTGAGCTCCCTGGTTCCGTTCCCATTAGTCAGAGGCTGGATATCCATCCCCTGCCGGCGCTTCACATTGCAGAGAATTCCCCTTGCCTGCAGTATGAAGCGCCGGCAGGGGAAGGATATCCAGTCTCTGACTAATGGGAACCAGACCATGGAGCTCACTGTACAAGTAAGAGGAGGGGGCTTGGGCTGCTGAAGGGCCCCTGGGGGGAGACACTGGTGATAGATCCGCCCATGCTCTTCACGGCACATGGCTCGGCTGAACAGAGGCAGCGGACCGGTGGTGGTCCACTGCCCGGAGGTTGGGGACCCCCAGGTTAAGCTTATAAATCTGAAAATTTCAGATAAGTATGGTAGCTCAATATGCTATTTGATTTATTTTAACACCAATAATTATAATATCTGCTTTCAACAATGTGTCCACTTAAAATGCTCGGATGCGTGATATAACAAGGGGTTTGCCATGCACTCTGATAAAGAAGATTTTCAATGTGACAATTATCTAAGACGTACTGTATGTCTGAGTCAATATTGAATCAGTGCTGTTTAAAAATGATGGAACTACATTAAAGGTTGTGAGAAAAATGCATAATCATGGAAAACACTTCCCAAATGATCCAGAACATTTAACAATTTGGTCCATCATCATCAGAAAAAAAAAATGGGGGGAGGAATGGGGAAGTCCTATCATGATTATTATTTTGTTTCAAACAGATTCACAAGGCTAAACAGGTTATGAGCGTCATGTTCATGAGATTGTACAGCCTAGGGCAGTGCTCCCAAACCTTAGTTCTCAAGATACACCAACAGACCAGACCTTAGTGTTATCCCTGCCTGATTACAGGTGTGTTAATTAGTAGTTCATCAATTTTGATTGAGGCATCTGTGCTCAGGTAGGTGTATCATCAAATCCTGGCCTGTTAGAATACTTTGAGAACCAGAATTGTGCTAGAGAAATGGTGCCCAAAAGCAGATGACACCTCCTGGTAGATCTAATGATTGGAGGATCTCAGGGTGGCAGGCCGCATACTATTTCCAGCTTTTACAAAGATTTGAATCGCACTGAGCATTGATAACAGCATTCCCATTGGTTACAGGCCACTAGCGTGAGGGATGTGAGTAAGAAAGGAGGATGAAACATGCAAATGTTGGGCAATATGTTAAAATGGGATTGGGATGGACAATAAACCCTGAGCTCTTTGGATAGTGTACCCCGGGAGAACGATTACTGGAAACATAGATCCTAGTCATTAAATTGTGGGAATACTAGGGCCCATATTTAACTGAGCAATTGTTGGTTACTGGAGCTCGTAATGTAGCCTGCAAACTAATTTGCTATTCAATTGGCGTCTTTTAGCTACCCACAAACGATCTGCGAGTTAAAGGCTAAAAATCCCTGCGGTTGTCAAAATCTTAACTCTTTCAATCTTAACTTTCAAGCCTGTAAATGTTACAATCGCAAATCTCTATTCAATTGCTACAATTCCTCAAACCCGCAAAAGTTCTCACACGCGTAAATGGCAAATGTAGAAAAAAATCCTACAAGTACCAGATAGGACTCGCAAGGGGGTTAAACACCTGTCCGTAGCACTGTAAATGGAAATAAAAAGTCAATACTGCACTTTAAGAGACAGGGAAAGCGATGACAGACAGAATTAATTGCACAACAGTCTCAAGCTCGCAAATCTGCAATAAAACATTTTTTTTTCATGTTTCATTTCCGTGTTATATCAATCTCGGGAATCAAGGAGTTAATACATATCAGGCCACCCACATGGACTAGAACATTTAATTCATAAATTTTTATTATTTTGTACATTGCCGGATTGCGAGTCCTATTGCATATCGGACTTCTAAACACCAATTGATTGATGTTTAATCTCCATGTTTTACTGACTCCATGATGACGCTCTCATTTACTATTGGATGTTTCTAAATCGCTAGTTATGGCCTTGCTTAAAGGCATATATAAGTGAGCTGGATTATGAATACATCTCATAGAGAATTAGTAGTGTATGCAAACGTTTTTTGCATGAAAAAAAACTCAAAATAAACATGTAAACACTTACCTTGAAGTTTGCAAATTATCTTGTAACTTCTGACAATTGTAAATCAGGATCAACACCCTCCAAACCCAGGCTAAATTAGCATAAAGTGTAAAATAATTTGTTTTAGCTAATCAGGTAAACTGAAACTTTTGAATTGAATCTTGCTTCCTGTTGGTGCTGAAAAGCAGCCTGGGATATGTAGTTTGTCTGTGTTGAAAGGCATGGGCAGAACTGACAGAGAGCAGACACTGAAACAGGATGCACATAAAGAGTGCAAACATGTAATAACCCAGCTCACTTGGATATACCTTTAATTGATTATGATCACACTCTGAAATGCTACTTACGGGTGCATGGTTTACAGTTTAGGCTTTCAACCAGGTAGCTGCGGGCTTGTTCAATTGAATCGCTCTGTAACTGTTGCAAATTTCAAGCTCGCAGACTTACTTACTGTATAAGGCCCTTGTAGCAATATTAAATTCCAGCTTCGTAAGTCCAACGTGAGCCTTGAAGCAGCTGCGGGCTGGAGATTTGGCCTACTTACATTGCCATTAAATTAGAATGGGCTGCGAGCTATGAGCGAGAGACGCTATTTCGTAAACCAGGTGCGGCCGTCGGAGTTGTGTGCTCGCACGCAAACAGTTAAGCAAGCACAAAGTTACAGGTTCTGACGGAGCCAATGGAAAAATAGATCATTAGCGTTATCTCACTGGAAAAGGGGAGGGTAGATTTAGAAGTCCTACGTGCTTCGATTACAGTTTGCGATCGGACCCACAGTCCAGATATAATGCAATATTAATATGATATTCTATCTCATGCGAGTTACAGTATATGTCTTAACACATTGATTGCCGGAATCTATATAACACATGAAATAAAGTATTTTTTTGGGCCGATTTGCGGGCTTGAGAAGGTTTTGCTATTAATTCTAAGATCCAACATCACTTTCACTTATAATCAATGTACAGTAGTGTGTTGTTATATGCTTTACAAGTGCTACGTATTGGACTTTACCCCCCTTGTGGGTGCTCTCGAGCACACGTTGGGCTTTGGCCTCTGTTTGCATGTTACGTGCTTGCTTGCGAGTGACGGCGTGGCAATTTAATAGCTAAATTGAACAAGTAGCGGTTACGGGCATGACAGATAAAAGGATTTATGTGCGCAAAGTTCAACGTAGCTCAAATGGTAGGCGTGTTTCATCCGTCTTGCGTGTTAACACGCAAAGCCTACTGCGAGCAATGTTACAGGGCTAATTTAATAGCCGTAACATGTAAATCTCGAGTTACGGGCTGTGTTTTACAACGTAGCCCCAATTTAATGAGGCTGTTGGTCTAGCACAATGATGTCCAACATGCAGCCCCCGTTGTCTCTCATTGTTTTTTTTTTTTTTTTATTAGAACTCCCATATACAACAGATACCTCAAAACAAGCCAATATTGATATATATATATGCAAGTTTAGGAGCAAGAGTGTCTGGTTAAATCAAAAAAGAGGGGTAAGTAAAACAAAGCATATCAAGAGATAGAAAAGAAAATGAGAGATGTTGATGTATCCATACACTGTTATTATTTCCTTTATTTGTAATGCTTAAACATATCCTATAGTGCTATACAAGGGTAAGTTCAAGTAAAAAACAATATGAACATAATGCACAAGAATGGAAGGCCCTGTCTTAATGATAAATGTACACAGTAAAACACTTAGCAATATTGAAAACTCACATACTTTCAATCTAATTATTACCAAATGGTTGGACTCATTTTTAATATTTATTTCACTTCTTTATTTGAGGTTTTAGACACAAGATGGAAGTTGACTTTTACATTTGCATTTACCCTTTACAACTAAAAATAGAATTTGCTTCAGATACTAGAAATGTAATCCTATAACGCCATCTTGTGGACAATTTGTTATCTTTTTACTTGCTCAAAAACATTTAGACCAATTTGAAGTAAAATGTATTCAGTATTTCCATTTTGATTTCTTAATAGTTAAATTATGAATTTGTTTTACGTTTACAACTCAAAATCCAACAGTTTAAATTGCCAATATTATAATGTTTTTGCTGTTAGGTTGTATACATAATTTTTGGGCAAATTATCTTCCTTGGAGTACCATGCCAAGAGCACAGGAACCACTGATATATTTATAACTTATTTATAGGCCAAACATGCAAGATATATAAAATTAATCTTTTTAAAAACAGCAGCATTTTTAAAAATCCAGGTATGTTTCTTAGGCTTAGAAGTTACTGCTAGTGGTTCTGGGTAACAACTGATCTGGCACAAGCTGCAATGCCGTAAAAAAAACTTTTAGCACTAACGCTAATAGAAATGCAAAGGTAAGTCTGCTAAAAAATCTAAATAACATTAACTCTATGAAAAGTATGACTGTATTCTGCATTAACAGTTTGATATGTATTAAAAAAATGTTTTCCATGAAACTGAGACAAATTTATCAGAATTACTAAGACCTATTAAATACTAAATGGCTATGTAATTTTTGTCTTTTTTGCTTCTCAAAATAATATTTGGTAAAGTTTCACAGTGTGTCTTCCTGAAGCATAATATACTGATTCAAATGTGTTTTACCATTAGCCAATGAGCAGTGACAGTGTGTGCACAGAAGTACATTTCCTGGGGCCTCATTCAATTGCGATTCGGCCAATTGAATAGGGCTCTAAATAAGCACATAACATATTTTTTTTAAAGAAGTTTTTAGTTCGTGAAGACCTAACTTTTGGATAGATATTTACCAACTAAAAACTTCTTTAAAAAAAATATGTTATGTGCTTATTTAGAGCCCTATTCAATTGGCCAGATTGCAATTGAATGAGGGCCTTGGTATTTGTAAGGAAGTTTAACACGTTACTTAAAGACATACAGTGGGAGGGGGGGATTATTTTAATGGTAGGTGCATTTTAACAGTGAGAGACAGAATAACAAAAAATAACAAGAAAAACGCATGTCAAAAAAGTTATAAATTGATTTGCAGGTCAATGAGGGAAATAAATATTTGGCCCCTTCATCTTAGTACTTGGTGGCAAAACCCCGTGTTGGCAATCACAGAGGTCAGACGTTTCTTGTAGTTGTCCACCAGGTTTGCACACATCTCAGGAGGGATTTTGTCCCACTCCTCTTTGTAGATCCTCTCCAAGGGCCTCATTCTATTATCGGCCACAGCCGTTGCGGGGCCACAAGGACCGGCCGCAAGCTATTCGGCTATTCTATTCCCCTCCGGCCGGTGATTCCGGCAGGCTTGCGGCCGGTGCCTTGCTATCTCTTGCGGCCGCTCGCGCCGGAGGAAAGCCTTTGATCTAAAACGGCCCAAGGAAATCGGCCGTAAGAAAATCCTATTTGCAATTCAATTGCTCCGGGAACCCTCTCTGCAAGGCTAAAACCGAGCCGCAGCTTACTTGCAGGAAAGAGGTCCCGCTAGCACCAATTAAGCACGAAATATAGCCCAAATAAAGCCATCCTGCACTTAGAGAATACTATAAAGTGATTTTCGGTGTTAGCAAAAATAGCACAAAATTCCCTTATACTCAAATCCGTAAAATATATATTTTTTAATATACGTCAAATATCCATTTAAAAAGTCCCGAGGGCTTGGAGCACCTCAGACATGCCCACGCCGCAGCCGGAAAATAAACAGTTAATTTGAACTCGGGTTTGGGCTGATGTGCAAGCTTGAGAGTGGGTTACATTTAATCCTCATGTCCCCCAATATGATCCCTAGCATTTACAGAGCTTTACAGAGCTTTCTTGAATTTATTTTTGAGTTTAAAGTTTTCAGAGCTTATGGCCGGTAGCAAGATTTACGGCCGGCCGTAAGAGGAGACCCCCGCAAGGAATCGCAGCCTTACGGCCGGTTTACGGCCGCTAATAGAATGAGGCCCCAAGTCATTAAGGTTTTGAGGCTGATGTTTGGCAACTTGAACCTTCAGCTCCCTCCACAGATTTTCAATGGGATTAAGGTCTGGAGACTGGCTAGTCTCCTTCTTGAGCCACTCCTTTGTTGCCTTTGGCTGTGTGTTTTGGGTCATTGTCATGCTGGAATACCCATCCACGACCCATTTTCAATGCCCTGGCTGAGGGAAGGAGTTTCTCACCCAAGATTTGACAGTACATGGCCCAGTCCATTGTCCCTTTGATGCGGTGCAGTTGTCCTGTCCCCTTGGCAGAAAAACACCCCCAAAACATAATGTTTCCACCTCCATGTTTTTACGGTGGGGATTGTGTTCTTGGGCTTATAGGAAGCATTTCTCCTCCTACAAACACGGTGAGTTGATGCCAAAGAGCTCGATTTTTGTCTCATGTGACCACAACACTTTCCCCCAGTTCTCCTCTGAATCATTCAGATGTTCATTGGCAAACTTCAGACGGGCCTGTACATGTGCTTTCTTGAGCAGGGGGATCTTGCGGGCGCTGCAGGATTTCAGTCCTTCACGGCGTAGTGCGTTACCAATTGTTTTCTTGGTGACTATGGTCCCAGCTGCCTTGAGATCATTAACAAGATCCTCCCATGTAGTTCTGGGCTGATTCCTCACCATTCTCATGATCATTGAAACTCCACGAGGTGAGATCTTGCATGGAGCACCAGACTGGGGGAGACTGACAGTTATTTTGTATTTTTTCCATTTGCGAATAATCAAACCAACTGTGGTCACCTTTTCACCAAGCTGCTTGGTCTTGTAGCCCATTCCAGCCTTGTGTAGGTCTACAATCTTGTTCCTGACATCCTTGGACAGCTCTTTGGTCTTGGCCATGGTGAAGATTTTGGAATCTGATTGATTGCTTCTGTGGACAGGTGTCTTTTATACAGGTAACGAGCTGAGATTAGGAGCTCTCCCTGTAAGAGAGTGCTCCTAATCTCAGCTTGTTACCTGTATAAAAGACACCCGGGAGCCAGAAATATTGCTGATTGACAGGGGATCAAATAACTATTTTCCTCACTGACCTACAAATCAATTTATAACTTTTTTGACATGCATTTTTCTTGTTTGTTTTATTTTGTTATTCTGTCTCTCACTGTTAAAATACACGGACCATTAAAATTATAGACTGATCATTTCTTTGTCAGTGGACAAATGTTCAAAATCAGCAGGGAATCCAATACTTTTCCCCCTACTGTATCTAAATTTCATGGATTATGAATGCAGCAGTGCATGAAAAAACATTTTTTGCGTTAACTACTGCTGCTGGTGTTTTTTGTCTGACTCTCACTCACTCACTAACTCACCTCTCACACTCTCTCTCACGCTCTCTGGTGCTGATATCTGGTGGGGCGCAGGGCCTGCAGTACAGCAGAGAGCAGGAAGCAGCCGGGCGGGTCACATCCCAGTAGTCGCTTTGTAGCTGATATCAGTGCTCTCCTATTGACTGAGAAAGACACGGCAGGTGAAAAATGGGTTAAAATTGGTCCCCAAATGCTCCATTCTGATTGGGGGGGGGTCATGTACCTGTTTATAAACCCCATGGGGCATCAACATAATCATTAGAGGGATTTTTAGATATTAAGGGTGCTTTTTGCCTAAGGAGTTGATGTAATAACCTAGGGAACTTAGATGTGCCTCTAATATTTTAAAACAACTTTTGCAATGTGTAAAACATGCTAAAGCCAAATTGTACTCCATGAACCTATAAACTAGAACAAATTAGGAAACCTAAGTAGAGACGCTGCTACACAGGTTGGCAATGTCTCCAACACACAAAAGAAACCCTGAAACAAAGCAAAACATTTCATATAAAAGTCCATGAAGCAATCAGTCCCACAATTCAGGCAAAAGGTATTCTATATGGCTCAGGCAGGGGTGAGCGGACGGCGCTGAAGCAGCACTGGAGGTCCACGGGTCCCTAATCCCGAAAATCTTCTCTATATCTCCCCAAGCTTTTTGGGTGGACGAATGCCGCCGGGATGACAGCGCTCGGAGGCCTCTAGCACCTGCGTCTCAGCCCTGCGCAGGCCCCTGTATCGAAAGTCCCGGGAGCGGGTGAAGCACAGGAGGCGGGTGCAGCGGGGAGTTGGAGCTGGAAACACCAGCTGGAGTGGCGCTAGATTGAGGACCTGGAAAAAAGGATCTTCTACTTCCCAAAACACCTGCGTCTCAACCTTGAGCTGGCCTCTGTATCGAAAGTCCCGTGAGTGGGTGAAGCACAGGAGGCGGGTGCAGCGGGGAGTCAGAGAGGTTATACCAGCTGGAATGGTGCTAGATTGAGGGCCTGAAAAAAAAAAAGATCTGCTACTGCCCAAAACACCGGACACCCTAGACCTCTCTCTATCATCGTTCCAGCTAGGAGCTGACACCATCATCAACTCCTGAGGTCGGGTAAGGCTCTAATAGAGCACCTTTTATGTATAAAGTTTGAAACATTATTGTACTGCCCTAAAGCATTTCTTGCAAAACTTATATATAGGTTCCACAAAGACCTTATGGTATGTTCATTAAGTAAAGGCATGGACTAAAACTCTTTGGGCGCAAATAACGCCATAAGACACAACGGGGTTGTGGTCTGAGGAAAAAAAAAAAGGGGGAGTGCAATAGTGTAAACCAAGCGTTTCTAGAGCTTTCTTATACAAAGGCTGGATTTCAAAGGGGGAAATTTTTCTTTTTTGTTCTACATAAGTAGCAATATCGATAAAGATACAAGGAACAAAGGAATAAAGATAAGACCAGGTCCCTCAATTCATTAAAGGAGGACCCTAGCAATTAAAAAGAAAGCAACCGAGCCTCATTTCTCTAAATACCTATAATTGGAATATAAGACACGATACATATAAAAAGGGGGAAGAATATTATCAATCAAAAGACTCTGTCCAGGCCCACTCACATAAACAATTGGAATTGGAAATTCCCCCAGTCTACATCATCCTATTTTCTTTTGGGTCACATAAGCTACCTGATTCTTGGGAGAACTTATATAATGCCTCCAAAAAACAAAAATAAGGACAAAGTAAGATCACCGCCTAAATCCAAACTATTTTTTTCGCTCAAAATGGCGCTAAAATCTACGGAGCTGTCCCTATTGGTGGCCCCAATAGGTGATAAATCGATAGAGGCTAATGGAGATAACACGGGTGTCATTTTCCCGGACATAAATACAGTAAATTTGGAAGATGAAATCCTTACTGTGGGTAAACTGGAAAAAATCCTAGAGAAATTCCAAAATAAATTCCTTGATGAATTTAAAAATCAAATTCTATCAAATTTCAAGACAACACAAGAAAACACAGCTAAAATTGCAGAATTGGTAAGTACCTGTGAATTAATCAAAAAAGAACAATCCGTTTCCAAAGAAACCATCCAAACAATGGATGCGAAAATAAAAGTTTTGGAAAATAAGGTGGACTCACTTGAAGATCGATCAAGAATTAATAATCTGAAAATACGTGGCATTGACGAAAAAGTATCCAAGGATGAACTGGATCAATATCTTACTAAAAAAATTTCTTACTTAGTGCCGGACTCTGTAGATATTAGGTTTAAGTTTGATGCGGCTCACAGGCTTTCTAAGCCAACAAAATATTGATGCAGATTCCCCTAGAGATATAATGGTAAAAATCCATCACTTGCCATTAAAAAATCAAATAATAAGAGCTAGCTATGGGAAAACAAGCTTTGACCCCCCTTACTCGAACATTAAAATATTCTCGGACATCTCCTCCTCTACGAGAAATAAAAGAAAACTATTTCTCCCGATTACACAGAAATTGAGGGAAAAAGAAATTCCATATAAATGGGTCTTCCCCATAGGTCTCTCAATGTTTAGAGACAATAGATGGTATAAAATTACAACATACAAAGAGGGTGAAGATCTATTTAGTAAATGGGGTTTTTGAAATGACATCCCTATTTTTATCTGGTGGGTCGGTAGATTCCCATAATTGGAAATGGCCTCCCCTCTCCTTTCTGCTTCACCGGGGTTTTTTTTTTTTTTTTTTTGTAAGGGATATTATATCCTTAAAAATCATGGGTTGGTAAATTCCAAAAGTGTTTAATATTATACTTTGCCTTTTTGAAAAAGAAATGTATAGCATACGGGTAATTAATGCACTTTATAATTTATTATGTAACGTGAGGATTTATGGAGGAATAAGTTCTACTTAAGACACTGGAGATTTATACTGTTTCTCTTTTTTAAGAAATTGCACAGCACTTTGAAAGGAATGCACTTTAAGTTTATCATGTAATGAAAGGGTTAATGATGAAACATGATTTATACACAGTTGTTACACTAAAATAATAAGTTGTTGAGCAACATTAGATTTTTTTGGGAAGCACATAGATTATTTACAGAACTTTTCTTGCACTGGAAAGAGTCTCATTTGTAACTGTATGGTAATTAGCACATTTAGGACTTTAAGGGACAAGCCAAGTAAATATGTAAGTTCTATTGATGGCCCTAATAAAAAATAACTTTAAAAGACCACATAAAACCAATCAATGCTTAGTAGCACAGGTTGGTAACACAATCACAATGGGGTTCTAGAATAGAGTTAGTTAATGAACGAATTGATAAGAGTGAGAAAGTTAAAATAAAACTAGAAACGTGATCACAATTAAACTTTATGGTAATTTAGCACAAACATCAACAAGCATATTTATCTCTTGACATAATTCAAAGGTTAAAACGACTCATGAAATAAAGGAGAAGGAAAGAAGGGAAAAGGGAAGGGGAGGAAAGGAAAGGAGGGAAAAAAAGGAAAAAAAAGAAGAGAAAAGGGAAAGAAGAAGGAAAAAAGGGGAGAAGGTTTACAAAGGAAGGGGAAAGAAAGGGAAGAAGAGGAAGGGGAGGATAAGGGGAAGAAAGAAGGGGCAAAAGGATAGAAAGGGATGAGAGAAGAGAGGGTTATAGTTAACACAGGAAGTTTTATTCTGGCAACAACACTATTTAATAAAGAGTTAGGCAAAACGAGAAAGAGTAAGAAAAGAAAAGAAAGAAGGGAAAGATCATCCCGTTCTAAAAAATAAAAATAAAAAAAAATAATGCTCGCATAGAGTTGGACAAAAGAAAGGGAGGAGGACGAAAGAAAAGTGGGTAAGAAAGGAGGAAAGGGAAAAGAGAAAGAAAGAGAGGGGTATCTAGACATAATAAAGATTTAAGGGTGTGGGAATAATCTCCATGGAGGACTGTACATATCCCAACATTGTTTACGCCCAAGGTTTATTGACTGAATTGCATCCCCTTCTAAAAGGGGTGAAGTTTGAATGTATGAAATAGACCTCTACGGTTTTAGGAGAGAATGTAGCCGGGAGGTGTGAGGGGATGGGAAGAGGGGAGGATTCAGAGAGGGGAGGGGTATTTTGGGGTTGAAGATAGTGAGTTACAACGTTAGGGGCCTAAATTCTCCATCCAAAAGAGCCTCCATTGCTAGAATGTTGATTAAAACTAGCCCAGATATTGTCTTAATTCAAGAATCCCATTGGGACAAGAGCAAAACTCCCCATTTGGCTAAATATAAATTTCCACATGTATTTAATGCTTGCCAAAAAAAAAACTCAGGAGGAGTGGTAATGATGTTTAATAAAAACTTAAGATTAAAGGAAGAAGTAGTGGTTCTGGATGACAATGGTCGGTACATTATTTGGGTAGGGGAGATAAATGGCCAACAATTGTCAATAGTAAATGTATATGCCCCAAATAACAAACAAAACTCTTTCTTGAAGGGAGTATTAAAAAAACTGGACAAGATCGCTCTAGGAGGTCTAATTTTGGGTGGAGACTTTAATATGACTCCGGACCCCCAGATAGATAGAAGTTACAAAAAATCACCTAAAAACTATAAGTACATAGAAAAAATATCTCAGGACTTCTCTAAATTATTGGTGAGAAACCATTTGTATGATACACGGCGCCTCTTAAATACAACTGAGAGAGATTATACATACTACTCTGGTTCTCATAAGATGTATTCAAGAATTGATAATATCTTAGTGAGTGAGTCTTTGTTAAACACAATTAAATCAGCCAAAATTGGATTAATAACCATCTCGGACCATGCTCCAATTACCCTCCTACTACAGGAAACAAGAATTGCTCACTCCGGCAGGGCATGGAGAATGGACGATAAAATTATGGAAGACAAGGACAGATTAAATGTTATTAGAGCGGAAATTAAAGCATTTTTAAAAATTAATCTGGGTTCAGTGCCTTCAAATATAACAATTTGGAACGCATTGAAAGCATACATAAGAGGTATTGTTATCAAGTTAAAAAGCATTTGGGTCAAACAGAGAGGTTCGTCTCTAAGACTATTACATGTAAAATTGTATCAACTGGAACAAGATAATAAAAAATAAAAAAATGACACTCTAACTCAAGAGATAAAATTAATAAGAAATGAAATTAATAAAATAAACCAAAAACGCTCAGACAATTGTTTGTGGCGTTTACAACAAAGATCCTTTCACTTTGATAATCGAATAGGGAGAGATCTTGCTAATAAAATTAAAAAGCAATATCACCAAAAACAAAATATCCTTTATTTGGAAAATCGGGGTAAAAAATTTTTTAAGCCTAAAGAAATTACGGAATTATTTGCTAAATTTTATCAATCCTTGTATAATTTAAGCTCGGAAGAAAACTTTATAACACCAAATTCTAAAGATATAACATCATTTTTAGACCAAATCCATTTTCCGGAAATTTCAAAGGCGGATAAGAAAGCATTAAACAGCCCGATAACAGAGGCAGAAATTAGTCGAGTCATTATGAACCTAAAAAATCATACAGCACCAGGCCCAGACGGCTTTTCTACAGCCTATTACAAAAAACTAGTGGAAGGTTTAATGCCAATTATAGCATCATCATTTAATGAAATTAAAACTACAGGAAAGTTTCCTCCAAAGATGCTTAGAGCCAATATAATAACTATCCCAAAACAAAACAAGGAAGCACACACTTGTAAAGACTTTAGACCAATCTCGCTTATGAATATAGACACCAAAATATATGCCAAAGTTTTGGCCTTAAGACTTACAGAAATCTCCAAAACATTAATAATGTCTGATCAAACAGGTTTTGTGCCACAGAGGCAGGGTTCTGATAATTCCCACAAATTGATTCATTTAACCAACTTAGCGAAGAACAAAGGCACTCCCACTCTATTCCTATCAATGGACGCTGAGAAAGCATTCGATAGGGTAGGGTGGGATTTTATGATGCAGACCCTCCTTAGATATGGATTTGACGCCTTCGCATTGAAGGCAATAGCGGCCTTATACAATGCTCCTTCAGCATCGGTATTGGGCAAGGGGGCCCAATAAGATTATTTCATGATAACAAACGGTACCCGTCAAGGGTGTCCGTTGTCTCCTATTTTATTTGCCTTGACTCTAGAACCTCTAGCTATAGCAATTCGGACTTCAGCAAAGTTCAAAGGAATTAGAATAGGCAAAAACGAATATAAGATCTCTCTCTTTGCGGATGATGTAGTTGTCTATATGGAGCACCCTCATCTATCCATGAGGGCGCTGATGGAAATTATCGCTAAGTATAGCAAAGTGTCGAATTATAAATTAAATATAGAAAAGTCCGAAGCCTTGAGCATTAATATTCTAGAAAAAGACGAAGAGATCCTTATGGACAAATACCAGCTAGCCCATACAAAAGCATTTACACATCTGGGAATTCAGTTTAGCCTGGACCTGAGAAGCATCCAAGATTTAAACTTGAATAACCTATATAAAACATCTAAAGATCTTATTGAGAATTGGCCGGGCAATCAAATCTCATTCTCCGGCAGAATCGCATCTGTCAAAATGTCCTTTTTACCTAAGCTCAACTATGTGTTAAGATCATTCCCTTTTCCAATTACAAGCCAATGGTTGGCCAAATTCCAGAGGTTGATAGATAGATATATCAACAAAAAGGGTCAGATCAGAGTGAAAAAGGATATAATGAGTAGAAAATTTATAAAAGGAGGCATAGCATACCCAATGGTTTCTCATTACCAGGAAGCAATTAAACTAGCGCAATATATAAAGTTGAGTCAACCTTTCCCCAGTCATCCTGAAAATCAGGTGTTGAGTGATATGCTCACCACCATTGATCTCAACACTCTTTTATTTACCCCAAAATCAGCTATACCTTATATTGACCCCAGTGCAACTGTTTTGACTGAAATGGTAAAAGAGTGGATAAAAATGAATAAGAAATCTAAACTCTTAGAGAGTTACAGTGAACTTACTCCTCTGACAACAATAGCATGTTTAAATCATATTTTCCTAGAACCAGAATGGAAAGACAAAGTAATATATCTATTGGGTCACATTGTAGATAAACACAAAGGTAAAATATTAGATTATAATATGCTAAAAAAGAAATACAACATCTCAACTAAATTATGGTTTACTTTATACAAATTAACACAAGTTTTGAAACAAAGAATTAAAGTTAATAATTCACTTAGTTTAAACAATTTGGAAACATTGATATCGTCTCAAAATAATAAACAACTGATATCAAAGTGTAACGAGATAATCCACACTCAAACACATAGGGATATAACCAAACCGATGGATCTCTGGGCCAAAGACATGCACATAAGGGTATCCAAAGACTCATGGCAACAAGCTTTAAAATCTTTAAATAGGTTTGTGAAAAATGCAAACCAGAGAGAAATCCAATTTAAAATCCTCAATAGATGGTATTGGGTCCCCGTTAAAATTTATTTCATATCATTCAACCCAGAAACCAAACTATGTTGGAGGAATTGCGGGAATCCAGCAGATATGTTCCATATATGGTGGAATTGCCCTATATCTCTCTCACTTTGGGAAGATTGTTTTGAATACCTATACAACATACGTAAGATAGACATCAAAGCTGAACCGCAGACGGCATTGTTTAATTTGTTTCCTGTCAAAATGGTAACAAAAAATATAGGGTTCATGACCCAAATTTTTCAAGTTGTTAAAACCGTAATTGCAAGAAATTGGAGGAAAGAACCTCTTCCCAAACTAGCTGAAATCTTGATTATGGTGGGGCAAAATCGGGAACTAGAGAGAGATTTTAACACCGGATTGCAGTTAAAACAGGACCCCGCAAAATGGGCTATTTGGGACAGCATTTTCAACTAAACCCTTGCGTTGTTATCTCACTTCCTCACCAGATCTCCTCCTCTAGGACAACTCCTCCTTACCCTTCCCTTCCCCTCCCACCCCTACCTGGCTAGAATGAATGAAGTTTGCTAATGAGGAAACTAGGTAATTGAAAGAGAATCAGAGAGGAATCCTAATGGGACGATCTCCCCACGAAAATGAAACTCCCAAACTATGACTCAAAAAGGAGAGGAAAAACCAAACAGAATTACAGTCTATAGCGGTTTATATACTTGATACATAGATTTATTCAACGATCTTCTCCAGACACAAACACAACAAAAACAACTGAAGGCAAGGCCTCTGCTAGAGTATTTCAGAAATATAGTTCTCTCTGTAACTCAGATGGATTCTTAAGTAACACATAAGGCTTACTAGGGAACAAGACGATAGAAGCTAGTTTGAGCCGGGCCTTCTGGGGTCTATAAGTGCTGGGAAGGGGGATAGACGCTGAAAAGAGATTCAACAAGTGAGGGATTTCGCCCAGATGTGACCAAAATTAGTAATTTTATGGTTAAATAAGTTATAAAGGGTACCTATGATTACAGGTTAGTCGGTACACATGTTATGATTGTGATTGTGAAATGTATTGCTTCTGTAACTTATGAATATTATGTATATCTGTTAATAAAAAAAAATAATAGAAAAGGAGAAAAAAATTAAAAAAAAGGTATTCTATATGGATTAAGAGATTTAAGAGATTAAATTGTTCTAAATCCTTTTAACAGACTGAGAAATGCAAATGATTGTACATATTATATGGAACGAGTTAAAGTAAGAAACAGGTTGAGTAAATGTTGTGGTGTATTTCTGCCAACAAGGCCCAGGTCTAGGATAGCACATTTTTGGGAGGTGGGGAAGAATAATGCAACATGTCTCCAGTAAGTGCTATGGACTATTGGAGCATATATGTACTGACACTTTTGTCTGAAAGTAAATCTCACACTTTCTGACATCACAAGTGCTCTTATTCTTCTATAGATATGCGTGTGGTGATCTTAGGATGGGGACATCGAGTAGTGGCTGGACTGTGGCATGAAGAGGGGCAGCAATATTGTAGGAGCTTAGGGGAATCAGCTAAAACAAAAAATAATCCTTTTTAATGTTTAACTGAAAATGATTAGATTACAAGGGCCCTTCATCGGGCCAAGGTAAAGGACAATTAATCCAATAAATTCTTGCCATATTTGTAGCAAAGTAACAACATTAGCTGCTCCACAAGGGAGATAAAACACATTTTTAGAGCAAAACCTCATTTTTGAAGATTATTTTTAAATGTAGAAGGTTCTTTCTTGTCTGAAGTCATAGGGGCATGCTTATCTTCATCTAATCAGTCGAAGAAGGGGTGTTGGAGACTTGTTAAGAAATTGGATCTTTGTAGAATTTGATACTTGCCTTCTTTTCTCACACATGCTCAGTAGCTTTGTAGTCTTTGCTCTTGCACAAATGTTACCCCCATCTCACACTTGCAATATTCAGCAGAGTATTATGAATGCCTTCAAGGACCAGCCAATGCATCAAACTTTATTTTTCTTTTCTTATTAAGCTAGAAAAGTTTTTAAAGTTTTAAAATACATTTTTTTTTTATTATACAAAAAACCTTTTGAAGGATCACCAAGGTCTCCCTTAAAGTTGATTAGATATTGTCCTCTTCGTTTAGCCCTTGAAGTCCTCCCACATGAATCTGGATAGATAATGAGGTTGCAGTCTGTAACTGCTGCACATCATCAGCCTTATTAAATTGTGATTCGTCCAATTGAATAGGGCTCTATATAAGCACACAGCATATTTTTTTTACAGAAGTTTTTAGTTAGTGATCTTCTATCCAAAAGCAAGGTCTTCACTAACTAAAAACTTCTGTAAAAAAATATGCTCTGTGCTTATATAGAGCCCTTTTAAATGTGTGAATCGCAATTTAATAAGGCTGTAAATTGCTAAAAATTTACAAAAGTTACAAAGCGATTAAATTGAAAAAGCCTGCAGCTACATGTCTGAAATCCTAAACCGTAAACCATGCTTCCATATGTAACATCTCAGGGCATGATCACTTAGGCAAGCCAGTAAATTACAATTTAGACACATCCAATAGTAAATGAGACCGTCATCATGACGTCAGTAAAACAAGGCGTTTAAACCACAATCAGTTAGTGTTTTGCGATCGGACTCACAATGCAGAAATGTTGCAATCTAAAAATATCAATAAATCTACTATTCTAGTCCATGCAAGTTCAATGATATGTTTTAACCCATTGATTGCGGGGATTGATATAACACGGAAATAAAACATTAAAAAATATATTTGTTATTGCAGATTTGCGAGCTTCAGACTGTTGTGCAATTGATCCTAATGTGACGGGAATAAAATTGTAAATCTGGCAATGCTGTTTGCCACACAATGTGAGGATTTTGGCCCTCTGAGCACCTTCGGCACTCATTGCGAGCCTCTGATTGGGAAAAAACAGCAAATATGCCTCTAATTCACTTGAAACCTCACTCACAGGCTCTCTGGCTCTCCCCCTGTGCTGTGTGTGAGTGTGTAATTGAATTTGAGGCTTAATTGTGTTTTTTTGGTGGTCTTTCCAGTTGCGTGGTTCGGGCCTTTTACGTGTTTCGCTCCTAAGTCCTATGGGGCTCGCGATTCTAGTTGTGTGTTTCGGCCATTTTGCATGCTTCAGTCCTAAGTCCTACGGGACTCGCAATGAGCTTGATTCCTTGCGATTATCTCAAACGCAGCTTACTTCCGTCAAAGCCTTTGATCCAACGCGGCCCCGAGGGTTGCGGTCGCAAAAAAAACAAAATCGCTATTCTAATGCTATGCTCACCCTTCCGTCAAGCCCGTAAATCGCAGCTTACTTACACCAAAGAGGTCCCGCAACACTCTTACTTACAAAACGTAGCACCACTTAAGCAAAGTATAAAAGCCATCCTGTACTTTTATTAGAAGTGAAAGTGATTTTAGGTCTTAGAATTAATAGCACTACATTCCCCTACTCTCAAATTGGCAAATAAAAAAAGTTTATTTAATGTAAACTTTTCATCATAAAGTCAGACGAGCTTCACCATCCAAGTCCCTAGGACGTTTGAGTCCAACCTCAGGATTGGAGGTTGAAGCCCATCCAACTTCATGATAGAAATGTAACATGTAAAAAGTGGTTATTTCTGCTGATTCTGCTGAAGTTTGAGAATGTTGTGCTATTAATTCTAAGACCTAACATCACTTTTTCATTTAATAAAAGTACAGGATGGCTTTTTTATTTTCTTATGAAGTGTCCACCAAACCCATGAATCGTTCGCGGCCGCAAGACCGTGACTCGTGGTTCAAAGCCGCAAACTTGGAGCACTGTAAATGCAAATATAAATACAAGACAGCACTGTAAATGATGGGGTACACAGTGCTGTGTTGAATTTATATTTGCATTTACATTTCTCAGAGATTGCGGCCTTGAAAACACAAGTAACGGTCTTGCAGCTGCGATCCTGTTCAAGCATGGAAGTGCCTACGGCCGATTGCATGGTTTGCGATTGGCCGCAGATCTGAATACCAATGTAGACGTAACGCTACGCGGGGCCGTAAGCCCATCGCAAGGAATCGCAGTGTTGCAGCCTTTTTGCGGGCCCGATTAGAATGAGGCCCTATGTATTTACTGTATGTATATATATGTATATATATGTATATATATATATTTTTTTTTTGTTGTCTTGACTGTCCGTGACCCTATGGACCTCAGCATGCCACACATATCTGTCAACCACTGTCCCTCACAGCTCCCTTAAGCTCATGTGCATTGCTTTAGTGAACTCATCTATCCATCTTCACCTCCCCTTCTTCGTGTGACTTCAATCTTTCTCAGCATCAGAGCATTCTCTATGGGAACCTGTTTTCTTATGATATGGCTAATATATTTGAACTTTAGTCTCATGATCAAACCAGTTGACAGTTTGTCTTTCTGTAGTATGAATTGATTGGATCTTCTTGCAGTCCAAGGGATTCTAAGCGTTTTTTTCCAACACCACAATTCAGAGGTGTCAATTCTACGGTGCCCAGTCTTCATTGCTGTTCAGCTCTCACATCTGTATGTTACTACTGAGAATATCATAGTTCTAATTATGCGGACCTTTGTTGATAATGTAATATCTTTACATTTTAATAGCTTATCCAGAAATGCTATAGCTTTCCTCCCCCGAAGCAAACATATTCAATTTCATGGCTGCAGTCATCATCTGAAGAGATATTGGAGCCCAGGAAAATAAAATCTGTCACTGCCTCCACTTCTTCCCCATCTCTTTCAGCAGCAGATCAGCTTTTGCACTGTTTTCTTTTATCCTCATCAACAGGACCTATAGTTCCTTCTTACTTTCAGTCATAGTATCAATCGTATATCTGAGGTTGTTTATATTTCTCCCAGCAATATTGATTCTTGCCTTTGATTTGTCTTGCCCAGCCTTATGCATGATGTATTCCATGTATAAGTTGAATAAATAAGGCAACAATATACAACCTTACACTACTTTCCCGATCTTGAATTTGGTTGTTCCATGTTCAATTCTGACCGTGGCTTCTTAATTCACATACAGATTCCTTGGGAGGCAGATAAGAGGATCTGCTACTCCCATCTCTTTAAGAACTTAACACATTGTGCATTGTGTTGTGATCCACACAGTGTAAGGCTTTAGCATAGTCTATGAAGCAGAAGTAAATATATAGAGAGATATCTATTATGTATGTGTGTATGTACGTGTTGACTAAGCAGAATATAGAGTGCTTGAGAAAGGAGCAGGGGACATTAAATGAAATCTTGCAAACTATGGGCCTCATTCAATTGCGATTTGGACATTCGAAAAGGGGTCTATATAAGCACATCGCATATTTTTTTACAGAAGTTTTTAGTTAGTGAAGACCTTGCTTTTGAATAGAAATTCACTAACTAAAAACTTCTGTAAAAATGTATGCTCTGCGCTTATATATAGGCCTATTCAATTGGCCAAATCCCAATTGAATGAGGCCCTATCTTTTCTGTTTTCTCCCTCATGAGTGAATAATCTGATACACATTTGTTCACTTAACAACTTCTGCTTGAAGTGCTTATGTATTTGTTATCGACCAGTGGGACAGGGTCATGAAGAGTGAGAAGAAGATCACATTTTGAGTCCTTAGTACAAAATCTAGAACATTTAAGACTCATAAACGTTGCTTCATCCGACATGAATGTATTTATACTGACTTAGCCCTATTCAGATGACCGTCCTCAGATTTTCCCATACATCATTGCAGTGTTCGTGAATATAGCGTGAGAGCTTGATAAGTCCTGGACAGTGATGCAGTGGTCAGTGGGAAGACTGGTCATTTTATGTTGAACCTATTTAGGGCCCTGGGGTTTAGTTCATAGTTTTACAATCTTTCATGATTGAATTAGTCTGGGAGTAATTCACAGAAAGCTTACATGTGTGACCTAGTATCTTTGACCTACATCTTATCCTGACCAGGTAAGTGATACAAAGTGGCCCTAAGAACTGGTGGTCATATATTAAAACTTGTGAATTATTCCTGTGCTATAAAATGCACAGCTGGCCACGAGATAAATATGGATTGAATTAATAATGATCACCACACCACTTCCCCCTTGCAGAGTATTGACAAAGTATATAACAATAGGTAAGTTCTAGAGAGACAACCCATATATCCTTTGCAATTCCTCTAACACTTCAAACATGAAGCTTTTAAAAATAGGACCATTGTCCGAAGCTAGTGATGTAGGGCCCTGGTGCAAAATAAATAGTGGGCCTCTTGCACATTTCTATGCACCCTACAGGGTTTAATACAAAAGCTTCAAAATATGTGTGCTTGGTCAGATCACATGTAGTGTAATCAGATCCACGTTCTATAAAAAAATATTATATGCTCTTCTCTAACAAATAAAGAAGAGTGCCGATAGTAGAGGGCTCCTACCCCCTGTGGGCCCTGGTGCTTTGCATCTGCTGCACCGGCAGTAGCTCTGCCACTGTATAGGACCACAGTGCTGCTTTAACCAATTCCAGTTTAGTGATAGTTGTCAGGGGCCAAGTGCAGCCTGGGAGTGAGCTCCTGGCTCCATTACATTTACAGCACTGCGGATCCCTTATTTACACTTTGTGTTCCACGTTTTTTTCTGCTGTCCATTTCCAAAAGCTTTAAATATTTGAATTTCCTGCTTTTTTCCTTCAAAAAGAGTCTCTGTAGTCCTAAAAGATCCATAATACATTTAAAAAATCATATTTTAAACAATGCAAAAGATATTTTGTTTACGAAAAATAAGTGGTTGCATTGACGTGACACACAATGGGTTACAGAGAGGCGATGAGCCTTGTCTATGTCTGATCTGCAACCATTTGACTGAATGCAGATCAGATAAGACATCACAATTAGCAGCCTTCTTGTGACTTATTGTTTACACTTACTCTCAGTTCACTGGTAAGATAAAGATGGCTCAAATATATTGTTGTTTTTTTTCATCTGTTTTGGTGATATTTTCTTGGTAATTGTCTTAAACTTTGTCCTGCAGAAAATCTTAAGTAATGTATCAATCATGTTCTTTGAAATGCATGATAGAAGACTTTGGACTACTGTGGGCTTTTAGGCAGTGAAAATGTCCATAGAACCACTAGATGCACCTCTTATTAAGCCATTCCACCATGTGACACAATAAAGGATACTTACATCCCATATCTATTGTATGCCCTTTTGAAGAACTAGTATATGCAAAGGGTAATGGATTGTATAAAGATAGCGTAGAGTGCCATGTGCATAAGAATGCTTTCACCGCTGCAACCTGGGTAAGGCAACCAAGGTCACACCACCCTGAAGCTGAGCTCGGTTGGGCCTGGTCAGTACTTGGATGGGACACCAGCTACGAATAACAGAAGCTGTGGGCTGAGTCCCACTAGAGAAGGAACTGGCAACCCACTCCAGTATCTCTACCATGAATTCCAAGTGGATCAGCCTGGTGTATTGCAGTCAATAAGATCACAAAGATTGGACATGACTGATCAACACAAACAACAAGAATTTGAATACTTTTGGTAAATATATATATATGCAGCCATTATTTACCTATCCAGTAAAGTGTATGTGGTGTGTGGGTTTGGGGGGGGGACTCGCACCAGTTAATATTTTTTGATTTTCACATTGTGTTGTTATTTTCACTTTTGCTATTTTTTTTTGTGGTTTCTCACAAAATAAATGTAAATCCTCATACACAGTTGCCACGGACAGGGTCATGACCCATGTATGGGGTCACTGTCAACCTGGAACAAATATCCAAAATGTTGCATCATGCAACGTGACATTTACCTACATGAATTACAATTAAATGACCAGAGCAACTGAAGAAAAATGGCACTTGCTTTTGAAGTATGTAAGAAACTAACACCAGTAGCTGTGTGAGTCATGGACATAAAAATCATGGGTAGAGAAAATCAGAGTTTTTTAAACTGATTATGAATAGAGGAATCCAATTTGCCATGTTATATTGAGAGTAAGAGAGTGGGTCATGCCGGTGGCGGACCTAGAAAATGGAGGGTCCCTTGGTACCAACCCACTCAGTGCCCCTCCCCAAGACCCCTTCCCCTAGTTCCTCTGCCTAAGACCCTTTCCCATAGCTGCAGCTCTCAAGACCCCTTTTCATAGGCGGGCCCCCTTCAGAGGAGGGCTCTGGTGCATTGCACCACTAATAGCTCCACCCAGGGTCATTCTGATATATTTTGTTATCTCTCAATGAAGGTAGTGCAGGGAGATTGGACCTGATGTAAATTGACACCACCTTCCTTCCCCCTCACAGTCCCCCTTCACACACAAACAACTTCCACCAAAGTATTATGGATTCCTCAGGGTCTAGCAGACACATTACAATTGTTTAGTTCTAATTAAACACTAGCTTTATGACTTTTTTCTGTCTAATTATATTCTGTCAGACACAAAGTTTTCAAACATATAGATTTTTTCAATGTACAATGGTCCTTTAATCCATTTAGTTATACTCCCTCCTGTTCTATTTATTGTGATGGGTATTGATCAGGTTCATACACATGTGGACTGTAACAGAAGTTAGGCTGGACTTCACTGCCCAAAGTAACTACACTGTATTAGAAAACATTTTGAGTACATAAATGGTTGGAAGCTTGCTTAAGGCTCCCTTGTAATGTATTTATTATATTATGATACCATAGAGGATTATCAAGCAATTGAACCAATTAGATCTGTCTGAGATGGGATAAAAACACTAACCTAGACTGACAAAAGTGCAAAGGGATCATTAGAAATAAATGTCATTATTATAATGAAAAATCATAGGGAATAGGGGGAGACTCCGTGGGATCTTCTCCTCACACCTTAGTGAATTTAGGACATTATCATTTCTGGCCATTTTACAGTCATGCAAGTTAAACATATTTGATTGTTCCAATAACCTGACTGTCCACCAGGTGTCGCTCTCCACCATGCTAGTGACATATAGTGGTATAACTATTCAAATCGACTACTGAAGCGTTTCATTGTCATCTAATCTATGTTTTTTATAAATGTAGTGTTCAGACATTAAAATAAAATATTTATTAATCTTACCGGAAGTCAGCAGTACGAGCAGGAACAGTGCTGTATCTCTACCCAGGCCTGCGGGCAGTACATTTTCAAGGTGCCTCAAGCAGCCAGTGCATGATATTTCTGAGTATACCTGGCATTTGCTGACATCACATATATAGTTGTCAGTGTGGGAAACGTTTGAGATGTTGGTAACACTTTTGCGGCCCTCACAGAGCGAGGGCCGCAACTGCAAGCCTCGCTTTGCGAGGTGAGCAGTTGAGGCACATGGTACTTAGGGAAATGAGACACAAGGGAGGAAGTAGACAGGGGGATTGACTCGCAATGAGCGCCAAAGGCGCTCAGCGTGGGGCTCCGGATGAGCGCCGAAGGTGCTCACATTGGGTGGCAAACAGCATTGCCAGGCTTAACATTTTATTCCCGTCATTTTTAAATGGGCAAGTAGCTAGTACTATATATAGATAAGCACATACATGACTATGATTTGACATATATGTGTGTTATGCTTAATATTGGAACATTGCAAGGGGAAAGAGAAGTAGTGACTGGGGAGTGGGGATGCATTTGTTTGGATCAGCCTAAGGCAGCACAATCACATATATAGTTGTGAGCATACAAGTTGTTGCTAACGCTGCGGGCTCGCGCAGCGAGCCCGCGGCCCTCGCAAAGCGAGGGCACTGGGCCAGGGTCTCAGTTGCGCCGCAAACCAAACTCCACGACAAACACATTACGACACTCGCAAACAACATACGACACACGTTAACACCACGACACACACATTACGACACTCGCAAATAACATACGACACACGCTCACACACATTACGGCCTCGCAACACTCGGATGCTACTCGCGAACATCACAAAAATAAAAACACAATACATACACACACCACAGACATACAAAACTTACCTACAGCAAGAGGTAACATCCAGGACCTCAAAAATGCAACTCACACCTTCATTTCACTACAAATAAAAGAGTTTACACACGAAAATATTTGCTAAGCGAGAGAAACAATGGACGCCGAACAAAACGAAAACGAGGCTACACACGCAAACACCATACGAGACACGTTACGACACATTACGACCTCGCAAACATCGATGCAACACGCCGACATACAAACATTTAAAACACAATAAATACACACAACACACACATAAAAAGCTTACCTACAGCAAGAGGAACCATCCAGCACCTCCAAAAAACAAGTTACACATTAATTTAAATACAAAAAAAACACTTTACACACTAAGAAAATCGCTAGGCGAGAAAAAAAATGGCCGATGGACAAAACGAAAACGAGGCTACAGCACTCTCCACACGTAAAACACCACAACACACTCGCAAAACACCACACGAAACTCGAAAAACACCACGAAGCACCAACGGAAAAACCGCTAAGACGGCCAACACAGAGAAACCGCCATTTTACGCAAATGCGGCAGTACACCACTACGCTAACGGTTTGGTCTCGCGCACGCACAGTATTACACTGCACACATTCACCACGCTTATACAGCAGCTCCACACCACTAATGCTGCAGCAACATCAAACAAGGTTCACGGATCTTAAACACAATGCTTCAAAATAGGTAAAGTATATTAATTTATTAATTTATTACATCTTTACTATTATATACAAAACAACATTAGCTCAGTTACAATAACATTGCCGTCATTTTTTGACGGGCAATTCGCTAGTAATGAAATAACGCTCTGTGCAGGTGTGGGGATGCTGTAGTCTAATTGGCTACCAAATAGAGAATTTGTAATAGAAAATAAGACATGGTGTACTATAAACTACAAGTCTAAATAAGCAAGTTTGCAATGAATCTAATCTAATATCAGGAATCGCACTTTTAAAATAATATTTTCAGGACTATAATCAAAAGATCCTACCTCCTTGGTTAGCCCTGTGTGTGTCACTCAGTCATGTCTGACTCTCTGTGACCTCATGGACTGTAACACACCAGGCACATCTTTCATGATCCATGGCCGAGACATTGTAAAGGTTGCCAGCTCCTTCCCCAGTTGGCCACAGCATACAGCTCCTGGTATTCCTAGGTGATCTCCCATCCAAGTACTGACCATGACCAACCCTGCTCATCTTTAGGGTGGTGTGACCTCTTGGAAGGTTGCCAGTTCCTTCTCCAGTTGGCCACAGCATAGAGCTCCTGGTATTCCTAGGTGGTCTCCTATCCAAGTACTGACCAGGCCCAACCCTGCTCATCTTTAGGGTGGTGTGACCTCTTGGAAGGTTGCCAGTTCCTTCTCCAGTTGGCCACAGCATAGAGCTCCTGGTATTCCTAGGTGGTCTCCCATCCAAGTACTGACCAGGCCCAACCCTGCTCAGCTTCAGGGTGGTGTGACCTCTTGGTTCCCTGACTTGGAATCAAACCCAAGTCACAGCTGTGAAAGCACTGAATCCGAACCACTGGACCACCAGGGAACCCTGGTTAGCCCTAGTGAGCCCCAAATAAGGGCTCTGCAGGAATTTTTACTGAACGGCTCTTTTGCAGAATATTATCATCTCCAGATCGACTTTATAATTAGCCTCAGAGGGGAGTAAAGGGACACATTATAATTAAGTGGAAGTTATAGCACACTCCTGTGTCTCCTTCTCTATTGCAGTCCTTGAACTAATATAATTATTTCCTATTTTTTTACAACAACCTAGAGTATTGCATCAAATTAAATTACTGAGATGCAATGAGAGCATTATAGTCAGCTATAACTTGTTAGGGGAGTAATTATCTAAACTACAAATTAATCTGTCCCTAACTGATTGACTAAAAAAAAATATATAAAATGGTCTATGTGGTGAAAGCTTTTCCTTCCTTAAGATGTGTTACACATTTCCTCCATTGATTTATTCTGTAAAAAAACATATGAATATGTTATGCTTGTAGTATACTCTTATGATAATGATCGTGCCTGGCGTGCTGCAGTCCATAGGGTCACAGGGAGTCGGACACGACTGAATGACAAAACAACAACATGACCTTGAAACACTTGAATTGGTAATGAGCAAAATGTTTTTGAGAGTCAAAATAAATATATACACCCTCTAATTTTTAACTTTTATGTTTAATTGAGCTTTAATGAAATCAAACACTTGCTTTTGTAACTAATAGGTAAATGGGAGGGACCTTGGATATTTTACTTCAGTTCTAGTAAAAGATTGCCATTATGAAGTAAGACTTGATGAGATAATAAATGAAAGAACAAATAACAATAGGAAACCCCTCTCTCCTGAGGCTCCAGGCCACTTAGTAGTCAAAGCAGAGTCTGTTAAATATAAGATTTTCTCTAAATTTGATTGTATGCTCATTGCTTAAACAGCTGATAATATTAATAGCTTGTTACATACTTCGGGGGGACCTGGGGGGCAGAGGAGATCAGAATGGAGGGCAAGAGATCAGAATGGGGCACCTGGGGGGGGGCAGAATGGGGCACCTGGGGGGGGAGATCAGAATGGGGGACCTGGGGGGGTCAGAATGGGGGACATGGGGGGGAGATCAGAATGGGGGACATGGGAGGGTGATCAGAATGGTGCAGCTGGGGGGGGGGGTCAGAATAGGGGACCTGGGGGGGTCATAATGACATTTTTCTCAGTAGTTAATCTTCTAGCAAGAAAAAGTTTAAGAAGTATGTCACTATGTATGTACAAAGCACAAATCCACCCACTTGGTCTGCACTTTCATAACATCTCACTATTAAACAATGAACTGAAACATGTGTAGGCTGTCTCCATTGAGTGGGAACACTGCAATGTTGACTCAACCGTAAACTAAACAACAGATTTATTAGAGTATTAAAAAAATTAAGCTGTCGATATATAGTCTTTGAAATGTGGCAAAGAAATATAAAATGTTATGGGCAATAAGAACATTTTGTTGCTTCTTTTGTTCTCTTCAATAATAAACAATGTGCTGCAAACTCAAGCCCGCAATTTACATTTATACATAATTTACATTACATTTTTGCTGTTACGGGTTAAACTTTATTTGCAATCTAGCGCTACCGGTCTAAAAGTGTTAACAAGTTCGGGTTTGAAAGAAGAGCCACATATCGTAGGGAGCCACATTTTTCTCTATAGGATGCGGATGTCACAGGGCAAATGTACTATATCACTAAGAGTTCGACAACATCCTTTAGTATATATGGCCCAAGGTTTTGCAATGCCTCATACTGCATGGCATTGCAGTTTTACTTATTTCAGCTCATATGTGTATCCAATCAACAAATAACTATAGTAATTATAATAAAAAGTAACGTATATAATGGTTTCATCTCAAAAGAGCCCTTTGTTTTTTAACTGAATAAGATTGTTATTGATACCATGGATGTAGGAGCCCCCTACTCTACTCCCAGGACAGGCAGCAGGGGCGGATCTACTGCCAATTTCTGCTACCCATCTGCACCAAAAAAATAAATACATATATATATAGATAGATAGATATATAGATAGATATGTATAGATATATATGTATGTGTGTATGTGCATTACATATATATATATATATATATATATATATATATATATATATATATATATATATATATATATATGAGTCCAAGCTTTCAAGGGAAATGCATACTCTAGTGGTCAAATCTGGTAATGCATTATTAAGTTTAGTTTTGCTAATTGTTTGTGTCTTCCCTGTTCATATAATCTGGCAGGGATTTATCCCCCCATCCCCCCCCCCAGTTCCTATGCCCTTGATTGACCCCACACCCTTTCACCCTCACTGGCCCAGAAGCATCAAAGGATGGATCCATAACTCTCAAGAAATATAAATGCCCCTCTCACTCGCACAACTTTCATCACTATATCATGGATCCCTTAGGGATCCTACAGAGGCATCACTATTATTGTTTTTCTAATTAAAAACTAGCTATATAACTTTTACTGTTTAATTATGCTCTTAGTTAGAATCAAAGTTTTCCAACATATATACTTTTTTTATTGTGCAATGGTCTTTTAAGTACTTTGTTCCTGGTGTAAATCAGTGCTTTAGTTGCCCTTTATCAACCAAGACTGTTGCAATGCTACCTTGATATTCAGAATAGTCTAAAATCTATATAACTTTTATTTTATAGTATTTGCCACCTTTGCTGGAATGGATGTATTTTCAAAAATAAATCACTTTTTTGTGTTAGTTATTTACATTTTGCCATTAAATAATTTTAAAATATTTAAATGGTTTATTAAAAAAGTAATAAAAAAAAGTAAGCAAATATGCAAAAATGTAGTTCTTCAAAATAATATATTTAAAAAATTGACAACTTTGGTCTTTTAATTAAAACAATCTCTATAAATAAGAGGTGAAATGTAATAATTTTACGGTCAGTAAAGAGTGCCAATATCATATAACTTCTTTAAATCTAATATTCTCCCAAATTTATCCCACATCTCTGTGGCACAGTATCTTAATTAGAGTCACAATATTCAAATTAGATGAACTATGAAATATTATTTACATCCGTGAAATAATTCAAATATAGGAAAACTATAATTTATTGTCATAATTAAAGGACCACTGTACAGTGTTTAAGTAACGCTCACATGTAGATTTACTGTGCATAGGCTATTAAAAACAGTATGCAGTTTAAAATAAATAAAAATTAACTGTCAGTTTTCCCCTCAAGCATAGCTGTGTATCTCATCCTACCTGTGTCTCCTCTGTGCATCTTCTACTATCATGAAGCTTGGCATCATTATCTCTGCCCCCACTGCCTACACAGAGGTAACAGCTCTATTGTAAAATGCTTTCAGCTACCCCATAGGCTCTGCCCAGTGACTGTGCATGAGCCATCATAGCCCCACCCTTCTTTACTGAGCATGCTCTGTCTGAAGTGGAACCTACACTGGCCAGAGTTTATTTTAGTCCTGGGAAGAGCTGGCCATGCCCTTGATGGACACAGGTAGAAGGAGATACACAGCTTAAAAGCTAAAAAAAAAAAACATTTTAACTTTTATGTCCTTTAAACTGTATACTTAACACCATATACACTGCAAACAAACATATGAGCTTTACTTGTAATTGCACTACAGTGGTCTTCTAAGATTTAACATTTCAATATTGGCATTACATGTGTTTGTAGACAGTTTTAAACTAGCACAGCGTAAAAATACAAACTTGACACCTGAAAAAAATTTGCTTCAGGTACTTAAAAAATTATGTATATACATGTTTTAAATAGGGTTAACTAATTAACAACATTCTCCTCAATATAATTATTATATAAAATGTACACCTTGCTTACTTTTAAAAAGTCCTCAGAGTAACAGACTCTCACCTCCTGCCTTGCTCTCTCATGAGAGCTGACATGTTGAACAGATGTGACTTAAAGCCATACACACAGGGAGGGGGCTTTACACTATCATTTCAGTGCTGCTTCATGGATATACTTTTTGTCACTGTCTGTCTATTAGTAGCCTGATGTACCAGTAGTGTGAAGCCCATCTGCAGCTTTAAGTCACAACTGGACATCATGTCACCTCTTATGAGAGAGAACAGGAAAATAGGGAGGCCCCAGTTACTCTGGGGACTTCTTAAAAGCAAGTGAAGTGTACATTTCATATCATAATTGCATTGAGTAGTATGAAGTTAATAGTTTAAGACATTTATATAAAATAAAAAATAAAAGCAGGCTTCTAAGCTGTGTCCACTCTTTCGGAGTTGTGGAAGGTGTCCTCTGCACAAATGTTATCTGACTCTAATGATCAGCCAATAAACCTCCATTCTTTCATTTACTCTTCAAATATAATTAGAATACACCCACCAAGACTCCAGCAGGAAGTGTAAAAAACATAACATAGGATCCTTCAAGCATCCTTCAAGCACATGGATTTTACCAATAAATAGTTTTATGCCCATGGCAGTGGTGGAGGTAGTGAAGTTGGAGTCCTACCTTGCAACTTAGGTACCCCATAATAAATTTAAAAAAAAGCCATAAATATATGTAGGTGGTCAGATAACCCATACAATGAAATCTGTCCCCTCCCCTAACAAGTTAATAGATGTCCTTTGCTCCTAGATGCAAGTGGTACTTTATTGTGTGCCCCTGGTATTTGCACCCGCTGCACTGGCAGTAAATGGGGCCAACACCTTAGACAGCTGCTAATGTTGTTACTTTCTTACAAACTTAGCAACTTCTGAAGTTTTTCCCAAACCAAAATGATTCTTTAAAGATACTGTCACCCCAGAATCAAGTTGTTTTTAGGTTACTCTTAAAGAGCTTGAAAAGCTGGCTATAAAATGTTACAATTTTTTTTCTAAGTTAAACCAGTTAAGAAATTCCATATGCAAATTGTATGTGAAAATACAGATGACACTACAGTTTTGAATTTTGTTCAAGTTTAGGTGTGTAAGAATGAATAAAGGATATGGGGGATTGATATGTTGAATTAGGTTTCTGGGATCAAGAATAGATACCTTGTACATAGGAAGGTTACTTTTTAAGGGTAGTAAGAAGGGAAGGGCTATAGGCTTAAATGACCAGGCTTAAACCCGAGTATGTATAAATAAAGACAAAAAAAAACCTTATTGGAGATTGTTTTTCTGTTTTTTTTTTGTTTTATTTTAGAATTTCAAATTTGGTTAGTTTAGTTGGCATGGGTAGGATTTATTTAAGTTAAATGCTATATGGAATGTCGCAGGTAGGGCAAATACAGAGAACACTAGAAGGGGCATTTGGGGAGTAAGGTTCATATTGCCAATTGTAATAGGCCCCATTAAGCCTAGCCTGCGAGCTATGGATTACTGAGTCGATAAATGAAAAGTTACAGAGGGGAAAAAAAAATAAGTTATACCCATTTATGGTTAGTGTTGTATTACTAGAAAACGGAAAAGGAAGGGGGAGAGGTCACGTTGATTGCAGAGTCAGGCTACATATGTTTATAAAAATGGTTGTAGAAGGTTAATTCCTGACCTGTGAGTCATGGCTTACTGATATATTGTTTGTTTAATGTTGGAAGTGACCAATAAAAACTATTGATGAAAAAAAAAGAAATTCCATATGCAAATGAGCACCTCACACATATTAATAAAATCATTTGATGTGCTAATTAGGATTACAGTCTGGGTTTCTGTCTCTGTAGTATCGAAAATAAAGACCTGCAATGTTATCTTGCAGTTAGACCCCTCTCCTACCCTCCATGTACTCTGAGCCACACATTATCATACTGAGCTGCACATTATCATACATATCCTTTAATAAAGTTTGAGTAGAACGTATAGCCAGTTTAAAGGGCCACTTAATTCAGCACAGTTTGGACCACATCAAAGAAAAGATCTCTTAAAAACATGTTGAAATACTTTTTAATTTTTTTTTAAATATGTTCTTTTTTACAGAGAATTTTATAAATTAAATCTCTGTTTACATGGAGACTCTAACATGACCCCAGATACGCTCACAGCAACTACTCCTTGCAATGAGCACAAGCAGACAGGGAGTTAACACTTCACAAATGTATCTGTGCAGGGAAATGACTGCTGGAATCTACTCAAAATGAGTTAGAGGTTAACTTGTCCTTCTGCATTCTTGAATTTCAGTGAAAAACTATAAATCTTTGTCTTCACAAGAAGCTTCACCAGCCGGTTAATCATGGAACAGTCAGGAGTCTATTTGTAAATAGACCTAAGACCATAGTTTTTTTAGGTGTTATTAGTGTAATTAGAAAACAAACAATAGATCATCTTAACATAGATTCTTGTGCTCTTTCACACCATGAAGAGCACTTATAGCGAGGTAAATGACCCCTTAAGTTAGGGGGGCAGTGGATCCAAGGAACTGTCCAAGGTCCTGGAATAGGACAAAGCTGCTACTAACATCTGCCCCTGTGTACAAGACATATTATTATCAAGCACAGTCTGCAGTTTTGAGACATGTTATTACCAAAAATGTGATGCATATTCACATTATTGTACCTATTCACTTTTTGTTTAAAGGTTGTATAAGCAATGTATTTCATATATCTATTTGAGAAATCAGCACTGCAGTAAGGATAGTGAGAAACATTGTAAACAAGCCTATTTCTGTGCAAGGTTTACAGCTAAATACAGCTGATGAGTTTGATATAATGAGTGGGCTACACAATAAGTAACAGCAGGTTATTTGCTCATTTCCATGGCAATGTTAAATAGGTAACTGAAGTTCTTATAGATAACTAGTTATCTAGTGGTTATCTAGTAACTACTATATAACTAGTATCTTGTAACTAGTTATCTAGTAAGAAATGTCCATACATATTAATAGCTTAACTTGTAATCTGAGCTCTGGATAAATAATATTAAATATTACAATGTTACTGGGTCTGACATGAATATGAGCTGTGTTACATTTAATAATTTATTATTGAGTCTAGTTATTGAGGGTGCAAATACTAAGATCTCATTAGATAAGTGCATGAACAAGATCAATCTTTTAGAACCCTTGAAGTGTCTTATTTATAGTTTGCTCTAACGAAAAACTTGACATATTAATGTGCAAAATGCTTTAAGAGAGTTTATTCAATGAGAATGGATTCCATGTTGCTTTAAAGACTGCAGATATTTTATTTTGTTCCTAAAATAACTAGAAACTCAGGATAAATGGAAATACATTGGAATCAGGTATGTCCTCCATTAATTTCTGTTTAATGTAGCATAACTTTATTCCTAAACCTACAGGAAGACTAGCAGTCTGAGATGCAATGCCCAATGACATTTTTTTTAAAAGCATGTATGCTCATTTTTTATGTAATTAATTCTCATTGGTCAATTGGCATATTATGAGTTATGATTTAAATTAAACATAATCTACAATGCCTTATGGATTTTCTTTGACTTTTTTTAAACTCAGTAATGTTAAAGGCCATGAGGCCATGCTAATTATGGACTTCCTTTGTTCTCTGCGCTTTCTTAGTTAGATTACCATTAACACAACATCAGTTGAATAGAACATTTGTTTCTCACAACAATCTCCTGGAAACTCTAGAGGATCCAATGTTTGTTTGACCGCACTTAAAATAGACTGCACCTTACAGTGTTAAGAACAGTGCTCTAAAGTTACAGAGCAATCAGTAGGTATTATATGAAAATTGTAAGCCATTTTTTTATAGCACTACTGCAAACACAAAAGGTGACAATGTGCTTAGTCAGCACAATCCTACATTTAGTAAATATAATTTTATTTAAATGTTTAATTTCCACTTGTAGGTTTGTACTAACAGTAAGGCACTACATGAGCCCCCTACATCAGTTTAGGTTTGCATCACTTTCTGTGCCATTAAGCTGTGTGATAGTTTCCTCTTCATCTTAAGTGACAGGCTCACATGTCTTGAATGTCCTTGAAAGCTGAAGTTTGCATGTGTTAATGCACTTAGATGTCAAAGAAACTTAAGAGATGTGACCCTGTTGCCAGTGCTCCACCAGAACTTACCCAATCCTTATTTCAGATAAGCTGAAGACTATTATTTTATATGTTAAAGGAATCTGTTTCACAGACAGCCACTTGTGTGGTAAGGACCCATATTTATATTAAAGTTTCCCTGAACTAAGGAATGCAGTGAAAAAGCTAACTTGTCACTGACCTATTTAGGATTCCAGACTCTGCAAAGATAGATGAGGTGAGGGTTACCCTCTGTTTTTCATTTGCTCACTACACAGAGCTGTTGTTGTGGGTCTGTCTGGGGGGCAGTCAGTGACTCAAAAATTCTAAAAGTATTTCAACACACTTTTAGGAGATCTTTACTGTGTTGCGGTCCAAATTGAACTGAATTAAGTATCCCTTTAATATGTGCTCAGTGCTCCATACAGATGTTGTGTAGACACTCCTAGAGTCCGAAAGAGAACAACATTAGGAAACAGAGAAATTGGGACATGGTGTAATTTGTTACAATGGTAAGGGCTCTAAAACAGAGATTTGCCAATAAATGTGGGACTTTTCATCTAAAGACGGACATTTGTGAGGTTAAGAGAGACGTTTATTCCCTCTTGTGAAAAAAGTGAATCCAAAAGAGGGACAGATAGAGAGGCTACGAGAAATGGGGAGAGATATAGTCCCTCTTGTAAAAAAGTGAATCCAAAAGAGGGACAGATGGGAGGCTATGAGAAATGGGGAGAGATATAGTCCCTCTTGTGAAAAAAGTCAATCCAAAAGAGGGACAGTTGGGAGGTATGCTGCTGTCAGAAATACTGATCCACATGAGATAAAATCATTTGGAGAGAGGAACTTTTCATGTAATGTGTGCTTAAATTATAAAACTTGCAACCTTGATTACCAAAACCTTCAGCTACTAGTAATAATTTATTGTGGTTTATATTTATTTGTGCACTTATGTTTCTGCATTAACTGGGCCCTTTGCTGTAAATAAAGGACTGTACATTGAAAACAGGGCTATTTGATGGGCTCGGGAGGGGCAGTTGAGACGTATGCACTTGAATGTGAAGCAACTTTATATCAGTATTACTCAGTATCACTATAGACTGGCATATACCACTTGCAGAAGCTATTTTCTTTTAAGTTCTTTTTGTGTTTGCCTAAGGCTGGCAAAGGGGAATCCCATCTGTGCTTGTAGCAGGACAAATCCTTTTTCTTCCCTCTATAAACTTGCATCCTTCATAATTTAAAAGGGATGAAGCATCCATTCCCGTTCCTAAATAGGCATAATACAGCAGACTTGCAATTGGTTGCTTAGGCCCGTAGAGTCGGTGGTTGCCATGCCAACCATAATCACCTCTAGTTCACAGGACCCAGGAGCTGTGACATGAAGTAGTCTGCAAGCTCCCAGCTTGACTGAGTGAGAGAGAACATCACATATTATTTATAATCCTTATACTTGAAAATAGCATTTGACATTTTTGTTGCCGAAGTGACTAAAACCACATTTTTGTTAAACTGCCTTAAAACATTTTTTCCATTTTACAATTCCCATGTGTGAATTGTGATTCCTGAAGAATAACTTACTTTAAAAAAGCTCAAGAAATGCATTAAACAAGGCGAGAAATGCATTAACCAAGAAAGAAGCAACAGCGAATCCTCAGAGCGGGAGCATCTAACAGAGACATTTCCGATATTTTTCAGCTTTTTACTGTTTTTTCATCATTTTAAAGTCGCAAAGTTTAATAAACTGATAGCTGTCAAAATAATCCTTGAAGATTACAAGATCATGAAGATAAATTAATCTTGCAGCTGATTTGTTCATTGGGTTGAATTGGAGAATGAAGAGTGACGTCTTGAAAGATTGGTGTATAGTTATTAGGAATATACAATAACTAACATTTTTGGGGAGTTGATGGTAATCTTATGCAATTTTATTTTATTGCATGAAGTTGTTCTGCAAAGGCCGGTTATATTCCTTGCATCAGAGCTAAGACAGCAGGTCTTTCAAACTGGGAATAACTGCATCTTAGACACTGCTGTGTGTGATACCGAGGAGTCCACACTCTGTCCTTGTGTTGCAGTGTGAACGATCAAAATGAGCAGGTGCCAGAAGAGGTGCAAGAAGCAGCTGAGCAAAGTTGCTCGATATTTCTATCATTTTGTCACGGGGACCCTCACACAAGGTAGGGGGCTTCACCTGCGGTTAGATTTACATGCATATAATATCTGGCTTTTCATTTGTCTCTGTCATGGTTCAGCTGATACAATGGATTGGGAGTTAAAGCTTTAATTAAAGGGCCTGTACAGTACATGCTTCCAGATCTGTGTAGTATTGAATGGTTTAATCCATCCACTACCTGCTTTATTAAAATTCCAGTTGTGTTTTTATCCTTTCTGTGCATTTTTGTATTATAATCATTTTTTTTTATATATATATAAATATATATATATATATATATAATTAGATATTTATAATAAAAATCTTGGCATATTATGATTTTTTATGTTAGTTGTACATGTGTATCTAATTGAAATTTGCATGTAACTAACTAAGCAAGTGCCAGATGTAATTAAACAGATTGCAGAGCTGTTAATTGTAGGGCAAGTTTCTCGTTATCCTTAATTAAGCCTTCTGTTATCTCTATTAACTGGTTGTTATTCCATGTAAATGACTAGGTAAATCAATTTACCTGCTATATTATATTATTATTTCTCTTTATTTATAAAGGTCCACCAGTTTCTGTACTGTTAAGATACTATGCTAGATTTAAAGTGGATGGTAATGGCACCAACTGCACTTGTAGCATCAACATGATTGAATTGGAAAGTTGCCTTGTGTTTTGAGAGATGTAAACCGTATATATTTCATAATAGTTTTGCTATCTAACAATAACAAAAATGGCATATCTATATCTATTATCTGTCTAACATTTAATGAAATTACACAACACATAACTCAGAATATTAGATACGGCAATACATCAGAATATATATATATATTTCCATTTTACGATTACATACAAATGTTTTGAACAATGAATATATCAAATATACCTGGATAGATAGATAGATAGATAGATAGATAGATAGATAGATAGATAGATAGATAGATAGATAGATAGCAATATAAATGCAAGACACAAAGATACAAGCACATATATAATTGAAAATGAGTTTTATATACCTCAATGGAGGGAATTTACTAAGCATCTCAAGTGGCTCCGATGAGGCGAGAAGGGCTGTGATCTCAATGTATCCACATAGGAAATATTGCATAGTAAATATAGGAATGCATTTGAGATACTTAGTAAATCCCCCAATTAAAATGTGATGTCCACCCCTCATAAAGATATCTGCTGGAGACCAAACCTTAGTGTAGACTATGTCATCATTTTAATGCATATTTTTATTTAATTATACTTGGGTTGGCTATATGTAGACAAATATGTAGAGGGAATTTGCTAAGCATCTCAAGTGGCTGAGATTAGGTGAGAAGGGCTCTGATCTCAATTTATTCACAAAGGAAATTGTGTATAGTAAATACAGGAATGCACTTGGGATGATTATTAAATCCCCCAAATGTGCAGACTGTGTGTACGCTGTGTCATCTTTTTATATATATATATATATATATATATATATATATATATATATATATATATATATATATATATATATTTATTTATTTCACTATACTTGCGTTGACTCTATGTAGACAGACAACTATGTCGATATAGATAGACAGATTAGATAGATAGATAGATAGATAGACAGATTATATAGATAGATGGATAGATAGAGAGATAGATAGATAGAGAATAGATGGATAGATAGATAGATAGATAGATAGATAGATAGATAGATAGATAGAGAATAGATAGATAGAGAGATAGATAGATAGATAGATAGAGAATAGATGGATAGATAGAGAGATAGATAGATAGATAGATAGATAGATGGATAGATAGATAGATAGATAGATAGATAGATAGATAGATAGATAGATAGATAGATAGATAGATAGTCCACAAATATCTGGGCAAGTATTGATTCATTAAAGAACTCAACTTTTTTGTTTATCTGGTAAAATGTTCTACATTTTTCAAATATATTCTGTTATAGAAAATGTTAATACATTCTTTTTATAATGGAAATGGCATAGAGGTTTTGAGAGAGGTCCACAACTGAATGTATAAATGTGTGTTACAATGCTGCCTTCTGACTGCCATTGGAAGAAACATGTTGGCACTTCCTCTGACACGACTTCAGAAATGGTTAATCAGCACATACTTGGCAGTAACAGATATAAATTCTTAAATCATTATCCAGTGCTAGGAGCAGTTCAAAGCAATGTATTGTTGTTGTCTTCTGTGTTTATTTATTGGACAAATAAAATGCTTATCTATGAAGTGTGTGTCCAGCTCTGCTGCTGACAAAGGGTTAAAAAACCTTTGAAAGAAGCTGACTGAAGTGAGATGAATGGGACATTTCTGCTTATTATAAACCCGATGGTTCTACTGTTTGGTGGTTATCATTATATGAATGCGCCAACACAGTGATGCTAAAAAAATGTTACTACACACCATCAAAAGACTGGAAACTTATAAATAGTTCAGAGGCTGTTTGAACAGGAAAACATGTTTTCTCTTGATATTGGATTTTTGAATCATCAAAGATGCATGACTTGAGTATGCTCTCATACTGGATCTTTGAGCTCTATTGTAAAATATTCAACAAAAGACATAGAAAGATTCTGTTGAGAATTGGTTTTGAGAATATCAAGAGCCAATTCTGTTTGTACATAGCTTAAAGTTTCAGCCTGTTGTTCTGCTATTTTTGGAGCAAATGCCACAATTTCAAATAAAAAGGGACAGAGAACACAAATATTTTTTCATGCATTTAAAAGAGTAGGTTTTAATCATTAGCAAAGATGTGTTTTGCATGACAAAATATAAAGTAAAACCTGGTTAAATAAACTTCATTGAAACTAACAGAAAATGTACAGAGCATATGGACGTCTATAGATTTCATTGGCAGGCTAGTATGACACCAAACACGTTATACATAGTCAAATACATGTACAAAGTCAAATACCCTATTCCAGATACAACAAATTATCTTTCCTGTTTTGTCCCCACCAGTACAGTAGGTGGCGCAACAGTGAAGCACCGAGACTTTCTTCCATTTACATTTTTTGACCAGAGTGGTTCCTTTACTTGTAATTAGAGAGTGGTGATATAACTTAGGAAATATAAATAGGATCCATGATTTGCATTATAAAATGATACAGATCTAATTCTTGTAGCCATTATGAGAATAGAGAAGCTGTATCATTTTATCAATGTAAGGTCTTTGTTCTGTTTACAAACAGACTCCTGACTGCCCATGATTAACAACATATATGACAACAAACTGTGACTTCCAGTGAGCCTCACACTCCCTTTTGCTAGGTTTAAAGTTAGTGATGATCCATTGATCACAGTTTGGGCAGAGCACAGAACAGTGTTTCTTAAATACAGTCCTCAGGACAGATTTAAGCATGTCTCCATTTCAGTATAGGTGTTTGAGCCACCGATTAGCTCACCTGTGCGCAGCCAGGAAGATACCTAAAATCTGACCTGTTAGTTGTCGGGAGGACTGGAGTTGAGAATCACTGCCCTAAAATATGTATGAGGCTAGAAACATGGCCACGCCTTTCACAAAATGTATTTCACTCTTGTCTTTGTTATGTATGTATCAATCATCTGTCTTCACTTTTAAGTTGTAACAGTAATATAGTTCTCACAGTTTTAAAGGGACAGTTACCTCACCATAAGTGCTCTTCCTTGTGTAAAAGAACACAGAATTCTATGTAAAAAATGATCTATTGTTTTTTTTTTTTAAATTACACTAATAACAGACTGAAAATGTAAGGTCTTTGGTCTGTTTACAAACAGACTCCTGACTGCCCATGATTAACAACATATGCCGATAGAGAGCGGTAGAAATTGCTGCACACATAGATTTATAGCTTCTCCTTGGGTTCAGGAATGCATTCAGCTACTGGTTAACCCACAAAAAAACATATTTAGCAGTTTGAAGAAGTCATTACCCTGCACAGATGTATTTGAGAAGGGTTAAATCACTCTCTGCTTCTGCTCTGTGCACTGAGCTCTTGCTGTCAGTCTGCCTGGGGGACTTGCCAGAGCTCATGTAAACATACACTTGTTAGGATTTTTTCTATGAAAAATTCACCTATTTAATAAATTAAAAATCTATTTCAACATGTTTTTGAGTATGTTACAGGGTTGTGCTCCAAGTTGTTTTAATTAACTGTCCCTTTAATAATCCACAGTTATCCAGAACATTTTGATCCATTTCTAAACTATGTAGTCAACAAATAACGCGGAAGGTCTTCCTAGAAGGTTGCTCTTATTCCAATCCAACTTCCCCTTTTTTTACTAAATCTCTCTTTAGCAGTTTCATTTTAATAAGATTTGTAACCATTTACAGAAATGACACAGACCATTAGCGTTTACATCACTGATTTTGCTTCCTGAATTTTTATGAAGTGGCATGTTATGTTCAGAATAAACGTACCATCATTGAGAGACCTTGAATCATGTCACTGCATAAAAAACAGGAATCCTTCTTTTCTAAAGAGCAGTTAAGGAGTGAGCTGTAGTGCGATACACATTATCTTACATAAAATGACCTTGAAATCCATTCTCAGTGATGTCACTGCTGATGGGCTCAGTGATGTCCTATTCTACAGATACATGTATTTAGTATGTTATTTGCTGCCATGTTACGGATGTGAATTGTTATGGAGGTGACATTACAAAAAATGGTATTTTAATAGCTTTGGACATATTAGGACTTGTACCATAAGATAAATAAAGTATCTGCAGTGCAGAAATTTTCAGAAATAGCTATTTCACACATTTTATTTTTATAATGTTCTTGACTGAAAATAGCTTGCACTTCTCATTCCCTAAAAATAACCTAGTGATCATCAAAACACCCTAGATACTATCCATGATTTTTTTCACAGATGTAATATGATTTTTACACTTAAACCCCCGATGCCTGGCACCGCCTGGAATAAAAACAGGCCCTGGTGAAACATGTAAAGGTGGAATGTTTTCTTAAAAATTGTGGTGTAAATGAACTCTGAAGTACTATGCATCTGCCACCAGAGAGCCATATGTACTAAAACGTCATATATCAGAGAAATCTTGGAGAAGTTAAATCGTTTAACTACCAAGAAGTAACTGAATGTCTGCAGAAATTCCAAAATGTTTTTATTTCAGCTAGTATTCATTTTTTAGATCTTGCAAAAATTGCTTTCATACAGAACAGAACAGTAGAAAAATAGCTCTTTATGATGGGTATAGAGAAACATACGGCTCTCAAGCCTGAGCTGTAGTATCTCTATCTCTCAGCTTGGTCTCTATTCATTTGCTCTACTATTTTTCCCTTGCTGTATTATCTGCCTCTTTCCTATAATCTACAAAACATATTTGGAGGTACCTTGATTTCATCCATTTACACCTCCCAGGGTGTCCAAACTCGGTCCTGGAGGGCCACACACATGCCTGGATTTGATGATATCCCTGCTCACTTCTACAGTCATCCTGATTGACTCACCTGTGCACAGAAAGGATATATTCAAATCCAGGCCTGGGTGCGGCCCTCCAGGACCGAGTTTGGACACCCCTGCTCTAAACTTTCCAAGTTGTCTACCTACTAATGGTGTAGTAACGGAGACAGAGAATCATGAATCAAGAAAATGCTGTAGATTGTGTAGGTTTCTGAAACTAATACACATGTGACCAATCAACACAGCCTATCATTCTTGCTTTACTTCTGCTGATAAACCCAGTCACCTGCTACTGTGATCAAGTGCCATTTTCTGATGTAAGACTGAAGATCCTCATTAACCACATCTAGAAAAATCTTGACACCTCATCTATTTTGAAAGGCCATGTCAACAGCTTCTTAGAATAATAGGTCTTGTTCTTATCACAAACGTGTAGTATTCTGTCTGTTGTTTTTCAAATGATCATGATACTAGCAAGAATATTTGGTTTCCTTCTGCTTGAATATGTCTTTGCCTTTGTGCAACGAAAATATCTTTGATTATTGTAGTCATAATTAGCATTATAGCACCCACATATTTCTATGTCTCCCTCATGAGATGAAGTCCTTCAGAATCATTGAGGTGATGTCCTCATATTTATTAGACCCATTGTTTAAAATGTACTCATATTACTATTTGTTTCCTTTTTTCCCTAAAAAATAATTACAAATACATATGTACTTCCACGCACATAAATATACCTACGTTTGATCTATGAACCTTTCCATTCTGAATGTGTGTATGTGTATGTGTGTATATGAATAATCAGAGTGGTACCATTTTACTGGACATTTTATTTAGATTGAGAAGCTTTGCTTCTGAGAGGAATCACTTTATGCTGATTATACTTATTCATCTGGATTGCTGTAAACTTACAACTCCACTCTAGTACTATATATATACTAGTCAATTGCCCGTCATAAATGACAGGATAATATTTGATGTGTCGTCCCCCCCCCCCCCGGTGTCTCCTCACCCTCTCCCTCCCCTGTGTCTCCTCCCTCCTCTCCCTCCCCTGTATCTCTCCCCCTCTCTCCCTCACCTGTGTCCCTTTCCCCCCTCCCCCCCTGTGACTCTTCCCCTCCTATCCTTCCCGTGTCTCTTCACTCCTCCTCTCCCTCCCCTGTGTCTCTTCCTCTGTCTCTCCCCCCACACCCTTCCATGTCTTTCTCCCCTTCTCCTTTGTTTCTCTCCCCCCTCTCACTCCTCTGTGTCTCTTCCCCCCTCTCCTGTTTCTCTTTCCCCCCTCTTCCTCCCCTGTGTCTCCTCACCCCTCTCCCTCCTTTGTATCTCTTTCCCTCATCTCCCTCCCCGTGTCTCTTCCCTCCCCTCTCCCTCTCCTGTGTCTCTTCCCCCCCCCTCCCCCTGTGTCTCTTGCCTCCATCTCCCCCCCCCCCCCTGTGTCTCTTCCCCCATCTCTCCACCCCTCACCCTTCCCTGTCTCTCTCCCCCTCTCCCTTGTGGCTCTTTCTCCCCTCCCCCCCCTGTGTCTCTTTCCTCCTCCTCCTCTCCCTCCCCTGTGTCTCTTCCCTCCTTCTCTCCCTCCCCTGTGTCTCTTCCCCCATCTCTCCACCCCTCACCCTTCCCTGTCTCTCTCCCCCTCTCCCTTGTGGCTCTTTCCCCCCTCTTCCTCCACTGTGTCTCTTCCTGACTGTTAGATATGTTTGTCCACCCCTATATGTATGTATATATATATATATATATATATATATATATATATATATATAGATGCACATGTAATGGAACATTTAATGTCCTTTATAGACACAGGGACACATACTAATCTATTTATGCAGTGTTTGTATTTTCCTGGCTGGTATGATATATGTCAGAGTTTGTCAGCTTGTAAATTTGACGCTGTTTTATATGGGTATGTAGCTTTGTATACCAGTATGTAGATAACTTCACCTATTATCACCACTGGATAAATGTAATATGATTTTAATGCAGAGTTGATGCCCTAGTTTATATAGGTATTACTTTATTCCCCTGTGATTCATGATTTATTATTTAATTTAGCTCCTGATTGCTAGGTCAAGACATCTTTGATATATACATTTCTCTCACCTATTTTAATCTCACGGAACAAAATGTATTCCTATTCTTTTCACAGATCCTCCGAATATTATTCATGTTAATCACTTTACATAATCCTCACCCTCATTTGCAGATGCCTCATTGCAGTGCTCTTTTCTGCTACTTTATACTTTGCAAACTCGTCATCTTCTTTTCTTGAGGGATCATTATCTGTTGCTATGGAGAAAATGACTGATATAAATAAAAGCCGAACAATAAGTTATTTGCTCATCAGTGTTCAACAGAATTGAATTTGAAGACACCACAGAAATTGATGTGTTATTTATTTAAATGAGGAGCGGTTGTTGCTTCAAACCACAGAATTATTAGGATTTGAATACTAACTAATGGAACAATCGGTGTACAACAAGACATAATCTTTGAAAATCAATGATATTTTAAAAAGAACTTGGACAAGTGAAGAATAAAAAAGTTTCAACATGTAAAAAAGCAAAAATATAAAACAATAACTCTAAGGATAAAATAATAAATGAATAAACATAAAAATCTATAAAGTGGAGAGCTAATTTATCACAGATTAAATAATAGGACAGAGTAAGTCCCTGGTGGTCCAGTGGTTAGGGCTCGGTGCTTTCACCGCTGTCAACCTGGGTTTGAATCCAAGTCAGGAAACCAAAGGGTCACGCCACCCTGAAGTCAAGTAGGGTTGGGCCTGGCCAATATTGGGATGGGAAACCACCTAGGAATACCAGGATCAGTATGCTGTGGCCCACTGGAAAAGGAACTGGCAACCCACTCCAGTATCTGTGTGATGAATACCAAGTGAATCAGAATGACCATGGACATAAAGATGTTCTGGTATGTTACGATCCATGAGGTCACAGAGAATTGGAAATGACTAGAGTCTGATCATATCCCTAACACTATGACTTCAAATAAGAACCATTACCAACTTAGCCAAAAGGTTATATATGTATATAGGTCTTTTTCAAGTAATTCTTTAAGTAGTCTGGAGAGTTTCCTTAAAAGGACCTTGATTGAAGACAAGTCTGGAATTTTCTTATTACTGGAACTAGAACTACTATCCACAGTAGTTCCTCAAAAAAGGATCAGCATAGAAAATACAGCTAAAGGGAAAAAGTAGAGCCAAAATGGTGAAGTATATCAAAAATATTTTTATTTGACATTATTATTATTATTATCCTTTATTTGTAATGCACCAACATATTCTGTAGCGTTATACAGGGATTAAGTTCAAGTCAAGAACAATTTCATACAGTGCAAAGGATGGAGGGCCTTGTCTTTGAGCTTTCAATCAGACATACATCGTGCTTTCCATATAGCACCTAACTATCAAACTTACATTTTAAAGGGCGTGGGTGGTGTACAGGAGAGTGATAGATTAATAGAGCATTTAAAGGCTAAAGATGATAGGCTTCTTTGAAAAGATGCATTTTTTAAGAGATTTTTAAGGATTTGAGGCATGAGGGTAATCTAGTGGAGCGAGACAAGGAGTTCAAAATTATAAGAGCAGCACGTGAAAAGTCCTGTAGGTGGGAGTGGGATGAGATGACGAGAGAGGCGGAGAGAAGAAAGTCATTAGCAGAGCGAAGAGGGCGGGTGGGAGCGTATTTTGAGATGAGAGGAGAGATGTAGGAGGGGGCATTATTGTGGAGGGCTCTATGTGTTAGAGTCATAATCTTGAATATTATTCTGGAGGCTAAAGGAAGCCATTGGAGTGCCTGACAGAGTGGTGCTGCGGACACTGTGCATTGATTTGGGTAAATTAATCTAGCGAATGCGTTTAATATAGATTGGAGTGAAGAGAGACGGGAGATAGGAAGGCCAGCAAGGAGAGAGTTGCAGTAGTCAAGGCGAGATATGATGAAAGAGTGAAATTTAGTTGTGTCTTGTGTAAGGTAGTGACGTATTTTAGATATATTTATTCGGTGAACGTTACAAGATTTTGTGAGTAATTGAATGAGAGGAATGAAATAGAGGGCGGGTCCAGTAGGAACCCAAGACAGCGGGCCTGGGAGGTGGGAAGGATGATGACATTGTCAACAGTGAGAGTTAAGTGAGGGGTGGGAGCTGAGGAAGAGGGTGGAAAGACAAGGAGTTCTGTTTTAGACATGTTGAATTTAAGTTGACGGGCAGACATCCAGGAGGATATGCTAGAGAGGCAATTGGCAACATGAGCAGAGAGGGTGATAGTTCAGGTGCAGAGAGGTAGATTTGAGTGTCATCTGCATATAGATGATACTGAAATCCAAAAGATGTAATTAGGGCACCAAGGGACATTAAAAAGTATTAGACCTACAAGCTAGTATCAGGACTTACATCTATAATAATTCTTGTATCCGCAAATAAATTGAGTAAAAAAAAATGGATAGTAACAAACACGATAAGATATAGAGGGGACAAATAATATAGAGATGGGTATAAAAACAATACTCTGAAGAAGTTATTTTATGAAACACGTTGGTGGGGAAAGAGTTAGAAGTCTTAGAAATACTAGGTAGCTCTACTTGTGTTTTTCCATTTTGTCATGATTTATTTGCAGAAAATAGATCTTTTTAAATTGCCCTTTTTAGCTATTAGCTATTTATTTTTTATATCATATCACATCTATCTTTAAATTAACCAATCAGGCAAGTGTTGGGTAACTATTCAAAATGTGTGATGCGGATTGGCTCAAATATTATTAAAACTTGTTTCAGCTGGCGGTGTCCTTGTGCCTAATGCTGATCCCCATGGTGGGGAAATAGGGAACAAAGAGCCTTTGTTAAGATAATTAGATAAGATTGAAATTGATACCACACCGTTTCCCCCTCGCAAGAAGCATACTTTTTGTTTCAGGAAATGCAACCATATGTATCCAGAAATGTAAACTCCCCTCAGATAAACAATTTCCACCTAGGTCCCCAGGGCCCAGCTTAGACATAACAATTTATGTTTTTTCTAAAAAAAATGTTTTAGCTGTACGGCTTTTTGTCCTGCTTAATTATGCTCTTAGTTGGTCTGACAGTTTAATTTTTTTTTATTTATTTATTTTTATTTTGATGTGGTTCTTTAATCTTAAATGATAAGCATACCTATTTTATTATGAGTTTTAATTTTGCAGTTTACAAAGCCATAATGCTGCTTTGATGATAGCATGTGTCCTGAATAGAGTTGCTAATTTGTGATTAATCTTTAATGTGTCCATTATTTCTTGCATTTGGTTGTTTGTTTTTTTGTTATTCTAAAAGAGAAAATATAATCAATCAAAAAAGGAAAAATCAACATTGTTTAGTAGGGCTGCTGCTGAATGGTGCTCATACAGATGGCCGTCTCAGACCAGTTTTGGCTCACTTTTGCCTTACACTGAAGATATTTCCTGTAGAATATTTATTTTACTCCACCGAATACTACAGGCAAGAGTTGAATGCCAGGATATTTAGCTAAAATGAAAAAGGCCCAAAATACACTATTTTGTTTATTTTTAAGTATACCTGTCTCTTTCATTCAATTACTCAAAATAATCTGAAAAAAGTCAAAGCTTTAATGTAAAATGTTTAAATAACTGATGGATGACTGATCTAACAATAACACATATCTCTATCTAGTTCACATATTGAGAAATCTGGCCCTATATTCCATACCCGCTCAGACACTCCATCTGACTAATAATAATATATTTTAGGCAACATGCCATCAATGACTCATTGACTTAATGATTAGTCTTAGATGAGCTCTGGCAATTTTCCAAGGCATCTGGCAAGCGAATGATCAGATTGATTTAATACTCTGCTAATTTCCTGTTGGCATGGATATAATATTTTCTAAACTGCTAGATATTGTCCAAGTGCTAAATTCAAGAACAATACCATTGACTACATTGCCCACTCTTAGTTACACATGGTTTCCAAGTACTGAATGTTATGTGCTGCTTTTTTTGTTCTTGTTTTTATCTAAGAGTATGATGATTTTACTCTACTAGCAAAAATATTATTTCTTATGACATTTAGCCTTAGAGATACTTTATTATTATTATTATTATTAATATTATTATTATTATTATCCTTTATTGATAACGCTCCAAAATATTCTGTAGCGCTATACAGGGGTTAAGTACAATTTTAACACATTGCAAAAGAATGGAGGGCACTGTCTTTGAGCTTAAAATCTATTTAGTAATTGACAGTAAAAAAAATATTTGAAGAAAGTAAATTCTAAATACATTTTTTAAACTTACACTTGAACGTAAATGTTTTGGTTCTGAAACACTGAAGTTCAAATGTAACTATGATTAATTTTTTTCTTGAAAATTGTTACTGATTATCTTGCAAATCACTTATTACAAATGAAATTCTATTGTATGACCCTTGTAGGCCTTGAAGAAGATGGTTATGAAAAAAATAAGTGATTCTTGAACACGTCACTCCAGCAAAATGTGTGATAAAGAAATAAATGTATTGGGTCATGAACATAAACTTTCAGCACTGATTTAAGCCTTTCCTCTAGGACATTTCTAGACACTGGATTATCTCCATGACCCAGTAAATTTATGTTTCATTATATTTGTGCCTGGGGTGTGCCATAGTCAAAAAACACTTATGTTGCTTTCAACATTAGTCATAGACAAACATTGGTGTTATCAACTGGTGTGACCCTCATGTAGAATAGGGTCCTTTATCTAGTGTTGTATTACACATCTGTGAAAGCAGGAAGAACCATATTGCAACCATCTAAATTTGTAGCTGTAAATACTAAATTACTTGTTATTACCTATATTTTTAATGTTACCATATTTGGATCCTCTGAGTATCTGATGAATCTATGATTCTTTATTAATTCAAGTTGAAATTAGAGTATATACTCAAACAGTCAGGCAACTCCTACAGTTGCTATTATGAGCCTAAACAAAGTTGTTTTGAACATTCCAGATTTTATAAATAAAGTTATTATACTTATATAAAAGGCATGTCTGTTCATACTATATATAACTGTATCAGTACTTACTGACCAATAAATATTACCTGTATAGCTGTGTTAGGGCTCAATGATGGACAGAATAAAGTCCCTGAGACAGTACCACATTTAATAGCTCTGTGCAAGACGTTCAGAGTCACACTGAAGAAAGAGATTGAAGGGCCACTAGAAAAGTGAGAGAGTGTGGAGAACGGGTAACAGAGAATTGGTAAAAGTGGGTAAGGAGAGATAAACAGGGTAAGATACTGGAGGTAAAATGAAGGAGTGAATAGGGAAGACAGGAAGGTGAAACTGGGAGACAACAAAGTGGAAAGTTGGGAAGATAAGGTGTCAAGGAGAAAATTAGAAAAAGCGAGAGGAAAAATAAGTTAGGCAAGAGAGAGCGTGAGAAGCCTTGTAAGTATAGAGAGATGAAAGATAAACATATATTTGGAACTTGACTAGGGTGTTTAATCACCAGGGATAGATTTTCTATTTTTATAACTTACTTTTATAGAATAAAAAGATAAAAGGGCTGAAACTTTATTCTATCAGTGCTTCCATTCCCATTCTAGGGCTGAATTACATGGCACCCGTAGGAAATCTCAGTAACCCCAATGTTGCTATTACCTTCCACCGGCAGAAGTGATCACTATATATGAACAGTTCCCTGTTCTATGAGTGAGTTACCTAAAGTGTGCCAGTGGTCATAGTGAGACAAATCCTTATGTGTAAACTCAAGCTGAACACGGCAGATACAACGCTTACCAGAACCCATATGAGGCACTTAAAGAGGTACGAGCGAGAAGCTTAACACAACATTGAAGCCTACACACCCTAGAGCATAAAATAAGCCTTTATAATGGTTAATTCAGCCCTATACATCAATAGTAAAGAAAAATTAACTAAATTACCATGCCAATTACAAATAACTCAAACACTTAAACCTCTGATTAATATAGAGTCCCAGGGGTTAATGCCTTACACCCACTTGTGTATTCCCTGCTATTTAATACCATGTAATACGTTAGAAATGAACATATAATGTGATTTGCTACTTACTCATAAGGTTTTATTCAATCTTTAAAATGTCTGCATCTATTTTAATTAAAAATAGTAGCTCGGCAATAGGACATTAAATATTTGTATTGCCAGTGTACAATCTTGTTATGCACTTGAAATTCCACTAAAATGATCACCTACAGTACATCTCATCCCAGAGACCATTTTTTGAATCTGCTCCAGGAAGCTGACATTTTTATAAGATTGTATTTTTATAACAGTTTCCTAATCTGCTGACATAGAAGGCTATGGATTTCAAGGACACAAGGTATGAACTACTGCGACCTTCATTTCACACACATCAGTGCTGGATGAGCTATGTGGGAACTTATCTTACCAACTATGATTACTAAGAACAGGCATCAGCAGTTTTCTACTCATTTTACTCTTTTATCTTACTGCTAAAATATTTTGCCAGAAGACGTTCATTATGACAATAGGATAGAATGTGCTTTTATTATTTTTTTAAGAAATGCGTGTTTTTATCTGTTCTTGTTTTATTTCATGTAGATTTGTCTCTATTTGCCTAACCACTCTGTCTGCCATACATTTCATTACTTTCCTTTTATAATGCTGCCTTGTTCACATAGCTGTGTGCAAAATATGGCAGCAACAGATTATTTTCTTTTTTTTGTACCCATGCAGTCCCATAGTAACTTGAAGACAGGAAAAACTAATTACTTGAGTACTTTTATTACTGGACTCCAAATCTTTCTGAACAATAAATGTGCCCAAAAAATGAAGCCTCTTAAAATCCACAGTAATAGGTTAGAAAAGCTAAATTTAAGGACCAGTGAAGCTTATTTTATGAATGACTAAACTACCTAAAAGCAATTTATCTCTGTACATACGTGTCTCTGTGGCTCATAAGTGACACATTTTTAACTAGTGATTATAGGCTCTGTTCTATTGATTATAAACTTCTTCGCAAAAAAAAAACATTTACCTGACATAGCTTTAATTTATTAAAGTTGACCACAGGACAGCCCTTGTGGTTAGAGGAAAAAAGATTTCACCTAAAATGATCACCTTAAAACTCACATGTTTGTTTGTTGGGCATTGTCTATGAAAAAAGAGTATGCATTTTAAAATAAATAAATTGTAATTATTTTTTTTTTTTTTTTACTGTGTCAGTTTTCACCTCAAGCAGAGCTGCTTATCTCCTCCTTCCTGGAAGTTGAACTAAAAAAAGGCTGAACAGTCTGACTCTAGTTAAGACTGAGCATGCTCAGTAAAGAGGGGCTTTGGCTGTGATTGTTTGCGCACTGGGGCCTATGAAGGAACTGTAAGTATGTTACAATACAGCTGTTACCTCTGTGTAGGCCATGGGACTGGAGCTAATTATGTCACAGAGTTTACCCAGTGACACTATAGTTCAGTCTGCTTCCAACCTCCATGATGATTAGCCCACAGGCTGAGATGCAGTTGGAGAAAGGCTACTATACTTGAGGAAAAAACAGACAATTTAAAGAGTAAGAAAAAATCTTAACTTATATTGATTTAAACTGCGTATTGTTTTTGATAATCCATGACCAATAAATGAACACATTAATTCAGTGTTCCTTTAAGAAAATGGTCTTCACATTAATGGCAGTCAAATTATTGAGCCCAATATCAAATTAAGTTGTGACAGCAGAAAAAGGGCATACAGGGTTATATCAGGTAGTATGTTGTTTCATGGAGTTATCAGATTGACTGTTTTTTATATCAGTATGGAAAATCTTCCCCCTTATGGAATAATTGACAATGTTTAAATTGGATTTTTTTTTACATTGTTCTCGATTAACTCACCATTTAGTGCATTATAGCTGTCAAAGTTTTTGTCAACTTCAGTTACTATCAGCCTTATTAAATTGCAATTTGGCAAATTCTAAAGGGCTCTATATAAGCACATATCATATTTTTTTACAGAAGTTTTTAGTTTGTGAAAACCTTGCTTTTAGATAGAAATTCACTAACTAAAAACTTCTGTAAAAAAAAATATGCTCTGTGCTTATATAGAGCTCTTTAGAATTTGCCAAATTGCTATTTAATAAGGCTGTATGTTAATTGATAATGGGCAACATGCCTATTTCAGCTACTTTTTCAACAGGAAGTGTCCTTGTAAACTGAGATTTCCATAAGTCATATTTAAAATCAGCATTTTTGGTGCCACATTTCCACTATATCATTGAATGTGCCCTCAGCCATCATGGTCTCCTCCCACCTCCACTAGCAGATCAGTAGAACAAAAAATGGCAGCTTCTACTAAAAAATGTTGTTGTGACTAGATACTAGGTTAAATATTAAATATGCACACGCTATACTCCATTATGGCTTAGTGCATTATAGTTGTCAAGAAATAGGCAAATAAACACAAAGTGGTCTATGAAGAGCTGCAGCATTAATTAAGCGGTCCAACAAGACTCTGGTCAACTTTTAAGCATATGAGGACCACGGCTTCAGAGTTTCAGATTATTATGTTTGACCATTACGTGTATGGATGTTTCAGGAGGGATACATAAACAATTCAATGAGACATCACGGTCAAGGAAAAAATGGCAGAAGACTTAAATATAATATGAGAATTTTTACAACAGGATTAATTTGAGACATGAAGCACAATTGATATATAATGTTTTGGGCAGAAGACTATAGTCTACCCATGTTACTTAGTAAGAAAGTATTTGAAGTGTTTTCCTTGCATGTTATCTTATTTATAAAGTCAGGGCTCTAAAACATGTTTAAAAAATGGGCCCATTCTTAAAGGCCAATAGAGTTCAGCCTACATGGCAGGATGGGTAAAATCATCCATTAACACTTACATTTCTAAAGTAAAAATTCTTACTTTAAATAGTTGTTGTGTTGCACTATATTAAAGCAATGTGTTCTTTGTGATATAGAAGCAACTTGGCTGCAGCAGTAGAAGTGTCTAAACAGCAAAATGCTTCTCTAAATACATTGTTAAAACTTACATGTTCATCTTTTTATTTTAGGAATTTAAAGGACCACTGTGGTCATTTTATTCCATTTGATCCTTTGAATAACTGAACTTTCAAAAGTGGCCAATGATTTTAAAAAGAAAAATGAACCAATAAAATAAATAAATATTACGATCTTTACGTTATAACTATTTTTTCGCATTCATTCTTTACTAATGTATGCAGTAGACCTGATACTGCCGTGTGCAACAGAATTGTTGTCCTTGTAAATTAATAAGCTTTCATTTAGTTCTGTTGGAAGCTCTATCAGATTTATTTACCACAATCCCATTGCAGGATTGCAGTTCTGGAGCATAGATGCAGGATTCCTTCATAGCTGGACTGGAGTTAAGTGATTAAAAGCTCTTTCTCACCCTTCAGAAATACAGCTGACATGCTTGTGTACTTTCAAAAGGGGTAACGCACTCATTTAAAACACACTGGGACATATACATGAGAGAACAGGTCCTGGTAATTCAATTAGTCTGAGTGCAGAATAACAAAAGTACAGCATAATTAAGATAGGAAGGCCAGCTAACCTAATCACTCAGCAAGAGGTCTTCAATGCTGAACTTCTTCCATTGTGTTAGTTTCACAATTAGCCTTTAGACCTGTCCTTGCAAACAATAATTGGATCAAGGCGTACAAATAACAAAACTACATATATAAAAATATTACCAATATCAGGTGTGATTAAAATGGATATAATCCGTATAACAAGTGGTTAGACACATATGTCCAAAAACACACATACACCACACAGGTTATTCACTAGGGATAAGGCTCTCTAGACCCTAAACACAGGGGAAACAGTGGTTACAAGGCTTCTCACTCCTTAAGGGCTGTCATCACACTTAATAATAAGAAATTGCATGCTTTTAAGTTTAAGTCCTCTAAAGTTAGGACTGTTTGTGTCATTATAATATAAGAACTCCAGCATACCAAATCCAATGTCTCAGTATTACACTTGACTACTACTACTACTACTAAATCTTCTTGTATCTATCTGCGGAACATCTTCACAATTCTTCCTTTCCTCACACAAGTTTTAAAGACACTAAAATATGTACTAAGATCGTCCCGATCTCAACTACTGCAACACCATCCCTATTGGCTGTTCATTCATCTATCTCTTCACGTTAAATTTATTTGAAATGCATCTGCCATACTCATTCACCTTACCCAATGTTCATCATCTCGTGCTCCGCTCTGCCAGTCGCTGGCTCTCTATGTCCTGAGCAATAAAATTCTATTTTTTTAGCCTGACCTAGAAAGCACTCAGCATCCTGGCTCCATATTTATACTCATCATCCATTCACATGGCATAAAACTCCACTGTATCGATGTAATTAACAGTAGGAATTATATGAGTTTTGTCAGGATTCAGACCATGTGCGCACACTGCATGTAATCATTAAGTGAACAACACATGATAACATCTGAAGGTCGCACAGTAAGAAAGTGACAAGATCGAAAGCTTTAAATGTGCAGAAATGTTTCAAAGAAGTCTATTTATATACACAGGAGGCAAATACTTTCCATGTAAAGGATACAATTCTAGCTGAATATATCATGTCATTAACATCACCAAGGGGCTGTGTGATTCCTGTGTATTTGTTAAAGTCAAGGTGATGAAATAAAAACTGGGACATCAAGTCATTAGCAAGTAGCTTCCAACTGGATTGAGACCCACCCTGAAAAAATATGTCTCCCGGTTTGTCTTCAAGGGAGAAAGGACTGACAAATGCAGATCTTAGAGTGAAGCCAAGAAATATTTCTTTCCAATTACCTCGAACAGGCTTCCTTTTCCAGTGAGAGATAATCAACAGCGAACAAAAATAGGCATGTCTATTCTAAAGTCACAATCCGGGGGGTTTGTTCTCTGAATGTGGATATGCTTCTTAGCAAAACTGTTTACTATTATATACCCTACTAACTAAAATGCAAATTGTATTATTATGTCAACATATATTACTAACCAGTATTCATTGTGGATTTGTGGAGATTAAATTTGCCAAAACAGAAAAACTCTCAGATATACTTGAAGCTGATGTAGTTGCCTACAAACTAACAACATTAGCATGGACATTTTCAGATAAATGTCTTCAGATTCTGCTAGTGCATGGAAGCTGCCATGGAAGTAATGTTTTATTAATATTAGTAAAATTAGTATTATTTTGTTCAGAGCTTTACATGCTCGGGAGTGCTAAGCTCTTCAATGCTAAAAATGTGCCTGAATCAATAAATATGAGACTTCTGTGGTACCTTAATATGTCTCCAAACAATATCACTTACACATTGGTTGTGTTGAACAACCTGATGCCTAAAACCCATAGTGACCTGCATAGAATTTAACTTTGGTTCTGTTTCCAGCCCTGATTTGTAATTGATATGTAGCCCAAGTGGAAATCACTCCCCTCCTTGTCGCTGGCCAAATGCTTCCAACAACTACTGAATAAAATATTATTTTTATATTAATAATTAGAACTACAGTAATTAGGCTATACATATATTAGCACTACAATAAACTAAGCTCTTAGTGGCTTAGCTTACCAGAAAAGGAGAGCTCCATAATTAATAATGGAAAGTGTTTCATGCATTTATCATTTAGGCAGCTGGACATTTCAAGTGTCTTAATGACCTGATGAAGGATAATGAGTTCTTGTAATACGACACCTTCTTTTTTCACTGTTATTACTTTAATGATTGCTCATGAGGATCATAATATAAGTTGACTATATTTTTTCCTAATAATAGATTGGATCCCCTGGATCGACCACAACTGAACCAAATATAGAAATATTATAGTATAAATAAATAAAAAATACCTCAAGCTGGATATTAAATGTGATGTGAATAGAAATTAGGAAGAATGTTGGAAAACAATGAGAGAGAATAAGAATAGTGGTAACTATGGATGTATTGACAATCAATGCAGTTAGGTGGTCTAGGACCACATAAAATACAGATCAGCTATCTCACCAGTGCAAATAAGTACTGGCATTTTTGTTGGTTGAGTTATCCTTGTAGAGGGGTTCAAACGTATATGTTTCTAGAATATTTTGTATGTACATATGGAATCAACAAGATGAAAGTGGTGAAAATTATATAGAAGAAGCTATCGTAGTGTTTTGAACATTGAGAGAAGCACAGGACACCAAGCCCTTCTTTTTGTACATAAAAAATGGCTTCTCAAAATGGTTCCCAAGTCAATGATACCACAGAGCTTTCCACAGAAGATACATTTTGGTGTAGTTGTCTCATGGAACCCATGGTCATAAAACATAGAATCCAAGGGTTCCACAGAACACAGTGTATCTAGAACATACTGAGCTATATCATGTTCATTCCCAAGTGAATGATTTCTATCTTCAAATATAGGAACACTATATATTTTGAGACTAACAAGATATAGATAACCATACACAACATATCATTTTAGAAACCAATGTTTACAACACATTCTGTTAACTCTGGGAGCAAATAAAATATGTCTGTGGAAACCCATCTTTATTTTATAAGCATAGAAAGAATGTCAGAAAGCCATGTGCCTTTAAACTAAGTGTGTTCTTGAAGCAGTTGCTGGCAGATATGTCAAGTCTGTATGCACAGATCCATCTGATTGTTTGCTATTGTTTTCTATGCATTGTTTATAATGTATGTATTTATTTATTTATCTATGCTTACTTTTGTACATAGGTGATGAAGCATCTCTGTATTTGTTTCTTTTATTAGCTCCCACCGTCAGCTGCAATTCTATAGCTGCTGATATGTTTTATACAAAAGCAAATATATAAGCAGGTGTGTGTACATACATTGAGCATTGTATGTTTGTATGTATAATACTGAGAGGTTTATACATTAAAATAATGAGTGATTTGTGGGTAGCTTTGACAGTAACATAATTCACTTGGGTTCTGCAATTTCAGTAAAAACTTATGTTTATTCATCTTTTATCCAGAGAGGTTCTCTTATGACATGTAGAGAGAGACACACAGGGGAGAGAGAGAGGGGAGAGAGAGACACACAGAGGAGAGAGAGAGGAGAGAGAGAGACACACAGGGGAGAGAGAGACACACAGGGGAGAGAGAGAGGGGGAGAGAGACACACAGAGGGCAGTCACACACACACACAGGACAGAGAGAGACACACAGGGGAGAGAGAGAGGGGAGAGAGAGACACACGCACAGGACAGAGAGAGACACACACACAAGAAAGAGAGAGACACACAGGGGAGAGAGAGAGGGGGAGAGAGACACACAGAGGGCAGAGACACACACACAAAAGACAGAGAGAGAGAGAGACACACACACACACACACACACACACACACAGAGACACATGACAGAGGGAGAGAGACACACCCACAGGACAAAGAGAGAGACACAAACACAAGACAGCAAGACACATACAAGACAGAGAGAGACACACAGACACATGACAGAGGGGGAGAAAGTGCAGAGAGAGAGAGAGACACACGCACAGGACACAGAGAGACACTCACAAGACAGAGACACACACAGACACATGACAGAGGAAAAGACACACACACAGGACAGAGAGAGAGAGTTCACAAAGAGAGCACAGAGAGAGAGATACAGAGACAGGATAGAAAGAGACACACACAGGACAGAGAGAAGTGCCCAAAGAGAGCACACAGAGAGCGAGCACAGAGAGAGAGAGTGAGTACACACAGAGAAAGATAGCACAGAGACAGACAGCAGACAGCACAGAGAGAGAGAGAGAGGGACAGCATCCTCGCCACATAACAGAGAGGGAAAGAGACAGCACAGAGAGAGTCAGCCCAGACAATTCAAGATTACATTCTATAATACTGTGATTATGACAGGCTACAAGTTACTAGTATCTATTTCAATTTAATACAATCTGCTTTTCAACAATTAGGTGCCGAGGGAGAAGGAGCTTTGCATTGCACCCAGTGTACTCTTGAAAGCAAAGTATGAGTATGATCTTAGTCACTTATGATACTGAACTGCTGAGAATTCCCCTCGGCAATGAGTCTGATTCACTGTCATGTGGAGTGTTCAGCTACTGCAGGAGCCATAATCTGACTGGCTACCTAAAATGCTTACAAAGGGAAGTGTTAGGAATCCTTGCTGTTTGTCTATACGATCACAGAGAAACTGTTTACCACTCTAGATTGATTAATCACTTCAGCAGATGAGAGTCCTGTCCATGCAATATTTACAAGTATTCAGTACAATTAATTGTACATAGAGTTCATCTTGTCTTTCTTGCTGTATGTTTTAAAAGTGAGTTTTTAATAAGTCTGTTTTTTTAAAAATAGAAAGCTGTGCAGTTTATTAGTAGCATATACGTGCCTACTAGTAAGGTGGAATTATAATAAATTCCATATTCAATTAAATCACTCCTTTATCACCTATTATTCTTTATATATATATACAGTGTAGCAAAAAATGTTTAAATAACTGTATGTGAGTCAACTAAACCCTGTAAGGGAATTCTCAAGTAATAATAAAAATGCATACTAATGAACTGAAAACAGTGTCCTTCACTAATGTATCCTGCATGTTTTATGCAGTGCTTTCAGTCTTTTGTACATTTTTAATGTGTCCTTCATCAATATTTATACTAGAAAGTTGATGAGAGATGGCATTGCTGAGCTATGTGATTAGGCGATTTGTGTTAACATTTAAAATTATGTTAGTTTTTAAAAGATTAAAAAGTAAGTACATATACCCCCTGTACATTTTACAGCCATAGACATTGACAGACAAATAAAGAGAATTTCCAATTTACAGGTCAGTTAGATAGCTGCATCCATATGACACATAGACCCCTATTCAACTAAGCAATTGTTAGTTACTGGAGCCTGTAATGGAGCCTGTAAACTAATTTGCTATTCAATTGGCGTCTTTTAGCTACCCACAATCGATCTGTAGGTTACAGGCTGAAAATCATCGCAATTGTCAAAATCGTAACTCCGACCCATCTAAGCCTTTGATCTTACAAGCCCATAAATGTTACAATTGCAAATCGCTATTCAATTGCTACAATTCCTCAAGCCCACAATTGTTTACACACCCGTAAATGGCCAATGTAGAAGAAAATCCTACGGGTACCAGATAGGACTCACAAGAGGGTTAAACACCTGATCGTAGCACTGTAAATGCAAATAAAAAATCAATACTGCACTTTAAAAGACGGGGAAAGTGATGATAGACATTAGAAATAATTACACAACAGTCTCAAGCTTGCAAATCTGCAATAAGTGTTTTGTTTTATTATCATAACTGTGTTATATCAATCTCGGGAATCAATGAGTTAATACATATCAGGCCACCCACATGGACTAGAACAGTATCGTCATTCATTTTTATTATTTTGTACATTGCTACATTGTGAGTTTGATCGCATATCGGACTTCTGAACGCTAATTGATTGACGTTTAACCTCCATGTTTTACTGATGTCATGATGCCGGTCTCATTTACTATTGTCTGTTTCTAAATTGGTAGTTACAGCCTTGCTTAATTGATGATGCTCTGAAATGCTACTTATGGGTAAATGGTTTACAGTTTAAGATTTTGGCAAATTTGTAATTGTTGCAAATTTCAATTGAATGGAGTCTATAGTGTTTAATGTCTTCTAAGTAGATCATGGCCCTAATCTGAGCGTGTGTTAAAACATGTAGTTTAAATGTATGCAGTTTTAACAATATCCACAGATTCTAAATGTTGAGGTATGTTTACTTTCACTTGTAGAGCACCGTTGCACAAGTTCCTTCCTACCTTACAGTCAGGTACTTAATAGATTCTGCCATGCTCACTTAAAATATATATTCAGAACATGCAGTTTATTGATACAAGATAATACACACAATCAAATGCTTTGACTCTGCATGTCCTACCATAAATATTGCTACAGAATTTACACAAAATGCTTAAGGTCCCAGATTCTGTTGTCTTGAATTGAAGCACAGCACATCCCAAATGCAATGCGCTTGAAAAGTGGTCCCAATTTTTTTTCCACTGTGAATTACTTTTTTTAAAATCATTTTCTACAGTGCCTTGCAAAAGTATTCCCCCCCCCCCCCCCCCCCCCCCCACCCCCCCCCCCCTTGGCATTTTTCATGTTTTGTTCCCTTACAACCTGGAATTAACATGGATTGTTTGAGGATTTGCATCATTTAATTTACAGAACATGCCCACAACTTTGAAGATGCTTTGAATCTTGTGAACAGCAATCTTTAAGTCTGACCACAGATTTTCTGTTGGATTGAGGTCTGGGCTTTGACTAGGCCATTCAGACACATTTACATGTTTCCCCTTAAACCTTTAGCAGTGTGTTTGGTGTCATTGTCCTGCTGGAAGGTGAACCTCCGTCCTAGCCTCAAATCACGCAGAGTGGTACAGGTTTTGCTCAAGGTCCTGCTGCTGAAAAACATGGTGTTCTTTGGGTGATGTGATGTGTTGGGTTTGCGCCAGACATAGCATTTTCTTGGATGGCCGAAAAGTTCAATTTAGTCTCATCAGACCAGAGCACCTTCCTCCATACATTTTGGGAGTCTCCCACATGCCTTTTCGCAAACTCAAAACATGCCGTTTTGTTTTTTGCTGAAAGTAATGGCTTTCTTCTGGCCACTCTGCCATAAAGCCCAACTCTATGGAGCATATGGCTTATTGTCTTCCTATGTACAGATACTCCAGTCTCTGCTGTGAAACTTTGCAGCTCCTCCAGGGTTACCTTAGGTCTCTGCGCTGCCTCTCTGATTAATGCCCTCCTTGCCCGGTCCTTGAGTTTTGGTGGGCGGCCGTCTCTTGGCAGGTTTAATGTTGTGCCATGTTCTTTCCATTTTGTTATGATAGATTTGATGGTGCTCCTGGGGATCATCAAAGATTTGGATATTTTTGTATATCCTAACCCTGTACTTCTCAACAACATTGTCCCTTACTTGTTTGGAGAGTTCCTTGGTCTTCATGGCAGTGTTTGGTTAGTGGTGCCTCTTGCTTAGGTGCTGCAGCCTCTGAGGCCTTTCAAAAAATGTGTGTATATGTAATGACAGATCATGTGACACTTTTGCACCTGAGCTTTTTATGGGCTTCATAACAAAGGGGGTGAATACATACACACATGCCAATTTTCTGTTTTCTATTTGTAAAAAATAAAAATTGTATGTATATATTTTTCTCATTTCACTTCACCAACTTAGACTATTGTGTTCTGATCCATCACATACAATTCAGATTAACAAAACATTGAACATAAGGCTGTAATGTAACAAAATAGGTAAAAAGTCAAGGGGGTGAATACTTTTGCAAGGCGCTGTATATCATGGGTTTCAATTGAATTAATTGTGCTCTAGGGGATAAAAGCATATACATTTATAAACAGCAATATATCATATTTTTCTCACTTCTGCACTACTTGCTTATGCATCTGTATTACATGTTATTAATCTTATCATAATGGTTTCTGATATTGTAGTTCCAATGACCACCTGAATTAGGCACTGATGTTCCACAGACCACATTTTGGGAACCTCTGATGCAAAACCATGCGTGTATATAGGTTTTATGTTACCTGCGGCTATTCAGATTTGGGCTTCCCACTTGCAGCTTCTCCTTTCTCCTTTCTGCATCTCAAATAATAAATGTATGTGCATTTATGTATCTATATATATATATATATATATATATATATATATATATAATCAGAAAGTGTCAGGTACACTTACAGATGGAAATATCACTGCATGTAGATATTTATGTACATATACAAACATATATCAATGTACTGCACTGCATCTACAGGGAGCCTGCTGACCCCTGAAAATGTGCTGCCCTAGGCATGGACCTTGTGGGACTAAGCAGAAACACACCCCTGTCCAAAATAGTGTAGAGCATAGCTAAGTCACCCAGCAAAGACACAACCTTCCTAAGGCCATAGAATGTATAGCTCAGGAATAACACAAGTAGGAAGACAGATCATTACATGTATGGTTTATCGAATTTGTATATAGCACTGAAGAACAAATTAACAACTTCCAACTAAATATTAATTGAGAAATCATTTGTGATAAAACCTAGAGTTTTCAAACCTTTCCTATTTCATCCCCGCCACCAGTGGCGTGTGGCGCAATTGTGGCGCGCCAAGACTTTCTTCAATTTGTTGTTAGGGTTAGGTTTAGACTTAGGGTTAGGGGTTATGGTTAGGGTAGTGGCAAATGACAAGCTTTATATAGTAAAATAGTGGTGCACCCAGTGCACAGCACGCCACTACTTTACTGTAACGCTTATTTTAATGTAAAGCTTATTATCTGCCACTACCCTAACCCTGAACCCTAACCCTAGTCCTCACTCTAAGAACAAATTGAAGAAATTCTCAGCACGCCACAGTTGCACCACCGAGTTACTGCAGCACGCCAATGCTGGGGGGGAATAAACAGGAAAGACCCACATTTTCAAATATATTTACAGTTACTTAGAATATTTTACTGTTATTTTCCAAATAATTTTATAGTTGCTGATTTGCCTGCAAGATGTACGTTTTTTTGAACTGTTTAGCAATTTGCATCTAATTATAGACGACTTAGTAGGTCAAATATATCACAGTCATTGACACAATTCTCTGGTGTTATTAACAGGTGCTAAATGAATTCTGTATTTGGCAAATACAGGTGCCCGTTGTCAGCTGTGCTGTGTGCGGGCAGAGATCCTGACGGATTCACTGCTATAACCATTATTCTTAAATTGAAGAAACAGATGGTTTATCTTTCACCTGCCATAAACAATCTAAAAATAGTGAGGAACATACATTGCAATTTCATGAGACCATTGTCCCTAATGGGGACCTTGACCGTTTATTACTATGTGTAACTGTGCCGGACAATCTATTCCACATTCCATAGCAATATTGTGCAGAAATCAAAAATATTCAAAAACATGAATTTATTGTAGATTAGAAATACTCCAATGCGGTCACATTTGTATTTTACAGTTGAAAAAGGGAAACATGTTTATAGAATGTAAAGAAGAAAAACACAGTCTCTAATTTATTGCCTCTTATATACAATGGAATCTATCTATACTGGGATCTTTTATGTTATGTAGCCACAGCACCACCTGGTGGTGAAAAAAAAGTTACCGCAGGCTAATAACTATTCTCCCCTCCAACGTGGCGCAACTTGATGGCACTGAATCGACAGCGAGGCCATCAGTATGTTCGGTGCGGGCACTTGGCCCTTGAGGGCCTTGGGCACGCCTCTCATACCTTAAGGCCTCTTCTGTCGGCGCACCTTATGAGCCACATCGGAGAGGGGAATATTGTTTTGCCTGCAGTAACTTTTTTTTACCACCAGGTGATGTGGCGCAGCATTCAACCGCAGTGTCAAGACTGTGTGCGGCTACATAACATCAAAGGACCCTGAACTGCTATGGAATCTACCATTTTGTTTTATGCTGATCAACTTTATAAGAAGGGAGGAGACGGGTTTCCTGGTATCTGCCTGGCATATGCAGACGCTCCACCTGCCAGCCACTGTACGCGACAATATTAAACCCTAATCCTAAACCCTAACCGTAAGAACAAAGTCCTTGGTGCACTAAGGTCACTGTAAAGGTCACGCAACACTATTTTAGTATTTAAAACCTGTAATCTGCCTCTACCCTAACCTTGAACCCTAATCCTAAACCATAACACTAACTGCTTTCAATTAATGGAAAGTTTATTTGTTTACAAGGACATACCCTCCCATGAATGTAAGAGCCAAAATCAGGTAAAAAATTCATAATGTTGCGCCTCAGTAAAAAGTAATTCCATTTAAAAGTTAAAAACGTTTGCAAAAGATTGTGTTTAATATTTTTAGATATATTTATATTTTGCTCATTATCAAGTTTAGTTATAATAAAAGATCATATTGAAGAAATTGACCAAATTTTGGTTCTTTCATTTTGTGTAAGGTTTACAATTTTCATAGAGGGTTCACTGATGGTCCAGTGGTTAGGATTCAGAGCTTTCAGCGCTGTGACCTCTGGAAGATGCTGTGCAACCTGTACCCACTTTAATATAACCTTCTTAGATGTGTGTAATTCCAGATATCAGTACCCAGCATATAAATATGTAACTACATTCAACTTTTCAATATAATAAATATTTTTCTACTAATCAGTGGGTGTTTTTTAGGAAACATTTGAAACCCAGGAAACTTCTGCATACCTTTAACAAGAGCCTAAAACCCCTGTTTTTCTGCCTAAAGTCTTTTAAATAGTTCCTAACTTAATAATCCTCTCTGCAGCTCATGAAGACTGTATACTTCTAAGTACAGGGGTTGCGCGCAATTAGTGGCAACATTCTGCATTGACAGGCTTATTTGAAACACTGCACTTCATACTCTGTGTATTCACGAGCTGCATAAGCTACAGAGGGCAGATCCAAACAGGACAAAAATTGTATGATCTTAGTCAGAAAAAGCAGATCTTATAAGCACTTCTTAATAAAATGAAGTACTCAAAAGTAAATAAATATATAGATAAATTATATTCCTAGTGAAAACCAGAAACATTCCATGTCCCTTTAACCATGTTACATTTTGAAAGATATTATATTAAGTAAAAGTTCCTTAAACGTTTTTGAAAAATGCAGAAAAAAGACTGTGAACAAAATGGAGATCTGTCCCTGTCAGCCAGTGGTCAATAATACAGCTGTATTACTTAGTGATAATTGACAGGCAACTAATCCATCTCACTGGCTGACAGAGACAAGCCCCCAAGTCAATTATACATTTAATAATCTGGATGGAACCAGCCAAAATTAAACGATTATTCAGGACTAGGTAATTTATTAAAAAAGAACACTGATGCATATCCAAATACTTTCTTTATAATTTCCTTTAAATCTGTGATGTACTATATATGGTATCAGACAGGACACAATACTATTCTATTCAAGACTAGAGCTTGTTATATTCTTCATGGCTTGAAATCCTACACAGGGGCGGGGCTACCAGTGGTGCAGTGCACAGGGCCCTCCTCTGGGAGGGGGCCCGGTGCTGTGTATTTTTTTTTCTTCTGTAGTGTAGGGATGGATGCTAAGAGGGGTGGGTGCTGTGTCGGGGTGAATGTTGAGAGGGAATGGGTGTTATGTAGAGATAGTATATATATTTCTGTAGTGTAGTGTAGTCTAGGGGTCCCGTCATTGTGGACCTGGAGCTGTGCTGTAGGCAGAGGAGTTAGACACAGGCAGCAGGCAAGGCAAAGGCTGCTATTTTGGGAAGGGGTCCTAAGCAGGGGACTTATTATGGGAACTGGTCTTGGGGAGGGGCACTGAGTACCAGGGGGCTCAACATTTTTTTTTTTGGACTATGCCCCTCTATTCTCTAGCTCCGCCACTGATCCTACAGAATCCTAACATGATATTCATTAATTTAGACCCAAGTTGGGACGCGGTATGGGTTCTAAGCTCCTGTCTCGTATTATATATGTCAATGTCCGTCACTTTTCATCTGACTATGCATTGCCTTCTTTCCAAGGAATAACTATGATAATAACTGTCAGGGCTCCTGTGGAGCACAATGCAAAATTATACCCATTATTTTGCTCATTGTGATTTACTAACGATGATGACTTTGTGATGTTTCTGGTTCTGTTGTGGAGGTGACAGCTGCCTCACAGCCGTAGGAGCAACCAGACAAATTGTAGTTGTGAAGGACAGGGCATATCAGGAAGTGACAGCAACATCTGGGCTTTGTTACAGGGTGACAGCAATTGCATTGTAATTTTTGAAAAGGTGACATTGGAAAGATCCTGATGAGAGCTGATTGTCCCATGTGCACTGAAAACTCATTCCCCACTTAAAAACGACATGATGCCATTTGAAGATGTGGCTGTTCTGCGTGCACCTGCCGCTGGATGAGTCCCTCAAGCGTTCTCATTCACTAATGCACGTCAAGATCACTCATGTTCTCCTAATAGGAATAGCATTAATTCTAGAAGTTACGTCTTTTAATCAACTACCTGGCACCTTGTTACCATGTCGACAGCTTTCTCTTACAAAGTCGGTGGCTAAATATATCCCCTGTGCATGGATTACAAAGGGAAATTCATCATTGTCTGTCCGTCCTTTGATCATATCTAAAGCCACTTAGATACTTCTCCCCTGTACTTCTATAATGAGTGTTGATTTATGGGATTGAGTAATATATCTCCTGCTATCCTTTCATTAGTCCTATTGGAGCGATAAAGGGATATTTTACATGGTTGATTAGACCATAGTCGGTTAATAGACATTATTACACTGCATGCTGTGTAAAAGAGGCCAATTTACTGACATTTATAGTGTACTCGACAGCTATAGATTGATAATTCTATCACTTTGGCAAATCATTGAATGCTTGCTTGATGCCCACATTTATAATGTGAGCAAAGCAGTCAGAAGGAGGTGAGAATAACAAGATGAATTTAGGGAATTTCCTGCAAAGGAATGGTACTTGAAAAACTACCACTATCTACTGTATCTATCTATCTATCTATCTATCTATCTATCTATCTATCTTTAAATTATATATTTATATATATGTATGTATAAAATATATATATAAATATATATATATATATATATATAGTTATATATATATATAAATGTATGTACAAATATATATATATATATATATATATATAAAATATATATATATATATATAGATGAAAATTCTGAGCAGGTAATATGTTTTAACCTATTTTTAGACATTCAAATGACACACATCTTTTAAATATATATATTTTATATATATATATATGTATGTATAAATATATATATATATATATATATATATATATATATATATATATGTATGTACAAATATATATATATATATATATATATATATATATACATAAATATATATATATATTATATATATAGATGAAAAATTCTGAGCAGGTAATATGTTTTAACCTAATTTTTAGACATTCAAATGCACACAATCTTTAAATTTATATATTTATATATATATATATATGTATGTATAAATATATAAATATATATATATATATATATATATATATATGTATGTACAAATATATATATATATATATATATATATATATATATATATTATATATATATATATATATATGGTAATTCTAAGCAGGTAATATGTTTTAACCTATTTTTAGACATTCAAATGCACACAATTGCACTATTTATTTACTCTGTATGATAAAGGGCTTCTATCACTCTTTTGCCCACCATAATTATGTTGTGGTAGATAGCCTTCTCACAATATCTAATGCACAAGCTAGGAACTGGTCCCACACTGATGAGATCCATTGTGGTAGGTTGCATGTCTTGTGCATAATCCATCCTGTGCTATGATTCAAAGCTGTGTAATACAACAAGCATATGCATAAAAGGAGCCTGGTATAAAGTGTTTATTGGATTTAAGAGTGGAAATGCATTGTGGGTTCACTTCCATGTCCCCTCCCTGTTTCCCAGAGTGCCGCGCAATAACTGTATTTCTGTGAATTTTGAGCAGGTGATATGTTTTTTATTTATTTTTAGACATCTAAATGGGTGTCCAAATGCACTATATATATATATATATATATATATATATATATATATATATATATATTTTTTTTTTTTTTTTTTAACTATAGCATTCATTGTGAGGACGGCAGTGATGTTCTTGCTGCACCACAAAATATTCTGCAACTTGCTTTTCCTCAAGACAAATAAAATATTCAGTAGTACTCCATAATGGAGATAAAACTTAAGTGTAGGGAAAACACATAGAGCAACATTCAATTTCAAGCCCACATCGATCGCTGTCTGTGGGTCTGTTGCGGGCTCCCGTTGGTCTCTGATTGCGATGCTATTCAATTGCTCAACCCACAAGTTACTGTCACAAAGCCAAAACCGTAAACCATGCACTGGTTCATAGCAGATCAGGGCAGTAACATGATCACTTAAGTAAGCCCGTAAACTCCCAATTCCAATTAGCCAATAGAAAATGAGACCCTCATTATTACGGCAGTAAAACATGGAGGTTACATGTCAAACAATTAGGTTCGGGTTCAGATATGCGATCAGACTCACAAACCTGCAAAATAAAGAATTATGAAAATGAATACCAATACTGTTCTAGTCCATGTGGGTGGCCTTATATGTATTACTTCATTGATACCCGAGATTGATTTAGCCCCAAGATGAAACATAAAAATAAATGTAATTTCCTGCAGATTTGTGGGCTTGAGAATGTTGTGCAATTAATTCTAATGTCTATCATCGCTTTCCCAGGTATTTACAGCGCAGTAGTGATTTTTTATTTGCATTTACAGTGTTACGAATAGGTGTTTAACCCCCTTGCAGGTCCTTTCGAGCACTTGTATGATTTTCTCCTTCATTTGCCATTTACGGGTGTGAAAACATTTGCAGGCTTGGGGAAATTGAGCAATTGAATAGCGATTTGCGAATTTAGCCATTACAACTCTTGTGAAAGTGAAAGATCAAAGGCTTAGGGAGGCTGTAAGTTATGGGTTTATTCATCTAAATTTTTTCAAGGCTGTAACTCGTATTCGGAGCCCGCAAAAAGACGCTAGTTGAATAGCAAATTAACTTGCGATCTCACTTATGGGCTACCGGATCGCCCAAAACCTCAATTGAATGGGGGCCATATTTAGGAGGCCCCAATTTGCCAGTGCTTTGTCACAGAGTAGTAGAAATGTCTTTGTTGTTGTTTAGTGTCTTCAACCTTTCCCAGCATCGGAGTCTTTTCTAGGGAATCCTGCCGTCTCATGATACGGCCAAAATATTTGAGCTTCAGCCTCATGATCATACCTTCCAGTGAACGTTGGTCTTGATTTCATGTAGTACTGGTTTATTGGATCTTCTTGCAGTCCAGGGGACTCTAAGCAGTCTTCTCCAACACCACAATTCAAAGGCGTCAATTCTTCTCAGGCTTCTTTATGGTCCGACTCTCACATTCGTATGTTACTACAGGGAATACCATAGTTTAAACTATGCAGACCTTTGTTGATAGTTTAATATCTTTACTTTTTACTAGCTTGTCCAAGCTTGCCATAGCTTTCCTCCCCAGAAGCTAACGTCTTTTAATTTTATGACGACAGTCACCATCTGCAGAGAAATGTCTACATGCTGTTATATTTCTGTCTGTAAGTGTACACACTATATGTAGTCTACACTGAGTGATATTTTTTCTTTATGTGATGCAAGGTAAGGTAAGTAGAAATACAACTTGAGGAACAGTGAAATCCAAAAAAGGAAAATGGGTCAGCAGACAGCTTGGTGCCACAGGAGTGAGGATCCCTACTCCGATGAGCTTACAATCTAGAAGGTTGGGGTGTGTTATGGGAGGGTAATATATGGAAGATGGCAGTGAATATGCCAGTATGCTGATGTTAGTGGAGGCACCTATGTGTTACACTGTAGATTGTGTGTGAGAGCATTTTGTTACTGTACATAAAATGTATATATTGTTATTCAGTAAATGACCTCTGAAGACCTGTTCTTGCCCTTTTTTGCCTATTATATTTGGTGCTTGGCTTCATGTGTTTGTTTATCTGTTTGTAATGTGGGAAGATGTCTTGGAAATTGAAACTAAAAGCTAGATACAGCTCTGCATTGTTACAGTAAAGATATTTAACTTACTGCAAATAAGGGAGGTATAAGTTATAGGCAGTAAGGGAACTATGGAAATATGCAGAAATCTTAAGTACAACGATAATATCTCATTATTAAGAACTAGATGTTTGAATTGGGCATTGATCATTAATAAAATTCATATTCACTTCTTAAAAATAAAGCAATTTTTAATAGTACCCTTTTTTACGAAAGATCAGTTTCTGCTTCTACTTTTATCCATCCAAGAAACGGTCCATGGGGGAGGTGGTTTTATCTAGCGGGCAGTGCTGAGTTAAAGTCCTTTGTTGTGCTAAAATCATTTGCTTTGGCAACAATGTTTGTTTGTAGGGGAAGCCTATGAACGTTTGTTTGTCCTTTTGTCTAATGATATTGGGCCCTATTCTATTGCCCAATTCGTAAAATTATACACACTTAAAACCACTCTGAAAATTGATACATATTCTAATAGCTACTCAAAATCTGATTACAAGTTCCCTGCCCACAATCACTACAGGGCCAGCCAAAGACACAAAACTGCCTTAGATCTCCATTGGTTTTAGCACAGCTTGAATAGTACAAGCTCTAAATGATTAAAGTTGCACAAAATTGATATTCTATTAGACCTGTAGCTCTAGCTCGCAAACTAAGTCTACCCCACATCTGAAAAAAGTATAACGTTTCTGTCAAAAATATTATGAGTACTAAAAAGGACTTGCAAGGGCTTTTTCAAACACTTATTAAAGCTGTAACAGCAATTAAACACACAATACTGTACTCCAAAAGCATGGGAAGGCATGGAAAGAATTCATTGCAAAACAGTCTCAAACCCACAAATATGCAATAAAAATATTATTCTTAAATGTTATTTCTGAGAAATATCGATCCCGGGACTCAAGGGTTAATACATATCATGAAACCCACATGGACTAGAACAGATGATCTAATGCATTTTATAGATTGCTTTATTGCCAGCCCAAACAGCAAATATTACGTATTGGCAACAATTAATTGATAGCCTCTGATTGCAGATTACGTGTAACTTCCATGTTTTACTGATTCCTTTACTATTGGCTGTGTCTAAGAAGTAAAATCAACTGAACTGGAAGTTAAAACTCTAACCTTTGAAGGTGAATTTAACTATCAATATTGTTATTATAAATCATTAAACATGAATTTTATTAATGATCATTGCATAATTAAAAAAAACTAGCTCATCATTTTACAGTGGTGAAGAATATTTTTATTTTGTAATTTAAAAAAAAATGTCCAATTGTAAAAATAGGACATCATTGATCTATAATACTATTTTTAAATAGTCAGGCATACCTTGAGAGTGATACGATAATTAAATTGCTTAATGTAACTAAACACATGTAGAACAGGATTTTTGCATTACTGTAGTTCATCCACATGAGGGCACAGTGGTTCTAAATAGCCAAAGTATACACTGATTAAATTATATCTATATGTAAATCTACTGTTAATGTACCTTTCAACAATAGTAAAATATTTGAAAAGGAATTATTTTTTTAAAATGGTTATTAAAGGACTACTATAGTTTGGGAAAATCTTCACATGATTGAAGTATGTAGCAAACTAACAACAGTAGCAGTTATGTAAGTCATAAACAAAAACAGTGTTGTCAAAGAACATATTACATTTCCCTCACTCTCCTTGTGTCATGGGGTATTTTGCCTTGAATTGCTGGGCTGCCTGTAGCTTGAAGGGAAGGGATATATACTACAGCTTACTCTTTGATTTAGTTATATTATGATTATTTAAAGGGATATGTAAGTGAGCTGGATTATGAATGCTTCTGATAGAGGAGAATCAGTAGTGTATGAAAAAATGTTTTGAATGAAAATATCCCAAAATAAACATTAATTAGCTTACCTTGAAGTTAGCAATTTTTTTTGGCATTTGCATTTGATCGTGTACCCTCCTAGAAAACTCCACCTCAATTAGCATAACATTCAAATTCAGAATCAGGATAATATATTGTATCATTCTTCACCTCAGTGGCTTCTGGCATGTGCTCAGTACAAGAACTGCAACAGTTACTTCCTGTGCTCTGTACCAGAAAGGTCAAAATATGTACCTGCTGTATTTCCTATGGATACACTGCTGTATTTCCTGTGTGTACCCGGCTTCTGTAAGCGTCCTGTGGGTTCAAACCACTGGATTTCACTTTTGTGCAAATAACTTTGTAAGTAAACTGAACTTTCCTATATAACACGTTTACATACACTACTAATTTTCCTCTATCAGATGCATTTATAACCCAGCTCACTTGCATATATCTTTAAGGAATCAGAACTTATCAGAATACTTAGTACCTTTTTCACAGATTTCCTTTTAGGAATACAGCCAAAATGCCTACTGCCATTAAAGCAAACTTTAATACAATAGTTATGAGATTTAAGGCTGTGTTTAGTTTAACACTGTTAAAACGGTTTGGACATTGACAGTATCCAGGCATGTTCTGCACAGGAGCATACTATAAATATGATACTAGAATTTTCCTTTAACAATGAAACATACAATAGAAATATAATATAATTGAACAGCTTTTAGAACATGTATACCAAGTTTCTTCAGAATGACAATTGCTGTTAATTTTTAATATTTGAATGGCCTGAACCTCTCTTGATTTATTCAACCATTTTTGTCCATACCTTAAGTTTGTTTTAATACTAAGTGATTTATAGAGTTAAATGTTGTAGTTGTTTTTCTTCATTGACTCATATCAGAGATATTAATTCACTTTGGTAACATAAGCGCACTTATTGTATCACTATCTACACTTATATCATGTGCAAGAAAGTGATAAGTCCTGTCCAAGATGCTTGTTTAGGGCTTCATCTATTCACAAGTATTGCAAGAGGAAGTTTGGCATGTGTATCATACATACTGGCCCTATTCAATTGGCCAAATTGTAATTACTGGAGCCCAAAATGTAGACTGTAAAATTTACTGAAATTCAATTTGCGAGTAACAGGCTCAAATTCCCTGTGGTTGTAAAAAATAGTAACTCCTATCTACTCCTTCAATGTTTCAAGCCTGGAAATGTTACCAGTGCTCATCCATATTCATTTACAACGATTCAACAAGCCCACAATTGCCCTTAAACGCATAAAAGGCAAATGTATCAAAACTTTCTGCCAGTACTAGATAGGACTCGCAAGTGGGTTAAACTCCTGATCATAACACTGTAAAAGCAATATAAACACACTACTGTATTTTAAAATACTGGGAAAGCGAATTAATTGCACAACAGTCTCAAGCTCATAAATCTGCAATAAAAAAAATATTGTTTTTACGTTTTATTTCCAGTCTATATCGATCTCGGGAATAAAGGAGTTAATACATATCAGGCCACCCACATGGACTAGAACTGACAATTTATTAATTTTTATGGATTTCTGCATTGCTGGATTGCGAGTCCGATTAAAGATCGAACTTCTAAACACTAAGGCCCTCATTCAATTGCAATTTGGCCAATTGAATAGGGCTCTAAATAAGCACATAACATATATTTTTTAAAGAAGTTTTTAGTTAGTGAACTTCTATCCAAAAGCAAGATTTTCACTAACTAAAAACTTATTTAAAAAAAATATGTTATGTGCTTATTTAGACACCTATTCAATTGGCCAAATTGCAATTGAATGAGGGCCTAATTGATTGATTTTTAACCTCCAAGGTTTACTGATGTCATGATGACGGTCTCATTTACTATTGGCTCTTTCTAAATTGTAACTTACGGGCTTGCTTAATTGATCATAATCATGCCCTGAATTGCTACATATGGGTTCATGGTTTACGGTTTTAGGCTCTAGCCCTGTAATTGCGGGCTTTAGTCAATTGAATACAGCCAGAATTATAACACATTTCTAACCCGCAGACATGCGGCCTGTATGAAGGTTAGCCAGCATATAAAAGGAAATACAAAAATACACTTTTAAACTATAATCAAAGTATTCAGGCCTAGATGTTTGGGCCTGTTTCTGGAGTCCACGCTTGCTCTCGGTCTGCCTTCAGTCACTCTCCGTTGCTTAGCAACCCATTATAGGAGTTCTAACCATATCACCTCATTGGGAAAAGAGGGCCCTGCACAGTATCCCATCTATAATCCTGTTACAATATATACATTTGCTGTAATTAAAAGGCCACTGTACAATGGAAAAAAAACATGTTCTATAAATTAGGAACCTAAAATTTCACATAAAAAACAATAAATGTTGGTGTGTTTGCTGGTCCCAGGAGGCATCCATGAAACTTTGCTGAAGGCTATGTGTGTGAAAAGGTTGTTTACTTTTCTGCATGGAGTAAGTGTCCAATACCAAAACCTCCACTGAGATAACAACCCCCCTTCCCTCCTTCTCTACCCCTCCCACCACTGATAGATAAGATATCCACACACCCTCAGACTCCATGCTACAAGATTGAACCTTCTACTCACAAGTAGTCTTCAAAGGATTCGTAATATCAAATAAGATATACTGCAACAAGCCCCACTGGAACGGAAACTTTATGTCAATGAGTAGTAGTAGGCTACAGTTGTTTGGAGTGTATGGCGGAGTGGAAGTTAACTACCCCAGGCTATACTAAATTTGTCATTAAAATGACAAGTATGCACATTATGGTAGAAAAAAATACCACTTTAACCTTTTATTTCTGAAATACATTAGAATTATTTTCAAATTTGGCAATCACACATTAGATTAAGCTTCACTTCTCAAAGATTGTATATACAATATTTTATAAAAAAGCTACAAATGCATTTATGTAGCAAACATCAGTGTACATTGTGCTTACAAACGTTTATCTTTTGTGAGAAAAGATCCATTGAACACAGCTGATAGCGCTACCAGTGAAACTCCACCCATATTGAATGCAATCTATACTACCACTAAACTAAAAGAAAGGGGGGGGGGGGTAGGAGAAATCGCACCACTAGTGCAGATTATTCAAAAGGTAAGCTATTGGATACACAATATGTGCAAGTAGAATAATTGAACTCTCACCTTGAATACCCTCAAAAAATATGAAAAGCATTGGTGAGATTGTTCTTGTCGATCTCTGGTGTTATGGTCATCCACTATTGTTTTTATATGTGGACAAAAGTAATGTAGTAAATAATAATGGTGATTCGTGGAAATAGATCATACAAAATCCCATAGATTTAAAGAAGGACTTTATTATACACAATACTATTCCACATAAACAATGAAATAAAAAATGAGAAATAAAAAATTACTATTACGAGTAATGATACAATTGTGGGAGATGTAGTACCCCCAAAAGCTAGTGTGGTTGTCAGGTACAAAGATCCCAGTTATATTGTGATGATAGGATAAACGCGTTTCGTCTACTACCACTAACCTATTATTATTATTCATATTATAACTTTTTATTTATAAAGCTCCAACATTTTCAGTTTCACTGTTTACAAAGTAAAATAAAGCACAATGGGAACAAAAAGTACAGGTGCAGTACAATACTAATGTGATACAAGTCGGTGCAACAGATATTACAAAGCTACCTTTTCCCCAGGAGGTGTGAAAGGCTTAACTCCTGGCGGAGTTTGATTAGCTCATCTGTGTATAGACTTCAAAACACTGGAGCTGAGAAATGGGTGTGGCCTGTTTATGCACTGCTGCTAGCAGCGAGAGAGGCAGGTTTTGTTTGGGGCTTTCAGCCTTGGAAAGAATGTGGCAGCAAACTGTGCAACATTTTTTTAAAGCAGAATGCAGACTCACGGAAGTTAGTTCATTCTAGGAAGGGAAATTAGTTTTCTTCTTAGAAGACCTTACAGTCTAGAAGCCCTTCTCATCAATACACAGTGCAAAATAGCCCAAATCAATTACAATCTGCTCCCAAAGAAGCTATGACAGGAGGAGCTGTAGCCTAAAGGTAGAAACCATCTATTTTCATGGTAATTTCCTCATAAAATATTTACACATTTGATCAGTGAACTGCAAGTATTTGATCCCCTGCTGATTTTGAACGTTTGTCCACAGATCAGTCTTTAATTTTAATGGTAGGTGTATTTTAACAGTGAGAGACAGAATAACAAAAAAAATAAAAAAATAAAAACGCATGTCGAAAAAGTTATAAATTGATTTGCAAGTCAGTGAGGGAAAAAAGTATTTGATCCCCTATCAATCAGCAAGATTTCTGGCTCCATAGTGTCTTTTATACAGGTAACAAGCTGAGATTAGGAGCACTCTCTTAAAGGGAGTGCTTCTAATCTCAGCTCATTACCTGTATAAAAGACACCTATCCATAAAAAGCAATCAAGACCATCGCCAAGCAGCTTGGTGAGAAGGTGACAACAGTTAGTGCGAATATTCAAAAATAGAAGAGACACAAAATAACTGCCAAGCTTCCTCGGTCTGATGCTCCATGCAAGATCTCACCTTGTGGAGTTTCAGTGATCATGAGAATGGTGAGGAATCAGCCCAGAACTACACAGAAGGATCTTGTTAATGATCTCAAGACAGCTGGGACCATAGTCACCAAGAAAACAATTAATAACACACTACGCCGTGAAGGACTGAAATCCTGCAGCGCCTGCAAGGTCCCCCTGCTCAAGAAAGCACATGTACAGGCCCGTCTGAAGTTTGCCAGTGAACATCTGAATGATTCAGAGGAGAACTGGGTGAAAGTGTTGTGGTCAGATGAGACCAAAATCAAGCTCTTTGGCATCAACTCAACTCGCCGTGTTTGGAGGAGGGGGAATGCTGCCTATAACCCCAAGAACAGCAACCCCACCATCCAACATAGAGGTGGAAACATTATGCTTTGGGTGTGTTTTTCTGCTAAGGGGACAGGACAACTGCACCGCATGAAAGGACGATGGACAGCGCCATGTACCGTCAAATATTGGGTGAGAACCTCCTTCCCTCAGCCAGGGCATTGACAATGGGTTGTGGATGGATAATCCAACATGACAATGATCCAAAACACACAGCCAAGACAACAAAGGAGTGGCTCAAGAAGAAGCACATTAAGGTTCTGGAGTGGCCTAGCCAGTTTCTAGACCTTAATCCCATAGAAAATCTGTGGAGGGAGCTGAAGGTTCGAGTTGCCAAACATCATCCTCAAAACCTTAATGACTTGGAGAGGATCTACAAAGAGGAGTAGGACAAAATCCCTCCTGAGATGTGTGCAAACCTGGTGGCCAACTACAAGAAATGTCTGACCTCTGTGATTGCCAACAGGGGTTTTGCCATCAAGTACTAACGGAAGGGGTCATATACTTATTTCCCTCATTGACCTGCAAATCAATTTATAACTTTTTTTACATGCATTTTTCTTGTTTGTTTGTTTTTTTGTTATTTTGTCTCACTGTTAAAATACACCTACCATTAAAATGATAGACTGATCATTTCTTTGTTAGTGGAGAAACGTTAAAAATCAGCAGGGGATCAAATACTTTTTCGCCCCACTGTATATATTTTTTATTTTGTAAAAGCTGGACCCTTATATTGGTCCCTTTAACAAACACATTATCTGGGTTGGTTTGCTTGTTTGCCCAAAAGTTTTAATAAAGAATCGCCATTTCAATAAATAATAGTATTAAATGTTTTTGTATATTTGTTTAACATAATAACGATGACAATTTAATTTTTATTGAATGTTGTTGGGAGCTTAAACATGCTATGTTTAAACTGAAGTATACCATGCTTTATATTATATTATATTTTTATATTATATTTTTCCTTGTTTTAATTTGTCAAATAATGTGTCATTGCTTCTATATATAGTAGACATTTCCCTCCGGACTCTAGTGAATATTTTATGCTGTTTTAATCAATACAGTCAGTAAAGAGATTAAAGACTGGCATTTTATTTACTGTGAGTATCAGAAGCTTTGAGACAGATATAAAAGCATAGCTAAAATCATTAGAAATTAGATGAGAGGAATAAGTATACCTTCATGTGTCTTGTTAAGAGCTGTTTGTTTTGAATAAAGGTTGGTTGATATTAAAAAAAAAAATCTGCCTTTCATAAGTTAAATATGCTTTGCAAAGTAATAGCGTCATAACTGACATTAAATGACTAGTGTAGTTTCAGAAAAACTGCACATGTTTGTGAAGTATGTAACAAACTAACAACATTAGCAGCTGTGTAAGCCATGAACATAAAACCATTTTTTTTTAGAAAATCAACATTTTTGAAAACTGTGTCTATAGAATATTCCATTCTCTCTTCATCTTCATCATTACTTCTAGGTTTATTGCAACATCCAACACTATCAAATACATACACGTATTATATATAGTTGATCTGAACCAGATGGGGAAAACATTTCAGTAACTGGAAGCCTTCAAGTCTGTATCATGGTGCCAGGCTGTTTCATCAGGGGACTTCTTTCATCACTTCCTTATAACTAACAATGGAGAAGAAGTGAGGGAGGAGGGAAGATGGAAAGTTAAATATGCTCAGATGCAGGGGAAGGGAGTAGATTATCAATAATAACTGCAAGCCCTGCTTCTCCAGAAATGTAAACGCCTCTCTCACATACACATCCTTCATCACATGTCATGGATGTCTCCAGAGAGTAGAGGAGACATAAAATTGTATTTATTTCTGTTTGGGTTTTTTTATTAGAAATTACCTTTATGCATTTTCCCTGCCTAATTAGTCTCTACGACATAGCATATAGTGGTCTCTTACCCCAGAAGTTTATGGCTGAAGAAATCTTTCATTTTAGCCCTGTTGTTATCACACTTTGCACTTTTTTCAGTAAATCAAATATTACCAACCTCACTGTTCTGTGCTTGGAAATCTTATGTGATCTTAACCGGCTTTGGTCAAGCACAGCATGACCTTGACTTCATAATATTTGTATTAAGGTGAGATAATCTCACATAATAAATAACCTCACTGAGATGAGATGAATTATATAAAAGGATATTAGCTCAAAAACACAACATCCATACCGAGGAATAGCTCTTAGTACATGACCATGAAATGTAAAGATGATATACATGAAAAAGCTCATGATCTAAGAAATGCTGGGTAAGATAAGTGGATAACATCTTGTGATATACTCTCTGATGAAATACATGCCAGGTCCTCTTATTGCTAACCAGAAGTGTTTGTCTTTCTAATTTCAATGGCCGTGCCAGTATTCTCAAAGGTTTGTTTCTAGCTGAGTTGTCCAAATTCAGTTCTCAATAGCCAATATCACACCAGATTTTCAGGATATCATGTTTAAAAACAGGGGGATCAATCATTAGTTCAATCATTTAGATTTACTCAAAGCCATATCCTGAATATGGTTCCTGATTTTTGAGGACTGTAGTTGGACAAGCCAGGATTATAGTAATGGAACAATTTTGGGATCTATCCTGTTCTGTATGCGCAAGAATTCGCCAGCACTGACAGCTGCAGTGCCAGCAAGTAGCTGCTAGGTTTCAGGGAAGGCCTATAATTATTCCCCCCTCCGACGTGGCGCAACTCAGCGACGCTGAATCGACAGGTAGGCCATCACTATGTCCGGCGCGGGCACTTGGCCCTCGAGGGCCTCGGCCGCGCCTCTCATAGCTCAAGGCCCCTTCTGTCGGTGCGCCTTAAATGCGATGTGCAGCAGTATTACGAAAATCGGCAGCACCACCTAGCGGTTGGTGGGGGCACTGCTGCTGACAATCTTTTGTGTAGAGGAAGAGGAAAATGACCCAATTTTGTTATTTTATGCTACGTCTACATTTTATTTTATGTTCTTGGGCCCTCATTCAATTGCGATTTGGCCAATTGAATAAGGCTCTAAAAAAGCACATAGCATATATTTTTTAAAGAAGTTTTTAGTTAGTGAAAACCTTGCTTTTGGATAGATGTTTACTAGCTAAAAACTACTTTAAAAAAAATATGTTATGTGCTTATTTAGACCCCTATTCAATTGGCCAAATCGCAATTGAATGAGGGCCTTGTTATACTTAGAAATAAAGTTTGCAGTTTTAAATTCACACTGAAAATGTAGCATTAAGTCTTCTATATATATGACACTTATAAGTAACTATTCACTAAACCCCTCTCTCCCTTTTCCCCACTGAGAGATAATATAAATATACCAGCATGTTTACAATCTGGGGGGGAAATTTCTGAAGACAAATGGAGTGGAACGATCCATATATAAAAAAAAGTCTGATAAAATAGGGTTAATTTTCATGATTTATACAGCGGCTCATGTTATTAGTTTATTACATGATTCACAAATGTAAAGTTTTTCCAAAACTACAGTGGTCCTTTAAACATAAGTACTGTAAAGTGTATCCCTATTAGAAAATGGTTGTTTTCATAAATCTTCAGATTTTAGTAGGTTTTTAAGGTTAATTTCCCAGACCCTCCTTTTTGTTAATCTGAATTCTCTTTATATGTATCCTCTTGGTTTTACTTATATTTTTTTGGCATGTGTTTTATAGGATAGATTTAATAAAACATCACATGTAATAGGGACACATTAGATCTTGATTATTATACAAATCAAGGGACATATTCGATTCCAAGCCCGCAACTCGATCATAGACGGCCAAATGTTTGCGAGTGAGTTGCGGGCTCCCATTCGTCTCCTATTGCGATGCTATTCAATTGCTCAGGGCTGCAACTTACGGGACAAACGCCAAAACTGTAAACCATTCACTAATTTGTAGCAGTTTAGGGCGGGAACATGATCAATTCAGCAAAACCGCCCATTTTGAATAAGCCAATAGAAAATGAGACGGTCATTATTACGGCAGTAAAAGATGGAGGTTACATGTCAATCAATTAGATTCGGGGGGCTGATATGCGATCTGACTTGCAAACCCACAAAATAAAGAATTATGAAAATGAATGCCAATATGGTTCTAGTCCATGTGGGTGGCCTGATATGTATTAACTCATTGATACCCGAGACTGATTTAACCCCGAAATGAAACATAAATATAATTTAGCTTTACTGTCGATTTGCGAGCTTGAGACTGTTGTGCAATTAATTATTATGTCTGTCATCACTTTCCACGTTACTTACAGTGCAGTAGTAATTTTTTATTTGCGTTTACAGTGCTACGAATAGGCGTTTAACAGGCGGGTCCTCTCGCGCACTTGTAGGACTTTCTCCTTTCCTTTTACGGGTGTGAAAACATTTCAGGGCTTGGGGAAATTGAGCAATTGAATAGCGATTTGCGATTTTAGACTATGCGAAAGTGACAGACCAAAGGCTTCTGGAGTCTGTATGTTACGAGTTTAGCCATCGCCATTTTTTTAAGCCCGTAACTAGGACGTGGATCGGAGCCCACAAAAAAAGACGCCAATTGAATAGCCAATTAGCTTGCGAGCTCACTTCTGAGCACCTCGATCTCCTGAAACCTCAATTGAATGTGGCTCCAAGTGCTTGTGATAACAGGCAAATTACTAAAGTAATAAACCAGCAATTCATCAAAGTGCTGATCATTCAATCCTCTTATTATTTCTCTGATTTAAGTAACATGCTGTCTTAACGAGATTTTGATTCAAAGAGAATAGTAAAGAAAGTGCAGTCTTGTATTTAATACATAATCTTGATTAATTATAGTAGAAAATAAGCAAACTGTTTAGTTTAGTTTTTGATTTCCAGAGGTGGGAAGAGACTTTGAATATATAGGAGTCTTCAGTCTGCTGTGGGAATGTGGTAGCTAAAATTGCCAGTGATTCCATAAAGATTGATGGAAAGTTGATTAGTTTACAAATACACATCCTCCTGTAAAGCAGCAGTCAGAATCAAATCAGAAAAATAAAACGGAACCCCACAGTAGAAAATAATTACATATAAAGGTTGAAAATGGTTGTATTTTTGTGTTTTGCAATAGTTTTTAGCTATTCCAAAGGCCATATAGAAACAAGTGGCCACAATTATACTCTCACAAAGTTTAAAGGACCACTGTCACTCTCCAAGAATGTGACAATGTCTCACTCTCCAGGAATGGGAAAAATGACACTTTGTGGTTCCTATAATATAGTGCCTTCTTCACTAACGTGTGATAAGATCCCTATAGCATGAAAAATGGCTTCAGTAAATGACTGAGCTTAAATAATAGCTTAAAGTTGTATGGAACTTTCCCCTTTTTAATATTAAATAAACTACTCAAGTATTTGTTTGCATTTTTTAAATTAACAAGTGCTTTAAAGCTCAATTTTCATTTATTCAAACCTTCCAAACAGCCCTGTAAAGGTCTGCACCCACAAATCATGCATACAATGTTTGTATTGGTACTAGATGTACTAGCCACTATACAGACCGTCTCTTAGTGGCATATCAAAAAATGCTGTAGAGAAACAGGCTAGTACTTCTAGTACAAATAGAAACATTGGGTCATATTCTATTAGCTACTTGCAAATGCCTTGAATTTATAAATTTGGTGTTGGGTGTTTTTTTTTAAATGTTTATATAATTCTATTGACTTTTTGCCAAATATGTAGCAATATTAAGAGTGATTTTAAGTGTGTATAAATTTACGAATTGGGCAATTGAATTGGGCCCATTGTGGGGGAAGACCTGTACAGGCACTGTTTGGGAGATTTTAATAAGTGAAAACAGAGCTTATAAGCACTTGCTAATAAAATTATGTTTAGATATGCAAACACCTAGGTAGTTTATTTAATATTAAAGACAGGGAAACTTAACCCATCTCAGTAAAGTGAGTAAAGTCTGTTGCATTTATCATACACAATAACTGGAAAGCAACAACATTTCTCACTTTGCATATAGAAACATCCTGTGTATTCTTTGTATTAAACATCACCTGAGGAAGTTGGAAGGAGACCAACATTCTAGATTCCATCACAGCATATTAACTACCGTATATATATATATATATATATATATATATATATATATATATATATATATATACAGGGTAGAGTCACATTATTATTATTAGGCATGAAACCTCTAAGAACAAACACTCTGCAACCATTATTGGAAAAACACAAGCTGGTGGCAGCAGCGTTATGGTCTGGGGAATGTTTTCCTGGCATTGTCTAGGTCCACTCATACCTCTGGAAGGCACTCTCAACCGATTGGGTTATCTATCCATCCTTGCAGATCAAGTACACCAATACATGTTGACTGTCTTCCCTGGAGCAGATGGGATCTTCCTGTAGGTTAATGCAACATGTTATAATACCAGAACTGTCCAGGAGTGGTTGAGGAGCCTGATGAAGACTTCCAAGTACTTCCCTGCCATCCAAATTCAATGGATTTGATCCCCATCGAGCACTTGTGGGACCACCTTGATCGCCATATTCAACATATGGATCCTCCACCACGCACTCTTCAGCAGCTGTCGGATGCAACGCAGTCTGCAGGCCTCCAGATACCCTTGCCAACCTTCCAGCACCTTATTGACCCTATAATGTCGTCTAGCTGCTGTCCGTACTGCACACAGCAGTTATTCATATTGGTTGGTGGTAATGATAATGTGACTCAAATGTGCATATATATATATATATATATATATATATATATATTCATATAAATATTCATTTCTTTATAGATTATACTATATTGTGACATTTACACCTCTATTGTGCTATCCTGAAGACATGGGCTATGGCCTCTATGGCATGGGGAATCCAGTTTTCAAACACCACCACATGCCGCTCTGTGTCAGTGAATGTAGCTAAAAAAATGCATTTCCAAATCAATCTTAAGTTACCTCAGGCAAATCAGTAGACGCCTCGGCTCTATTGCAAATGCATTTGTAATGGGCTTGTGGTCTGCAAGCTGGCCAGGCAAAGGTTGCTGAATGTTCAGGACACACAATACCTTTCCCTTAATATTTAAAGATAGCCGTGATAGTGCTGACTGTAAGCATTTTTTATGGTAATAGATAGATAGAGATGGATGGATGGATATATAGAAAGATATGGATGAATGGATGGCTAGATAGATAGATAGATAGATAGATACATAGATAGATAGATAGAGATGGATGGATGATAGATAGAAATATATCGATGGGAGAATGGATGGATGGATGGATGGATAGAGATGGATGGATGGATAGATGGATAGAGATGGATGGATAGATAGAAAGATATGGATGGATGGATGGATAGATAGATATAGATGGATGAATAGATAGATAGATAGATAGATAGATAGATAATTTGGCCCAAATGCAATGGCGGACGTTTGCCAGAAGGGGGGAGCAAATTAAATGTCAAATGCTTTAAAAATATTCAATGGCGGAACCTTCATCAGAGAGGACGAGCAAATGATAGTTTATTTATTTATTTTTTACATTTTGGAGAGAGAGAGAGAGCTTCCGAACCTTGCATGGGCTAATATTGACGCCTGTTATTTGGGGAATGTTTGCCTTTAGAGGTGAGAGGACATTGCAATAACTTTCTATTTAAAATCTCAATTTCATTGATGTAAATCAGGGCTGTCCAAGTCCGGTCCTGTTGAGCCCTACACAGGCCTGTATTTACGGATATCCTTTCTGTGCACAGGTGAGTCAATCAGGATGACTGAAGAAACAATTCACTTGCCTGTATGCAGCAGGGATATAATCAAATCCTGGCATGTTTCAGGCTCTCCAGGACCAAACTTGCCCACCCATGATGTAAATCATCATTTACATATTGCTTTAAAGGGCTATTTACCTCACTATAAGTGCTCCTCATGATGTGAAAGAGCCCACGATTATATGTTAAAATGATCTATTGCTTCATTTAAATTACACTAATAAAAATCTGCAGTCTTAGGTCTGTTTACAAACACACTCCTGATTGTTCCATGATTAACGACATCTGCAGACACCGAGCAGTGTAGACCTGTGAACACAAGATTTATAGTTTTTCACTAAACTTCAGGAGGGGAAATTAACCCCCAACTATACTCTTTAGCTGATCCCAGCAGTCATTTATCTGCACAGATGAATTAGGGATGGGTTGACTTTCTTTCTGCTTATGCTCTCTGCATGCAGCTCTTGCTGTGAAGCTCTTTTGGGGAATGTCAGAGTCTCATGTAAACAGGCACTTCATTTATATTTTTTCTGTGAAAAAGGCATTTATTTAAAAACATCTTAAAGTTTGTTTAACATGTTTGTAGCAGAAAAAACAAGTTGTGCTGAATTTACTGGCCCTTTAAGCAATGTTACATTTTAATTGGTATAAATAAAAATTAACTTGCCACTACAGGTAAGCAAAGGTATACATTGTGTTTGCATCGTTTAGTCATATCCGACTCTCTGTGACTTCATGGACCATAACACCCTTGGTATTCATGGCAGAGATACTGGTGTGGGTTGCCAGTTCCTTCTCCAGTGGGCCACAGCATACAGCTCCTTATAATCCTAGGCAGTCTCACATCCAAGTACTGAAATTGAATCCAGGTCGCAGCAGTGCAAAGCACCAAATCTTAACCACTGGACAGTGGAACCCAAGGTATACATTATTAAACCTTTTACCTTTTAATTTATCAAAACACTTTTCTACATTTTTACAGGGAAACATCCACAAAAAAAGAGAAATATAGAAATAACAAGTCTTTATTTCAACTGTGTAAGCTGCAACATATGGTACTAATGTGACACTTTATAAACAGTCAAATACATTTATGGTATTCATGGCAGCCTGAGATAAGGTTATCATCAGGCTAAATCATCCCATACTGCCCACACCAGATGGATGTTTTGCTCCCTATCTGTAGTGACATCTCTTTTTCTATGCTAAACAAACTATACGCATTCATTAGGCAGCATCGCCACCAATTAATTTTGGGAAAGGGGAAACTGAATAGCATTTGTTTGCAACAAGTTTAATTTGACTAAACATTTAACTTGCATATAACTTCATGCATACATTGACACTATTAGTTTTTCAACCTCTCTGCAAAAAATTGTTTAAAAAAATTATACTAAACATTTAGGGCCTTATTAAATTAGCCCTCTTAGTTCTCTCGGTCCTCACAAAAGGCAGTTTTTTTGCTGTTTGCGAGGACCGAATTCCCTATAAGTCCCTCGCAGCCATGAAAAATGGCCAAGAATAAGCTCCGAGAGAGTCACACGCAGCCTTAAATCTATGAGGTGAATTTCGCACCTCGGAACAATCCCGACGGCACAAAAAAGTGCCAGCAAGGGCTCCTAAAGCCTCTATGTGCTGCCTCGGTGCAGCCAGAGACAGCTGTGTGATGCTCCCCCCCTGCTCCCTATACATATCCCCATGATGCAGGGGTCCCTATCGGGACCCCTGCAGCCCCCTCACATTAACCCCTTGCAGCGGGGGTCCACGATCGGCATAGATCAGGCCCCCTCTGCATTTAAAAGTTTTAAATTCCATGCCACAGCTCCTTAAAGGACCCGCGGCACACTATCAGCAATCCCGGCCGGGGCACCTAAAATTAACCCCCCTCTATGCTGAGGGTCCCCTTCGGGACCCTTAAAGTGTCCCCACATTAACCCCTTGCTGCAGGAGTCCATAGGGACCCCCGCAACCCCCCCCACATTAACCTCTTGCAGCCGCACCGATCGTGACCCCGCTGCATTTAAAATTTTAAATTTCCCGCCTTGCGTGTCCTTAAAAGACCTTAAAGGTCCTGAAAGGTCTCAAACTAAAAAAAAATAACCCCAGGCAACTAAAATTAACCCCATAACTCATAGGGGTCAATACAGACACCCATAAGCACTTAATTAACACTGTCACTCATGGGGGTCAAGGGGGTCAATACAGACCCCCATAAGCACTTAATTAACCCTATAACTCATGGGGGTCAATACAGACCCCCATAAGCCTCTATTTAACCACAACAGTCTCATAGTGTAATATTATCCCTTATTGCGCTGTTACAACACTAACATTAACCACATGAGTGCCATGACGGTCCTCAAGGACCATCATGACACTAAGTACAAACACTACACTGCACTATACCCCCCAATAAACCATTACATCTACACTAACCCCCCTCTAGGCTAATCTATTAACACCTACACTACCTACCTACCCCCTAATAACCCCCCCACCCCTCTAATGACAGAAGAAATAAAACTAACAAAAAATAAAAAAATCTACATTACAGAAAATAAAAAAAACCTAAGACACAAAAAATAAAAAATCTACATTACAGAAAATAAAAGAACCTGTCACAAAAAATAAAAAAAGGAACATTACAGAAAATAAAAAAAATGCATTACAACCCCCCACCCCCCCACTACAGAAAAAAATATATATTACACACCTGAAAAGGAAAGACATACACAATACAATACATACAATACATACAATACAAATAAACTAAACTACAATACCCCCTATCTAACATACAATCTATTTAATAAACAATAAATGCTAACTATCTAAAATACATCTCCCAATCTATCTACTATACAATAAATCCTAACTATCTAAAATACATCCCCCTAACTATCTAATATACAATAAATCCTATCTACATACAGAAACCCTAATTCTACTCACCTTTCCAGCATGTCCCCATCCTTCTTTACTTCTCCGGTGCGCCCCCTGTTAAAAAAAACACATTACATTAATACAACATATAGACACAAAATAATATAACATAATAACATAATATACATAATAATAACATAATATACATTCAACTTACCTCCGGCCTCCTCCTCTTCTGCCCCGGCTGGACCCTGGAACAATCCACGCTCTAAAAAAAAACTAAAAGGGGTCCGCACTCTCAGATCTCCCCAATGCTAATGAGCCTCCTAGAGCCTTTTCCGGAAGTAAATAGGCAATGGTGCCTTCTGATTGGCTAAAATGGACCCCTGCAGCAAGGGGTTAATGTGGGGACACTTCGGGGGTCCCGATGGGGACCCCAGCATAGAGGGGAATTAATTTTAGGTGCCGGGGGTGTAGTTGGAGTACCCCCACGGCAGGGCTTATTTGTGGGACTGCCGCGGAGGTCCCGTTTAAGACCCCCTCAGCAATTGATGAGGTGTGGGAGCCTGCGAGGTCATCTCGCAGGCTGTCACTCCTCATGTACATTTTCTCTGTGTTGATACGGACGGCCGTGCTGCGTAGCTCACACGTTGCTCGCAGCAGGGCTAATTTAATAGCGCTGTAACTTTGAGAAATTTGCAACACGTAGGATTTAAGTAGAAGCCTCTTATATACAAGGCTGGAATTTAATAAGGCTGTTAACTTGCATATAACTTCATGCATACATTGACACTATTAGTTTTTCACAGCCTCTCTGCAAAAAATAGTTTGGAAAAAGTCAGGTTCTAACAGCTAAAAGCAACGCAAACAGTTCAAAAATTATACAAAAGGATGCACCAAAAGGTTTATGAATAAAATTGCATAAAATAAACTTGTTTTTCTCAGATTTATGTTTATAAGAAGCCCTTTTTGTGATAGGTTTTACAATTGTCCCAGTACAAACAGGAAACGTGTCTGCTGTTCTGCTGAGCTTGCAGACACTCTCCTTATCCAATGTGCAGGTTTTCCTTTTATAAAAAACAACTTTGTGTATGTGAGAATATTTTTTTTATCTACTTCTACATTTAATTTTACTCTCTTGCTATAGGCTATTCTTAGCAGCCAGCAATATTTACTATGCCTAAATAACTTTTGAATTTGTTAAAAAGATCAAATACAATGTTGTTATATTTATGGATTTATTTCTGTGCTTCTACTGACTTTATAGGACCTTGAAAGGCATATGTCTAAGCTTGTATTTTAATATGTCAGTTGTTTAGGAAGTGTAAAAGTTGTTTTAGATCCTCTTTCAACTTTAAATAATGTAATGATACATTGTTAACTATTTTATTTCTAATATAAGATGTAATTAAAAAGTTTTCATTATGCAGAAATTGTGATAAACATTGGAAATGTATTGGCAAAAACTGCCTTAAAGTATAGTTAAGGTTGCAGTGCAGGTGCCACTTAAGGCTGGAAAAACGCAGAGGTTTTTCTGATGAAATATTCATGACATCATCTATGACATTAGGTGACATCATTCATGACATCACATGTGATATAAATAATGGCATCACTCATGACATTACATATAATATGAAAAAAGGTTTGCTTACTATAATAACTTCTCAGTCTCCTGTGTTTTTCCAACCTTAAGTTGCCTCATCCTGCACTGTAACCATAACTATACTTTAATGTGGATAGAGATATAGATAGATAGATAGATAGATAGATAGATAGAGAAATAGATAGATAAATAGATAGATAGATAGATAGATATAGATAATCCAGTGGTAAAATACATCTTTTTTCACTTTCTAATGTTTATTAGAAGAATCGTAGTTAGATACAAAAATTTTATATTATGAGTATACAAAAAGGAAACAACAAATTTTCTCAGTTAATGTGAATAATCCAATAAAAATCAGACGACTATTAATATAATCATATTTCTTTTATTTTCCTTCAATGACTATCACATATATAGTTGTGAGCGTACGAGTTGTTGCTAACGCTGCGGGCTCGCGTAGCGAGCCCGCGGCCCTCGCGTAGCGAGGGCCGCGGCTCGCGCAGCGAGCCGAGGCCCTCGCGAAGCGAGGGCACTGCCCGAGGGTCTCAGTTGCTGGCATGGAGCGCCGAAGGCGCTCCATGCCAGCAACTGAGGACCCTCGCGAAGCGAGGGCCTCAGTTGCTGGCATGGAGCGCCGTAGGCGCTCCATGCCAGCACCTGAGGACCTCGCAAAGCGAGGGCCGCAGTTGCTGGCATGGAGCGCCGAAGGCGCTCCTTGCCAGCAACTGCGACCCTCGCAAACTTCACGTCGCAACCCAAACAGTACGACACACACATTACGACACTCGCAAACAACATACGACACACGTTCACACACATTACGGACTCGCAACACTCGGACGCAACTCGCGAACATTACAAAATGTCAAACACAATACATACACACACCACATACATAAAAAACTTACCTACACCAAGAGGGAGCACCCAGCACCTCAAAAATACAACTTACACCTCGATTTTACTTCAAATAAAACAGTTTAGAGACTAAAAAAAAAACGAAGCGAGAGAAAAAATGGCCGCCGAACAAAACGAAAACGAGGCTACAGCACTCTAAACTCGCAAAACACCACAAGAAACTCGCAAAACACCACAAAACACCTACGGATATTCCGATAGAAACGTATAACACACATTACTCGCCATTTCTCGCCAATGCGGAAGTACACGACTACGCTAACGGTTTGGTCTCGCGCACGCACAGTGTTACACTGCACACATTCAGCACGCTTACACAGCAGATCCACACCACTAATGCTGCAGCAACATCAAAACACATTCACAGCTCTTCCACACAATGCTTTAAAATAGGTAAAGTATATTCATTTATTAATGTATTATATATTTCATTATTACACACTAAACAGCATTAGCTACCTTACAATTTCATTGCCGTCATTTTTTGACGGGCAATTCTCTAGTCACATATATAGTTGTGAGCGTACGAGTTGTTGCTAACGCTGCGGGCTCGCGTAGCGAGCCCGCGGCCCTCGCGAAGCGAGGGCACTGCCCGAGGGTCTCAGTTGCTGCAAGGAGCGCCGAAGGCGCTCCTTGCCAGCAACTGAGACCCTCGGGCAGTGCCCTCGCGAAGCACTATAGACCCTCGGGCAGTGCCCTCGCGAAGCACTATGTATTATATATTTCATTATTACACACTAAACAGCATTAGCTACCTTACAATTTCATTGCCGTCATTTTTTGACGGGCAATTCTCTAGTCACATATATAGTTGTGAGCGTACGAGTTGTTGCTAACGCTGCGGGCTCGCGCAGCGAGCCGAGGCCCTCGCGAAGCGAGGGCACTGCCCGAGGGTCTCAGTTGCTGGCATGGAGCGCCGAAGGCGCTCCATGCCAGCAACTGAGGACCCTCGCGAAGCGAGGGCCTCAGTTGCTGGCATGGAGCGCCGTAGGCGCTCCATGCCAGCACCTGAGGACCTCGCAAAGCGAGGGCCGCAGTTGCTGGCATGGAGCGCCGAAGGCGCTCCTTGCCAGCAACTGCGACCCTCGCAAACTTCACGTCGCAACCCAAACAGTACGACACACACATTACGACACTCGCAAACAACATACGACACACGTTCACACACATTACGGACTCACAACACTCGGACGCAACTCGCGAACATTACAAAATGTCAAACACAATACATACACACACCACATACATAAAAAACTTACCTACACCAAGAGGGAGCACCCAGCACCTCAAAAATACAACTTACACCTCGATTTTACTTCAAATAAAACAGTTTAGAGACTAAAAAAAAAACGAAGCGAGAGAAAAAATGGCCGCCGAACAAAACGAAAACGAGGCTACAGCACTCTAAACTCGCAAAACACCACAAGAAACTCGCAAAACACCACAAAACACCTACGGATATTCCGATAGAAACGTATAACACACATTACTCGCCATTTCTCGCCAATGCGGAAGTACACGACTACGCTAACGGTTTGGTCTCGCGCACGCACAGTGTTACACTGCACACATTCAGCACGCTTACACAGCAGATCCACACCACTAATGCTGCAGCAACATCAAAACACATTCACAGCTCTTCCACACAATGCTTTAAAATAGGTAAAGTATATTCATTTATTAATGTATTATATATTTCATTATTACACACTAAACAGCATTAGCTACCTTACAATTTCATTGCCGTCATTTTTTGACGGGCAATTCTCTAGTATGTAATAGTATCAAGGTAAACTTCAACCAAGTTGGGTGATATGGTAGTTTAAAGTTTAAAGGCATAAAAAAGGAAGATAGAAAAAAAAAAACATATTAAAGGGTGTCTGAAACTTTTTCAGAACGGTGTATCATTTTAAAGTAATGAGCTTTCCATGAATGAAGACACCGGTGGTCATTTAATAGTATTCAACATATTCGCAGCATTAAGCCCCATCCATTTGGCCAAATCGCTATTACTTGAACCCGTAATGTAGCTTCTAAATGTTACAGATATTCAATTGGCTACATTTAGCTACTTGCATTCCAATTGCGAGTCACCTGCCCACAGTCACTGCGGCCCAGCCAAAGATGTAACTCCGTCCTATCTCCTCCATTGATTTTTCATCCCACAAAAGTTAACATTGCTAAAGATGCAAAATCGATATTCAATTACAAAAGTTCAAGTAGATCGCAAATTAAATCTGACCCTTTAACTCGAAAATGTATCAAACAATATTAGTACTAGATAGGACTTGCAAGGGGGTTATACACTAGTTCTGACAACTTCAGCAGCTATTAAACACACTCTACTGTACTTTATAAAACTGGGAAATTAATAAAAGACATTAGAATTAATTGCACAATGGTATCAAGCTCGCAAATCTGCAAAGAAAAATTATTGTTTTTAACTTTTATTTCCATGTTATATCGATCCCGTGAATCAAGGGGTTAATACATATCATGAACCTGCATGGACTAGAACAGTTGCTTTAATGATTATTTCTTTATTTCTACATTACTGGATTGCAAATCCAATCACACATTTTACTTCTAACCACTAATTAATTGTAGTATAAACTCCATGTTTTACTGACGTCATGATGACGGTCTCATTTACCATTAGCTGTGTCTAAGAAGTTTTGCGAGTGTTTAATAAGTAAATTACGAGTATGTTTAAACATTGTCAGATCTTATGATCATGCCCCCTTAAATCCTACTTACGAGTGCATGGTTTGTGTGTGGAGGGTGTGAGAGGGTGGCTAGTTAGAGACAATTGAATACATCTAAATGTTTAGTAAAAATGTGACCCGTGGGCCAAAATATTGGGTTACAGGCAATTATGAGCTTGCAATTGAGTGGAGTCCATTGTTTTAGGTGTTATATTGATTGAACCAAGTTAATACTTTCCAATGTATGATTAATATGAATGATTAATTATACCATGTAATTAATAAACATTTTGGTATTAATCTTCCCCTTTCATATACGGTTAAAAATAAAATATAGAGATTGAGGCGTGACTTTATAATTTAATACATTTTTGTCATGTAATTCAAAGCAACATCTAACTCATTTGTACTGTTATCTTTCTGTTTATGTATTATTGTTTATATTTATTGTTTATGATCTGTGTGTATAAAAAGGCAATAAAATATTTTTTTAAATCTTTATTGAAAAACTAACATAGAAACGTTATTTTCCCATCATCCTGAATGTGCTACTCACTTAGGCCCTCATTCAATTGCAATTTGGCCAATTGAATAGGGGTCTAAATAAGCACATAACATATTTTTTTTAAAGAAGTTTTTAGTTAGTAAAAATGTATCCAAAAGCAAGGTTTTCACTAACTAAAAACGTATTTAAAAAAATATGTTATGTGCTTATTTAGACCCCTATTCAATTGGCCAAATCGCAATTGAATGAGGCCCATATTTATTAGCGTCCCAATCTTTGGCGGCAAACTATAATAAAAGTACTCTTATATAAAGTGACTATTATGATTAAGTACTAGCAAGAGTAGGACAATCACAAATGTGGGTCCATTCAGTATAAGCCAATAGGATCCTGTGTTAGGAAGGAACAAACAAGTACAAAAGAAAGCCTTTTTTATTAAACAAAAAGCATATTGCCAAGTTGTTTATCTTACTGTAGACATTAACATACTAGGGGCCTCATTCAATTACGATTTGGCCATATGAATAGGGCTCTATATAAGCACATAGCATATCTGTTTTACAGAAGTTTTTAGTTAGTGAAGACCTTGCTTTTGGATAAAAGTTCACTAACTAAAAACTTCTGTAAAAAAATATGCTATGTGCTTATATAGAGCCCTATTCAATTGGCCAAATCACAATTGAATGAGGCCCTAGGTGTTTTGATTTAAAGCTCAGAAAGGACCCTCAGTTTTTTTGCAATGTGTTCAAATTTGTTTTTGCCTTGTAACCCTTTTATATTGCCAGGCAATATTTTGGCATTTTAAAAATAAAGGATATATAAATGTTGTCCTGCTTGTAACATCAAAGGCTCGGTAGTGTTCGCATCAGTATCAGAAGGTAAACAGACTCTTTTCACTGAGTGGTAATTATTTTTAATGCAGCAGTGTCAACTTTTACAGCACTCAATATGTTTATCTTACCTGAAGTTAAGCTGCACTAGCCACTCTGAGGTCCTGCATAGACCATAAATGACGATCTTCACTGCACTAGCAAAATGTGACCTTTTTTTTAGATTAGTATGTCTGAAGAAAGTAAAGTGCTAACTTGTTTTTGTTGCAGCAAGCAAAGTGCATGAGTGTTTGCAAGGTGCTTGTGATTTTGATCCTTTTTAGAAAGTGCAGGGTCAAGAAAACTCCAAATTGCAGTGAGTGATATTTTACTGTGTGTTATAAAAACTCTTATAAAATAGTGAATTATGCATCCATTTTAAAATGTTTTTTTCAGTAGATTTTCAGTGCCCTATGGTCCACAGCATGCCAGGTACACCTGTCAGCCATTGCTTCAATGGCTTTATCTATCCATCTCCTAATCTGTCGTCCCCTTCTTCGTCTGACTTCAATCTTTCTCAGAATCAGTGTTCTCTAGGGAATCCTGTTTTCTGAGCTTTAGCCTCATGATCAAACCTTCCGGTGCACAGTTTGTCTTGATTTCCTGTAGTATTGATTGGATCTTCTTGCAGTCCATGGGACTCTAAGCAGTTTTCTGAAACACCACAATTCAAAGGCGTCAATTCTACGGCGCTCAGATTTCTTCATGGTCCAACTCTCACCTGCGTATGTTACTACTTACCAGCAAATACATGTTCCATTTTAGACAGCATAACCTCATATGCCCTTTTTAGTTAAAATTAAAAATCCAGCCCTTTTTTAAACATATCTATTAAGTCTGTTGTCACAACCTGCATTGGTAGTGAGTTTCATAACTTCAATGAACAATGGAGGTTGGATTTCAAAGTCATAGGGGTTTGAACCATAAGTTACAGCCTTGCATCAGCGATCATGTTCAAGCCCCCAAATGCTACTGTCGATAGTATGGTTTTCGACTGACGCCTAACTTATTGCCGTTGGGGGGCATGTTTCTCTGTATGTGTTTGTATAAATCACTTCACAGGCTCCTTCTTCTATAGAAATACATTTAATGTCGCTAGCCTCTCCTAACAGCAAAATTCCTCCATTCCCCAGTAACCTTGTTTCTCTTCTCTGAACATTTGTATAGCAAGTGAGGAGAACATAAAAACCAAAGTTGGTTAATACAATGTAAAAAGTTAAAAAATACCTAAACCAGATGACATACAATGTCCCCTCTCTGTTCAAACTAATTACAAATGTTCAACATGTATTTGGAAAATACAAAAAATTAGATTTTAAATGAAATGATGATAATTTACAAATAAGCTAAACTAAATTCTCTGCTGCGTTTTTATGTTCTCTTTAATGCAAAAGACATTTTATATGCCACCCCCACCCCTTAGAGCATATGCAATATTTTCAATTGGAAATAGCATATATTGATGCACAGTAATGCCTTGTGAATATCTCACAAAATTAGACTAGAATATCATAAAGCCATTTTTATTTAGAAAATATATATCTTTATATCTCTACTGGTCTATTGCAGCATCCATAATACTTTGGTGAAGGTTAGATATGTGTGCCCCTTCTGGATCGCTACCTTGTTATGGTGAAGGGGCTTGTGTACTCAAATGAAGCTGTGAGCTATACCATGTAGGGTCTGCCAAGATTGGCAGGTCATGGCAGAGAGGTCAGTCAAATCTTGGACCACTGAAGAAGGAACTAGCAACCCACTCCAATATCTTTGCCATGAAAACCATATGGATAAGCACAGCCAGCGTGCGTCCAAATGGTCACCAAGAGTCAGACACGACTAAAGGACTGAACAACAACAAATATGTGTGAGGTGAATTTACATCTCTTCAGGAACAGGACTTAGTGTCAGCAAATTAGAAACCTATGACCATGGTAGGAAGAATGCATTCTCAAGAGTAATTGTAATGGTATAATAAATCCTCATCTTCTCTCTCCACCACTTTCTTAGGCATTTAAGATAAGCACAACCCTCAGGTTGCAAGCTAGCAAGTGCTAAACCAATACATAAATTAAGATTTTCACTAGAATGCTTCTGTGTTCACGTGTTACACAATTGCTTATGTCAGTTTGTTAAAATACTTATCAAACGTGAAATTAGAATGGCCCTTGAAGAACCCATAACCATGGCCGGATTACCCATTACGCCAACAAGGCAGCCGCCTAAGGCTGCTTCCCTGTGAGGGGCACCACTTTTAAAAAAATGGTTCCTAGCTAAAAAAAAATTAAATGCTGCAGTTCATATATTGGCTACTAGGAGGTAACCACCTTGAAAAAGAGAATTACAACAGGAAAAGGAACTTAAATGCACAGAAAAGGCAAAAATTGGTCTATGCATACCTTGCATAATCACTCACAGGGGCTCCTCCACTTCACTGCCCAGGGGCTCCAAAAAGATAGATCGGGCCCTGCCCAACCCCCAAAAGTGACATGTTCTTTTTAATAACCAAGTTCCAAAACTGACAACTAACCTAAATGCGTTTTATAATGCAATACAGAGTACTGTGAAGAGTTAATAGTGAAATGATTCATGATTTTTAAGAGCATCAACTAAGTATTAGTATAGCACTATGTATTATATATTTCATTATTACACACTAAACAGCATTAGCTACCTTACAATTTCATTGCCGTCATTTTTTGACGGGCAATTCTCTAGTCACATATATAGTTGTGAGCGTACGAGTTGTTGCTAACGCTGCGGCTCGCGCAGCGAGCCGAGGCCCTCGCTTCGCGAGGGCACTGCCCGAGGGTCTCAGTTGCTGGCATGGAGCGCCGAAGGCGCTCCTTGCCAGCAACTGAGACCCTCGGGCAGTGCCCTCGCTTCGCGAGGGCACTGCCCGAGGGTCTCAGTTGCTGGCATGGAGCGCCGAAGGCGCTCCATGCCAGCAACTGAGGACCCTCGCGAAGCGAGGGCCTCAGTTGCTGGCATGGAGCGCCGTAGGCGCTCCATGCCAGCACCTGAGGACCTCGCAAAGCGAGGGCCGCAGTTGCTGGCATGGAGCGCCGAAGGCGCTCCTTGCCAGCAACTGCGACCCTCGCAAACTTCACGTCGCAACCCAAACAGTACGACACACACATTACGACACTCGCAAACAACATACGACACACGTTCACAACACATTACGGACTCACAACACTCGGACGCAACTCGCGAACATTACAAAATGTCAAACACAATACATACACACACCACATACATAAAAAACTTACCTACACCAAGAGGGAGCACCCAGCACCTCAAAAATACAACTTACACCTCGATTTTACTTCAAATAAAACAGTTTAGAGACTAAAAAAAAAACGAAGCGAGAGAAAAAATGGCCGCCGAACAAAACGAAAACGAGGCTACAGCACTCTAAACTCGCAAAACACCACAAGAAACTCGCAAAACACCACAAAACACCTACGGATATTCCGATAGAAACGTATAACACACATTACTCGCCATTTCTCGCCAATGCGGAAGTACACGACTACGCTAACGGTTTGGTCTCGCGCACGCACAGTGTTACACTGCACACATTCAGCACGCTTACACAGCAGATCCACACCACTAATGCTGCAGCAACATCAAAACACATTCACAGCTCTTCCACACAATGCTTTAAAATAGGTAAAGTATATTCATTTATTAATGTATTATATATTTCATTATTACACACTTAACAGCATTAGCTACCTTACAATTTCATTGCCGTCATTTTTTGACGGGCAATTCTCTAGTATGTAATAGTATCAAGGTAAACTTCAACCAAGTTGGGTGATATGGTAGTTTAAAGTTTAAAGGCATAAAAAAGGAAGATAGAAAAAAAAAACATATTAAAGGGTGTCTGAAACTTTTTCAGAACGGTGTATCATTTTAAAGTAATGAGCTTTCCATGAATGAAGACACCGGTGGTCATTTAATAGTATTCAACATATTCGCAGCATTAAGCCCCATCCATTTGGCCAAATCGCTATTACTTGAACCCGTAATGTAGCTTCTAAATGTTACAGATATTCAATTGGCTACATTTAGCTACTTGCATTCCAATTGCGAGTCACCTGCCCACAGTCACTGCGGCCCAGCCAAAGATGTAACTCCGTCCTATCTCCTCCATTGATTTTTCATCCCACAAAAGTTAACATTGCTAAAGATGCAAAATCGATATTCAATTACAAAAGTTCAAGTAGATCGCAAATTAAATCTGACCCTTTAACTCGAAAATGTATCAAACAATATTAGTACTAGATAGGACTTGCAAGGGGGTTATACACTAGTTCTGACAACTTCAGCAGCTATTAAACACACTCTACTGTACTTTATAAAACTGGGAAATTAATAAAAGACATTAGAATTAATTGCACAATGGTATCAAGCTCGCAAATCTGCAAAGAAAAATTATTGTTTTTAACTTTTATTTCCATGTTATATCGATCCCGTGAATCAAGGGGTTAATACATATCATGAACCTGCATGGACTAGAACAGTTGCTTTAATGATTATTTCTTTATTTCTACATTACTGGATTGCAAATCCAATCACACATTTTACTTCTAACCACTAATTAATTGTAGTATAAACTCCATGTTTTACTGACGTCATGATGACGGTCTCATTTACCATTAGCTGTGTCTAAGAAGTTTTGCGAGTGTTTAATAAGTAAATTACGAGTATGTTTAAACATTGTCAGATCTTATGATCATGCCCCCTTAAATCCTACTTACGAGTGCATGGTTTGTGTGTGGAGGGTGTGAGAGGGTGGCTAGTTAGAGACAATTGAATACATCTAAATGTTTAGTAAAAATGTGACCCGTGGGCCAAAATATTGGGTTACAGGCAATTATGAGCTTGCAATTGAGTGGAGTCCATTGTTTTAGGTGTTATATTGATTGAACCAAGTTAATACTTTCCAATGTATGATTAATATGAATGATTAATTATACCATGTAATTAATAAACATTTTGGTATTAATCTTCCCCTTTCATATACGGTTAAAAATAAAATATAGAGATTGAGGCGTGACTTTATAATTTAATACATTTTTGTCATGTAATTCAAAGCAACATCTAACTCATTTGTACTGTTATCTTTCTGTTTATGTATTATTGTTTATATTTATTGTTTATGATCTGTGTGTATAAAAAGGCAATAAAATATTTTTTTAAATCTTTATTGAAAAACTAACATAGAAACGTTATTTTCCCATCATCCTGAATGTGCTACTCACTTAGGCCCTCATTCAATTGCAATTTGGCCAATTGAATAGGGGTCTAAATAAGCACATAACATATTTTTTTTAAAGAAGTTTTTAGTTAGTAAAAATGTATCCAAAAGCAAGGTTTTCACTAACTAAAAACGTATTTAAAAAAATATGTTATGTGCTTATTTAGACCCCTATTCAATTGGCCAAATCGCAATTGAATGAGGCCCATATTTATTAGCGTCCCAATCTTTGGCGGCAAACTATAATAAAAGTACTCTTATATAAAGTGACTATTATGATTAAGTACTAGCAAGAGTAGGACAATCACAAATGTGGGTCCATTCAGTATAAGCCAATAGGATCCTGTGTTAGGAAGGAACAAACAAGTACAAAAGAAAGCCTTTTTTATTAAACAAAAAGCATATTGCCAAGTTGTTTATCTTACTGTAGACATTAACATACTAGGGGCCTCATTCAATTACGATTTGGCCATATGAATAGGGCTCTATATAAGCACATAGCATATCTGTTTTACAGAAGTTTTTAGTTAGTGAAGACCTTGCTTTTGGATAAAAGTTCACTAACTAAAAACTTCTGTAAAAAAATATGCTATGTGCTTATATAGAGCCCTATTCAATTGGCCAAATCACAATTGAATGAGGCCCTAGGTGTTTTGATTTAAAGCTCAGAAAGGACCCTCAGTTTTTTTGCAATGTGTTCAAATTTGTTTTTGCCTTGTAACCCTTTTATATTGCCAGGCAATATTTTGGCATTTTAAAAATAAAGGATATATAAATGTTGTCCTGCTTGTAACATCAAAGGCTCGGTAGTGTTCGCATCAGTATCAGAAGGTAAACAGACTCTTTTCACTGAGTGGTAATTATTTTTAATGCAGCAGTGTCAACTTTTACAGCACTCAATATGTTTATCTTACCTGAAGTTAAGCTGCACTAGCCACTCTGAGGTCCTGCATAGACCATAAATGACGATCTTCACTGCACTAGCAAAATGTGACCTTTTTTTTAGATTAGTATGTCTGAAGAAAGTAAAGTGCTAACTTGTTTTTGTTGCAGCAAGCAAAGTGCATGAGTGTTTGCAAGGTGCTTGTGATTTTGATCCTTTTTAGAAAGTGCAGGGTCAAGAAAACTCCAAATTGCAGTGAGTGATATTTTACTGTGTGTTATAAAAACTCTTATAAAATAGTGAATTATGCATCCATTTTAAAATGTTTTTTTCAGTAGATTTTCAGTGCCCTATGGTCCACAGCATGCCAGGTACACCTGTCAGCCATTGCTTCAATGGCTTTATCTATCCATCTCCTAATCTGTCGTCCCCTTCTTCGTCTGACTTCAATCTTTCTCAGAATCAGTGTTCTCTAGGGAATCCTGTTTTCTGAGCTTTAGCCTCATGATCAAACCTTCCGGTGCACAGTTTGTCTTGATTTCCTGTAGTATTGATTGGATCTTCTTGCAGTCCATGGGACTCTAAGCAGTTTTCTGAAACACCACAATTCAAAGGCGTCAATTCTACGGCGCTCAGATTTCTTCATGGTCCAACTCTCACCTGCGTATGTTACTACTTACCAGCAAATACATGTTCCATTTTAGACAGCATAACCTCATATGCCCTTTTTAGTTAAAATTAAAAATCCAGCCCTTTTTTAAACATATCTATTAAGTCTGTTGTCACAACCTGCATTGGTAGTGAGTTTCATAACTTCAATGAACAATGGAGGTTGGATTTCAAAGTCATAGGGGTTTGAACCATAAGTTACAGCCTTGCATCAGCGATCATGTTCAAGCCCCCAAATGCTACTGTCGATAGTATGGTTTTCGACTGACGCCTAACTTATTGCCGTTGGGGGGCATGTTTCTCTGTATGTGTTTGTATAAATCACTTCACAGGCTCCTTCTTCTATAGAAATACATTTAATGTCGCTAGCCTCTCCTAACAGCAAAATTCCTCCATTCCCCAGTAACCTTGTTTCTCTTCTCTGAACATTTGTATAGCAAGTGAGGAGAACATAAAAACCAAAGTTGGTTAATACAATGTAAAAAGTTAAAAAATACCTAAACCAGATGACATACAATGTCCCCTCTCTGTTCAAACTAATTACAAATGTTCAACATGTATTTGGAAAATACAAAAAATTAGATTTTAAATGAAATGATGATAATTTACAAATAAGCTAAACTAAATTCTCTGCTGCGTTTTTATGTTCTCTTTAATGCAAAAGACATTTTATATGCCACCCCCACCCCTTAGAGCATATGCAATATTTTCAATTGGAAATAGCATATATTGATGCACAGTAATGCCTTGTGAATATCTCACAAAATTAGACTAGAATATCATAAAGCCATTTTTATTTAGAAAATATATATCTTTATATCTCTACTGGTCTATTGCAGCATCCATAATACTTTGGTGAAGGTTAGATATGTGTGCCCCTTCTGGATCGCTACCTTGTTATGGTGAAGGGGCTTGTGTACTCAAATGAAGCTGTGAGCTATACCATGTAGGGTCTGCCAAGATTGGCAGGTCATGGCAGAGAGGTCAGTCAAATCTTGGACCACTGAAGAAGGAACTAGCAACCCACTCCAATATCTTTGCCATGAAAACCATATGGATAAGCACAGCCAGCGTGCGTCCAAATGGTCACCAAGAGTCAGACACGACTAAAGGACTGAACAACAACAAATATGTGTGAGGTGAATTTACATCTCTTCAGGAACAGGACTTAGTGTCAGCAAATTAGAAACCTATGACCATGGTAGGAAGAATGCATTCTCAAGAGTAATTGTAATGGTATAATAAATCCTCATCTTCTCTCTCCACCACTTTCTTAGGCATTTAAGATAAGCACAACCCTCAGGTTGCAAGCTAGCAAGTGCTAAACCAATACATAAATTAAGATTTTCACTAGAATGCTTCTGTGTTCACGTGTTACACAATTGCTTATGTCAGTTTGTTAAAATACTTATCAAACGTGAAATTAGAATGGCCCTTGAAGAACCCATAACCATGGCCGGATTACCCATTACGCCAACAAGGCAGCCGCCTAAGGCTGCTTCCCTGTGAGGGGCACCACTTTTAAAAAAATGGTTCCTAGCTAAAAAAAAATTAAATGCTGCAGTTCATATATTGGCTACTAGGAGGTAACCACCTTGAAAAAGAGAATTACAACAGGAAAAGGAACTTAAATGCACAGAAAAGGCAAAAATTGGTCTATGCATACCTTGCATAATCACTCACAGGGGCTCCTCCACTTCACTGCCCAGGGGCTCCAAAAAGATAGATCGGGCCCTGCCCAACCCCCAAAAGTGACATGTTCTTTTTAATAACCAAGTTCCAAAACTGACAACTAACCTAAATGCGTTTTATAATGCAATACAGAGTACTGTGAAGAGTTAATAGTGAAATGATTCATGATTTTTAAGAGCATCAACTAAAAGAGCTGCTCTTGACAATCACTTGAGTTTCTCATGTGCACTTCCCATTAGCAACACCTTGCACATCAATGGCGTATAGAAATAGGCATTATATTTCATACCAACTGAATGCATTAACAGGAGCTTCTGAGCATATTTTTAATATGAGCTGAAGGGCTCAAATAAACCTGTGTCTGGAAGATAAAGGACAATCTCAGAATAAGGATATTACAGAGTGGGAAGTTATAACCCGATAATGGAAAGCATTTAGAAGTTCATCTCACATTTTCCAAAAATAATATGTTTGGATATGGAAAAGTGATTGCAGTTACACACAAAACATGTACAAACCCGACAACATTGGAAATATATGTTTGAAAATTTTAGTCTAAGAGCATAAATAGAAGACAAAAATAATAAAGCTAGTTTTTAATTTTAAGAAATGTATGATATTTTGGTGAAGATTATGGGTTTGAGGTGGCTTTTAGATTTTTGGAGAGCAGGGCTTGCATTTATTGTTGCTTCTAGGCATGTACATGCAAAATTTTCCAACCTCCATCTTGCCTCCCCCAGACCCCATCCCTCTACTGAGAGATAAACACATCCCTCCGGCTTCAAACTCAAAAGTATTCAAACAAGGCAGGATAGATAAACATATTTTTCTAATTTTTAGATTTTTTTTTCTACAAATTTTATTAGGTTCCTAGCTTAAACGGCTGCTAATGTTGTTTATTTGTTACATACTTCAAAAAGTACCTTTTGGAATAAACTACAAGGGGTTTTAAAAGTCTCACAGCAGAGGTAAAACTTAAAACTGGAAATCAGTATTAATGAGTATTTGATTAATTAAACATTACTAAATAATTTTTAGGTCTTCTGATCCACCCAGTAATCATGGACTGATATCTCTTTCTAATGGGGTGATTTGTTATCAATACATTAAATTTCTTTATTTGATTTATATATGTGTTCCATATAAGAATATTTACAGGATAAATCTCTGAACATTATAAATGCTACAAATTTACTTTTATAAAGTAAAAATGTAAAAAGTTCAATAAGACAAGATTTACTATAAACAATGCAATTTTATTAATAACGTTCAGTTGATAAGTACTTGTTATTACATATCCATTTAAACTATACAGTACTTGGTGTCTCCTCTGTGTTTCTTTTATGCATTTACCAAAGCTGCAAAATAATGTTTATTATAAAAGCACTTTAGGTATGAGTAGCCCAAGGGCATATACTGTTTTGTTTTTTGAATGATATTTAACCCATAATTAAGTGTCACCAAACGCAAAGAGCAAACACTTAATATCTATCATTGGTATCCATAGTAACTGCATTAAGCAAATCAATGGTGGTGTGTCACTGAGAAGGGAGGGCATACCTCCCCTCTCTCTATCCTTCTCTCCTTCCCTGTCTCCTTCCTCTCTTTTCTTTTCCTCTCCTCTCTCTTTTTCTTTTTATCCCCAATTATTCCCTTCTTTTTTTCTTCTTTCTCTCCATCATCCACATTATTGTAAACAGTTCCAAAGTAACAAGGTGAACATAAGGAGGCAGCAGACACTTAACTCCATTTACAGTACCTCAGGACTATCAACTCTGAGTTTTAAGTGCATTGGTTTGGCACTGTACAGTTAATATATCTTGCCAGATTCCTCACTGTGCTTTTTTCTGATGGAGTGGGCCCCAGGAATCGGAGAAGACGTCTATGGCAGCTAGTTCAACTTTTCTTCCTTTTGCTTGTGTGATGCTTATTTTTTACTTCTATTTTTAATGGGCAGTCTAGAGGCAAATATGACTTTGCCTCTGGCTAGGACACTTGGATAACCTCAGTTGGAAGAGTATAGGGTCCAGAGGAAAGGCTATTTTGCTTGAATCTCTCATCGCCCGATGCCATGATTCCAGACCACCATGAACCTGGAAGGACTTGAGGTGATAGCAGTTATGGTGGTCTTAGTTCTGTTTGTGAAGGTTCTGGAACAATTTGGGCTTTTTGAACCTGTCGGTGTAGAAGGTAAAATAAACAACATGCTTTTTAAGTACTTTACATAATTACTGTACTTGATTGAACAATTAATAGATTTCTGGAATATAGAAATGTTATGGATAATCCATGCTGATAATAATTGTATTGATTGACTTTATAGTCAAGGGTATATTTACCAAATGTTCTATTTTAACTTCACCTGGGATTTAATAAAATATAACTTTTTATGTTATTTTATTGTGATCTAACTATCTAAAACTTCCCAGAGATATGCTTCCAAAACAACATAGCAAAATATATTTAAGAAGTACAAATCTTAAAATAAATCTCTTAGTTTTATTTTATGGCAATTTAAAATTGTTTTAGATCAAACAACTTTAAAGGGACTGATTTCTATATTTGATGTCAAAACAAGTGACAATTAGAGCATAGTGTGTCCACTGCACAGATAATGCAGCAGCTTTAATTAAGTCATCTCGTTCCCTGCTGTTGACTAAATTGTTTTATTGTTAGGAGTTTGTATAATTATTTGTTGTACTTAATATAAATGTCTAATTAGCTGTGGAGTCAGAAACTACATTGCCTAATTATGCAATGTTCAAAAGAAAAATATTTTTTGCACAAAGAAACTGGAACAGAAAAGTTTTGGATGACATTTAAAAAAAAAGTTTTAAATTACAGTGTTCCATAAAAGTTTTGAAAGTAAATACAAATTGGAGCTTAATGTGGTTATTAGATAACGAAGTTTTGTCGTGTTGGTATTGATAGGATACATGCTACATATTAGTATTTAAAATTGTATGTACTATTAAAATTCTAGTAATTTAACCAATTGTGTATGTCAGAACAGATTTACAGCCTTATTAAATTGCAATTCGGTAAATTTAATAGGGCTCTATATAAGCACAGAGTATATTTTATTTACAGAAGTTTTTAGTTAGTGAAGACCTTGCTTTTGGATAGAAGTTCACTAACTAAAAACTTCTGTAAAAAAAATATGCTGTGTGCTTAAATAGAGCCCTATTCAATTTACCGAATCGCAATTTAATAAGGCTGATGATGCTCTGGGAATTGTGGCACGCTTTGTCATTTTAGCAGCTTAGTACGAATACCATATTTATTACTTCTACTTTGGAAGGCTGTTCCATTTACAGAAAGGGTAGTAGATCTGAGGAACAGCCTTCCAGTGGAAGTGATTGCACATGGAACATAAGCATGCTTGGGAAATTCATAAATCCATCCTGAGGTTTAATTACGGTAGATAGAGTGAGTGGATTAGATGGTGCGTTGCTTCTTAACGTCTGTATTTCTTAAAGGGATAATGAAGTCTCATATAAATACGATGCTCTTTTGGAGATAATTAATAAATGTATTTCAGTTCCTAACTCCCTTGACATTGCAGCTAAACAAATAAAAAAATGTCAACTCTCAGTATATTTTCTACTTTCTGATCCATTTTGCCCAATATTAAATCCAGTTCTTCAACAGCGCATATTGTGAATTAAGGATTTCAGTGGTGCATTAACTTCACCATTCTATTTAATTATTACTAAAGAGAGATGGAATGTTTTAAGCAAAGTTTAATCGATATCACATTATCATATTGTATAGGACTGACGGGAATAGCTTATATAATAGAGATACAAACTCCAGCAAGAGCAGATTCTGTCCTCACCTCCTGTCTGCTCTGTTAAAGTATTAATGAAGAGTTCAGGCCTGAGCTGTAATGTATCATAGAGAGAGGCCCATGGCCACAAGCCTCCCAAGACAGGCAGGATCAATGCTCCTTGTTCCCTTCAAATAACATCAGGATCATGAATTCCCAGTCACACTTCTTTGAAGACCGTGTTACTGTGACCTCAGTTTTTTATACTGGTTTTGTTAAGATGCTCAATATTCAGTCTTCTTTTTGAAATGGAGCTTCTGACATCTCAGAACAAATTTGTTTTCTTATGAATTATAAGGTTTGAAACTGTGTCCCACCTTTGCTTCTGGAAAAATCCTTTCTGAACTGACCCTTGGAGAAACATTTGTCAACATGGTCAGAAAGAATCAGTCCAGAGTGAATTTTTGCTTTGCTTTTACTGAAGAGTTTCTTCAGAGCGTGAAGAGTCCAAGTTAACTTTGGCTTCAAATTGAATTGTATGGTGCCGCCCCCTGTTATTCATGTTTTATGCTTGGGAATGATTTTCATTTCAGTAATATTACGTTTTTTAACTACTGAAAAGGTATAATTTTTCATTAGTATTTGGATTGTAAGTTTGCGAGTTTTCAATATTGCATGGCGCTTTGGGGAAAGCACTTGGGCCACTGGATTCTAAGCTCAAAGACCATCCTTTGCAATGTGTTAATACTGCTATTGTTTTTGTCTTGATTGATTGTGACCCCTGTATAGCGCTACAGAATATGTTGGCGCTTTTCAAATAAATGATAATAAAAGTAATAATTATCAGGTGCGCTATCAAAAATGAATAACACTTCTGGTGAAGGCTGAATCAACACTACATAAACATAGGCCTTCTGAGCATACTTATAGTCCAATTAAATTCCCATAACGTTTAAAAATGTAGCTTGCAAGACTTACAGCTTTTACATTGGCCTCTTAAACCAGCGTGCTGACGACCTGCGGGGTAGGAGCAAGAAAACCCTACGGATCCTAAGAATTCGACTTGTGAGCTCGCAAATCCTTTGATCTGTCAAGCCTGTAACCGATAAGTTCCAATTGCGCTATTAAATTGCATCAAAATCACTTGTGTTCAACCCCGTAACTCACAAATGGAGCCAACAACCCAATGAGTGCTAGAGAGAACCCGCAAGGGGGGTAAAGTCCAATCCGTAGCACTGTAAATGCAAATATACACACACTACTATACTTTTATTAAAAGGGAAAGTGATGTTAGGTCTTAGAATTAATAGCACAACATTCACAAGCTCAAACATCAGCCAAATAAAATACTTTATTTTATGTTTATTTTACGTGTTATACTGATCTCTGCAATCAATGTGTTAATACATATAATGGAAATCGCATGTAATAGAATATCATATTTACAGCTTTATCATAATTGCATCATAACTGGAATATGGGTCCGATTGTAACTCGTAATTGAACCCTATAGGACTTTGAAATCCAACCTCCATTTTTCAGTGACGTAATTCTGACGATCTCTTTCCATTGGCTGCATCTAAATCCGTAATTATGAGTTTGACTAATTGATCACGTTCACGGCTGCACATTCAACGACCGAGCCCGTAACTCGCAGCATGTTCTAATTTAATAGCACCGTAAATCTGCAAATTTTCAAGCTCGCAGACGTTGAGGGTCTCACGTTGCACATACGAGCTTTGAATTTAATGTGGTTAATAGTAAGCTCAGATTTAGGAGGTTATTTACTAATCTATAGCAAGGTTATGAAGAGCTGGAATGGCATGTCTCCCCATAGGAAATAGAGCACTGATATGCACATCACAGCTCTGACAATGCTTAGTAAATAACCCCCAATCTGAAATTTAGAAGATTCAGGAGTTGTTTGCTAATAGTGTGGGGTATGCAAGCGTAGCCTTCCAATGGAAATTATAGTGAAGAATATATTATAAGAGTTGTTTAATAGCTTATCACAGCAGCTTGGTCTTGTTCCAGTTTCATTTAGATTCACCAAACTTTATTCTAAAGCACAAGCATGGCAGATATGATTACCAGAGCAGGATTTACATCTAGGGTGCACCAAGAAAAAGATTCATCAGGTCCCCGACATCACAAAAACGTATTTTAATATTAAGATCTGTATTTATTAATCCATAAAACACTAAATATGTTCCTCTACCATTGCAGCTCTCCCTCTCATGCACAAATATTCCCTTATTGTTACTCACATCTAGCCTGAAACTTCACTGGGCCATAATATCCTATAATGGAGACTCTCACATGAGTTACCCTTCCCAGAAGACTGAGTGACTGCCTGAAGAGATAACACAGTTTCACATGAGATCATGGCTATTTTGATTGTAGTTGATATCATTGATATAGATTCTCACATCTAGCCTAAATTTCCCTGGGTCATACTACATCACAATGTTGTGTAGTCGTTAAGTTGTGTCCGACTCTGTGACCCTGTGAACCGCAGTACGCCAGGCACATCTGTCCATCAAGCTCATGCTCATTACTTCAAGGACACGAAATATTTGAGCTTTAGTCTCATGATCAAACCTTCTAGTGAACAGTTTGGCTTGATTTCCTCCAGTATTGAGTGACTGGATCTTCTTGTAGTCCAAGGGATTCTAAGCAGTTTTCCCCAACACTACAATTCCAAGGTGTCAATAGAGACGCTCAAATCAGTTACTCTCCCCAGCAGACTGAGTGGCTGACATTAGGGAGTCATGCTTACCCGTAGTTTAAACCACTGAGAAAATTGTATTTATTTATTTAAAATGGTCTTTCTACTGAGCGGTTTTGCTTCTTCAAACTCCCCACAGGAAATCAGATAACATTTCTGATAAACTGTAATAAATCCTTACCCATAGAGAGGGACAAGTGATAGTCTGCAGACTTTTCAAGTGGCTGAAGTTGTTCAGTTGCTAAATGAAGCTATTTTCAAAGTAGGCTTTCAACTGGTATTTCTTAAATAATTAACATGTACAAACAAATGATATTTTCACTGGAACCATTTATTTGTCCCTTTAATTTCTACCGGTGGAGCATATAACAATTAATCGAGGAACATAAATAGAAAACCATTACAGAGCATTAAAGCTATTCTTTTATAATCAGGAACTTTGGTTTCAGGAAGCACAAAAAGTAACTGGTATTAAACTACCATAAATTGTCTTGTGTGCCCTATATCCTGGCTCCTATAGTTTTGCATTAAAGAGGCACTGTACTGTACAGCTTTCAAACCTTTGAAATAGTAAATTAACAATTTTCAATTTCTTGTGATTTTTACATAGTTGATTTTTTTGTCTAGAAACTTTTCTCTGAAAATACCTGGTTTTCTCCTCATTATTAAGTTGGACTTCCAACCCTTCTGTTACAAATTGATTAGCATTGTGGCTGAGTGTACTATCACTTTCTTGCTGCAGAGTATAAGAAAACGTGTGGCAAAGAGGGTAGGATTTTTAACTGTTATTTATGTGTAAGATCGATCTCGCGACTCAAGGAGTTAACACATATCATTAAACCCACATGGACTAGAACAGATGCTCTAATGCATTTTATAGTTTGCTAGATTGCTTCATTGCAAGTCCAATCTGCAAATATTACTTATTAGCTCTCATTAATTTGTAGCCAGCGTTTACTACTGGCTGTGTCTAAGAAGTAAATTACGGGCTTGCTTAAATATTACAAGATCATATAATCACACCCCCTGAAATCAGATTTAAAAATACAGCTTTTATGTGTGGAGGCTGAAAGACATAGGTTGTGGGCTGGAGTCAATAGAATACATCCATTGAGAGAAAAAAACACCTGCAGCCAATATTACTGGTTAGAGTCAATTAATAAAATATGGTCCTGTGTGGGAGTTTTGCTGCACATTTTTGTTACTCCAAGTCATGAAAAGGCCACTGAATGGACCAGCCAAAGAATGGATCCCACTGGTTACATCCTCTCCTCTGCTCTAAAAACATACCTAAAAATGCGCCCATGTGTAGTTCCTACAGTGGTATTGCTGGAAATAAAATATTAAGAATGGACGCTGTGTTTTTTTTTTACATGGACTATGTGTTTTTTTTAAAGTTTTATTTGCCTTTCTTATTTTGCATAGGACAAAATAGATTTTCACTGTAAATAATAAATAATATATTCACAATGCTCCCCAAGATATCATCAGAGAATTTCAGCTATTTTAAAGGGTGGCTATGTAAGACAGAGCCCTATTAAGTTGCATGCACTGATATGAGGCTGACTGAGGAGAGGGGACCTGCAAGGTTAATTTCAGCCAAGAAAACACAAATTTAAAAGTAGGATTTCTTGCATTAGATTTAGTTTTCTTAATATTATAAGGAGGGAAAAGCTAGATCAACCAATGAATGTATCCCACCAGTTAGGTCTTCTCCTATTTGGCTTTCTGTGTATCAGTGGTAGGGATTCCCCTGGAAGGAGGCTTGCATTAGGTTCTATGGAGAGCAGTAAGCTTCACAATGGGCTTTCCAGACATGTCAGTGTAAACAATAACTGGATCAAGCTACACATAACTGGATCAAGCTACACATAAAAAATACATACCAACATAAGCCATGTACAATCAGAAAAACAGGCTGTTAGCCACACAATGTCCAAAACACGCAGACAAATTAGGTATTCACTGGAGATGATGGTCTCCAGACCCTAGACAATCCAAAAAGGGGAAAGCATAATTATCAGAGGAGTAACACCAGGTTGGAAGCAACAATGCCCAGGGAAGGCATGTCCATCTTGTACTGGCCCAGGTAAGGGATTCCCTAGGGGAAGACCAAATTAGGCTCCTTTGAAGAAAGAGAAACAGGCATCACAGAACTTTATTACGGCTTCTCCTACATCAGATCATCACACTCATATACCTATGTGGAGTGTTTTCTCCTTATTAAATGACACAAGATATATAATATCACCTATTTGGATATATTCTGGTTTGGAATTGTTTTTCTGTTTTCAAGTTGTCTTGTAGGCATCTACTAGTCATCCACCTTTGTGTGTAGGACTTATAAGTGTGTAATAAATTAATTTAGATTTTTCATGCATGTGGGTCCATTCTGTCCTTCTCCCTTTCTATTGTATTTGCTCCATTCTGTCCATTACTGTATGACACCTCTTTTTCTGTGCACAGCTAGTTATTATTGTAGTACAAAGAGCAGGATGAAAAGTCTGTGTCTATGCAATAAAATCTAAATTGTTCTTACCTGACTTCAGTTAACAAAAGTCACATACAAAATGTCACAAATGTATATATATATATATTCAACTTTATAGTAAGTACTTTATGAAACAAATAAGCTGGACAAATAATATTTTACTTTAAAATTGTGGAGTAGGAGTTTCTATCCCTCTCAGTGAATTCAATTCTTAAAATAATTTTACAGACCGAACCTACGGCTGCTTTGAACAAAGAGAGCACAAGCCTCTATGGAGTCAGCAGATGTAGGTTCCATATATTCAATCATTTTTAGAGTATAGTTAAATAGGTGGAGAGAAAATCTCCATCTAGAACCCATTAACTTACAAGTTATATAATAATATATACATATATTAGAGTAAAATCCAATAGTCCTTTGTAGTATGGGCATTTTCACTGAGAAATCAATAAAGTAAAAAATTGTGTTCACATGTGTCACTGACGGACCTACAGCTACAACTCTGTGTAGTGAGCAAAAGAAAAAAAGAGTTAACCCTTACCACATCTATCTGTGCAGAGCATGGAATGCTGGAGTCACCAAAACAACTCAGTTATGGGTTCACTGCTCAGTGCATTCCTGAGTTCAGGGGAAAACTGCTATTAATCACTGGCTTCACCAAATGTCTCAGGTTGTCTGTTCGTGCAACAGCCACTCGGCAGGATATAGTGTGTTTTAAACAGACGTAAAACTTTAGATTTTTTAGCTGTCATTAGTATAATTAAAAAAATAGATCATTTTAACATACAATCTTGTGCTCTTTCACACCATGCAGAACACTTCCAGTACGGTAGATGACCCTTTAAGCTAGGACCTATTCTGACTGTACTACAACCTCCAGACATGATAACTAAATTCTAGAATGCATACTGTGATTAGCAATAAGGCAAGGTCATTGAGAACAGCTCTTAAATATCCATCAATGTTCTTTTCTCTGCACTCACAAAATTATTTTGATCTCTATTGATTGTTTTGATTTTCCTGCCTAAGCCTCATCTATTTTAAAACTCAGATAATGTATATGAAAACCCCCCACATATTTATAGGTCTGTGTGAAGATCTGTTGTTTGTAAGATTGGTTCTTGTGAATGTCATTTTTCAATAAGGTAATAGCACTTCACTGATAGTTTGATGAATGGATCTAGCTGGAGGTCTTAGAAGTGTTTAGCTCTATAATGAGATAAGTGAGTTTGCTGCTGTAAATCAGCAGTGGGTACTATCTTTATTTCAGTTAGAATTCCCGTGTTATGGAATAAAAGTCAGTGTGCTCTGAAAAAGTAAATATAACAGGATGTATGAAAAAAATAGCATTGCTATTTTTGTTTTGTTTCAGGCATTTGAGTAGGGATATTGTGACATGCATCAAAACTTAACAAACATTAAAGATCCACTGTAGTTTAGGAAAAATGTCCTCTGATGAGTCACTGCTGTCTGCAGTGACGAAACGTGCGTCGGGTCGCGTTCATGTGAAGTCACTAAGTCTGACAGCACTGGGATGAGACCTGTCAATTAGCACTTCTCATTTATGCAATATCTTATGATAACATTAAATGCAGAGTAGGTTAGCACATGGTAATATTTAACGGGGCAATTTTCCCTGTAGTGAGGTATGACCCTATAACAACTATTTGTGAAGAGTTTCCTCAAATTAAATATCCAACAAGTGAATCTTCCCCTCTCTGAGCTATGATCAGATAATAATTGACTAGGTTAATGCTTCTCTAAATCATAGTAGGAATTTTTTTTTGTTACCCTTTTTGAGTTTATGTGAACTAAACACTGTTACAATATATTGTAGCTTATACATTTAAACTAGTACAGTATCATGATATGAAGATATTAGTTACACATAAGCACTGAATCAAATCATTAACAAGGTCTCAATATATTAATTATCTGAGTATCCCAACTATATATATGAGGTAATTTATTTGCTGTCTTAAACTATATATAAAGTTTGTCGCCAATTGATATTTTCATTTGGGTAAAAAAATGTTTATTGATATTTCATTTTTATTTGGTTCTTTGTAGTTTTTAAGAATTATACAATAAATGTTATATTTTAAAATCACAGTGGTTTAACATTTTAGTCCCTAAAAGTGTACTTTAATAGTTGTGCCTTTTCTTTTTTCTGAATACTGAGTAATGCAATTACACTTTGGGTCAATTATAAAAATAGGCTATTTCCTTGAAATCTGTAAGGTGATGAGAAAAATAAACCCAGGGAGTTTATGACCCCTCCACCTATGATCAGCTATGAGCTGGGTTTCCCCCAGGATCCCCCCTCAATACCCAGGCAGCCATTGTTTCTCCCCCCACCCCCGTGCTATGGGGGCCCATTACCCCCCGTAACCATTAGTTATTATGGTTAGTTGGTGTGAAAGCTACTTCAAAGAGGGACTCCATTACTTTAATTATTCTTTTTCAGAGCAATGTTTCTTTTTAGGCAAATACCCCTTCCATGGGCCAGAGGTGAGGAGCAAGGGTTTTCAAACAAGAAAGAAGAGGACAGATTTCTTCTTAATATATTAGGGGCATTTTGAGCAATCGGATGGCATTTCTCAGAGTTTAGGTGTGATGTGAATGTACTTATTCTTAAGGTAGCCATGGAATGGAGCCCAATTTCCTCAAGAAACATAGTGACAGTACTGTCTGCTTCCCTGTCTGACCATACTGCTAACATGGGGGGATTTAGTAAGTATCTCAAGTGGCTGAGATGTGTATCACTGTATTTACTATGTACTGTTTCCTACAGGGAAATAATTGAGATCACAGGTGTTCACACCTCATGCTTAGTAAATTCCCACCATGCTTTCTGGAGCATCAGCTGAGCCTTCACACACGATCCTCTAGATTTACTGAGCTTTGCAGGGGCTACAAAACAGCCTTAATTTTAAGATGTGTATTTCCTATGGGGAGCATTGTCATTGTAGCACTTCATAACCCTTGCAAAGGATTATTGAATGTACCACAGTATCTAATGAGATTGTCTGGAGATCTAACCTTCAGAATCCTGTCTGCAGAATGATGAGACAGGGAAGGAAAAGCAATGCTTCATGGGAAAACTGGGAATCTGTAAGATATTCAAAAGCACTAAGTAAAAGTATTTTTTTATTTTTAATTCATATGTTGTCTATGCAGTATTATGATTTTCCATGTTAGTAATTAAAGCTTTATATTTAACTAGCGACTTGCCCGTCAAAAATTATGGCAATAAAAAGTGAAGCCTGGCAATGCTGTTTGCCACACAATGGGAGCCTCTCTCCCTCTACTTTACTGGCCTCACAATTAACGCCTTTGACACTCATCACTGGCCTCGCCTTTGGTGCTCATTGCGAGCCCCCCCACCTCTCCCACCGTCTACTTTACTGGCCTCGCAATGAGCGCCTTTGGCACTCATCGCGGGCCTCGCAATGAGCGCCTTTGGAGCTCATTGGGAGTCTCTCCCCCTGTCTACTTCCTCCCTTGTGTCTCATTTCCCCCTCCTCTTCCTCTCTTGTGTCTCATTTCCCCCCTCCTCTCCCTCCCTTGTATCTCCTCCCCCTGTCTTTTTAACCCCTTCTCCCTCCTGTGTCTGTAACCCCTCCCCTGTGTCTCTTTCCCTCATGTGTCTCTTTCCCCCTCTCCCTCCCATGCATCTCTTCCCCCTTCCCCTGTGTCCCCCCCCATTTCCCTCTCCTGTGTCTCTTCTCCCTCCTCTAACTCCCCTGTGTCTCTCCCCTTTCTCTCTCTACCCTGTGTCTCTTCTTCCTCCTCTAACTCCCCTGTGTCTCCCCCCTCTCCCTCCACTTTGTCTCTTTCTCCCCTCCTGTCTCTATCCCTCCTGCGTCTCTTCCCCACCTCTCCCTCCCGTGTCTCTTTCCCCCTCCCCTGTGTCTCTTTCCCCCTGTGTCTCTTTCCTTCCTCCCCCCTTTGGCTATTTCCTTGCCTCTCCCCCGGTGTCTCTTTCCCCCCATATCTCTTTCCCCCCTGTGTCTCTTTGTTCCCCTCCCTCCCTGTGTCTCTTCCCCCCATGTCTCTTCCCCCCTCCCCCCCTTGTGTCTCTTCCGCTGTGTCTCTTCCCCCCCCCCTCCGACCCCGGTGTCTCTTTTGCTCCTGTGTCTCTTCCCCCCCACCTCTGTGTCTCTTTCCCTCCTCTCCCTCGGTGTCTCCCCCCCCCCCCTCTGTGTCTCTTTCCCCCCACCCTCCCCCTGTATCTGTTCCCCCCTCCCTTGTGTCCCTCCCAGTCCCCCCCACCCTCCCCTGTGTATCTTTCCCCCTCCTCTCCTTCCCCTGTGTCTTTTCTCCCTTCTCTAACTCCCCTGTGTCTCTCCCACTCCTCTCCCTCCCCTGTGTCTCTTTCTCCCCTCCACTCTCTCCCCTGTGTCGCTATCCCTCCTGTGTCTCTTCTCCACCTCTCCCTCCCGTGTCCTTTTCCACCTCCCCTGTGTCTCTTTCCCCCTTGTGTCTCTTTCCCCCCTCCCCCCTTTGTCTATTTCCTCGCCTCTTCCCCAGTGTCTCTTTCCCCCGTAACTCTTCCCCCTGTGTCTCTTTGTTCCCCTCCCTCCCTGTGTCTCTTCCCCCCATGTCTCTCTCCCCTCTCCCACCCCTGTGTCTCTTCCCCCGTGTCTCTTCCCCCCCTCCGACCCCTGTGTCTCTTTCCCTCCCGTGTCTCTTCCCCGCTCCTTGTCTCTCCCCCCCTCTCCCTCTGTGTCTCTTTCCCCCCTCTACCTCTGTGTCTCTCCCCCCCCTGTGTCTCTTTCCCCCCTCTCCCCCCTTTGTCTCTTTCCTCGCCTCTCTCTCTGTGTTTCCTTCCCCTGTGTATCTTCCCCCCCTCCCCCTGTGTCTCTTTCCCCCCCTGTGTCTCCCCCTCCCACCCATGTCTCTTCCCACATGTGTATCTTCCCCCCTCTCCCCCCTGTGTCTCTTTCCCCCTCTCCCTCTGTGTCTCCCCCCCTCTCTGTCTCTTCACCCCCTCTCCCTCTGTGTCCCTCCCCCATATCCCTCTGTGTCTCTCCCCCCCTCTATGTCTCTTCCCCCTCTCCCTCTGTGTCTCTTCCCCCCTCCCTCTGTGTCTCTTTCCCCCCTCCCTCTGTGTCTCTTTCCCCCTCTCTCTCCTGTGTCTCTTTCTGCCTCCCCTGTGTCTCTTTCCCCCCCTCTCCCCCCCTTTGTCTCTTCCCCTCTCTCGCCCCCTGTGTCTTTTCCCCCCTCCCCCTGTGTCTCCTTCCCCCCTCTCCCCTCCTGTGTCTCTTCCCCCCTCTCCCCCCTGTGTCTCTTTCCCCCCTGTGTCTCTTCCCCTTCTCCCACCCTGTGTCTCTTCCCCTGTGTCTCTTTACCCCCCACTCCCATGTGTCTCTTTCCCCCAGTGTGTATTCCCCCCTGTGTCTCTTCTCCCCCTGTGTCTCTCCCCCGTGTCACTTCCCCGTGTCTCTTCCCCCCTCCCCTCCTTTGTCTCTTTCCTCGCCTCCCCCCCGTGTCTTTTTCCCCCCTGTGTCTCTTTACCCCCTCTCCCTCTGTGTCTCCCCCCCCTCTCTGTCTCTGCACTCCCTCTCCCTCTGTGTCTCTTCACCCCCTCTCCCTGTGTCTCTTTCTTCCCTCTCCCTCTGTGTCTCCCCCCCTCCCTCTGTGTCTCTTTCCTCCGTCTCCCTCTGTGTCTCTTCCCCCCCCCTCTCTCCCTCTGTGTCTCTCCCCCCCCCCCCCGTGTTTCTTCCCTCCCCTTAGACGTCGCGCATGCTCAATGCGTGGCTAACGCTGTGATCTGCATGCGCCCAAACCAATCACCTTTGCGATCGGATCGTTGTCATACTGCGATTCATTGCAAAGCATGACAACGAATCGCAGTTTGACAATTATAATATGTGATAACAGGTAAATATCCAAATACAAATATATGTTTTTTTTGGGGAGATCTGTCTTAATGTAAATCAATTTTAAATGTCCCATTCCTGTTTTTATATATTGACATCTTATTAAGTCTTATTAAATTGATGTCTTATTAAATTGACAAATTGATAATTCAGGAATACATACAATCCCCCATCTTGCATTTGTGGCCTTACTACACATTAAATAGATAGGAACATTGATTATTGATTAAACACTTAAAATTAAAACATGTACTCAGACCATGAAGTCATTTTCCATTAGCTTCTTATCGGAAATATGTCACATAATAGTATTACGGGGGGAGGCTCCCAGACATAGTAATTATTGTAGAATGGTGCAGATATGAACTGGATTCTATAGCATTCAAACACAATAACTACACTTGGAACTCCTTACATAGCACTTAGTATTATGCTGCATGAGGAGAGGGTCCCAGATTACACCTAAAACAGTGCCATTTTAAAATAACATTTCTGGCACTCATTTGACATTACTAATAACAATAATTTCCAAATCTGCTTATTTAGATTTGTAGTTTTCACCAATTCAACAGTTGGAGCCAAACAAACTTTACAGTGTTTTATATTGAGTTCATGCTCCCACAGTGCACATTTGTGCTTTTTCTCCTGTTCCATACAGAAAGGGGACTAAAAGAACAATTGTGGGTAGATTTTACCACCTTATTATTCATGAATGAGTTCAAGTGCTAAATACCATGCAGCGAACTGATATTTGACTGATATTTTTTTTACAGCACACAAAACTCTTCCATTAATAAAAACTAAGTATACTTACACAATCTATATGTAGAAATATATATATATATATATATATATATATATATATATATATATATATATATATATATAACAGATGCATATATATATATATATATATATATAGGTTTGAATACAGTCAATATTATTTAATTTAATTAATGGGGGGGTGGGGGGTTACTCCTTTCCTATTAGAGAGATTAATCAGCCGAGCTACAGTTTAAATGATGGAGGAGGATATCTATGAGGGAGAACGTAATAGACAAAATGGCTGTACTGTGCAATATAAATGGCCAAATAACTAAGCCAAAAATATTCTACATATTTCACCACAACGTTTATAAAAATATAAAACAGGTTAACGTTGATTCAATTTTAAAAAACAAACAAATTCTATAATTCTGCTGTCCTTTAAGGATTATTGATAATATGGTTATAATGTTAGAGATGTGAAGTTTGGGGTAATTGGCATTGAGGTTAGACGCTTTAGGATAGGGTTTATTGAGGTTAATGTTTGTTATCTTAGATTTGGATAGATATCTTAGAATCAGAACTAGAGATGTTAGAGTTCTTGAGGTGAAGGTTAGCAATGACAGATCATTCATTATTGGTGTAAGGGTTAGAGATGTTAGCGTTGCATTTAATAAGGTTAGGATTAGTACCACTTTAGGTTTAAGGAACAAGATGTTAGTTTTGTAGTTATTGTGATTACGGCTAGTGATATTAAAGCTGGAGTTATTTAGGTTAGAATTAATAATGTTAGAGCTGGCATTATTGAGATTAGGGTTAGCATTTAAGGAGGCGATGTTAGTTTTGGAGTTACTAGTCCATGGATTTTAGTGCTAGTGTTATTGGGGTTAGTGTTACAGTTGAATTTAGTGATGTTACAGTTGGAGCTATTAATGTTATGGTTATGATGGTCGAGATGGAGTAATTAAAGGGCCACTGTTCAGCGCAATTTGGAACACACCACTGTACAGATATCCTAAAAACATGTGGAAATACTTTTTGAATTTTTGAAATATGTCCAGGTTTCACAGCGAAATTAATAAATTAAATCTGTTTACATGTATCACTGGCAAGCCCCTAGACAGAGCCACAGCAATAGCTACCGTGTAGTGAGCAAAATAAAAAAAGAGTTAACCCTTCACAAATTAATCTGTGCAGAGAATGGAATGCTTTAATCACCTAAATAGAAAAGTTGTGGGTTCACTGTTCCAGCTGCATTCCTGAGTTCAGGGAAAACTACTATAAATCTTTGTCTTCACAATGCCTCCACAGCACTGTTCAGCATATGTTATTAATCAGGGAACAGTCAGTAGGCAGACTACAATACTTTTGTAAACAGACCTAATACTATAGATTTTTTAGGTGTTATTAGTCTAACTAAAAAAAATAGATAATTTTAACATACAATCTTGTGCTCTTTCTCACCATGAAGAGCACCTACAGTGAGGTAAATGGCTCTTTAAGTTTAGTGATGTTACGTCAATTTCTTATAGCCAAGCAACAGGTATAAGCATGTTATCACTGTAAGAAATCAAGAATATAAACAGATCTAGGTGTTTTAGATTAATAGTTTGTTTTTTTACCCAGCAGGGGAATAGTACAGAAAGGTGCTCACAGTGTTTATACAAATTGCATTCAGAAATGATGATAACCAATAAAGAAGCCTTCAAGGGTTAGTTTTGCTTCTTTATTTTAAACCATCAAACTTAAAAAGAAGCTTTTTATAAAACTTGGTGTGGGAAGTGTAAATTAGAACCAAGAAAGTTGATGCAGGTTATGAATTATTGATTACAAACCACACAATCTCTTTGAAGCTTTCAGAGGATAATTTCATAGCACTTCTGGACCCATTTCAAAAGCAGATATTTTCAAGTACATTGACTTAATCGATCAATCTCTTGGCAGCTTTATGGGTGGTAAATCAGAAGATCTGATCTGACGGGTGATCTGATATAATAGGATTTGGTTTTTGGAAATGACTTTCTAATGTCAAAGATGAAGATGGAATAGAGAATTATAAGTTCATAAAATCTCAATGGGAAATTCCCCGACACACCTATATTGAATAATCTTACACTGATAAATAAAAATATATATTTTTTAGAATTTCACAATATTTATCATCTTTATCTAATAATTAGAGCTAAGTAAACTGTGTGTGTGGATTTTATAAGACATTTTCTTGCAATGACTGGGTTCCCTCCCTGCATATTTAACGTCCTGGAGAGGAAATGTTTTAACTAATAACAATATCAAAGGTTTGCAGACATGGCTTGGTTGTAAGAGGATGGTTGTGATTTCAATATGTCTATCATGATGTTTATAGTAAATTACTGTGGCGTATTCCATTTAATTTATAGAAGATCATCATAATCTATTGTAAACACTATCAGTACCTTTTCCTGTTGGGTGGCCGCTAGCAGTGGCTGCGAGCAGCCACTAGATGGTGCTGCCGAGATTTTACTGCCTATTTTCACTGAATTTCATCCGAAATTTAACTCAATTTCATAGCGTTAGGGTTAGGCCCCTTGCTGCGCTCCTACCGACACTACTGCCGGCCACCCAACAGGAAAGATCCAACGAACAATATATGGATGAATTGCTACAGTCTGCAACCTTTTTTTAATTAAAGGGACATTTTCACCCCAATAAGTTGGTTTCATATCAAAGAGCATCAATAACTGGTTATACACTTGCTATAGAGTAAATCATTCATGAAATATTCAGAACTGTTTGCGGGGTTCCTCTATGTGAAAGAGGAACTCTTATGCTAAAATGTAGCTCAGAGGGCTTGATAAGTTTGGGAAAAGAGATCTAACTACATGATACCATTGGGATATATCGTTTTTAACACCACATAAACAAACAAGCAGACTATGGCCTCCATTCAATTGCAAGCCCGCAACTTGATCGTTGTAGGCTGTTTGTTTGCCGGTGTGCTGCGGGCTCCCGTTCGTCTCTGTTTACAATGCTATTCAATTCCTCAAGCCCGCAAGTTACTGTCCCAAAGCCAAAACCGTAAACCTTGCACTGGTTCGTAGCAGTTCAGGGCGGGAACATGATCAATTAAGCAAGCCTGTAACCTCCAAACTCGAATCAGCCAATAGAAAATGAGACTGTCATTATTATGGCAGTAAAACGTGGAGGTTACATGTCAATCAATTAGGTTCGGGGGCCCGATATGCGATCAGATTCGCAAAACCACAAAATAAAGAATTATGAAAATGAATGCCAATACTGTTCTAGTCCATATGGGTGGCCTGATATGTATTAACTCATTCATACCCGAAATCAATTTAACCCCAAAATGAAACATAAAAATAAATGTAATTTCCTGACGAGCTTGAGACTGTTGTGCAATTAATTCTAATGTCTGTCATCACTTTCCCCGTTATTTACAGTGCTGTAGTGATTTTTTATTTACGTTTACAGTGCTGCGAATAGGTGTTTAACCCCCTTGCGGGTCCTCCACATGTAGTATTTCCTCCTTCTTTTGCCATTTACAGGTGTGAAAACAATTGCGGGCTTGGGGAAATTGATCAATTGAATAGCGATTTGCGATTTTAGCCATCGTGACTCTTGCGAAAGTGAAAGATCAAAGGCTTTGAGTGGCTGTAAGTTACGGGTTTAACCATCGCCATTTTTTCAAGGCAGTAATTCGTAAACCGTTTGGAGCCCGCAAAAAGACGCCAATTGAATATCAAATTAACTTGCGACCTCACTTACAGGCTACCGGATCTCCCGAAACCTCAATTGAATGAGGCTCTATGTAACTAATTAGCACATCAAAGCAGTTATTTAATATTTGGCAGCTTATCCTTTGCATAAGTATAACACAACACAATATCTCAGGAATGGTTTAACTAAGAAAATGGTTAGCACAATGTATAGACAGTTTTTTATGCACTTTATGTATTAGTCCTTTAAATAATTAATACTACTAAAGAGAAAGGAATAAATCTGCATTTTAGAACAAGCACAAGAATATGTGTTACAAACTGACACTGCTTTTAATTCAGAACTGTATACTGTCTGTAGATCTTTTAAGTCAAATTTAGTTTGTAGCTGACCTCAAATCAATTCCATAGAATAATAAAAATAAAAATAAACTACTATAATAGCAAACTATTGTCTGTAAAATGCAGTTTAACAGAAATAATAAAAAAAGCAAACATCATAACTTTTATATATTACATATACAGTATTTGAACTTCCAGTAAGAGTGTGGTGTCATATAGCAGCAATGAAAAGGAAATGAAGCAGCTAAAGAAATGATCATAAAATATAGCATAAGTAAAGTATGTATTTTATGTTATGCATTGTTATACATCATTTTCTGGTACCGAGTTAAGCCAAGGCTTCCTCCCCCACCCCATCCCCCCTATACCCCTTGAGGGGATCTCAGTTTTATGTAATAAATATTAGATGTGCTGATTGGTCTGGTCCTGTCCAGATCTGCTTACAGCTCAGCATGAGTGGATGGCATTGATGGAAATCTAAGTCGGCTCAATGACCCTCCAGTGAAAATTAATGTTGGGCAGGAAAAAAAATGAAGACGAAGGAAAAAATAAAACAATACAAGCTTGCCATTCACTGACCATTCATGATCTCGAGCTTCTTATATCAGTTTCATAGAAATCTGAATACAATTCAAAGATTTCTGCATCTCTTTAATAGTACTTATTTTTAGTAGTAGCTATCACTAAATGTTAAGTTCTCAGTCTGTCTAGACGTTTTCTGAGTGATTTATTTAATTAATTAATTAATTATATTTAATTTGTTTCAGAGCTCCAAAGGGTCTGGATAATTGATTTAAAATATTTTACAATATATTGTATGTGTGTGTATATATATAAATGTATGTATGTGTGTGTATGTATATATATATATATATATATATATATATACAACTATACTCGGACATAGAAGAATTCTTCAGGAGATTAAGACTGGCAGAATTCTTCTACAACAAGGGACATACCACAACATCATTAGACTGTAGTAACAAGAAAAAAAATACATATTTCAACCCACAACCTAGTCGTAACATCAGACTGGACAGTTATATAGAAAGCTTTCGCCTGAGAACTGCATCCATTATAACAACACAATATAAAAGAGACTTGCACAATCTTACTCCATCAGAAAGAACTGCCATAACGTTTTTAAAAAACAACCCCAACATCACCATCAAACCGGCAGACAAAGGAGGTGCAGTTGTTATCATGAATACTCAGGACTACATAAATGACAGACAACTGTCAGACAACACCTACTACAAGAAACTGAACCAGGACCCTACAGAAATATATACTCTTCAACTTAAAAAACTCCTCAAAACATTTCCTAAAAATATACATCAGGAATTAGAACAACTAATCCCCGCCAATCCTACAGCTGGGACTTTCTACCTACTGCCAAAAATCCATAAACCAGGCAACCCAGGGAGACCAATTGCTACAGGTATGGACACACTGACTGAACAGATATCTGGATTTGTTGAAAACATCCTTAAACCACTAGTCAGTAACACCAGTAGCTATATACAAGACACCACTGACTTTCTCAACAAACTCAGTCAGATTAAAAACCTACCTGCTAACACACTACTTGTTACCATGGATGTAGAGTCTCTTTACAGTAATATCCCACACAAAGATGGCACTGAGGCATGCTTTAGGTTTCTTTCAACAAACAAGCAAAACAATAAATATGGCCCTGATGTTATTGTTAAACTAATAGAATATATCCTTACCCACAACTATTTTACTTTTACCCAAGATACCTACCTACAGATGATGGGGACTGCCATGGGTACCAAAATGGCTCCATAATATGCAAATCTATTTATGGCCAATCTAGAAGAAACATTTTTATCTGTATCCATTTACAAACCATACAAATACTACCGTTACATAGATGATCTGTTCATCATCTGGACAGAAGGAGAAAGCAAACTCAGAGACTTTCATAATTCATTCAACACCTTCCATTCATCTATAAAACTTAAAATGGATTTCTCCACAGAACAGGTAAACTTTCTAGACACTATATCCATCACCAATGGCACTCTCCACTCATCTATATATAGGAAACCTACAGACAGATGTAATTACCTACACAGCTCCAGTTTCCATCCCTCCCACACCAAACAAGCCATCATCCATAGTCAAGCTATTAGATACCATCGGATTTGCTCAAACAGTGGAGACCATGATAAAAATTTAAAAACACTGTCTGAATATTTCAAACAAAAGGGTTACAAACCCCGTATTATTACCCAAAAAATATTAATTGCCATCAAAATACCCCGAGAACAACTATTAAACTACAAAACAAAAGAAACTACTTCACGTATACCTCTAGTGACCACATACCATCCAATTTTAGAGAAAATTCGGAAAATAATTAAAGATTTACAACCATTACTAATTGAAGATACTGAAATAAAAAATATATTCCCAAAACCTCCCATCCTTGCATTTAAACAACCACCAAACCTGAAACAAAAACTTGTCAGCAGAAAATTGGCCAATGAACAACTGAATACAAAAAATGGAACTAAACCTTGTAACAAATGTGCCTGTAAATTATGCCAACACATTTGTAATGATGATACAGCCACACATAACAACAAAACCTATAACATCAAAGGATCATATTCATGTACATCGTCAAATGTGGTTTATATGATACAATGCACTTTATGTGACACATGCTGTTACATTGGAGAAACCGGCCAAAAAATGCATTTAAGGATGAATTTACACAGGCATTCAATAAGAAAACATAATGAAGACAGTTATTGTAGCCCAGTAGGACACCATTTTAGCCAGAATGATCACTCCATCCAAAACTTAAAAGTCAAAATACTCAGAGGAAAATTTAAAAGCATCCAAGAGAGAAAAGCATTTGAAATAAAGATGATCACATTCTTCAACACTAAAAACACAGGACTTAATATAGATTTGGGCGGAGCTGGAACACACAGTCCAATATCTCCGCTGGTATACGGTAAAATACCCAAGAGGCACTACAGTTTCACCATCCCCGACCTCCCATATTGGACGACACACAATTTGGGAGTCAAATGAATACTGACTTTATTTTGTTAGGTGCAGAAATATTTATACACATCTCTTCCCACAGGCAATCCACATCCCCCATAGTTGGCCACACAATACACATAGAGAGAACAATAGGTGAGTCACACCTCCCTGGCAACTTGATATAATCAGACAATGATTAGATAATCCTTCTTTGTTCTTATCTGAGAATGAAAACAGTTTGGAAAATGCAAGGATTCTTTACAACTTCCTTATCTTAGGAGAGTCTCTGTAACAGGATCATCTGTAATAGGATTATCTATTAGCCTAGTAGCTGTGATATTCTGAGCCAATATATTCTGTAGAACATAAAACAACATATCTACAGTACAGCAATGTGATCATATTTTAACCAAGAATTAAATAACCATAAAACAGGGTAAAACAGTGATGGGTTCCGTTATAGGGCTTTCTAACACATTATCAGAATTTCATGTGATTTTTTTTTTCTTATACAATAACAGACTTAGCACTCTTAGTGAGATGTTTGTCCAACAGGAAAGATATCACTGTGGACTACAGTGTTCTACTTTTTCATGTATCTATTGATGTATATGTGTATATAATATGTGTGTATATATGTTTCCTTTGCTATGTTGTATTTATTCCCCATATTTGAATTTACCTGATGATGTCAGATGCTGTCTCCACTCTCTCTGCATCTGCTGTTATTATTCAAACTGAGGGTTCCATCTCATGTAGTATTGCTTGAGACTTAATAAAGGGAGGCTAAGCCTCTCGAAAGCTCGTCATTATAAATAAGACGTTTGTCCAATACAAAAGGTATCAAATTATATTGCAATACTCATTATTATTCTATATATATATATATATATATGGATTAATAATTACTAAATTACTATATATATATATATATATATATATATATATAAAATATGGTGGGTAAAAGAGCGATAAAAGCCCTCCACCGTACAGTAGTACAGTATATAAATAGTACATTTTTGTTCATATTTGAACATCTAAAACAAGTAAAAAAACTTGTTTCCTGCTCAGAATTCAGAGAAATACAGTTATTACACTGCACTCTGGAAACCTAGGCTGGGACATGCAACTGTGCCCAAAAGGGCTTTGCTCTTGTAATCCATTACCATTTTAAACATGGCTTCCTTTACGCATATACCTGCTGTACTATACAGCTTTGAGCAAAGCTCAGGATGTATTATACACAAGCTAGGAATCCTACCGACATACAGCTGTTTCAAGGATACTGCCTATTTATTTACTGTATTACTGTACGGTGGAGGGCTTTTATCACTCTTTTGGTTTGAGCTCTTCTTACCATCCACAGAGTTAACAGGGCCCCTTTTTGTCTTCCTCAGTACACCCCTTTCTTTTTCTCTCAGACAGAACCACTAACCTTACTCTGTTTCTTTCTCACCCCTTCTTGCTATCCACATTTCTTTCAAGCCCTTTGGAGGACCCACCCTCAAGTTTGTGCACCCCTACTCTTATGATGGAAGTCCCCAAATACTAGCTGAGTCTGCTAAAAGTAATAGTTTCTCAATCAATTCTGTTATGTCCATGATTTTTATTAATGTGGTTACTTTGTTACATACTTCTCCAATGTATGAAGTCTTTTTCCAAACTACAGTGATCCTTTATATACCTTTTGGAAGAAAGCGGTTAAACCATATCTAAAAAGAAATTCAATTTCAACTTGACTGTCTTTGCTTGTGTTATTCTTCTCATCAGACGCTTACACAGCGTAATCACTGGAAGTCACTTTCACTGAGCGTCACAAAGCTCTGCCAATAATGAAGGTCATGTACATAGGTGAAGATTGTGTGAGTAATAATGCTGTTAGTCCCCTTCTGATTCTCTACCCTGTCCTGCTGAAGTGTCTTGTGTACCTCAATGAAGCTGTGAGCTAAACTATGTAGAGTCATTCAAGAGGGGCAGGTCATAGCAAAGAGGTCAGACAAATTGTGGTCTACTGGAGACGGACTTGGCAACCCACTTCAGTATCTTTGCCATAAAAACTTCATGGCTTAGCATAACCAGACACAATATGTTTCCTGGTGTGCTGCAGTCCATAGAGTCACGGAGAGTCAGACACAACTGAACAACTAAACAACAAACATGTTGTTAGTAGTGATTTAACATGATTGACAATTACTTGTATTAACATATTGAAAGCAAAATTACATCATCATTCGGTATTTTTAAGTTCCAAATATGGTATCATTTAAAACAACAGGTAATAACAAGTTCTTTATTTTTCCTACAGAAAAATAAGACTGAAGTTTGCCATTTTGAGATGTTATCTGAATGAGAGATTATTGCATTTAATTATTGAGAAGTCCCTTCACTGGTTTTGGTGCAGTGGGTTTGGGTCTGGGCATGCCGAGTCTCCTTTTGTGCAGCCAACTGTGGCGAAAACAATGCCCCATGGGCTTATCAGTAACTAAATACAATATTCTCTCAGTACGGTACTGTTTCAAACTCTGTTTGAGGGTGGATCAGAAAGGCAGACTGACAGCTCAAAATGTCAATCGTTAATTTTATATTACTGTTAAGAAAATGCCAATTTTTAAATAAAATGTTAATAATAAATACTTATTAATGATTACTTGCAATTTTAAATTATACCATATCTGCAACCCCAGCTGTTGCTCAAGAAAAACTGCATGCTTGTGAAGCATGTGACTAAGTAAACCATAAGCCATAGGTGTAAAAACTGTTTTAGTGCCCGGTGCGGAGGCAGCCCAGGCGCTGCGTGACCCGGCGGAGCCTGGGTAATGCTGATTGGTTGGGAGGAGGGACTTAAGCCCGTTTCGCGGGCTTCCTCCTCCCTCTGCGCAGCCCATTGAGCTGATTCCCTCCCTCCCCTTGAATTGGTGGTCAGGTAGGAAAGTAGCAGATATGGAAGTAAGGTATGTCTAGAAGGCGAGGTTGGTTGAGCGAAGTTCAGGAAGCTTAAGCTAGGTTTTATAAAAAATAAATAAAAAAAGGGGGGTGGAAAAGAGTTGAAGGGTGAGGATTCTGTGAATTCTAAGTTAAGATGCAAGTAGGAATGTCTTTGGTTGGCGGGAGGTGAGGCACCCGGCCCACCGGCTTCAGTGGGCGTTGCCCTGCCTCATGGGCGTGCTTAGTAAAGCACTGGGAGGCTCTGGGCGCGGGCCCAGGGCGTGAGGTTACTGACCGGGCCGGGCTCCTCCTCTGGGATGTTATTTGAGCTGTGATGTAAAGATGTCAATTATGTTAATTGGTTATTGGTTTATGGTTGCTTTAATAAAGCTGTGGCCCGTATTTTTCCCAAGAAACGCTGGGACAGTGTGTTTATTTATTCTAATGCCCAATGGATCTTGCCAGGGTCAAGAATTTTTGAAGACTTTATACATAACTTCCTGCTATCTGGAGTCAGATTCAAAGTTTTCAACCATGTATAGTTGTTTTACTGTGCAGTGGTCCTTTAATAATCAATTAAACCATTTTGTTAGACCTGAATGTTCACCCAAAATACACAACAATACAAACTCATGTTTGCTAAAACTGACCATATTACGTATCACTTTAAAACCACAAAAGCACTTACTGTTAGGATCTAGCTCAGAGTTTTACATATTTTATTTATTCATGGAAAGCTGGGTTCATTTGTTTTGTCCTTTATATTACTCAATGAGAAGAATTGTAAGAGAAAAACAACACTATTACCTAAAATGTAGTTGTCCTAAGTTCCAGTCTAAGTTGGAAGTGATAATGTACCCATGACATGGCAGTCACTTCCAGGATAGTGGTTTGTGAGAAAATCATGTTCATTTATAAAGCATGAAATGTAGTTAAAGAGGAATAAAGGTTAATGTTTAATTAATCACACTATATTTGCACATGGTCTTAAAATGGGACCTGGAAGTGTTTCCTTTATGGACTGGTTAAGTACAGTATTTACTATATTCACTTTTAAAGGTATATAAAAGTTAGCCTGTCTTTACCTTTTTCTAACCTTACACGCGCTGCTTATATCAGACGCACACATTACATGGAGTCATTTTATACACACAAAGATTTATTTGATTGAAAAATAAAATTTGTTGTCCACACCCCCAGAGCTCATTACATAGGCATAGTGTACCTACCAATAGAAATGCTGCATTTGGGTACGAATTATAACTCTTTACTAATCTTCAAGCCAGAAGAAGCTCAATACAGAGATCTACAAAAAAGTATCTTGCTCCTCCTGCTTCCTGTTCCCAAGTGAAAACAAGACTACACATTCCCATGATTCTTTGGTGCACAAGCTAGCTTTACAGATAGATACAAATGTATTAACTGCCTGTGATTGGCCAAAACAAATGTTGATTTTTATGCTAATTTTAGCAAGGATATGCAGGGTTGTTAACTCTACATCTTGCAAAGTCAATAGATTTAGCAAACATCAGGGTGTTTGTTAATGTTTATTTTGGTATTTTTTTCATGCAAAAATCTTTGCATTCACTACTGATCCTCCTCTATCAGAAGTATTCATAATCCAGGAAATTTAGATATGGCTTTAAGAACTACAGTTGATTATAGGGAATATACTTTTACTTTTTAACTTTTATACAATACTATATGCAGTCTTCCCCTACTGGATTGCTACCTTGTTGTGGTGAAGGGGCTTGTGTATCTCAATGAAACTGTGAGCTATACCATATAAGGTCACCCAAAATGGGCAGGACATAGCAGAGAGGTCAGACAATTTGCAGTCCGCTGGAGAAGGAACGGCAACCCGCTCCAGTATCTTCCAAGATAACCTTATGGATAAGCATGACCAGAAGCATAATGATAGAAGTGCCTGGCGTGCTGCAGTCTAAAGGGTCACAGGGAGTTATACATGACTGAATGACTAAACAAACAATATATGCACTCTTAGGTAGCTCCATTGATGTCTGATAAGACCATGCTTATCTATCAGTTTATCTGTCTTGTTAAGCATTACGTTATTGTAGATTTATAAAATAACTCAAGTAAGTGTAATGCACAGCTTCCATATCTCTCTCAACTTAAAGGAGCACTTTACAGGGTTTCATTTGTTAATTTGAGTATTTATTATTTGAAGGCATAACAATCAATGTAAAATGTAAAGCTTTTACTCTTCTTAAAGTTGCAAAACTAAACTTAAATGTTTAAATATTTTTTTCCCTCACTTATATCCTAGTTATTGACCATGCTACTGTGAGGCTCTTAGGTTTGGAGCTGCCCACTAACCTAGCATAAAGCAGATATTTAGGGGCAGTTTATGGGCTATAGTACATGATACCATACACGTATATATTAGGAATTTACTGTCAGTGTATCCTCATTTAATTGTCAAATTGCTTTTACACATTTTAAAGGAAAGAGCACAGGATTCTATGTTAAAATGATCTATTACTTTCTTTTTATTACATTAATTACAGCTACAAATCTGCAGCCTTAGGTCTGTTTATAAACACACTCCTGACTGCAGATGGTGAAAAGCTCCATGAACACAAAGATTTATATTTTTTTCTCAGCATTCAGGAATGTAATGAGCCACCAGTTAACCCACAAGTACGGTAACTTATTTAGGAGTTTCCAGCAATTATTTCCCTGCACAGATGAATTTGGGAAGGGTTAACCCTCTTTCTGTTTCTGCTCTCTGCATGGAGCTCTTGCTGTCAGTCTGCCTAGGGGATTTGCCAGAGTCTTATGTAAACAGACACTTCATTTATGATTTTTCCTGTGAAAAAGTCACCTATTTAAAAAAAAAAGTATTTCAACATGTTTTTAGGAGTACTTTACAGTGGTGTACTCCAAGTCGCTCCAGGCATTTTGTTGTTATCACAGTGCATTTAGTCAGTTTTTTGTGGCATCTAACAAGTAGAGCCTTCCAGCTAGGAGGATCACTGGATCACAGGGTTCCTTCCCGGCATCTATCAGCTTTGTGTGCGTTCTTGGGCACATGGTGATTCAGTTTTATACTTTAACACCTACCCTTCAGCCTCCCTTGTCTACAGCGGCGTGGTTTCAATGAAGGTTTTAAAAGCTGTTTTAGATTTTTAGCCATCACAGCCCTTCATAATCCTTTCCAGCCCCTATAACATAGTGGATTTTCCCCAATAGCATAAAAAAAATTCTGCTGTTGCTTTATAATAACAGTGGTTTGATTAACAAACCTCAACAAAAAGTCTTTCACACTAAATAATTTAATAAAACTGTACCGAGAAAGAACTGTACATTATGGCCAAAACCAAGAGCATGACAATACTTTTCAGACTCCTCTGCTGTTCATTACATTTTGTTCAAATTTTTGTTCCCCCTATTCTGACCTGGGTACATTTCTCGTTAAACTGTATTTCTCTAATGTAAGAAGCTCCAGGAGGTGTTAGAGGAGATCATATATAAATCATTCAATAACTCTTTGCTGTGTTAAGGGGCACCAAAGCATTATTAAGTCTGAGCACATAAAGCCTGGCCCTAGAAAAAAAGATAAGGGCTATGGCAAATGCTTAAGGGAAATAAAGGGAAAGATTTGCAGTCATCCAAAAATGACAATATGTTTCCATGATGTATTACTAGAAAAACTGTATAAGATAGGTTGAATGCAGAAATTCTTAACCTCTGTAGTGTCTGATAATGTGGCCAGAGTGGAAGGTGAGTATTAAAGTGAACATTAGGCAATTCCTAGTTACAGGTATATATATATATATATATATATATATATATATATATATAATCTAGATATTATTGAGACTACTTAATATAACTGTGATCTAACATTTACACTTCACTTATCGAATATAAGAGCCCCCTAGTGTAACATATTCTAAGTCAATGGAATCTCCTCTTATCTTAATGTACTCTCTTATGAAAGATGCCATCTTGTATGCATGTAAACAAAGGGAGGGTGTTCATGCTACGATTGTGATGCTGGTATACACACTGACATGTGTGTCTGAGCATCATGAGACATTGGTAGTGTGAAGCCCATGCCCTGTGGGTGTAGCCTTAAGTCACAATTGTACAAGATGGTATCTCTCATAAGACATAACAGAAAGAAACGGAGAGGAGCCACTGACTGTTAATTTGTTACTCTGGGAGCCTCTGAGATGCAAGTGATTTGTATATCACATATATAGTTGTGAGCATACGAGTTGTTGCCAACGCTCCTTGGCAGCAACTGCGACCCTCGTAAACTTCCCGTCATAACGCAAACAACATACGAGACACGTTACCACCCATTACGACCTCGCAAAAATCGGCCGCAACCCGCGGACATGAAAAAATGAAAAACACAATAAATACACACAACACATACATAAAAAGCTTACCTACAGCAAGAGGGAGCATCCAGGACCTAAAAAAGTGGAGTTACACCTTCATTTAACTCAAAATAAAAGAGTTTAGACACTAAAAAATTCTCTAAGCGAGAGAAAAAATGGCCGCCGAACAAAACGAAAACGAGGCTACAGGACTCTAAACACGCAAAACACCACAAGAAACTCGCAAAACACCACAAACGACCTGCGGATATTCCGCTACAGACGCATACCACACATTAGCCGCCATTTTAGAACAATGCGGAAGTACACGACTACGCTAACGCTTTGGACTCGCGCACGCACACTATTACACTGCACACATTTATCATGCTTACACAGCAGCTCCACAGCACTAATGCTGCAGCAACATCAAAACAGATTGTCAGCTCTTCAACAGAATGCTTCCTGTATATATTACTTCAAAATAGGTAAAGTATATTAATTTATTAATGTATTATTATACACCAAACAGCATTAGCTCACTTACAATTTCATTGCCGTAATTTTTTGACGGGCAATTCGCTAGTGTTATATAACAATTATATTGAGGAGGACAAAATTAATTAAACTAGTTAAAACATTGCTAATGGGCAAACTATTTTTAGAAAGTAAATTAAAATAAATACAGTCCTGGCCATCACAGACACAATCTTAATGATAAGATTTCATCATTATAATGAAGTCTGTAAAGGACAGGGAGCCTTACCTAAACATTACTATACTAACTAGTAGGGCAGCACAGGAGTGTATATACCACTGGTGCAGGCGGTGCAATGCACCAGGGCCCTGCTCTGGGGGGACCCAGTTCTGAACCAAGCCCAACATGATGGCCTGCTGCGATCCTCCCTTGGCCCCCTGCGGTCCCTATCGGCCCTCTCGCAGGGAGCCGAGGGAGGTTCGCAGCAGGCCCGCTGAAGCCGCTCCAACCCCTTAGGAAGTGGAGGACAGCCACAGGCAGTACATCAGACATGTAAGGGAATATTTATATCAGTTTGTATGTATATATATATATATATATATATATATATATATATATATATATACTAGCTGCTTGCCCATCAAAAATGACGGGAATCAAATGTTAAGGCTGGGAATCCTGTACCTACGACGCTCTGCGCTAGCTCATTGCAAGCCTCTCCCCCTGTGTAGTTTATAGGTTGGCGCTTACTCTCTTAAGTTATGTTACTTCCTTGGGTTAAGTGTTACTGCATCGTGTAAATGTTAGTGAATTGGATTAAGTGTTACTGGCTTTCGGTAAGTGTTACTGCTTAGGGCTATTTTTTACATCATTTGGACTACTTTTACATCCTTCGGGCTAGTTTTACGTCCTTGGGCGTCGTTTTCGTCGTTTTGCATTTTTTATGAAGCCATTTTTTTCTCGCTTAGGCGATTTTCGATTGTGAAAAAACTGCAAATATGCATCAAATTAGCTTGCAACCTGACTCACAGGCTCCCTGCCTCTCCCACTGTGGTGTGCTGAGTGTGTAAGTGAATTTGAGGCATATTTGTTTTTTTCAGGTCTTTTCAGTTTCGTGGTTCGGCAGTTAAAGTTGTAATTTTGCGAGGCACACAGTGCATGTACGGGTTTTGGTTCCTAAGTCGTACAGATCGTAAGACCCACGTGCCTCAACTGCTTGCCTCACTAAGTCCTGCGTGCCTCAACTGTTCGCCTCGCTTTGCAAGGTTTACAGTGCAATGAGCACCTTTGGTGCTCATTGCAGGCTAAGTCCTGTGTACCTCAATTGCACACTTGGCGCTCATTGCAGCTTAAGCCTTCAGCCCTCATTGCAGGTTTAGTCATGCTTGGCTCAACTGCTCGCCTCATTTTGCTAGGTTTGCAGTGCAATGAGCGCCTTTGGCACTCATTGCAGCCTAAGTCCCTCTTGCCTAAACTGCCTGCCTCGTTTTGCAAGGCTCGCAGTGCAATGAGCGCCTTCGGAGCTCATTGCAGCCTAAGTCCCGCATGGTTGACTGCTCGCCTCGCTCTGCAGGCTAAGTCCTGTGTACCTCAATTGCACACTTGGCGCTCATTGCAGCTTAAGTCCTGCGTGTCTCAACTGCTCGCCTCACTTTGTGAGGCTTGCAGTGCAATGAGCGCCTTCAGCCCTCATTGCAGGTTTAGTCATGCGTGCCTCAACTGCTCGCCTCACTTCGCGAGGTTTGCAGTGCAATGAGCGCCTTTGGCACTCATTGCAGACTAAGTCCTGCGTCCTTCAACTGCTCGCCTCGCGAAGCGAGGCTCGCAGTGCAATGAGAGCCTTCGGCACTCATTGCAGCCTATATCCCGCTTGCCTAAACTGCGTGCCTAGTTTTGCAAGGCTCGCAGTGCAATAAGCGCCTTCGGTGCTCATTGCAGCCTAAGTCCCGCATGCTTGACGGCTCCCCTCGCTCTGCGAGGAACGCAGTTGCAGCCCTATGGGCTGTAACCGGGCTCGCAAAGCGTGACCAACATCGCAAACGTTCCAGACACTGACAACTATATATGTGATATATATATATATATATATATATATATATACTGTACGTTTGAGATCTCCCCAGAGTGTCTTGATGATATTAAGGTCAGGAGACTGTGATGGCCACTCCACAACCTTCACCTTTTTCAGCTGTAACCACTGGAGAGTCAACTTGGCCTTGTGCTTTGGGTCACTGTCATGCTGGAAAGTCCAGGGGCGTCCCATGAGCAGCCTTCTTGCCGAAGAATGCAAATTGTCTGCCAGTATGTTCTGATAACATGCTGCATTCATCTTGCCATACATTTTCACAAGATTCCCCATGCCTTTAGAGCTCACACAACCCAAAACATCAGTGAGCCACCACCATGCTTCACAGTGGGGATGGTATTCTTTTCACTATAGGCCTTGTTGAGCCCTCTCCAAACAGAGCGCCTATGGTTGTGACCATAAAGCTCTATTTTGGTCTTGTCACTCCAAATTACAGTGTGCCAGAAGCTGTGAGGCGTGTCAAGGTGTTGTCGGGCATATTGTAACTGGGCTTTTTGTGGCATTGGCGAAATAAAGGCTTCTTTCTGGCATCTCGACCATGCAGCTCATTTTTGTTCCAGTATCATCATATTGTTCTCCTTGAAACCAACACACTGTATTTTTCCAGATCAGCCTGTATATCTCCTGAGGTTACCTGTGTCTTTTTCTTTGTATTCCAAACAATTCTTCTTTCAGTTGTGGCTGAAAAATTTCTTGGTCTACCCGACCTTGGCTTGGTATCAAGAGATCCCTGAATTTTCCAGTTCGTAATAAATGATTGAATAGTACTGACTTTATATCCTTTTCCATCTTTATGAAGTTCCATTACCTTGTTACGCAAGACAGAAAGGTTTGCGCTGTCTCTAATATCTGTCTATAATAATTCTCTATAATAAAAACATATTCATCTATAATTCTGACTCTCCGTATGAAGGTGATAGCAGTGTGTGACAAAGGATGCCCTCTACTGTCAATTCCCCTCTTCTCTTCCATTGAATAGAGACCCAGCAGGAGACAGACAGCACTGGAGACACTCTCTGAGGTTGCTGCTGCTGTCACTCTCCCTGCTGGGAGATATAAAATAGTCCTAGCAGTCACCATTTTAATTAAGGTATCAGTCTTTGCCTGTAGCACAGATATAACCCTTTATAAATCAGTATGGGTGTACAGTATATATCCTATAACAAAGTAGCTGCTATTTTTGACTCTAAATCACAGATTTATTTATATGCTGTCTACTTAGACAGTCAAGAGGTTAGCGTGTACATTCCTTCCATACTCTATTTATTAGTTTTAAATAGCAACTTTTGTATCATTCAGTAGGAGTTTATTTGTGTGTAGAACAGATATAAACTGATATAAACAACCACTTACTTAGCATTGATCAATGTCAGGAAGCAGCAACAAAAGCAAATAAAATATTAGCATGCATTAAGAGGAATATTGAAACAAGGTAAGCAATAATCCCTGGTAAGACTTCATTTAGAATATAGAGCACAATTTTGGGCAGCAGTTTAAAAAAAGGACATTGTGGAGCTATAAAAAGTTCAGAGAAGGGCAACAAAATTATCAATGGGAATGGATGGATTGAATTATGAATGGAGGCTCAACAACTTAGATGTATTTTATCTAGAGAAAAATGCTTGCAAGTCGTGGGGGAGATAGTGCATAGGGGGCTCCAGTGCAAAAAGTACATTTGGGGACAGGCACAATCTGTTTTTGCTCTTCCTGAACCCCCTACAACATCAACGCAGGGGCCACGGGAAGTACATGGGAGCCACAGGGGGCCTGTGACGGCCAATGGGGACCCGCGGGAGATCTGCGGCGGTCCCTCAAGGGCCAGGGGCCTCTGTGCCTTGCACCGTTTACACCAGCGGTAGCTCCGCCCCTGCTTACAAGGTGATATGATTACCTTATATGAGTACATCCATGGTTGGTGTAAGACTTTGTCAACTGAACTTTTCTTGCCAAGAAGCTTACAGTTTAAAGAAATCACTCCTTGAGGTTAGAAGAAAATGCCTTAAAGAAAGAAAAGGTTTATTCACAGTTAGGGTGGTCAGAGAGAGCAGATTCACATAATAACTTTAAAAATGTGTTGGGTGTATTTTTTATTTATACAAATTTATGTTAGTTAACTAGAATAGGAAGGATATTGATCCAGTGTACAATTCGATTGCCAATTTATGGAATCAGGAAGAAATTACCGTATTTTCACATAAAGAGACAATTGGCAATGTTTCAAAGGTTTTTTTTTGTTTGTCTTCCTCTGGATGAATTGACAATTCACAAAATATAAAGATCTGAAATTATCTTTATGCGGAAAATGCAGTAAATAGAAACAATATGCAAAACAGTCTAATAATAGCATAATTGTATAATGAATGTTATAGGCATTTCCAACAAATGTCAAATTTCCTGTTTGATGTTCTGGTATATATTATTGATTTATATATTATGTGGTTTGTATTTCACTGGGTCAGACTTTGCAACCTCTACCTTTGTAACAATCCTACAAGAATTAGACCTTCTCATATTGCATCTTAAACAAGGTTTTACACTGTCAATATCAAATTCTTCTGTACAAGTCTTTCATTTAGTTATGTGTTGTAATTACATGAATCATTTCAAAAATACATATGGCAAAATATATTTCTATGGCCTTGGATCAGCTGGAGGGTCTGACAGAAAGGATGAAGGTTACATGTAGACCAAACGTCACCTGTTACCATATCCAGGGACCTCCTAACTGAACTTTTAGAACTTAAATATAGCATTTAGTGTATTAACTCTTACATACAGTGGTGGATCTACCGCTCGTGAAAGGCATTGGGGCCCTCCTCTGGGGTGTCCCAGCGCAGACTGCTGTCTCTCAGCACTGCAGACAGATGATGACCATGAGCTGTGCACTCCGGAGCTCCAGCCTCCCCTGGCCCAACATGAGCTGTGCACCCCGGAGCTCCAGCCCCCCCTGGCCCAACATGAGCTGTGCACCCCGGAGCTCCAGCCCCCCCTGGCCCAACATGAGCTGTGCACCCCGGAGCTCCAGCCTCCCCTGGCCCAACATGACCAGCTCTTGTAGGTTGGAGCTGAGCGGAGCTGTGACTTGAACCGCCCATCTGTAGAGTTCATAAAGCTGATCTTTCCCAAGTGCTTGCAGCACGCCAGACAATTCAAATGTCACATGGACACCAACCAGATTTCTGTTTACATCAGTGCCCTCCATTCACTAGCTCTGCCACTGCTTACATACATTTATACTATAGTGGGGTCTGTTTCTACAAGTGTTTCCACTAAAATGTGCCATTACTTAGTGCCAATGAAAATATTATCAGTTAGCAAGGATCTCCCAAGGATGTCCCCTTCTCTAACAAGGAAAATAGTTACACAAAGAAAGCAATGGTTGCCACCAGTGAAAAATAAATGTTCTTTCTTGAGACATATTTGGACCCAATTGCACTTCACTTGAAAAATCTTGTCAAATAAAGGATATGTGTGTTGCTCTATTAAGAAGTCATTGTATATGGATGTTTTTTGTTTAACTGGTCAAATGTGTATATTTTGTTTTATTTTGCTTACCTGGGGCCATATGTACTAAGTGGTGTGAGGTGTGAGTTCTTAGTAAATATGCCATACATTTTAACACAGGAATGCTGAGGATATTCTGGAGTTGTTTAAAAAAACATTTTTAGTTTATTCTACCCACAGTGATGGCTTTTTCAATTTATTTGTATTAGTTTTCAATACTGAGATGTATACGAAAGAAATAAAGGAAAACAAGAACCATGCATAAAAGGGAGATAACAATCCAGTCTGTGATAGGAGATAAATCCATACCTTAGATTGTAAGTCTGCGAGTTTCTATCCTAAGGACTTTGGGAATTCACCATGGACATTGGATTCCTAGCTCAAAGACAGCCTTTCTTGCTTTGCTATATGTTTATTTGTATTTATCTTTGTCTGAACTTAACTTATGTACAGCGCTACGGAATATGTTGTCGCGTTATAAATGAACTATAATAATAATAATGCAATGAGAACTGATGGTTTAGATAAAATTACTGCCAACTAGCCAAAACATTACAGCCAAGTATCCAATCATAAAAGAAAAAAAAGAAGACAATATTAACAAAAGGACTAGTTTTCAACAGAGGTTTCCAGAGATTTTTGTGAAGAGGTATTGTAAAGTGCACATGTCAACATTAGACTCATATGTCAAGAACTGAAAATAAAGTTATGTCCCTCCAGAGTGCCTTTCTTATTTTAGTGCATTTACGTTGATTTCTGTGGATCATAGTGGTTTGACCAAGGTTGCATTGTGATAGTGTTTTGGTATTCTTTACCTGTCTATGCTATTGGCATGACAAAAAGGAATATGTGAACAAAATCTGTGTATCTAGATTGTTTTTTATGTGTGTCAGCCATGTGACAAAGTGGCTGCTAAAGAAGCTTAATCAATCAGGCGGTCTTGTAAAAGCATCTTTGACATTTTACTAATGGCATAGTTAATGGCTGAACAGAAAGGAAACATGGTCCGCATCTTAACACCATTGCACAGCTCCTCAAGCCATAAATCTAGAGAACACAAGGCATTTATCTTAGATCTGATCATTCATCTTTATGTAAAGTAGTATCACATACCCATTATAGAACCTTGCAGATTGTTATCTTAGATATAATGTTTGAAATGTTCATAAATAAATTATGATTTATCATTACTTCTACACATTTTATAAACAATCAGAAAACCACACAGCATAAGTGTTATCACTAACATTCTCCATCCATTTTACATTAATCCATTTCCTCATAAGGCTCCTATATAACTACTATCATAGGGGTCCTTAGGGATGCCAATTGACCCTATCCCCCCATGGCACTCCCAGAGTTCCTGCTGCTACCCCCATTTAGGATATCTAAATGTAATACCTAAAATAAAAAAATAAATTACATAAAACAATAAAAAAAAACTATAGAAAGTAAAAAGAGCTACAAAAAAATAATTACAAAAAATAATAAAAAGATTAAAATAAAAAAAGATGAATTATGAAAAATAAAAAAGTCTACATTTGTGGGGGAAATTCTACTTACACACCCTTTGACAACCCCCCAGTGATTATCCTCAACGTCCTGGTCCTAATTCTTCAGCCAATGCATCCTCTTCTTCTTTGATGGAAGTCCCTTTGATCTTCATCTTCAGCCCACAGAAAGGGCCTCCACCTAAAACAAATTGTGCCACTAAATATGAAATAATCTAACATAGCACCTCCTCTGAGGAGCTCCCCTGCTGATTAATGTCATTCTGAAACAACAGGAATAAAAAGGAAAAATTGTGATATTGTGATGGCTGGAAAATAAACCCTTACATTTATGGGGCTTTCCTTCAAAAGAGGGACATTTTATAGGCAAAGAGGACAGGGGGTTTCCCCCAAAAGGGGAGACTGCTTCTTCAAAAGTGGGACAGTTAGGATGTATGTGTCTATGAAGTAAAGAACATGCCAGAGACATACCTTGTTATAGACGGCCCTAGTACTTGTTTTTTCAGGTTTCTCACACCATATTACAATTAATTGACATTAAGCTTGACAATGAGATGCAGGTCTTGCTAGATGAAGAAATAACAATTTCAGAGATAAAGGGAAAAGTAATGCTAGGGAAACAATATTGATCAATGTGAATGTTTTTATGTTATCAATAATTCAGATAATGCAATGGTGATGGTCAGAATCCAATAGAAGAGCCACTCATAATGCTATATTTATCTACTTGTTTGATGTAAATGCCTCCAGTGTGAGAGATCTTTTTACAGATTAATGTTAGCACTGTCAGCACCTATTAGTGGTCTAGATACCCCTTGGCCTCCTTGTATACAAATAATTAAACAGCATCTTAATAAGATGCAGGATAAGAGAAACTGATATCTTAACTTTCTGGCTGCTCAACTCAGATATATGTTTTTGCTGCTGTGCTAAGTATTTGATACAAGCTATGAAAAGCTTTTTATTATAAGAAAATAATCTGAATTAAAACAGTTTATTACAGCAAAGTTTGGCAACTGTTTTTTTTCAACCAGCAATGCCTGAATTAATACTTTTAGAAAACATCTTTTATTATATGCATTGCTTGCTGTTTTGGACTAGTTTGCCCTGTTATAACAGAAGGAGGAACTTTTTGAATTACGGTAGCTCTAAGAATTTAGCGCCTCATTCAATTGCCCAAATCACCATTACTTGAACCCGTAATGTAGCCCGTAAATGTTTCTGATATTCAATTGACTACGTTTAGCAATTTACATACCAATTGCGAGCTACAGGTTCAAAAGCACTGCAGTTGTCAAAAATGTAACTCCGTCCTATCTCCTCTATTGATTTTTCAATCCAGCAAATGTTACCAGTGCTAAAGACGCAAAATTGATATTCAGTTACAAATATTCAACAAATATGCAGTTGCCTTCAAACCCGTAAAACGCAAATGTATCAATAAATTATACAAGTACTAGACAGGACTTGCAAGTGGGCTGTTTATATAACTGCAGCAGCAAATAAACACACACTACTGTACTTTAAAATATTGGGAACGCAATGAAAGACCTTAGAATTAATTGCACAAGAATCTCAAGTTCGCAAATCTGCCATAAAAAAAAAATATTTGTAACTTTTTTTTCAGTGTTATATCGATCTCGGGAATCTAGGGTTTAATACATGTCATGGAATCTGCATGGACTAGAACATTTGCTTTAATGATTTTTATTGATTTCTAAATTGCTGGATTGCGAGTCCGACCACAAATTTTACTTATATTAACTAATTAATAGTAGTATAAACTCCATGTTTTACTGATGTCATGATGATGGTCTCCTATACTATTCGATGTGCCTAAGAAGTAAATCACAGGCTAGCTTAGATATTGCCAGATCATACGATCATGCCCCCTGAAATCCTGCTTACGAGTGTACGGTTTGCATGTGCAGGCTGTGAGAGGGCAGATGTGAGTTAGTGATAATTGAATACATCTAAATGTTTAGAGAAAATGTAACCCGCAGCCAAAAGTTCAGTTTGGAGGCAATTGCAAGCTTGAAATTGAATGAGGCCCTTAAACTGTTAAAATGCAATTGTACTCAAAACATGTGGTGGTCCTTATTTGGTACTAAGATATGGCAATGGCTAAGGACACTTTGTCTTTTGATATGGGGATTTCTAATTTGGCATTTATGTTTTACTTACATTGAGATAGTTTGAAGGAAAATTAAAAATGATTATACTTTTTTTGCAGAACTAAAAAAATACTAATTTCAGCAAACATTAACAAGTAGATAATTGTGGTTGACAAGTTCTCACTGTAAAAGAAAAGGGGAATTTCTGGTTGGTCTTAGGGTGAACCTACAACATATTAAAAGTCATTTTCATTGTTATTATTTATTATTTAGTATATGCTTAGTACCCTGGTTCCTCTATTCTTAGATGTTTATATGCTCCTCTTGATTCACTAGATAAGCTTTCAATTGTTTCTTATGAGAGTTTCTTAATCCAGAGTGCAACTCCTTTCAAAAGAACAAAAAATAAACTTGTATCTGCATTCATGCCCTATTAATGAACATTGTATGTGATCTATAAAATTGGGGCTTCAATATCTTCTACAGATCATATACACCGTATTTATGCAATTCTAATGCGCACCTTTTTCAAAGAAAATCGGGTCCATAATTAAGGGTGCGCATTAGAATCGATGGCGCACTACAATCAGTGGCAAAACGGCTCTCAGATGAGTAGACAGCGCAGGGGGCCTGTTATTGGTGGAAGTGGCTCCTCAAAAGTCAATGAGAGACTGAGACGGAGAGACCAGCACAGTGGCACACATGTCCTGCACAGTGTCACACAGGTCCAGCACAGTGGCACACAGGTCCAGCACAGTGTCACACAGAGCCTGGTACCCAGAGAGACCTAGCACAGTGTCACACAGGTCCTGCACAGTGTCACACAGGTCCTGCACAGTGGCACACAGAGTCTGGTACCCAGAGAGACCTAGCACAGTGTCACACAGGTCCAGCACAGTGGCACACAGAGTCTGGCACCCAAAGAGCCCTAGCACAGTGTCACACAGGTCCTGCACAGTGTCACACAGGTCCAGCACAGTGGCACACAGAGTCTGGCACCCAGAGAGCCCCAGCAAAGTGGCACACAGAGTCTGGCACCCAGAGAGCCCCAGCACAGTAGCACACAGGGCCTGGCACCCAGAGAGCCCCCAGCACAGTGTCACACAGGTCCTGGCACACAGAGATCCAGCACAGTGGCACACAGAGTCTGGCACCCAGAGAGCCCCAGCACAGTAGCACACAGGGCCTGGCACCCAGAGAGCCCACAGCACAGTGTCACACAGGTCCTGGCACACAGAGATCCAGCACAGTAGCACACAGAGCCTGGCACCCAGAGAGCCCCAGCACAGTGTCACACAGGTCCTGGCACACAGAGATCCAGCACAGTGGCACACAGAGCCTGGCACCCGGAGAGACCCAGCACAGTAGCACAGAGGGCCTGGCACCCAGAGAGCCCCAGCACAGTGGCACACAGAGCCTAGCACCCAGAGAGCCCCAGCACAGTGGCACACAGAGCCTGACACCCAGAGAGCCCCAGCACAGTGGCACACAGAACCTGACACCCAGAGAGCCCCAGAACAGTGGCACACAGAGCCTGACACCCAGAGAGTCCCAGCACATTGGCACACAGAACCTGACACCCAGAGAGCCCCAGCACAGTGGCACACAGAGCCTGGCACCTAGAGAGCCACAGCACAGTGGCACACAGAGCCTGGCACCTAGAGAGCCCCAGTACAGTGGCACACAGAGCCTGGCACCCAGAGAGTCCCAGCACAGTGGCACACAGAGCCTGGCACCTAGAGATCCCGAGCACAGTGGCACACAGAGCCTGACACCCAGAGAGCCCGAGCACAGTGGCACACAGAGCCTGGCACCTAGAGAGCCCCAGCACAGTGGCACACAGAGCCTGACACCCAGAGAGCCCCAGCACAGTGGCACACAGAGCCTGACACGCAGAGAGCCCCAGCACAGTGGCACACAGAGCCTGACACGCAGAGAGCCCCAGCACAGTGGCACACAGAGCCTGGCACCCAGAGAGCTCCAGCACAGTGGCACACAGAGCCTGACACCCAGAGAGCCCCAGCACAGTGGCACACAGAGCCTGGCACCCAGAGAGCCCCAGCACAGTGGCACACAGAGCCTGGCACCCAGAGAGTGCATTACATTTGCCTGCAATACCTTTTTTTGATTCATGGGTTCCAAATTAGGAGTATGTATTAGATTCAATGACGCTCTAGATTTGCGTAAATATGGTAATAATGAGCAGTATTAGGATTGTTATTGTTATGTTATGTTTACACTAAAATAATGAGTTGTTTTGCCTGGCAAAATACTGCTTACTAACCATGATATGGAGCCACTAGAGACTCCTACTTTAAGCAAACAGAAACCACAGCACTCTCTTAGTAGGAATGGAAAATGCTGCTTATACTGCAAGTTGTACGAAAAGGTATCTCTAGTGCAAATACTTTGGGGTACCCATTTCAAGCCATGAAACTAACCAGGGGGGAGCTCTTATTATTTTGATTATACTTTCTTTGCAGAGTGCCAGCCAGTCCAGTAGCTCTAGGGGAAGAATAAAGATACTTATAAAATTTGACAAACATTTAAAGACAATAATCATAAGACAAGAAGGCACATTTGTAGCGCTTAGGAGATGAGAGCCCTGCTCTTGGCAGACAAGCTATTGTTTTTTTACCTCCATCTAATTAAAAGCTTTGAGATTCTGCACCCCAGACTGAGCACCTAACTCTCTCTATACACTTTCTCATTTTCCCCATCAATAACCGCATATACATAGTCCTCACTTATTTTCCTCTTGGTCCACATGTCAATCTACAGTATAGATGACTGGCTCACATTCAACCAGTTTTAGGACTCATTTTAAACCCCTAGGTAGACCCTTCAGATCCTTAATGAAGCTGGCCCCACAGGATGGCCCCTCGGCCCACTGCAGTAGAGCTCAACTACCTGCTGTGGACCAACTTGAACATTTCCAAGGATCCAAACCATTATTAGCAGATCAGTTCTTCAATAATCTATTAGTGTCAGGGACATGTCTCTCAATCTTTCACATATCTTTCGTGCCTGTTCTTCAACCAACCTTTCATGTTTATTTCTCTCTGAGGACCAGCTGATAAGGACTTAAGGACCAGCATGAAACCAGAAACATTGCTACATTACATGCTGTTTATCTCTCCTGTTTTTCCTAGGACAACTGCCACAACATATTTTTATGTATGAAAAATTAGTTGTCTATTTGTGGACGACTTTACTGCAATCATGTGCTTTCCTTCCTATTCTTTTGAAGGTAAATGACATAAGAACCATAAGTACTTGTCTTCACTTCCACTGAATTAGCTTTTAAGAGAAAGGCACTTAAAACACCCATATAATTAATATTAACTTTACTACATGCAAAAAGAAAGTACCTCCCAAAGGAACAGTGGCTATGTATCATAGAAATATCCACACGTTTCTGTTTAACGCCAGGCTTCGTAAGTTAAAACAATTGATATCATTGAACTCAAACTAAAATTACATTGTAATAGCAAATAATTGCTAAATAACCTGTTATTACCTATAGTTTCTTCAAAAACATATATGCTTTCATCTTTCAAATCATATTTTAGTGTGAAACCCTAAAGACTTGGACTAATGAGATATGATTCATCAGTGCTGTAATGATGTCTAGATAATCATGGCAATAAACACAGATATGTTAGTTTGATTGCAAAATTAGAAGAAATGTAAAGCATTTTAATTGGATAGCCTTTGTGTTTTAGAGTTGTTTATGTTAATGTTCTTGTCTTTACCAAAGAAAGATTGTAAATTGGGCTCATTCTGTCTTTTAATTCAGTGGAAGCAAATTAAGATAGGGAATATTTACTAACCGTGCCTATTTATTATTCAATGCTTGTCTTTACTTCTGAGATGCAGAGAATAAAAATAGAAAACCACTTCTATTTCTGGACTCTGTTGATATGCTAACTCCTGCTTGTAATCAGCTTAGTTTTTGGTAAGAAGTCAGACAGTGTTAATAAACTAAATCAGTCTCTGCATACCGTGTTTGTTAAAAGTCTTAGAAGGTATCAATCTGGCATCCATAGTCTACAGATATGCAAACATTTCATACAATGCAGATATTTAAAGGGATACTGAAGTCACTATCAAATACGGGGTGAAAAGTGATTTCCTTTTTAAAACTGCTGGTAAGTTTGTGGTTTTAGGCTTCCTCTAATCTTACCCAACATTATAAGCTGCACCGGCCGGAGGCACCAAATAGAAATAGTTGGGAAGCATGAATAAGGAAATGTTACATTTCCAATATTAGCTCTGTGTCACATATATTGTTCTTTCGTTTATATCATTCACCCATTGCAAAGTATGTGCAGGCAAATAGCAGCTCTGCGCTTCAGTCCCCTTACTGCATTTTTTATTGTAATGTTTATTTTGGTTACAATGTAAAACAGAATATATGTGTGTGTGTATATATATATATATATATATATATATATATATATATATATATAAATATATTAAAGGTGGTATGAAACAAATACTGGAATTGTGATGCATTTAAAATATTTTTAAACTAAATAAATAATACTAATGTAAAAAGTAAAAGGGAAGAAGGATGATTTGAACTCATAACTTACAATTGGAAAGTTGATGCTTTTACCCACTGCACCATCACATATATAGTTGTTGTACTGCGAGTTGTCATCACGCTTTGCTAACCTTGCAAAGCGAGGTGAGCCGTCGACCGCGAGCCTCGTGAATCGAGCAGAGCCGTTGAGGCATGCGGGACTTAGGCTGCAATGAGCGTCGAAGGTGCTCAATGCACTGCTTGCCTTGCAAAGCGAGGCGAGCAGTTGAGGCACGCAGGACTTAGGCTGCAATGAGAGTTGAAAGCGCTTATTGCAGAGGTGGACACGCGCGACTTAGCTGCAATGAGGCATTATCGTGAGGCCCCTGGACTTTGTGACAGACGCAAAATTACAGCCCGCATGATGGATTGCGGGGCTTACAAAAATACCACCTTAACGGCCGAACCACCGAACTGGAAAAGACGGCAAAAACACACAAATATGCCTCAAATACATTTACACACTCACACACAGCACAAGGGGAGAGCGGTTGCAAGTTAATTTGAGGCATATTTTGTATTTTTAATGATCGAAAATCGGCGAAGCAGGTTTTTTATATTGGGTGGCAGATCTTTACTACTTAGAATTTATGAGAGCTGGACAGTTATGGTGACCCTTTAATCAGTCTGATAAGCTGGCTTTAAGCTACACTAGATTGCATGAGCAAATCATTTCCTTTTACCTCTGTGACTCGACTGGGCTCCAATGTAGAACAGAACAGATTATTGGTAATAATATCGGTGGGTGGGTCTTGTTGCACTCAGCTGGTCAGGTTGTCAGAATCTTCTAAGCAGTTTTGGACATTTTCTAATTTTTCAAATTAAAGTTAAATTGTAAAGTTTAAAATATGAATTTATGCATGTATTTTTTTCCGGGCCTTCCCACCACTATGCTCTCTTGCGTAGAGTCCCATCTGTATCTCCAATAGTGCCGGCCAAGTATTTAGGTTAGGATTTCTCTCACTTTGCTAAAAACTATTTGCTTCATCATGAATGTGTACACTTATACTGTAGATGTTCAGATATATATGGGTTGAAGTTTTAGTACTTGACTTTTTTTGCTACAAGACCTAAGTGATGTGAACTGCTTAAGAACACAAAAAAAAACTAATGTAATTGCCATGATTTAGAACTGCAGCTGTAGCTTGATTGCCCCTTGACATTTTTACCAAATCATATCACACAGCTCAGAAGTGTCAGTGACCAAAATAAAGCAGAATATTTTATTGTAATGTTGTTTCCCTTTTATTAACTTGTACCCAATGATAGAGGTTTATACTTACACTATGTACAGGGGCATAGGATAAGGCCACTAGAGGGTGCCATCACTATAGAACACTATGTCCATGAAAGCTTTGACACATAACTTATATATATAATATAAAAATATATGTATATATATATATATATATATATATATATATATATATATATATACATACATTTATATGTATATATATATATATATATATATAATGTAATTATATTGTGGGCGGGGGTATTGAGAATTTAAACAAAGAGATAAAAAAAATATTTTAAGGGGCACTGCAGCAATGGGGCCCCCTCAGAGATTGGCCCCGGTGCACTGTAGACTCTCCCCTGCTTCCTGCCCTGGGAGTAGACTTGAATTTTCACCCCAGATTTTTTTTGGCTCCAGCGCCCATGACTATGTATGTTTTGTGTGCTGATGTATATCTAGGGTTTTACACTGAAGTCTGTAATAATTACTGACACATTTGTTTACACCCATTAATATATTCCCTCAGCCCACAAAAATAGCAACATTTTCGAGAATAACGCCAATACTGTTTGATACAGCTGTAAAGCATTTGGATATATTTACTTAGATATATTTACTGAGAGTTCTCAAGTTCCAAATCTGTTCTATGGAGCCTGTTTGCTAACATGAATAGTGATCTCTAAAACTGGAAAGATGAACTATATATGATGAAATCAGGATTGAAAATATTTGTGAAAGTCCATACATAAATGTCATGGAGAAAACAGGAAACCGCTGAAAAATAGGTGATGCCTTTAATTTAGTAGATTTAGAAAAAACACATAAAACTCACGTAAAACAGAACATTAGAAAAACAGAAATTAATTTAATAAACAATTTTATATACACTCAGTACATTTAAAGTGAACATCCAAGAACCTGAGCCATTTTCAAATGGTCCCGTGGAAGAAGTATTTTGTAACCACAGACTTGTTAAGTGATATATGGAGATTTGAGAAAGATAGTCAGCAGCTACTAGCTTCACATTAGTACCACAAGCATATAATAGGTGTTGTATCACTGCAATTGACTATTTTATCTTACTTCGCAAATTACTCACTAGCCCATTGGTCTTCAAGCTGTTCCTCAAGAGCAGTTGTAGGCAACTTATTCCTATGTTTCAAATAATACAGGATCTAGATCTCTTTACTTGAGCACAAGTGGATCATTCAATATGGACGAAGCTGAGTAACTCACATGTGCTGAAGCAGAATACACAAGCAGAAAGAGAGTAAAGTATAACATTGCAGAACATGTAGTTAATCCATGGAACAGTCTCACACTATTGATGGTAGAGGATGTTATTTACCATTATCCTTACTATGAACACTAACCCTGGAATCCTATATTTTTAGGATGGTCTTCTGAGGAGGTAAACCTAATAAATGCCAAAATCATTTTTATTAAGTTAAAAACCAAAAATAGCCTTTGATGTATTTCTTATTTTATGCAGTGACCACCTCTACTTCTTAATCTGTCTTATCAAGTCGAAGAGAGCATTGGAATTGAAACTAAATCAGTTAGCTGAAATATATGCAGTTACAACATATCGAATTGATTTATCTTCCAAGGTTCCCTCTCTCTCTGAGTAATTAGTTAATGGACTACTCTTATTAATACATTTCAATATGGACTTTTGAATAACTAAAAGGTTTTTAGAGATAAAACTTTTAAGGTTTTAACTTTTATGTGAATTTATTCTTTACAGTGGCATTCCATTTTCCTTTAGACTTGCTGAAACTTTTACTTTTAGCTGCCACTTCCCCATTATGAAGATAGAAGTTTCCTGTGCAAGCATCATCCCAATGTAGAAAATAGATCACCAGAAAACAGAATAGTAGATTCTACACAATCTAAACCTATTTCCCTATGTTCAAGTATAGCTCTTAAAAACTGTATTTTAAATATATGACTAAGAGTATGTGACAAAAATGGTCATTACAAGGGACTCTATCACTCCAAAATCAAGCATTTTTTTAAACATGCGTCATAAATAGTCTCGAAACTGGCTATGCATTGTACTGGCCATCTATTGTAAAACTATTTAATTACTGAGATATTCACTGTTTGTGCTGCACTATTATGCAAATGTGCTTTGATATGCTTGTCAGTGTTTTGCTAACATATAAACAAGTAAGCACAATCCATCTCCAGTCCTATTACGCAGTTAGATCCAATCCCCACCCTTATCAAGCACAGCAAGCCACAAATTAGCTTACATAGCTGCACGTCAGCATAATGAGGCAGCACAAACAATACTGGATATCTCAAAAATGATTCACCACAGACAACAATAGCTTTTTTAGCGTATAGTCAACTTTGAATTCTTATAAAGAAAAAATTAACTTATTTTAACAGTGTCCTTTTAAAAGAATATTTCAGTTTCCTGGATTATGAATACATCTAATAGAAGAGAATCAGTAGTGTATGAAAACATTTTTTTTTTCAAAAAAAATAAACATGAATAAACTTATCCTGACGTTTGCAAATTTCTTCAGTTTTCTGGCAGTTGATTTTGAGAAGAAATACCCCAAAGCTAAATTAGCAAAAAAAATCATAGTTAGTTTTGGCCAGTCACAGGCAACTATAACGTTGTTGCAGTGTCTGGGAAGTCTCTGCAATTACAAGGAAGCAAGGAGCAGCACAGACATTGCTGCTGTGGATTTATGCTTTGTGCTACTACTTGCTGGAAGGTTAGTATAGGGTTAAAAATCATACCTGAATGCAGTGTTTCTGTTGGTCAGTACCAGATGCCTATGTAAGCAGCTCTGGGGGTGTGGTAACCATTAAATAAAATAAATCTGTATGTATATAGAATGACTCGATGTAATGTGTGATTCTGATATAAGCAGCACGTGTTAGGTTAGAAAAAGGTAAAAACAGGGACTCTTCCATATATTTTTATGTTTTTTTTAAATATTTTTCTTTATGTAAATTGATGTTCCCTGTAATCTATTCTAGTTTCTAATATGAATCTACTATATATATATGACTTCAATTATGTTCTCTAAACTAGTAAGAAAAAAAGGTAAACACAATGGACCAAATGATTTCTTCATGAGTGAAAAATCTAGACTAACATAGGGTATATATTCCCATTCAAAGATATAAATCACACACGAAAGGTCTATTTCTGTACAGATTACTATATCTACTTCTTATCCTTCAATGGTCAATATAAAAATAATTCAGAGATAGAGGCTCAGTATAAACTCTGTATAGATAACAAGAATTCCTTATCTTTCTTAAACTAGTGCAATAATGAATTTTATTTTGGCTCTTGTGTGTGACGTTTCCGTATACTCCATAGCTGTTTTTATTGATGAGCCTATTATATCAGAGTACTCTCCCCTATTGAGTTACCAAGGTCATTGTATTGTTACCAGATCAACTGATGTAGTCAGCTGCGCTGAGCATACCCCTGGCAGAACATTTTATACATGATGGATGCTGGGTAGAAGAGATCTCTTATCTCACATCTGGAGATGCACTATTTAGATACTATTCTTTGTTAGAATACTGGAGCATTTATATTTAACACAAAGAAATCCAGACAGGATATTTAAAGGGCTCCTGTGCTGTATTTCTCTATGGAATCAGCAAAAAGCATCTAAAAAGCGGAGACACAAACTTAAAGGTATTTAGATTGTAAGTTTGCTTTAGGGAAAGCACTGTGTACGTTAATTTTCACTAATTTTGACTGGAACTTAGCCCTGTAAAGCGTTACGGATTATGTTGGCGCGTTACAACAGAAGGAAATAATAATAGTAAAGAAAATAAATAAGTTTGAAGGATTATGAATGCATCTGATAGAGAAGCACTAGTGTATGCAAACATTTTTGCATGAAAAAATCCCATAATAGACATTAATAAACTTGCAACATTTAATTAGCATAAAATTCTTAATTCATTTTGGCCAGTCAGAAGCAGCTTCAACATTGTAGCAAGTATGGGGATTCAGTCGCAGCATAGCATGGATTTCTGCACTGTGCTGCTATTAGCTTGAAGGTTAGTATAGGGTTAAAAATGTACTTGAATGCAGTTTTTCTATTGGTTAGTACAAGGTTCTGGGCAGGCAGTTTGGGTTGTGCGTAAACCATTTTTTCCTAAAATAAGTCTGTATGTTTATAGAATGAATCAATGTAATATGTATTTCTGATATAAGCAGGTTGTGTTGGATTAGATAAAATTAAAAACAGGGAAACTTCCATATATTTTTAAGGAACATTTTTTTAAATTTACTATTTGAAAAAAACTACCTTAAAAAAGCAGCATGTTTTTAGAATGTAAACAAATACAACATTTAATGTATTATGTGCCATTGTGCTGCTGTGCAATCTACCATTTTGGCTCCAACAGATCAAGTTTCTCGGTTGGGAGGTGGCTTTGAATACACAGGAAGTGTTTGTCTGCCCATTGGGAATGTGACAGGTACATCTATCAGTACTCTCAGCAGGAATAAACTGAAGTTTATTCATTTATATAAACACAATCACTTAAGAAAGTAACAGGCAGCCACACTGAAGAAAGTAAAATGGAGCCACACAGTAAAGAATAGTTGCATATACTGTAAAAGCTGCAAGATGGTGCATCAGGACTATGTCCTGGGCAGATCTGTACCCACCCCCTGGACACTTAGCATAGGATGTGGAAAGACGTAGATCCAAGGAAAGCTGAAGAAATACAGATCAGAATAGTAGGGCAAATTTTCCATTCAGGCTACAATAAGACTAGGAATCTAAGATGGTAGTACCATGACACAAGTAGAGTCAAAAATACTATTTGTTCCATTATTATTTTATGCTTGTGGATTACACAGCAGCAAATGTTATTTTGATACATACTTCACAAACATGTAATGTTTTTCTCAAACTACAATAGTCCTTCTAAATGTAGTAATCTCTGTACAACATTGACAAACAAGAAAGCCAAATCCAACATTAGCCTCTATATATTCTCCTTAGCCTCTTCTAGATCGCTACCTTGTTGTGGTGAAGGGGCTTGTGTACCTCAATTAAGTGGTGAGCTATACCATGTAGGGTCACCCAAGATGGGCAGGTCATAGCTGAGAGATCAGACAAATCACAGTCGCTTGGAAAAGGAAATGGCAATCCGTTGCAGTATCTATGCCAAGATAACCTTATGGATAAGCACAACCAGAGACATAATGATAGATATGCCTGGCGTGCTGCTGTCCATAGGGCCATAGAGACACAACTGAATGACTAAACAACAACATTCTACTTAAAGGGTATTTTTCAATGAGAATCCAATGGATCTCAGCCACAGGTCATAGACCGTATCTCCATATTCCCTTTATCCAAGAGCCCTCTAATTGACTGAGGCCTGGCAACATGGGATTTTTACTTTAAAATGATCTATATAAAGGCATTACTAACATTTTTGAATCAGGATTTACATAATATGTAAATGTTAGTACAAGTTGGAAGAAATACAGCTGATTTGGATGAAGACCCCCCACCCGCATATAAATCTTTAGGATAACAAAATTAAAGTTTATGCTCCCGTGAAGTTTAAAAGATCTGTTAACCTCCCTGGCGGTCTGGCCGTGTCAGTACCCGAGTGTGAAAGTGTTATACTCGGGAAAACTGACATGTCCAGACCATCTTTTTCCACCCCCCTGCTCAGTAGTGTAGTGCCCCCCCCCCAGCTCCTGCAGCACATCATTCCCCCCTCCCCTTACCCCTCACCCTTCTCCTCCCCTTCCCACTCTCCCTTCTCCTCCCCTGCCCCCTCCTTCCTCCCCTCCCCCCCCCCCTCCTTCCTCCCCCTTCCCCCCTCATCTTACTGTGAAAGCTGCTCACCCTTCCCCTGCAGCACGTCTTCTGGCTGTGCCCGGGAATCGATATTGACGTGGCGTGCGTGTGACGTCACTCTTGACTCCCGGACACTGCCAGAAGAGGATAAGAGGCTTTACACAGTAAGAGGAAGGGGGAATGGGGAGGAAGGAGGAAGTGTGTAATCCCAAGCGTGGCTCGGGGTTATCGCTTTAGGAACAGAAAATTAACCCAGAGCCACGCTCAGGAATACAGCATGAGCGATTAAATGGACATGTAACCCTTCTGTTGTTTTCAAGCATTTAAAATAGCGTGTATCAAATATTACAAAAGTTTTTTTTTTTTTTTAAATGAAGAATACTATATAAAACCTGTTTAAATGTCAATAAACCTAACAGGAAATGAAGAAAGCATATAGATCTCATTTGCTGACAGATGGAGAACCCCCAAAAGCACTTAAACCTCTGAATGTGTTATTGCGCCCTGAGGCATTTATTTGAAGAAGAAAATACTTTGTGACACATTATCAAATACCCTCTATCCTAAGCAACAAAGAAAACAATATTTCCATGTCCCTTTAAACATAGAGGATTTTAGTACTGCTCATGTTACGTTATGCTGACACCTACAGGCTGATAATGACTTGTACACTTACCGTTTGTTATAGATTATTCATGTCTACATTGGACTGAGTTATGACTCTAAGGGCATAAATGATACCACCTGTAAATATAACATTTTTATTTTGTAGTCAGCTGTGCCAGCACCATCCTAATGTCCTGGCAGTGAGCCTGTGTATATAATTCTCTTTTCACCTATTGACTCTGTGTTGCTGCTTTAGAGCATGACCTCTTATGCTGACAGATCTGTTATTCTGTAGAGCTTGTCTTTTGATGATATCAGAATAGGCATCTCAACAGTTAATAATTTATTGTGCTTCCACTGCTTTCTTGCTTATAAAATCCTAGGAGAGAACTTCAACCGCATTATTTTTTTAGGTAGAAAAGTTTGAAAGAAACTCTACCAAAATATATCAACTAAGCACCTTCATAAGTTTGTAAGACAAGAGCTGCACATGTACTATGGATATAGCCCCAGGTTTTGCAAACTAGAGGAGAGAACATAATGGTGTTAGAACTGTGTTGAATCTCCTTGCTGGCCACCCCATCACTCGTCTGTCTCCACTCCAGTCCATAATGAACGCCTCCACTAAACTCATCCACCTTACTCAATGCTCAGTGTCTGCAGCACCTCTCTCTGTCAGTCACTCTGCTGGCTTCCCGTAGCCTCCAGAATAAATTTTAAATCATGGCCCTAACATATACAGCCCTTAACATATATTGCCCTTGTCTCAAAATACTCCCCCAACTGCTCTCTACACTCTGCTAATGACCTTCATCTTTCCTCATCTCTTGTGACCTTCTCTCACTTTCGCCTTCAGGTGCTGCCCCTATTCTTTGGAAATCCTTACCTCGCTCCACCACACTATCCTCCTGCCTCAAAACCTTCATAAACTCACTAAAAACACATTTTATCACTTTCGACCTTAATGCAGTGGAACCTCTATATTCATCATTAATCCGTTCCTGAGGGACGGACGAATACTGAATCAGACAAATATACAATCACATTATCACTGAATTCATCTATATTTTGATTACCGTGGGAGTGTGGTGGTTCACTTTTCGTGAGGAATACTGGATTTTCCGCCGATTATTGGAGCATTTTTTTTTGCCGAAGAAATGTGATGAATATTGGATTTGAGGAATATAGCGGTTCTACTGTATGCAAGATTACTCACACAACCTACAGTGTAACACAAAGCCTTTTGCATCTCCTTACTGCCATCTTGTCACCCACCTGTCTCACACCCCACTCTTACCTTCTATTATTATTATTATTATCTTTATTTATATTGCGCCATCATATTCCGTAGCGCTGTACAGGGGTTTAGTACATGGCAAAAAAACAAACTGAACACCTTTTAAAGAATGGAGGGCCCTGTTTTTGAGCTTATAATCAAATGTACATAGTGCTTGTTTCCAAGGCACGGACACATGATTGAAAACTCGCAAACTTACAATCTAAGGGTTACCTTCTAGACTGTAAGCTCTTCAGAGTAGGAACCACATTTCTGTTGCACCATGCCGACCCATTTGTATCACATTTGTATTGTACTTGTAATTTGCTATTTGTACCCCATTGTACTTTATTCTACAGAAAATGCAGTCTCTTTATATATAAAGAGTAATAATAATAATAAGTAAAAACATAAATACACTGGGGATGAAAGGGTCTTCAAGACTATCCCTGTGTTCTGCTACACGTCACCCCCTGGTGCAGGTACTTACCACCCAACTATTCTGCTTTTTGAGGGACAGTACCTCTTTCAAGAGAAAAACCTCCCACTTCCCTATATGTCTCTCTTTTGAATGGACAGTCACTCATAGATGGACAATCCCCTATATTTTAGTTTTTCCATTTCTCTCTTTCTTTTTCCAAATCAATTTTCAAGAGGAAACCAGACTTGTTGTGTGCATGTTCTACAGTAATGTGTATGTGTAAGTGAATATGTATCTACAATGCACCTACATGTGTGTTTTACATGTGGTTATCTGTAAAATGACCCTTTTTTTTGGATTATTTTATGTTTACAGAAGAACAAGGTTATATATAAATTCTCAAGGTTATAATCTGTGTTCATTTACTGGGATGAGTTTCAATGTGCTGAATATTCTATACACATACAGTACTGTATAAGGTTCATCGTATTGACTCCATTCTGCTTTATGATAGACATCTCTCAGCTATATCACTTTTTAATGATTATGTATAAAGGTCAGGTAGAAAGACGTGAGTGTAATGTTCATAAGAAAACAGTATCTTATATGTTCTTGGTAGATTATCCTTAATGACTTTTGGAACTGCAGATATATTAGACACATATAAATAACCTTGCACATTTTATCTGTTACAAATAATAATTTATTCACCAGCAGTTCCTTGTACTTTCTGTGTATTTTTTTTAAAGAATATTCCCTACATGTAGCTAAGCAGTTCTATTTGCCTGAAATGTTTGTGTGGCGTCACAGTTTGAACGCTGTGTTCGGTAGGGGAAGGGGGAGAGAGAAAGAGAGAGACGGAGAAGTGTGGAGAGAGAGAGAGAGAGCAGCAAGCTGCAGTAGTGGATATGTAGAACTGACTTTCAGCAGGAGTTGTAGGGGAGAGATCTGCAGCAAGATCTGACAGCTAACTGTAATCACTTGGCTTTGTTAGCTCTGTCATACACTATCAGCTCCTCAAAAAACACTGCAGGGAAATAAAAAATAAAAATAGAACAATATATATTTAGGTTGATAATCCTCTGTGTTTCTGCTCTATTTTGTTCTGTTTGGCATGTAATACATAGAAGTTACCAAGGCTGAACCCTGTCACTGCAGCCTGTGTTTGGCATAGCAGTATGATTGTATTTTATATGTAAACACTGTGTTATTTTTTGCAGATTTTGCCTGTTTCTTAGGGCGGTTACATCTTATTGGTATAGACATATACAATTGAACAAACAAATAGTAAGACTGACTTCTCTTAGTATTGGTACCATATATAATTTTATTGTAAGCACTTTGCTCCCATATTACAGCTATAAGGAGCCCATCCCTTACTTTTTCATATGTGTATATAACAATAACATAGGACGTTCCACTGTTGCAGTTGTATAGAGAGATGGAATACATATGCACACACACATGAACACACACATAAACAGCCACATATACACACACAATAAGCAATAAGTGCAGTTACATCCCAAGTGAGACAGTTTCTCTGAAACACTAGAAAGTTGATCCAAAGGAAGTGATGTCAGAGGTCTGCCCTTCTGATACATATAAGTAGACCTCAGTTGTTGTACTGAGCATGTCAGTAGCCACTGAGATGCAGACTGTTACATTGTTGTATCTGCCCCTGATTGGCTACAACTAAATATGAATTTTTTTTTTTTTTATAATTAACTTTTTTATTGAAAGAATAAACAAATAGAACATCGTAAGTTCAGCAAATCATATAACAAATCTCTCAAGTATCAACAAGATATATCAAAAAGTTTCTTTCAAAGTTTTTCTTTTTTGGTTAGAATAACACATGAACATGTAAAACATATATATAAAGTCACACAAGGTCTTGAACATATATACATTCCTCAAAGCAGACATGTGTCTAGGAGGTACAGTAAGGTGAAACCATAGATCAAACATCAGGTCAACCCATAAAAGTAGTTCACACAAACCTTATTGTGGACCTCGTAGAGTCCATAAGTCCCAGCAGGAGGCCCATCGACGGTATCTTTCATCAATTTCAGCTGAAAGTGAGCTCATAGCCCGAATGAACCTGATTTTGTGCAGTACTTCAATGTGAGTAGGGGAGGTAAGTTTCCAGTGTTTAGCTATGATGCATCTCGTGGCCAAAAATATCTGTGTTGTTAAACATTGTTCTGATTTGAATAGCCCCGTAATTGGAAGGCCTAGCAAAGCTTCCTCAGGCTTTTGTGTTACTGTTGTCCCCAAAAGTGTTTCTAATAGGTCGTATGTTGCTGTCCATATGGGTCTTATTTTCGGACACTCCCACAGCATGTGAATCAGTGTACCAGTGTCTGTGCAGCCCCTAAAACATGTGTCAGGGTGTGTTTTGTTCAGAAGATGGAGTCTTGCTGGTGTAAGGTACCACCTCATTATTGTCTTAAAAGAGTTTTCCTTTAGTGTCACGTTTAGTGAAGAGGTATTGGCTTGTTTTAGGATCTTATTCCATTGGCTGTCGTCTAGAGTTACCTGCAAGTCAGCCTCCCATGCAGTTTGGTAATGTGGTTTAACCCTGTTGGTGAGAGACACCATCTGATTGTAAATGATGGCTATATTGGCCTTACCTCCGGGATTGTTGATACAGCATTTCTCAAAGGGAGATTTGGTGTGATATTTGTTGATTTTCGTAGAGTGTGTTAGTGTCTCATTAATTGCCATCAGATTAAGCCACTCTCTATGTGGCAACTAAATATGAATTTTATGATAATTTACCCTATTTCCAGAGGTGTCCACTTTCAAAATCAACTGCCAGAAAACTGAAGAAGTTTTCATATCCTACTGATTCTCCTCTATCAGATGTATTCATAATCCATGAAACTTCTACAGTGCCTTGCAAAATTATTCACCCCCTTTGACTTTTTACCTATTGTGTTACATTACAGGCTTAAGTTCAATGTTTTGTTAATCTGAATTTTATGTGATGGATCAGAACACAATAGTCTAAGTTGGTGAAGTGATTTGTCATTACATATACACACCTTTTTTGAAAGGCCCCAGAGGCTGCAACACCTAAGCAAGAGGTACCACTAACCAAACCCTGCCATGAAGACCAAGAAACTCTCCAGTCAAGTAAGGGACAATGTTCTTGAGAAGTACAAGTCGGGGTTAGGTTATAAAAAAAAAAAAAATCTTTGATGATCCCCAGGAGCACCATCAAATCTATCATAACCAAATGGAATGAACATGGCACAAGAGACGTCCGCCCACCAAAACTCATGGACTGAGCAAGGAGGGCATTAATCAGAGAGGCAGCACAGAGACCTAAGGTTACCCTGGAGGAGCTGCAGAGTTCCACAGCAGAGACTGGAGTATCTGTACATAGGACGACAATAAGCCGTATGCTCCATAGTGTTGGGCTTTATGGCAGAGTGGCCAGAAGAAAGCCATTACTTTCAGCAAAAAACCAAATGGCACGTTTTGAGTTTACTAAAAGGCATGTGGGAGACTCCCAAAATGTATGGAGGAAGGTGCTCTGGTCTGATGAGACTAAAATTTAACTTTTTGGTCATCAAAGAAAACGCTATGTCTGGCGCAAACCCAACACATTACATCACCGAAAGAACACCATGTTTTTCAACAGGCGGGATTTGGAAACTGGTCAGAGTTGAGGGAAAGATGGATGGTGCTAAATAAAGGGATATTCTTGAGCAAAACATGTACCACTCTGTGCGTGATTTGAGGCTAGGATGGAGGTTCACCTTCCAGCAGGACAATGACCCCAAACACACTGCTAAAGCAACACTTGAGTGATTTAAGGGAAACATGTAAATGTGTTGGAATGGCCTAGTCACAGCCCATACCTCAATCCAATAGAAAATCTGTGGTGAGACTTAAAGATTGCTGTTCACAAGCGCAAACCATCCAACTTGAAGGAGCTGGAACAGTTTTGCAAGGAGGAATGGGCAAAAATCCCAGTGGTAAGATGTGGCAAGCTCATAGAGACTTATCCAAAGTGAATAGTTATGCACATTGACTTTTTCTCCTGCAGTAGTGGATATGTATTTTGTCCTATTTGTTGTTTGCTTCACAATAAAATTAAAAAACATCTCCAAAGTTGTGGGCATGTTCTGTAAATTAAATGATGCAAATCCTCAAACAATGCATGTTAATTCCAGGTTGTGAGGCAACAAAACATGAAAAATGCCAAGGGGGGTGAATACTTTTGCAAGGCATTGTATATACCCTATATACACTGTATCAAGATAAAGGTATAGCAGGGGGAAAGGATGAGCAATAAATGGGGTATGGGGGTACTAGGGCAGTTTAAAACCCAAATATATCCATGCATGCAATCAAAGTTAAAAATATAAATAATTATACAAATTACAAATATCCAGAACTGCATAAATGTTAAAAAAGTGTTTTTGGGACAACACGATGTCAGCTTAAGGAATTAATATTTTTTAGATGCCGATTGTATTTGGACTGCAGTGCATCTAAGAATTTGCTTAGATTTGTGTCCATCACCTTTACTCTGACCCAGAAAAATATAGATGTGGAGGGGGTGCTTGAGAATACAATTAAAGAAAAATATTTCAAGTTGTAATTTCAAACATTACATACTTCTAATTCACTTGATCTTACAAATATTGGCAAATATAGTATTTTATTAAAATATTACAGTGATCTGTTTACGCCTATGTTTCTGATGCTCCACCAAGAGAAAAAAATAATGGGCAATTTCATTTTGTAGATTAGATTTTTATTCTTTTAAAGCTGCTGCCAGGTATAACCTCATTGTCTCATATGATTTACTGATAGTAAATAAAACACTTTTTGTGTTCCTGTCCACTGTGCAGCACAAATAAATGTATTTAAGGTAAGATTGCTCAGTAGTTTGATCAGCTATGAGTTGTATTACAGACTCATCTGCTTTCTGATAGCAGACAATTTAGTCCACTTAGCTGCAGACATTCAGCCTTATTAAATTGCGATTCGGCCAATTGAATAGGGCTCTATATAAGCACATAGCATATTTTCTTTTACAGAAGTTTTTAGTTAGTGAAGACCTTGCTTTTGGATAGAAGATCAATAACTAAAAACTTCTGTAAACAGAACGTTTTGTAACATATTTTGTTGAGTCACTGAAAAAAGTTGGTTACAGTACAAATGTCTGCAATCTGTGTTGTTTCTTTCCCCAAAGTAGGGGTCGGCTTACCTACCAACACAGCACCAAATAGATGCCACTTATTTACATTTTCACTTCTCTGCAATTATAACAAAGAAGCGTCATTCCATGCTCTTTGGTAATAAATATAAGTGAAAACAATGTTTAATTTCATTGTTTCTAAAGGGAAACATAACTCACAATATATGCTTTGTCCCATCAAATAGGTGGTGGAAAAACAGGACAAATAAGTGCCTTCCTTTTTAACATTTAATAGTAAATTGACTGAGTCATGAACTTTGAAGTTAGTGGTTTTATGCTGTTTCTAACCTTCCTCTGCTCTGGCAGAGCACATGATGATGGTCCTAACTAGAAACAGTTGTGCATGTTGTGAAAGAAACAGTGATATTACCAATACTAGTAACTTGCCTGTAATAAATGAAGGTATCATAGAATATTATGTTGAATTGTCTGTGTGTATTATGTGGCAAGAATACTGTGTGTGTTGTTTGTATGCTGTCTGACTCTGTGCTCTCTCTTTCTCTCTCATGTCTCCCTCTCTCTTGTGTGTCTGTTTCTTTATCTCTGTCTTGTCTCTCTCTCTCTCTCTTTCCTATCTCTCAGTCTTGATCCTGTCTCTCTCTTGTGTCTCTCTATCTCTGTCCTGTCTGTCTCTTGTCTCTCTCTGCCCTGTGTGTCTATCTCTATATCTCTGTCTTGTCTCTATCTCTTTCCTATCTCTCAGTCTCTCTCCTGTGTCTCTCTCCTATCTAACTCTCTGCCCTGCCTCTCTCTCTCTCTCTCTCCCGACGCTGTGTCTCTCTTCTGCGCCAGTCTCGGCCAGCAGTGCACATGGACACATGCAGACATTCCTGTCTTCGTTGTCTGACGCCTGCGCAGTAAGCACACAGCACTGCCCACTGGTAGCTCCACCCCTGATTGGCGCTCTGAGTAGGGGGATAGCCCCTTGATGCATGGCTGTCCAATAACTGGACCTTTCTGACCTTTTATGAAGTTTTGTCCAGTATATATCAGCGCTGTTTGCTTTGTATGCAGATTTTTTATATTTGAAAGGGTTTACTACAAAGGTGTGTATATTTATGAAGGGAAAATTATGTAGAATCATGAGTTTATTTAAGTTTTATATTGTCCTAAACAATCAGATTTTTGTGCCCCCACTCCCCACTTACAGCTCTTCCTTTTCCCTTTAGTTTATTTGCGTTTATGTGTATACTAGCGACTTGCCCGTCAAAAATGATGGGGCAATACTATTTGAAGCCATGGCAATGCTGTTTGACACACAATGTAAAGCTTTTTCTACTCTGGCGCTCATAGCGAGCCGCTCCTCTTGTTTACTTTTGGTCCTATGAGCTCCCTTGGCTCTCATCGGAAAGACAGATATATATGCCTATCTTATTTTATAATAATTAATTAATTATTTACTTAATAAATTAATATATTTTACCTATTTGTAATTGATATATCCAGCAATGAATAGCATGATGAGCTAAGTATCTATTTTTATTTTCCTGCAGCATATAATGTCCAGTGGGACTGTTGCTGCCCTGAGGAGAAAGTGTCATAAATGTGCCAACTGTGCATTAGAAATATGCTGCGTGCGCGAGGGCAAACCGTTGGTTTAGTTGCGTAAAGCGCCATTTTAGATTCGTAATGTGTTAGTGTTGTAAAATGGTGTAGTTTGTGTATGTGGTACGGCGGTCGCAAGCATTTTCCATGCTTCCTAACTGTATTTTTGTACCTCGTACGTGCCTGGCAAAAGTCGTACGTGCCTGGCAGTGTTTTGCGCATTTCGGGGTCGTGTAGCTTCATTTTCATTTTTTTCCGTCATTTTTTTTCTCGCTTTGCTGATTTAAAATTTCCTAAACTCGCTTAATTCGACTTTAATTAGCGTGCTATGGCTGTCCCCCCATGTGTGTTTTTTATTTTTTATTTTTTGCATTGTTTTTATTGTTTTTGAATGTACGCATTTCAGCCGTTAACTTCATATTTTTGCGACCTCATATTTTTTTTTTCTAAGTTCTCCGGGTCGTAATTAAAAGTCGTTAGTCAGTTGTCATTGTCAGTGTTTTCTGTGCTTCGGGGTCACGGAGCCTCATTTACTTTTTCTTGGCCGCCATTTTTTTTCTCGTTTAGTCGATTTTCAAATGGCGAAACTCCTTAAAATCAACTTTAATTTGCGTGCAACCTCACCCACAGACGTCCTGGCTGTCCCCCCGTGCTGCGTGTGATGTTTTTGATATGTTTTTTGTTATTTTTCAGTGTTTTTTGTGTTTTTGGATGTACGCATTTCGGCCGTTAAGTTTGTATTTTTGTGACCTCTTATTTAATTTTTTTCTAAGTCCCGCAGGTCGTAATTTTTTTTTTGTGTAAGTTCGTATTTGCTCTTTACTCGTTGGTGGTTTTTTTCTAAGTGCCGCGGCGTGTTTTTTTGTTTGTTAATGTTGCGCTTTTCTGGGGGGTTTTGTAGCGGAAGTGAGGCGACGTAGAGCCTCCACCAGAGCAAATGCGGCCCCTCGCTTTGCGATGGTCCGCATTTGCGGCTTGCAATGAGCCGACGTTGGAGACTCCGCCTCCTCAAATGCGGCCCCTCGCTTTCGCAAAGCATGACGACGACTCGCAGTTTGATAACTATTATATGTGATCTGGTATGTCAGAAAGTGTTGGGTACATATCACTGTAGACATTTTTGTGTATATACAAACATATTTCAATGTACTGCATTGCATCTTCAGGGAGCCCCTGAAAATGTCCAACCCTGGGCCTTGTGGGCCTAGACAGAAACACACCCCTATGAGGAATTGCAAATGAAAATGATTATCTCTTAATATGATGTTAAAGTCTCCACCCTTTGGACCATTATTACATGTATTCATTTTGTGGTTGTGTTATTATTGATGGCAATTACATAACACTTCATATACAATGGCGGTTTGATTTAATAATTGTCAGTAAACTATACAATTGGTTTATCTAGCAAATAAAATATAAAATACCAAATATTACTATAGTCATCACACATTGATTCAAGCATGCCCTAGATCTAAGCCTATTTAAGAGCCAAATTACACAAAAGGTCTGAGCAAGAGATTAATTATTAGATTAATTAACATGCTCAAGAACAGCGTAACTTTTCCCCAAGAAGAAACAGCTAAATGAAATGATCAAACTATTAACTAACATGAATTTACAGCTATAATCTATTTGGGGAAAAAATAATATTCCCAGTGGCTGTCCTCATACTGGTGAACGTGTCTCGTTGTGCAGCTGTCTTTTGGTACATTGGTAAGCATTGTATGGGCTACAAGGCAAATACATTCACAAAGCTATCCAAGTGGCCCGAGGCTGCAATGCTCATTTTCCCCATAGGAAACAGACATCACAGTCATTGCATACTCAACCTTTTTACTGGTCTAGTGAATCTATCCCATAAAATCAGACAGATAATAAAACTATCTTGTTGCATCTTAATGTAAACTATCATGGGTGTAGGAACTGGGGGGATGGGGGGGACACATTTTTCTATGTTTGTATGTATGAATAAATAAGCTATTTTATGGCCTGTGTATACAATGAGCTTTATCCACCCCAGAATTATTCTGGCTCCTACACCTCTGTACTAAAGTGTGTTTCCAGTTCCTTTCCAGTAGACTGCAATTTGTCTGACCTCTCTGCTATGACCTGCCCATCTTGGGTGACCCTACATGATATAGCTCACAGCTTTGTTGAGGTACACAAGCACCTTCACCACAACAAGGTAGTGATCCAGGAGGGGATCATGTAAATCGCTCTCGCTAATTGCCTGGGCTTCTCTGAGCTGTAAGAATGGACTTAATTACAAATGATTTTTCCTGTCAAACTCTTCACTCTGGTGGACAGTAGATTAGGCACCTGAATTTGCAGGAAAATTGCAACAATTTGGATTTGCAGTATGTTTGTGCCAGCCCTACATCAGTGAACAAATATGATAAATGCCAACATGTGAATTTACGTTATTTACTTAAAGGACCACTGAAGTCACTATATGTGCTCTGCACCATCAGCTAGAGTAGTGGTAGTCAACCTGGTCCCTACCACCCACTAGTGGGCGATTAAAGCTTTCATGGTAGGTGTAATCTCTTGGTGACGTCACTGACGAATGATGTCACACTACGGAGACTCTCAGCACCACACGTGGCTGGAGAGAGAGCCTAGGCACAGCAGTCAGGACCGGATCACTATGTAATCAGAAATGGCATACGGTATATTGAGTTACTGTGCCACTGGTGGGCAGTAAGGAAATGTTATCATCAAAAGTGGGCGGTATATATTAAAAGGTTCAAGATTCCTGAGATAGAAAGTAAAAAATGTCTTTATATTTTTAAAATTGGTCTAGAATTGGCTTAAATAGTGTCATTTTAGCTTTTAGTCCTCCGACAAGAATGTGTATAGATAATAATGCAGAATTCTGTAACGAATTCTGTAACTGTAACATATTCTATTCTAGATATATTAAGTGCTGTTTCAAAGATTTTTTTGTAGGTTCAAATCATATGCCTTTCACTATTTTCCCTAATGTATTTATTTCTATATAATAATAGTAATTATGATTATTATTATTATTATACTAACTACTTGCCCGTCAAAAATGACGGGAAAAAATGTTAAGGCTGGCAATGCTGTTTGCCACCCAATGTGTGCACCTTCGGAGCTCATCGCGTGGCTCGCAATGAGTGCCTTCAGTGCTTATTCCGAGTCTCTCCCCCTGTTTACTTCCCCCTTGTGTCTCATTTCCCCCCTCCTCTCCCTCCCTTGTGTCTCCTTTCCCCCTCCCCTGTGTTTTTACCCCCTTCTCCCTCCCCTGTGATTCTTCCCCCCTCCCCTGTGTCTCTTTCGCCCCCTCTCCCTCCCCTGTGTATCTTTACCCCTCTCCCCATGTCTCTTCCCCCCCTCCCCTGTGTCTCTACCGCCTCTCCTGTGTCTCTTCCCCCCCCTCCGTCTCTCCTCCCGTGTCTTTCCCCCCTCCCCTGTGTTTCTTCCCCCCTGCTCTCCCTCCCCTGTGTCTCTTCCCCCTCCCTTCCTTCCCCCCTCCCCTGTATCCTTTGCTTCCCCTGACCATCCCCTGTGTCTATTCCCCCTCTCTCTCCCCTGTTTCCCTTTCCCCCTCTCCTGTCTCTCTTCCCCCCTCCCCTAACTTTCTTTTCCCCCTCTCCCCGATGTGTTCCTCCCTCCCCTTTGACTCTTTTTACCCCACTCTCATGCCTGTGTCTCTTCCCCCTCTCCCTTCCCCGGTGACTCTCCCCCCTCTGTCTCCTTTCCCCTCTCTCACCTGTGTCTCTTTTCAGCCCTCTCCCACCCATATCTCTCTTCCCCTTCCTCTCCCTCATCATGACCCCTCACTGGCAGAAACCAGGTACGCTGTGATAGCGCTGCTGGCTGCAATGAGCGCAGCTGGCCTATGTGCTGTGCGGCTGCTTCCCCTCACTTCGGGAGGCTCGCATGTGTGTGACAACAATCGAGGGCAGGTCATAGCAGAGAGGTCAGACAACTATTATATGGGATATACTAATATGTGTGTTAATAAATATATTAGTACATTAAAAAAGGCTGGAAGGCTGAATTGGAACCAAACACTTATCAATTAAAAAACTTGCAAACAACACATTTAGCATTACAACAATATGTTGTAGTTGATGTTCTGTCCTTCAGTCGTGTCTCATTCTCGGTGATCCTATGGATGCAGCACACCACGCAAATGTGTCTGTTTCTGGTTGTGCTTATCCATATGGTTTTCTTGGCAAATATACTGGAGTGGGTTGCCAGTTCCTTCTGCAGTGGACTGCAATTTGTCTGACCTCTCTGCTATGACCTGCTCATTTGGGGTCACCCTATATGATATAACTCACAGCTTCACTGAAGTACACAAGCCTTTTCACCACAATAAAGGTAGCGATCCAGAAAGGGTTACAACAATATACTATGCCTTAAAAGCCAGGACAAAAATGAATACTGTATATCTAGAATAAGTTGTGGACAGTTACAGACAAATGTATTATCTAAGTAAATAGCACAGCAGGTTAAGTTGCTAACTATAACCCTTAGGGTATTTCATTTTATTCCACCTAGATCTTTTTTCTTTTTTTTTTGTTTAAAAATCAGAAATATGTTATTTAGGTTATAAAGCTAAATATGAAGTTACTATGTACTTTGTAGTGTTTGTAAAATAAGTATTTAAATAAATTAAATAGATAGATAGATAGATATGTGAAATAATTAGCTTATATAATTCAAATAATTATTCACATTATTACCAATTACCTCAGATTAAAACTTACTTTATTATATAACCTAAATAACATTCCAGATATTTAAACAGCCAAAAATAAATAAGTAAATAATAGGCTCAGTGAGGTCTTGAACAAGTGACCTTCAGCGCCATAGTAGACAGGTAAACTTGCTGCGCTCCTGAGATAACTGTCACTTGGTGCTATAATGTAGTCAAGTGGTTACATATGCCATAGGCACTTGTCTGATTTAAAGGCTTTATTCCTGATTATAATCACTATTCATTACAGCTTGCACAGTATAAAGCCAATTACTCGTTCCGGCTGACACTGAAATGCTCTGATTTCTATTGAATTCAACATCAATTTTAAAAAGAAAAATTGTTTTTCCACATGCTTTTTCACCCTCTATCTCATGGTGCTGAGCACATATAGCATCGTCAGTGTTCATTTAATAACAAATGTTTGTTCCTGATAAATAATAACCAGATAAGGCATAGGAGCAGAACAAAAATGTGCAAACGACCAGTGAAGCCTTAAAGAAAAACATTAGTTTAATCATTACCCCACTTTATAATGTATATTCTTGCAGTAATATACAGTATTATTAAAGTAAAGGGACAACACTAGTTACTAATTTATTAGCCTTCTTTTTTTAACTATGGGTGCACTAATGTTCCTATTCACGGGCCTGTGAATGTAAGAGGGGTGTTTACATTTCTGAAGAACTGTAATTGCATTGAATGATGCAAGTTTTCTATTTCTGGGCCAGTGAAGGAGAAGTGGTGCGGCATCATGCAACAAACACAAAATGGAGTCATGTACTCATAAAAAGTGTCTTAGCTTGGTACATACCTGACAAACAAGTTTATTTTTTCTTATATATATTTATTTTGTATATATATATATATATATATATATATATACCGTATATATATATATATAGAGAGAGAGAGAGAGAGAGAGAGAGAGGAATAATCAGAGTATTGCAGTATATAGTGATACCTTTTTTATTGGACAAACTTATTCATAATATAGGGACAAGCTTTGGAGAGATAAACCTCAAAAGCAATAATGATAAAAAATAAATGTATATATATATACAAAACCCTACCCTCTAAGTATATATCGATATGCATTATTTATTTATTTATGGAAAGATATACACATACACACACACACATTTAAACATAATTAAATTCCAAATTTATTAATATTTTTTTTATTATTTATAGTAATTATTCCTCATTATAAATATTTAGGCAGGAAAAGGCCATAAAGCTAGTTTTTAACTAGGAAAATAAGTTTTGATTTTTTTGTTGGATGGTAAATGGTGTTTGTGTGAGGGGGCATTTAAATTTCCGCAGGAGTAAGGCTTGTAGTTATACTCGCAAGCTGCCGGCTTCTGAGATTGTGAAAAAGTTAGATGTCAAGTTTCAATAGCTCCTAATCCCTCCAGTGATAAATAAGATAAGCACACCCCTCCAAGCTATCAGGATGTGCTCAAGTCAGAATAACTGGTACTTCCTATAAACAGTTTGCAAAAATTACGTTTTTCTCTAAAAATGCATTTATTATGATGGCTTATGCAGCTGCTAATGTTATTAGTAACATAATTCACAAATATCTAAGGTTTTTCTTAAATACAGCGGACCTTTAAAGTGCAACAAACTAATGCTGCAGTTACAGCACCAGGAGATATAAATGTAGCCGACATTTCATCAGGTTCATGTTAGGTCTGACAGTGCCGCTTCATACTGATAAAACATTTAACTCTTCTAGCTTCAGAAAACATGATAAGAGCTTTTTATTGTTTAGTACTGCAATCCTATTTGAAGCAAAGAGGTTAAGAAAATGTAACAATTTCCTGAAAATAGTTTACAGTACCAAAAATAGACATCATCCATTTATAAAGTGTAAAGACATTCAGGAGTGAGAGCAAAAAACAACAACTTATTAAAGTGAAAACCTCCAGGGGATAACCAAGCAGCAAAAATGTGAAGTCAAAATAGAACTTTTTGTTTCGTTTAAATACATGCTCTTCCAATATAATAGCTGAAAAAAGAATGAAAAAGATAGGCAATGTATGCTGGCCTTTATATATTATATATAAGATGTATAGTAACTGCATTTCTGTCAAAACAGCATCCACTCTGTTGATGGATGTCACAACTGTCATTATCCCCTGACCACCTTGCCCCTTTGGACTCTTATTTATGTGGTTGTGGCATTGGGCTCAGTGGCGTTACTGTATGTTTTATACTTATTTAATTTGTTTGCCTCCTGTGTTCCTGAGGTCCTGAGACAGTTCCTGTCATAAGTGCTGAGATTACTAGAACCCAGACCATCCAGGGGTGTTCCTGTAATAGTAAGCAGGAGGGTTAAGGGGTGAACCTGGTCCCCCCTCACACCTGGGTCGTGACAATACCCTACTTGAATCAGCAGTAGTTTGTGTACTACCCCCAGATCCGTGATCTGGTTAGATATCCCCTCACTTAGGTTGGCTGGATGCTCTGTAAGGTAATGTTCACACAAGCACTTCTTCTCAATAAAACACACAATGTATAAGTGTACCAAAGAGAGCATAAGCCTTATACCATGGTGCCCCTTCTTCTACCCCTGACCAACAATGATAAGTCTGATTCCACCCTTTGGCTCCTCTGATGCTCCCCTTGACCCTTTTGATCCCCATCCCCATCCAAATCCCCCCTTGGCCCCTCTTGATCTCCACCCCACTCCTGATACCCCCCATTGGTGCTTCCTACCTCACCAGCAGCACTCCCCCAAACTGCATGCTCACCTGCCGGTGTATCCCAATGACGTCACACACTAGAGAGCAGACTCGCCGCAAGGGAAGGCTACAGTGCAGGAGGAGTGCTGGTGAGGTAGGAAGCGCCAAGAGGGGGATTAGGAGGGGGAGATCAAGAGGGGTCAAGGGGGGATCAGGATAGGAAGAGGGGAGGATCAAGAGGGGCAGGAGGGAACCAGAGGGGAGGATCAGAAGGGCAGAGGGAGAGGGAGAATCAAGAGGGGCAGGGGGATCAGGAGGGGGATCAGGAGTTGCTGGAGGGTCCCCAAAGGGGCATCAGGTGGGGGGGGGGCAGGAGCTGCTTGAGGCTCTCCAGATGTGTGTGTGTGTATATATATATATATATATATATATATATATATATATATATATATATATATATATATATTGTCTCACATGTTTCCTTCAGGACTGACATTGCCTACCTTTGATGAAAATGTTTAACCTCATATGGGGCAAATTTCACAAATCTTTGTGTGTTTACAGAAAAGTTCACTAAGGCTCTAATTGCTTTTTCTTATTAACTTTCTCATGAAAAAAAAGCCTTTGAAGTTATAGTCTTTTTTTGCTGTTTAGTAATTTCCCAATCTCTGCAACCACATGGACTGTAACACAACAGAACATCTTTATGTCCATTGTCATGCTGATCCATTTGGTATTCATGGCAGATATACTGAAGTGTGTTCCATCTTCAGTGGGCCACAGCATACAGCTCTTGGTATTGCTAGGTGGTCTTCCATCCAAGTACTGACCAGGCCCAACCCTGCATAGCTTCAGGCTGGTGTGACCTTTTGATTCCCTGACTGGAACTGAACCCAGGTTGCAGTGGTGAAAGCACACAATTCTAACAACTGGACCACCAGGGAACCCCTAGTCATTGGGCCCTATTAAATTCCATTATAGTTGTTAGTGCATTTGTATCTGTGTATATAATTATATACTCATTTGTATGTTGGTACCAAGATTTCCCATTTTTTATTTATTGTCGTTATGTAACTAAACATATGCTCTGCTATGCTCAATTTAATAAAGTCTAAAAACTAATTGGACTTTACAATAGTAAATTGATACCCTTTGGCCTCCATTCAATTGAAAGCCCCCAATTGCCTTCATACCAGCCGTAAGTCTGCGGGCTTGAAAATTGCAACAGTTACAGAGCGATTCAGTTGAACAAGCCCGCAGCTACGTAGCAGAAAGCCTAAACCGTAAATCATGCACCCGTAAGTAGCATTTCAGAGCGTGATCATGATCAATTAAGCAAGGCTGTAACTACCGATTTAGAAACAGCCAATATTAAATGAGACTGTCATCATGACATCAGTAAAACATGGAGTTTAGACATCAATCAATCAGTATTTAGACGTCCGATATGTGATCGGGCTCGCAATCCAGCGAATTAAAGATCAATAAAGATGAATGAGGAAACTGTACTAGTCCATGTGGGTGGCCTGATATGTATTAACTCCTTGATTCCTGCGATTCATATAACACAGAAATTAAACGTAAAAAATAAAATAAAAAATGATTGCAGATTTGCAAGCTTGATACTGTTGTGCAATTAATACTAATGTCTTACATCGCTTTCCTTTGCTTTCGATTTGCGATTTTATCGATTGTAACATTTGCGGGCTGGAAAGATCAAAGGCTTCGATGGGTCGGAGTTACGATATTGACAACTGCAGGAATTTTCAGTCAAATTGAATATCAATATTATTGTGATTTTAACAATTTAATTGGGCCCATAGTGTATAATAAGGTGATTTAGTCACATTCTCAGCCTGTAAACTCAGAATACTGAAATATTTTGACATAAATGTGGTTAAAAGCCATCAATAGGGTTGTTTTTGTTTGTTTAACTGATTAGCAAAAACATCATTTCAATGTAACTGCTAGTCTGTGAAAAACTAACATTCAAATGTAAGTTTCAATTGCCACATTCATTTTTTTGCAATACTGATTTTAGTCATTACAAAATAAACTAATGCATCCCAACTGTACAAGCACCACAGCTTGGAAGGTTTCTGAATATCACTTAGAATATAATATACCTGTGTATCTCTGTACTTTTATGTAGTTATTAAGATGTGCTTAAAAGCTCTGTTTTATTTCTGCCTAAAATCTTACAAACAATACCTAACTGGTTTCTCCCATCTAAAACTCATGAAGACAGTGCACTTCTAAGTACAGGGGTTCTCTCATAGCAACCAATCAGTAGCAACTTCACAGTCTGTGTATTGATGAGTTGCATGAGCTACAGATGGCAGATACAAAGAAAGAAAAAAATATGATTTTAGGCAGAAAAAACAAAGCTTTTAAGCACTCTTTAATAAAATAAAGTATATAAAAGTGTATAGATACAGAAGTATATTATATAACTAATGAAATACAGAAACTTTCCATGTCCCTTTAAGGACCTGCAATACTATGAATCCCTTGGTAAATAACAACAACCTGCAAAAACAACAAATATAAATACATATGTTACTATAAATATCCTAAACTCTCAACAGATGCAAAACCAGACATCCCACAGTACTATAAAGCTAAGTAATAATCATGTAACTGCCAAGTGGACTGATCTCCAATTATTACTAATATTGTCTTGTGTAACAATGTAATACCTAACAATGTATACTCACTAATGCTGTGTATATATGTTTGTTTACCAAATATCAAGCTATACAAACTTGAATAGTGGAAAAAAATCCTGGGACATCAGCTTCAGACAAATAGGGTTAACATTTTCAAATATAGTATACGGTGTACCTTTGATACTTGACTACATCAGAACTCGTAGATTTCGGTATGTGACGCGTATGAATGAGAAAAAAATGGTTCGGAACTCAACACTTGCTTGGTACTCATCGAGCTTACGCCTCCTCGCCAAGCATCCTGTCTGACCAGAAAGTTAAAGAAAGTTAAAGAGAGTACTGTGGCATAGTGTAGCTTGTGCCTACAAGAGCTTATGTGCCTAAAAGAGTCTAAGAGCATCCTGTGCATACAAAAATCAAAGTGTAGTCTGTGCTTATAAGAATCAAAGTGCAGCATGTGCCTATAAGAACCGAAGTGTAGACTGTGCCTATCAGAACCAAAGTGCAGCCTGTGCTTATAAGAACCAAAGTATAGATTGTGCTTACAAGAACCAAAGTGTAGCCCGTGCCTATAAGAACCATATTTCCAAGAAATAACCTCTCTCCTCCTCCTCTAAATCACCACCATCCCATTGAGTCCTCAGTACAGTTAAAGTGAAGTTATATTATATTTTAATTGATCTAATTATTGTTTTGTTTTTATGTCTGTTTATTTTTAAAGGTTTTGTATAAAAAAACAAGACCATCAGTTCAAACTAAAATGTGAAATGTCTAGGGCTAGGAACAGATTATTAATTAATAGCAGGAATCTTAGAACCCTTCTTTTTCTCCAGTCCCTGGTACCATGGGGTGGGGGTATATTTATTTAAATAAACAATATTGTTCCTACGTCTTCTCTAGATGCTTCTAACCCAGTGTACTAGGTTAAGAAACTTATACCCCATAAATTAATCCCAAATAGGGTTTCCAAAATATTAGCCACACATTCCTCAAAAACCAATATGGGGTCTTGCATTTCTGCATTTTTTATAAGATGTTTTGAAACTAGGAGATTGTCTGACAGAGAGAGGCAAGAAGTTGCACGGCATAGGTGCAGATAGGCATAAGAGGACATAACATAAGTTTAGAGAAGACCTAAGTCAAGAGTAAAGACAAAGGACGCTTGGGGGAGTATTTGGAGGTGAGTGAAGATTTAAAATGGTGCAATATTAGAAATAACTTTTTATGGTAAAGTCAAGAGTTTAAATTGTTTGAGACATGCGTGAGTCTAGCAGATACCATCATGATGGATTGGAGTGGAACCCAAACAACGATTGAGGCCGGATATGTCAGTGGATTAGGGTCTTGTGTTTAAATCTGTTCCGGAGATGCTTTAGGTAAAGGACATGATTTGGCTAATGATTTTATGTGAGAGGGCAGCTGGCCTGAGGGGTTGGTGTGATGATGACTTTGTCAATGATATTAGAACTGGAGTAGAAGGAGAATAGAACAGGACCTTGATCTTTGAGATGTTGGACATGAGGTGACCAGAGGGCATCCAGGAGAATATGTCTGATAGGCAACTGGTGACACGTGATGAAAGAGGGCAGAACAGGTCTATTGCTAAAGGGTTGTGATTCACAATATTGTACATTTTTATTAAGTTATCACATGATTCTCTTGTAAGACTGAGATATACCCCCTCCCCTCAACCATTTCCCACAGGATCGTATATTCTTTTTCCCTGTTTTTTTATAGATGTAAGTTTTCCAGCAAAACTAACCACAGTGTTAATGGAGGCAGACTAATGCTCATTACCGTTAGAGTGGCCACTAATTAGTGTGAATATTAAGCTAAGATTTCACAAATGTGCTCTTTGTTGTTCCATGGAGCATATAAGCCTGAAATCAATAACATAAAAGCAAATAAATGGTATTAAAAAACAATTGTGTTCTACTCCCCAACATGCTTAAATAGATGGAGACCATTGTGGCTGCACATGACATCTTATTTAACCACTAACATATTATGTACGGTAATAGCTCGCTGGACTTTAAATGACCCCAGTATTTAACAGTACTTGTATGTCTGAGATGTATGTAATAAGAGAACATAAAAATGATCAAATTAGCTGCTGTTTGGATTTCAGCGGAAAATTAACATTAACATTTTAGATATGTGGAAAATAGATACACTTCTATTTTTGTAAGCAGTGAGTGGCACTCTAAATAATCTTGTTTTTTCAGTAGGCAAACTAGACCACTGTTGTTTAATCCAAGAATCATTGAGCCTACCAATGGCAGAACCTTGGGATTTATAGTACCTTATTATTCCCTGGTAGTCCAGTGGTTAGAATTCGGTGCTTTTCACCACCGGGACCTGGGTTTGATTCCAATCAGGGAACCAAGAGGTCACACCATCATGAAGCTAAGCAGGGTTGAGCCTGGTCAGTACTTGGATGAGGTATACCAGGAGTTGTATGCTGTGGCCCACTGGAGAAGGATCTGCCAACCCACTCCAGTATCTCTGCAATGAATGCCAAGTAGATCAGCATGGTGTGTTATGGTCCACGAGGTCAAAGAGAGTCTGACACGACTGAACGATACAAACACATTATGCCTCAGTAGTTTGTTAGTAAGGATGAAATGATGTATTAGGCATAAATAAGTAGTCACCAAAGATGTAAATCCAGACCTGTTTTACAATACAGTTTGATGCGTTATTATCACATTTCCCTTCTACATTTTTAGAGTTAGACATTTGATATGTATAACCATAGAAAACCACTATAGTAATTTCCTGGTGCTTAATACCTAATTTCAATAATTTAAACAAAAAATAGGAATTAAAATATATCCTAAATAACCGAGTATAAATGAAACAAAATATATACTCTTGTTTATAATAAACTAGCGAATTGTCCGTCAAAAAATGACGGCAATGAAATTGTAAGTGAGTTAAGGGTGTTTGGTGTATATAATGTGGCTGATGTAGCGTCATTCGTTTTCTATGTCGTGTGAGTTTTTCAGAATATTCGTAGCTGTTTGGTGGGCTTTTTTGGAATACCTGTAGCTGTTTGGTGGTGTTTTTCGGAATATCCGTAGCTGTTTGGTGGTGTTTTGCGTGTTTATGGTAGTGTTTTGCGTGTTTATGGTAGTGTTTTGCCTGTTTAGGGACCTTTAGCCTCGTTTTCGCTTTGTTCGGCGGCCATTTTTTCTCTCGCTTAGGTGATTTTCGGGTCTCTAAACTCTGAAATTTGTGGTTAAATGGAGGTGTAACTTCACTTGCAGAGGTACTCGGGGCCCCGCTTGCTGTGAGTAACCTTATTATGTGTTTGTTGTTTGTATTTGTTCTGTTTGTAATGTTTTTGGGGTTGCGCGGGTTGCGTCCTTGTTTTCTAATCTCGTAGGTGTTTTTCGGCAAATACGTAGGTGTTTGGTGGTGTTTTGCGTATTTAGACTGCTGTAGCCTTGTTTTCGTTTTTTTCGGCGGCCATTTTGTCTCTCACAGAGAATTTTTTAGTGTCTAAACTGTTTTAATTTGAGTTAAATTGAGGTGTAACTTTAGTTTTCGAGGTCCTGGATGCTCCCTCTTCCTGTAAGTAAGCTTTTTATGTATTTGTTGTGTGTATTTGTTGTATTTTTCATGTTTTGATGTGCTCGTGTTGCGGACGTTTTTTGCGAGGTCGTAATGTGTTGTAACGTGTCTCGGATTTTGTTTGCGATACGACGTAAATTTTGCGAGGGTCGCAGTTGCTGGCAAGGAGCGCCTTTGGCGCTCCTTGCCAGCAACTGAGGCCCTCGCTTTGCAAGGGCCTCAGTTGCTGGCAAGGAGCGCCTTTGGCAACTGCAACCCTCGCCCGCAAGTGTGATCAACGGCTGGTATGCTCACAACTATATATGTGGGGGGGGGGGGGGAGAGGGATAAAGAGAGAGGGTAGAGGGAAAGAGAGAGGGACTGAGAGAGAAAGGGAGGGAGTGAGAGAGAGAGGCAGAGAGGAAGGGAGAGAGAGAAAGGGAGGGAGGGAGACAGAGAGAGGGAGGGAGAGAGAGAAAGGGAGGGAGACAGAGAGTGGGAGGGAGAGAAAAGGAGAGAGGAAGGGAAACAGAGAAGGTGAGGGAGGGAGAGAGAGAGAGAGAGAGAGAGAGAGAAAGAGAGGGGGGAAGAAAGGGAGGGAGACAGAAAAAGGGAGAGAGGGGAGGGAGAGAGAGGGAGGCAGGCGGAGAAGGAGGGAGGCAGACAGAGAGAGAGGGAGTGGTAGAGGGAGGCAGAGAGAGGAAGGGAGAGAGAGAAAGGGAGGGAGGGAGAAGAGGGAGGCGACAGAGAGAGGGGGGGAGAAAGGGAGAGAGGAAGGGAGACAGAGTAAGTGAGGGAGACAGAGAGAGGGAGGGAGGGAGAGAGAAAAAGAGAGGGATTAAGAAAGGTGGTGAAAAAGAGAGAGGGAGGGAGACAGAGAAAGGGAGAGAGAGGAGGAAGGGAGAGAGATGGAGGCAGGCAGAGGAGGGAGGCAGAGAAAGAGGAAGGGAGAGAGAGAAAGGAAGGGAGAGAGAAAGGGAGGAAGGCAGAGAGGGAGAGAGAGAGAGAAAGAGGGAGGCAGAGAGAGAGAGGGAGGGGAGAGAGGAGAGGGTGGGGGAGGGAGAGAGACAGAGATCAGACAGTGCCCAGAGACAGGGCACAGATAGAGAAACATAGCACAGAGAGAGAGACAGCACGCAGAGAGAGACATTTATGACGGGCAAGTTACTAGTAAATATATATTGACAGGCGCGTGGTGGTACTAAAAGTAAACTGAGATGGCAGGGAAACATATCATTACTTTACTGTTTGATCATACTTTTACCTTAGTAAACTTATGCTCATTATCAATATTAGTTCTTTAAAATAACATGACACAAATATCAGTCTATAAGATTTCTTTAAAGTCTGTTTTGTATTTTTTTACTTTCTAAAAATCCTTTACCAATAATCAGTACTAGGAGAAAACATACTGCAAATACTGGGCTGTAGTGCTCCTTTATGGGACTAAGGTGACAGACTTGCAGAAGATTACTATTAATCCAAGTGTGGATAGACTTGTTTGTGTGCCGAGCTAACAAGTGAGTGTTTTAGATATTTAAAAAGCTGTAGGATTGGAAAGCGTCTATTAAACTGCAGAGTAAAATCTTCACAGAGGCGCTGCTTTTCTTCCAGAACTTGTGAAATTGGCTAATTTAAACACTGCTGGGTAAGAGCTGCGAGAAAGCATAAAGGACAGGAGTTTAAAGGTACCAGCTTTACATATCAGTGACAGCACAGAGTATGCTGAGGAGCAAGGAGGGAGGAGAGCTGGGAGCAGGGCTCATACAAGACAGGCTGCCTGACTTGGAACTCCAGGGAAAAGCTCCAGGCTCTTCTACGCAATCAGCTAACTATATGCTACTTTCGGCATGGTAGGCAACATGATGGAGAGAAGTACATTATGTGTAACCAGAAAGGAAATTGTAGCTGAAACAGTCCACTAATGTGTGGATGAAGTGCTGGGCGTCCAGTTGTTTTTACCTTGCACATTCCCAGTACTTAAGACACTTTTCCAGCTCAGTTTAAAGGTAAGAAAATTAATTATCCAGATCCTAAAGAAGAGAAGGTTGGAAACTTTTTTGTATCAATGGGTGTAACATACTGGGAACTGACAATGCAAAGGATCTAAAGAAACTAAAGAACTGACCACAAGGATTTGGAATACAGAATAACACAATATATTATGGAAATGAGTAACAGGGAGCTCTTTACAGGTGAATAGGATGAGCAGATTGTAAAATGTCTTGGTGATTGCTTGGATTACAGCGGAGGAAATCATGATGTAAAAGGACCACTGGTTATTACTGATCTTATAGGAGAGCTCTACAAAGCTACAGGAACTAGTACCACACCCTGGATATAGTTGATTCTGCGTGAAAATCTTAAAACTTGGAAACAGAGACTGGACATTGCGTGAGGGGTTCAGAAGATCCCATGGTTTGTGGATCGCATTATTGGAACATTGGCAGTGTCTGTGGGGTGCAGGATCTCAGGATTAGGGGATCACAATACTGGAACATTGGCAGTGTCTGTGGGGTGCATGATCTCAGGATTAGGGGATCACAATACTGGAACATTGGCAGTGTCTGTGGGGTGCAGGATCTCAGGATTAGGGGATCACAATACTGGAACATTGGCAGTGTCTGTGGGGTGCAGGATCTCAGGATTAGGGGATCACAATACTGGAACATTGGCAGTGTCTGTGGGGTGCAGGATCTCAGGATTAGGAGATCACAATATTGGAACATTGGCAGTGTCTGTGGGGTGCAGGATCTCAGGATTAGGGGATCACAATACTGGAACATTGGCATTGTCTGTGGGGTGCAGGATCTCAGGATTAGGGGGTCACAATACTGGAACATTGGCAGTGCCTGTGGGTTACAGGATCTCAGGATTAGGAGATCACAATACTGGAACATTGGCAGTGTCTGTGGGGTGCAGGATCTCAGGATTAGGGGATCACAATACTGGAACATTGGCAGTGTCTGTGGGGTGCAGGATCTCAGGATTAGGGGATCACAATACTGGAACATTGGCAGTGTCTGTGGGGTGCATGTTCTCAGGATTAGGGGGTCACAATATTGGAACATTGGCAGTGTCTGTGGGGTGCAGGATCTCAGGATTAGGGGATCACAAAACTGGAACATTGGCAGTGTCTGTGGGGTGCATCTTCTCAGGATTCGGGGATCACAATACTGGAACATTGGCAGGGTCTGTGGGGTGCATCTTCTCAGGATTCGGGGATCACAATACTGGAACATTGGCAGTGTCTGCGGATTGCATCTTCTCAGGATTAGGGGTTCACATTACTGGAACCTTGGCAGTGTCTGCAGATTGCATCTTCTCAGGATTAGGGGTTCACATTACTGGAACCTTGGCTGTGTCTGTAGGGTGCAAGGTCCCAGGTTTGGGGGATCACATTACTATGACTGCAGCTGCTTAGAGAGCTAGCTGCCTATTCCTAGACAGTGGATGGTAAAGCAACGGGCATCTAGTTTTGGTGGCTGTGCCCTCTCTTCTCCCTCAGACTTATTGTCCTGCCTAGGATGTTCCTGGAAGAAGAGTGGAAATCAGAGGGACTTCAGACACTGTTCATCGTTTTTTTGATATTCAGTTCCCTTAAACTGCTGCATTTTTTGGGCATCCTTGACTTCTCCGAAGAAGGTAAGCACAAAAAATCTAGGAGAAAATGACGCAGAGGTTAAAATATAAGTGTTGGCCATGCCCTTTTTTTTAACATTTTACTTTTACTTGCACATGGCAAATAACTATTAAGTGCAATCTATATTATACCTGTAAGCAGCAATTATTATACTACCCTTTACTATATATTAAAACTTGTCGAATAACATACAAAACTAACAGAGTATGTGTTAAACACCTGGAGCCCCTATATTAACACATTAACTTGAAACACTATACTCAGTATTTAAGGATTTCTAATATACTTGTAACTATGAAGATGTATCACAGTAGACCCCCAATTGCTGTTTAGACAGCCAGACTTGAGCACTGAGATTCGCCTTTATTGATGTTTATTTCAATTTTGCTGATATGTAATTGTTAAAAATCTTATTTTACTATTTATCTCATGAGTATATAAAACAACAACTTGTGGATTAGTTTTGGACCTATACTGTTATATGTACGCACGGGAAGCGCGCCACAAACGTCCTAATGTAGCTGTGTCTAAGTGCCGGGCAAGTGGTTAGGGGTTAGAGGTTTAGGGTTAGAGCATTAGGGGGATAGGGTTAGGGTTAGGCCCGGTAAGTGGTGTAGGGGGTTAGGGTTAAGAAGTGAGGTTTAGGAGGTTAGGGTTAGGGTAAGAGGGTTAGGGGCTTAGGGTAACAGGGTTAGGGTTAGGAACTGAGGTTTAGGGGATTAGGGTTAGAGTAAGAGGGTTAGGGTTTAGGGTTAGGAAGTGAGATTTAAGGAGTTTAAGGTTAGGGTAAGAGGGTTAGGATTAGGTACTTAGGGTTATTGAGGTTTAGGGGGTTAGGGTTAGGGGCTTAGGGTTAGGGGGTTAGGGTTAGAGGGTTAGTGGGTTGTGGTGTACTAGTACATCCGAACACGAGCGCGTCCTGCACCCAGAGGCTTACTGTGCGTACATATAACAGGATAGATCCTTCGTTTTATCACTGGTTTATATGCACATATCTTTATTTTGGAATCCATTGTGCCTGGAGTTCTCCCACAAGGCAACCTAATCTACAAGAAAGCTGAAACTTTAGAAGGGCAGATGCAACTAAGCTTCTGTTGTAAATACCATGCAGAGTAATGCTAGACAGTGTTATGATCTTTTCAGGTGTTAGCTTTACTGTCTGGTAGGGATCTTATTTGTATGGGAATGAGATGTACAGTAATTCACTAGTACTTGTTTGAGTCATTTTGATACAAGTTAATTTACTAAACATTATCATTACATGAAATTCATAATTGTACTATACATGGATCCAGATGTACTAAGTGGTGCTTAGTACATCTTTTTCACCTGTTTTTTCACAAATGTTTTATCTCAGACTGTGCATATTTTTTGCTTTGCTAGTTTTTTTTTTACATGGTTTGCACAGTTTTAGTATAACCGTGAGATACTTAGCATTTTTGTATGATAAGAATATGAATCCCTATCCACAATCATATTTCCCTTACCTTTTTACAGACTTATTTGTTCCTTTACATCATATATCATTATTACACGATTACATTTTAAAGTTCTATAGAATATGTTGTTACCATAGGAATAAATGGCTTTCCCAATATCTATTTTGTATACTCTTTGTCTATCCCCTTCTCTCCTCCTAGTCCCATCCTATGCAAGTGACTATGGGGTAAAGTCATTAAGTTGAGCAGGCGCTCTGACGTGCTTCTCTGAGGCTATGATAATGGATAGACATAGCGTTTAGCAATCTGCGTCACAACTCTTACAAACGTAGTGAATCTGGGGGAATATCTCTAATAGACCCCGGCACAGCCAATGAGAGCACTGCCAATAGAGGTAGTATAATCACAGTATAATTATAAATTGTGTTTGTGACGGACTCTCTTTGACCTCATGGACCACGACACACCTTGCTGATCCACTTGGTATTCATGGCAGAGGTACAGGAGTGGGGCGCCAGATTATCCTCCAGTGGGCCACAGCATACAGCTCCTGGTATTCCTAGGTGGTCTCTCATCCAACCAGGCCCAACTCTGCTTGGCTTCAGGGTGGTGTGACCTCTTGGTTCCCTGACTGGAGTCAAACCCAGGTCATAACGGTGAAAGCACCGAATCCTAACCACTGGACCACCAGGGAACCCTTAACTATAATTTACATCAAGGAAATGACATCATGCATAAGAAAATGCATCAAAAGAGGTCATAATATATGATGTCATATTATTTTGGATAAAGTTGGGTAGTGTTACAAAATTTGCTTTGAATACTTATACTCATCAGTGCAGTTATATTACCAAAGAAATATTGTTTTTTAGTATTAATTTATGTACTAATAATATGAAAAAGTAAAATGTTTTTTTTTTATATTAATACTTGCTTTGCATTCAGAGCATAATTACAGCATATTATTATTATTATCATTATTATTATTATCACTCATTTATATAGCGCCAACATTTACTGTAGAAACATGGATATGATAATACATAATTTGACAGACTGATATAAAAGAAGTTGACAACACTGTCCTTGAGCTAACTATCATATACATGACACTTGTATACAAAGTGCTTTGCAAGACTGAAAGTTTAAAGGCTTACATACTAATGGATTAATGAAACAAAGGGTATTATAATTACTAGATTAGGTGACATGCTTTGTATTATTTACACATTTAAGAATACCATTCAAGAATAAGTAAGATTGCAGAGGAAAAAGAAAGTGATATGTTAGTTTAGAGGGGAGGGGGGTGGAAGTGGCAGGATGTTGCCCATGACAAACGAATCATAACTTTTTTATAATCTAATTAAAATAGCATGATAAAAAAACCTGGAACCTGAGTTTCTTTTTAACAAATATAGTAAAGCTTTGGCCCTGGGTTTAATGAACACATAACATTTTTAAATTAAACTTTTTGAAAACTTCTTGTGATGGAAGAACTATCCGTATTTAAAACTAAACAGCTTGCATATCCTTATTCTGTGATTATCTGTGAATCCATTGCCTTTGTGGCTCATCAAATATTTAACAGCAACTCAAAATTGCCTTTGTTGTATGCTGTACTTGTAACTCCATCTGTGAAAGGAAGATTACATGGTGAACACCCTCTCACAAGCTAGCAAATTAAGAAACCCTGTAATATGGAGTCAGAATCTTAGCAAATAAATGTCTAAAATTGAGAGAAGAAATAACAAATGAAGTTTATCACTGATCAAATATAACAATAGACTCAGACTTCCGTAGAAACCAAAGACAAATTCTGAATTTGTTATAGATGTTGCAGCCGAGAGAGCTTGGAATTTCTGGTCCTTTCAGCACTGGTAGAGTGAAGCATGTTCCAGGATGAAGTGAGTGAGAGCAGCTGGAGGAATAATCCATTTATATAAAACAAATCTTATAAAACAGTGGTGGGGCTAGTGCATGGAGGACCCTGGCCCGAAATAATTTGGGGTCTGTCCATAGCAATTCCACTATGCAAGGTAGGTGAATAGAAAAAGCCCAATATATATGTGGTTGGTCAGATCTCCCCTATGGTGATTAGATCTTCTTTCTTTCCCCTAATAAGTTAATTACTTCTTTTGTCCAGGACGCTGCCAGTAGCAGTGGCCATTACCACATTGTGGGCCCCAGTGCTTTGCACCTTCAGTTTTGGTGCTTTCCTGTTTTATGTTACCACACGTGCACGTGCATCTGTTATGTGTGCACGCTGGCTGCACTGTCCTGCACCGGTGAAGCTGTCTCCTTGTGGCCGGTAAGTGGTTAGGGGTTTTCAGGTTAGTTTTACAGGGTTAGGGTCGGGAACGGGTGTAGTGGGCTAGGGGCTTAGGGACTTAGTTTTAGGGGGTTAGGGTTAGGCTAAGAGGGTTAGGAGGTTTGGGTTAGGGCTGCTAAGGGGTGTAGAGGGTTAGGTTTAGGGCTAGGGCCGGGAAGTGGTGTAAGGGGTTAGGATTAGGGTTAGGGCTGTCAAGGGGTGTAGGGTGTTAGGCTTAGGGCCGGCAAGGGGTGTAGGGGGGTGGGGTTAGGGGCCTATGGTTAGGATTAGGGGGTTATGTTTAAGGTTAGGACCGGTAACTGGTGTAGGGTGTTAGGGATAGAGCTGGCAAGGGGTGTAGGGGGTTAGGGTCAGGACCAGCACATTGGGATGCGGGACGCGAGCGCACCCGGCAACAGGAGGCTTCCACTGCAGTGAACGAACGCGCACGTGTGGTAGCATAAAACGGGAAAGGTCCTCAGTTTTAAAACTTCTAATATTTTTTATCTATATTATGATATACAGCTGTATTAATAAATGTAGTGTCATTTAAATGGTAAATTCCCAAGTTTTACCATTAATTGAAATACAAATAAAAATGTTTTGTAATTGTTAAACATACTTACTATCAATTCTTATTCAAACAGAGTATCAAGATCACCCTCTGGCTATGGGTGTTGCAACCCACTACTCTAGAGAGGGTACATTATTTATGCACAGAGCTCAATAGCCTAGGTGGGGTGTACATGACACACCCAAAACAGAGATTCTCAAGGGAAATTAGGGCATTTGAAAAAACTGCCATAGTGAAAAAAGTATGTTTTTTACCTTAGTAGCACTAATTTCCAAACAAAGACAAACATTAGTAAGGTTAAAACATGACATTTTTAGAGTTTTTTGACCCTGTAAAAAAAAATTCATCTGAAAACCAACTTCTGTTGAGGTGCATGTAATTTATGCTTATTTAACAAGAAATTGGCAAAACATCTGGCTACTTCTATCGCAATAAAAATAACGTGATTTTAAATTTGGCTAAAATATGGTGTATATGCTAAAATAAAAGGAAATGATTAAAATGGGTAAGTGATAACTTATAACATGGGTTCCCTGATGGTCCAGTGGTTAGGATTCAGTGCATACACTGCGTCAGCATGGGTTCGATTCCAGTCAGGGAATCAAGAGGTCACACCACCCTGAAGCCAAGCAGAGCTGGACCTGGTTTATTACTTGGATGGGAGCCTGCCTAGGAATACCAGGTCTGTATTCTGTGGTCCACTGGAGAAGGAATGGCAACAAACTCCAGTATCTCTGCCATGAAAACCAAGTTGATCTGCATGACCATGGACAAAAAGATCTGCCTGGTCCAGGTCATGGAGAGTGGGAAACAACTGAACGTTACAAAAAAAAAAATATAACAGTTGTGCTAAAAGGTATATATGTTCATCTACTGGTAGTTCTACAAGTGGTGACAGTCAGATCTTGAAGTTACAGGTGGGACACCATATTGAGCATTGCTGTGTTGAGAGAACTGTTCTTTGTGCATGTGTTGGGGGGGGGGGCATTCATATATGGTACAGTAGGTCTGAGTTATAGTGACTGTTGGGTGGTAGGTCTTGTTAGGATGACTACAGAAAAATGAGATCCTATCACACCTGGTTTATAACTATAGTAGAGCTATTAATGCTGGTGGTTGCAGTACATGAAAACTCATGACCTCAATTGGTCCAACCTAGTGAAAGCTCCTCAACCCTCGCACATACCTCAAATTTCCTGTCAACGCTGTCCATAACTGGACCAGTGTCCTCAAAATATCTATATTATAAATGTAATATTCCTCCTCTGGGGATGGCTTAGCTTTAGCTTGCAAGGATTCTGCCTGTTCCAGTAAGCACTAAAAGGGGAGCCACTTGTGTCCTTGGAGATCTTACATATTGGCTCTATACAGAGATACTTAGAGTTAGAAGGAAGGCCTACCTTTGTTGTAAAGCTGCATTTCCACTATTATTTTCTTTCAGCAGCAATTTTCAAGTTTTTGTATACATTATATAATTGAAATATGCTAGTGTAGTGTCCCTTTATTCTTTAAGTATTTTTTTCATGCATTCATTAAAGTCACAACAAACTGATTTCATCTTAAAGAGCATGGAAAACTGTCTATACATTGCTCTAGCATTTTGTCTCTACAATAAATGATCCCTAAAGTATTCAGCATTGTTTGTGTATCTCCTTTATACCAATGTATAGCTCCATATGCTTATTTGCAGCTTAGAGTGCTTGATATGTGTCAGGGAGAGAATGTAGCAACTTGATGACATTTGAGTATGCTGTTTTGCACTGAAACAAACAAGCATACTGTCTTGTTACTTAGCACACCAACTAAGCTAATTAGTATTTTGGGTGTGCTTGTTTCAATGGTTACACCACAGGGAAAGCATGTTTATTTGTGCAGGAAAATGCTAAAATCCTATCTGAATCAACCAATATACCAGCAACACCCCTCCCTCTTCTCCTTCCACTACTGAAAAGATAATAAAACTTCAATAAAACTTCAATCCAGCAAGGAGACACAAATATGGGATCCCTCAGACATAAGCACAGTCTGCTAAAAGATTTTCATGAATCTTTAAGTTCATGGGTGACATAGCTGCTAATGTTATTTTACCGATCAATGGCCCCTTAATCTTATATTGGTAACTATCTGAACCTGCCCATTATTGAAAACGACTTTTACAAGACTGTAATTCTCTTTTTTTCCTAAAAAGTTTAAGTCTCTTGATGTCCAGGAACACAGTGACTGCTTTATACTCATTACTAGGATACCTTTTCTTGCCTGTTGCATTATTTAAAAAGAGTGACCAGACACATACACTATAAGTAAATTACTTCTAACGTTTCCAAATGTGAATGAAACATTTAGCTCGAGGGACAATCTGAGAGAATGACACAAGACATTCTAGATCTCTTGTAGTGCCTTTGTTGTGGTTATTGTTTGTGTTTTTCTTATTCTTTCATTTTTTTTTATTTCAAAAGACAAAAGGTACATTTAATAGTAGTTTTCTCAATCATGCATTAAAAAAAGTGCTTTATCCATTACAAAGTTGTTGTTTGTTTGCAATAGATAATATATATTTTATTTAAAGCATATATATGTTTTAAAAATAGATAAGGCATGAGGAACTCTCCACCCACCGTATTCCCCACCCGCATAGATTGTATGGGCGTTGCCTGCATCTGCTAAAGTTACTGATCAAACTAGTATTGCTAATTGCATCTCTATAATGTATTAGCAAACTGAAAGCATTCTGTACACCCCTCTTGGTAGTGAGTCAAGCATTTTAGGTGACAATCTTATGGAAAAAATATATAGTAGTAATATACTGCCCTTGTCAGAACTTAGTGACTTTATCAAACATTAGTAAAATAAAATATATATTTTTTTCCCAAATGTTTTTTATTAGGTAACCAAATAAACCGGAGGATAACATAGAAGCCAAGTCGCAGTTTGACATTATTAACATACAATAATAACCAATTAAGGGGAAAAAGAAAGAAGAAAGGGTTAACATTACATTACACCATAGGAAAATACCATATAATAGTCAAAATCAAGTTAACCAAAAAGATCTATCCCCACTTGTGGGAAGGTCTAAGGGGAGCTAGGTTACCTAAGTTTTTCCAATTTTCTAAGGAAAACAGTTTGGTAGGCTCGGTCTAGCAGAGCAAACATCCAGAGCCTAAGTAAAAAACGAACAGAAAAGAAAAACAAAAAACTGTTGTATAGACACAATATAACTCTAAATAAGCTAAAACAGTATAATAAAAGAGAAAAATAAAAAGCACTGTTGACTACACAAGAAATGTAAATTCGAAAACAGATTTTTGTCTCAAGGGTATTGAAGTATAAGTCCTATTGGTTACCAGCTCGGATCCACCGCCCGTCCGCCTCCTCCAGTCCCCGGTCCGCAGCTCCAATGTAAGTATTAGCAAAAGATAGCACAATGTTAATTCAAAAGACTTCACGTGATAGGGGGGCTATAGGGAGAATGAATCCAGGGATTCCATATCTGGAGAAAAATAGGCATACGGTCCTCCAGTAAATGGGTTAGCCTTTCATTTACTGCAATGTAGTTCATCTTATTGATGACTGATTGTAAAGTAAGAGTGGGAGATTTCCACTGTCTGGCTATATGACTCTTTGTTGGTAACATTAAGTACATCTAAATAGTTTATCCGCGTGATATATATCCTATGAAGAACCTTAATAGAGGTCTCCAGAATATTACTGCTCAAAGATCCCCTGGTTAAGCTTCGCCAAGAGTTCTGCCAAGTCTCCATATTCCACTTGCAATTTAAGTCTTCTTCCCATCTTTGCATATATTTTGGAAGAGGGGTAGCGGGAGGGGAATTAAAACTATCATACAGGATACCCACAATACCTTTTGTAAGAGGAGCAGACAGGCATATCCTAGTAAAACAATTTGAAGTTGGTTTACCTAGTGTATGTTCTAACGTGGATAGAAAGTATTTAAGTCTACAAAAAGTATTATGTTCCTGAATGGGGATATTGAATTCTTCTTTTAGTTGAGTGTATGTTAGGGTAGTATTATCTCGATACCAGGAATTCACCGTCAGTAGGTTATGGGATTTCCACCATAATAAAGAGGCTGCAGGGAGAGTATCCGGGAATCTGGAATTGGGTATTAAGGGAGAAGGAGTTGGATACCTCGGGATCAGCTGAAATTTGCGGACAGCCCATGACCAAATATTTAAGGAATGCTTTATATACGGACTGTCTAATTTACCCAAACATGTCAGTGGGTTTGGGATCTATGGGATGGAATCCCACATATATGGGGCCATCATAAAGTTCTCAATAAATATCCAAAGAGGTTGGTGAGTAGGGGAGTGCGTAATTGGAATAAAGGCCAATTGTGCCGCTTTAAAATATAATTTCAAGTTGGGGCAGGAGAGACCTCCTTTTGATTTATGGATGAACATAGTTGATTTAGAGATACAATGTGATTTATTCTGCCATATAAATTTAAAAATTTGGTGTTGTGGTTTGTCTAAGTCTGTGTAGTTCAGGGCAATCGGTAGAAAGCGAAATAAATACATAAGGCGGAGATGGAGGTTCATTTTATAAGAGTGGATACGTCCTAACCATGAGATAGGGTGTTTTGTCCATGTCAGTAGATTTTGGGTGAATGTTTTGTAGATGGCCGTATAGTTGGACTTGTGAAGATATGCGGTGTTACGGGTGAGATTCACACCCAGGTATTTAATATGGTTAGAGGGCCAGTTAAGTAAAATAAAATATCATTTAAAGTGCACTTAGATTTATCAAGCAGGCCAGGAGACTCATTTTTTTCCCCCACGGAACCTTTCACTAAAGAGTATGTCCACTGTTGCTAAGGATTCTGGGTAGTGACATGCAAATGAGGCTCAAAACATACCACCTTACAGTTAGTGCAGCAAGAAGCTATTCCTAACACATCTGCTATACCAGTTAAAAAAAGGAGTTTAATAAATCTACTTACTTTGAGATAAAAAAAAAGTAATACATTTTAATTGCTGCCTATACATTATTTGCATTAGTAAGGTCATTGCAGTCCTACAGAGATCTCCTATCCGCAGCCTTACTATCACTTTTGGATAATCGTTCTACAGTGTATCATAGTCTTAAAACTCTTAAAAGTCACTGAGGAAATGATGGCAGCAAGTGGGTGCAGGTGAATGAGTTCTGAATGAGAGGGTCAAGATGAGTAGACAAGGAGAGAGAGGGCAAAAGGGAGTTTGTATGGAGTGAGTGGATGAAGGTAAGTGGATAATAAATGAGAGAGTCAAGGAAGGAAAGAGAGAGCAGATGTCAGTTAGTATGGAGAGAGTGGGTGAAGATGAGTGGGTAACAAATGAAAGGGGGAGAGAGAGAGAGAGGGAAGAAGGGAGTTTGTATGGAGTGAGTGGATGAAGGTGAGTTGGTAATGGATGAGAGGGTCCAAGTGAAGAGAGGAGAAAGAAGGCAGAAGTGAGGAAGTATGGAGTGGGTGAAGGTGAGTGGACAATAAATGAGAGAGTCAAGAAAGGAAAGAGAGAGCAGATGTGAGTTAGTATGGAGAGAGTGGATGAAGGTGAGTTGGTAATGGATGAGAGGGTCCAAGTGAAGAGAGAAGGAGAAAGAAGGCGGAAGTGAGGTAGTATGGAGTGAGTGGGTGAAGGTGAGTGGATAATAAATGAGAGAGTCAAGAAAGGAAAGAGAGGGCAGATGTGAGGGTGAGTGCTAATGATTGAGAGTGAAAGTGAGTAGATAAGGAGAGAGAGGTCAAAATTGAGTTTTAATGGAGTGTGTGCAGGTGAGTGGGTATAGAATGAGAAGGTGGATGTGATTGTGGAGACAGGGAGAGTTGAAATTACAATGAAAAGTTTGTAGAAATGTAAACATGTCATATATTAAATCATTATAGGTTTCCTTAAACATATGTGACAGCAATCCCCTACAAATGTTGTAGAGAGCATTTTGTGTTAGCCCACTGCTATAAGTACTTTCTATTATACTGCCAGTGGCCCTTCCATCTAATCTGGCTGTCAGTGCTGCTTCTGTAAAATAAAGTTCTGAAATGTATAATGTCATATTATCTGTCAGAATATCAGAGTGCATGTTGTGAACTGAAATGAAGAATGAGACTATATAATTATTCACTGACACTCAAGCAAATGATCTCATGCAATGTATGTAGTGAGTGACAGAGGATTCTTGAAAACTCTGGGCTTTATTCTGTTGGAGTCAATAAAATAACACATATAATCTGCATTATTTTTAAGCATTCATATTAATAGACAGTGGGCAATAAGAACGCCCCTGGAGACTGAATAGGGGGAAGGGGCAGTTGACCAAGCTTGGTGCAGGGAAGGGAGTGGTTAGTGAGTAAGGCTGGGGTGGAGTTTGGGATATGATTTAGGGAGGTAGCTACTGCCTCCCGTCAGTTAACGCCTGGGAGGTCCAAGTGAACAGATCTCCCACCCACCCTCCCCTCTTTTTCTTGGTTAATTTGTTGATGGTTGTCACAGCTATTGGCGGGGGTGATGCATCAACTTAAGTTGGAGCTCAATTACCGTAAGGTATCCGGTATGGTTGGTTCCAGAGGTCTCATGGGCACAGGGTTCCAATTGGGCCTCTGGAAGGGGGTTGAGCTCCTTAATCCAGGTGATGCAGCTACTTCAGATTGTTCATGTTAACTTGGTTTACAAATAAAGCTGTGGCCTGATTTTACCCAAGTTGGAGTCTGGAGTCATTATTTGTTAGGGGGTGGTCCTCAACTGGACTGAGTCACAAATGCTTAGGTCAAAGAAATACAGGGGACTGCTTGTTCAGTGCATTCCATTATCTTTGTTAAAGCTGGAAGTTGAAGTAATATATACAAAAAAGTCTACAAGGATGTTTTATTACCATGTCTCTAGGCAAAGATTATCAACTCCTCCATACACACATATGTATTTTAATGTTAAAGTTTTTTTAATCAGTCATGTAAACTATAAATGCATTCCTCCCCCATATTCCCAGTCTTGGCAAAAAGTCCCCTGTCCCTCTTTTGAAGAAACATCCCACATTTTATATTAAAAGTGGGTAGATGTAGGGGTATTGATTTAGGGGATAGATTTAGATTTTAAGGTTACGGGCCAGGTTAGGGGTTAAAGAATGGGGATTAGATTTAGGGCCTGGGGTTTATTTAGGGGTCTGGTATGGTTAGATTTAGGGCATAGGAATATATTTAGGGCATAGGGATAGGTTTGGGGGTTATGTTCTGGGTATATATGTTGCATTACTTTAATACAGTATCCCAATACAGACTGAGGGTATGCACAGACTATACAGTACTGTACATCTATTATGAATAGGAGCCTGAAGATGTTATAAGTGGGGGTTCTACAGGCTCCGGTTCTTTCCTGTTATAGGCTGCGCTCCCTCCTGCTCGTTTGAGTAGCGCTGTGACAGAACCAAGTCCTGTTTTCCAGGCCTTATCATGTCTAATTTATCTGGGGTTTTTTTTCACTCATAGTCCTGGAAAAATACAGAAGCCCAGAGTTTCCTTTCTACAGAATATATGTGTGTATGGAGCATTGGGCATCTCAAAAACCTAGTTTACATATTATACAGATTGGCATACTTCCCTGTTTTTTGCAGGATTGTCCCATTTTTTTTTTGTTCTGTAGTAAATGTCCTGGGTATCCAGCTCACAGCGACAAGTGACAGTTATTCTTTTTGTCAAATGCAGCTCTGAGCAATTAGGGTTTTTCCCCTAATGTAACCAGGCCTCTGCCGAGCACAAGGAAGAGAGGATCTCTGAATGCTGCCTACATGCATCATCTAAGGAGTGCAGCTCAGAAAGGGAGAACAGAAAGATAATAGCAGGTATTTAAATAAGAATTATATGGAAGAAGGATCTGAAGTCAGATATATGGGAGAAGCATGTTGAAATACTTTTTGAATTTTTGAAATGTGCATTTCACTGAGAAAGAAAGTAAAATCGGTGTTTACGTGTATAACAGGCTGCCCAAATGCTTTTGCATTACTACAGCCAATCAGGTTTCAGGGGTATATGCCCCATTCAAGTCAATGGTAAGACTGCTTATATTTCCAGGATAAATGGAACAGATTTAATGGGTTAACTGTTGTATTTATTGCAGAAAATCTAATATCTGCTGTCTTGCCTTTCTGGATTTTGAGAAATGTAGACCAGCTCAAGGGACCTTTTGTTCTGGTCAGCTCCTTGTACTGATCAAAAGAAAATAAAAATCTATCTGTGCCGGCATGGAATGCTGACTCACCTAAACAGGTCAGTTATGGGTTAACCAGTCTGTGCAGTCCTGAGTCCAGGGAAGAACTGCTATCAATACCTGTCTTTCCTATATACAATCACCATTACTGCGCAAGCTATCTGCTATTACACATGTCAGTAGGTCAGGCTACTCTTTGTATGTCATCAGGCTTAAAGCTTTAGATTTTTAGCTGTTATTAGTGTAATAAAAATAAAAGATCCATATAACATACAATGTTGTGCTCTTTCACACCACGATGAGCACTTACAGTGAGGTAAATGGCCCTTTAAGTTAAATACAGGGGAGAGGGAATTGACAATAAATATATGGGAGAGGGATCTGAAGGTAAAAATATACAGGAGAGGGGTTTGGAAAAAAATATACGTTAGCAGTATCTTAAGTTAAATATATGGGAGATGGATCTAGAAATATATATGTGGGAGAGGATCTGGAAATATATATATGGGAGAGGATCTGGAAATATATATATGGGAGAGGATCTGGAAATATATATATGGGAGAGGATCTGGATATATATATGGGAGAGGATCTGGAAATATATATATGGGAAAGGATCTGGATATATATATGGGAGAGGATCTGTATATATATATGGGAGAGGATCTGGAAATATATATGGGAGAGGATCTGGATATATATATATATATATATATATATATATATATATATATGGGAGAGGATCTGGATATATATATACACATGGGAGAGGATCTGGAAATATATACATGGGAGAGGATCTGGAAATATATATATATGGGAGAGGATCTGGAAATATATATATGGGAGAGGATCTGGATATATATATGGGAGAGGATCTGGAAATATATACATGGGAGAGGATCTGGAAATATATATATATGGGAGAGGATCTGGAAATATATATATGGGAGAGGATCTGGATATATATATGGGAGAGGATCTGGAAATATATATATGGGAGAGGATCTGGATATATATATGGGAGAGGATCTGGAAATATATATGGGAGAGGATCTGGATATATATATATATATATATATATATATATATATATATATATATATACATGGGAGAGGATCTGGAAATATATATATGTGAGAGGATCTAGAAATATATATATGGGAGAGGATCTGGATATATATATGGGAGAGGATCTGGAAATATATATATGGGAGAGGATCTGGATATATATATGGGAGAGGATCTGGAAATATATATGGGAGAGGATCTGGATATATATATATATATATATATATATATATACATGGGAGAGGATCTGGAAATATATATATGTGAGAGGATCTAGAAATATATATATATATATATATATATATATGAGTCAGATGATATCAAATGTATAGAAAGGCATCTCTAAATAAATATGGGTGAGGGGTCTGAAGTGAAATATATCTAAGAGGTATCTAGAGATAAACATATGGGAAAGGGATCTGGGGTAAAATATTTAGCAGTGAGATCTGTAGGAGAAACATATGAAAATGGGGTAAAGTGTGGCAGAGGAGCTGCGGAAAAAAACATGTGATAACACTTAGTCCAAATCCTCCGACACACCCCTCAAGTCTCTTTGGCATCTTGAAATGTTGAGGTGTATGCTGATTGAGAGCTGAATATAGATAATTCTGTCTGTATATATAGCTGTTAGTGCATTTGCATTTGTGTATATAATTATATACTCATTTGTATGTTGGTACCAAGATTTCCCATTATTTATTTATTGTCGTAATGTAACTAAACATATGCTCTGCTATGCTCAATTTAATAAAGTCTAAAAACTAATTGGACTTTACAATAGTAAATTGATACCCTTTGACTTAATTACTGTAATTCCATTATGAAGCTAGACAATTTATCATGTTTTCTGAAAGCTAAAACATTTATGCTGCTGATTTGGACCAAAGTAAAATGGGCAAACAAATGGGTCACAATGGAGAGAAATAGCACTAGAAGTAATTAAAAATCCTTCGTAAACGTAGCAACAGTTGTTTTGAGTACTCTCTACTTGTGATATTAGGTGGTTTTCAGAACAGACAGTTGAATAAAAATGTTTAGCCAAATCACATATATAGTTGTCAGTTCAAGGACGTTGGTCACGTTTGAGGGTTTGTCACGCTTTGCGAGCCTCACGTAACGAGGCGAGCAATTTGAAGCCCATAGGGCCACAACTGTGAGCGGGAGAGGCCCGCAACTGCCAGCCTCGCGAAATACACTCGGCGTGGGGCTCGCAATGAGCGCCGAAGGTTCTCAGAGGGCCCTTAGCCTCGCATTGTGTGGCAAACAGCATTGCTATCCTTACAATTTTTGACGGACAATTTCCTAGTATTTATATACTAGTCGTCTGCCCACCATAAATGATAGTATAATATTGTGCTAAAAATTGGGTCTTATGTCTGTTTGTGTGCCCTGTCTCTGTGTACCCTATCTCTCTCTCTGAACAGGAATTACGTTTTTTAACTTATTTTAGACTTCCAAATGTGAAGACAAATGTACTATTTTTTTACTATATCCTTTTATATATATATATATATATATATATATATATATATATATATATATATATACTTATATATATATATTGTATACCTTTCTTGGAAATGTATCTATTCTAGTTTCATCTGGAAATTGTAATTAATGGCACTTAATATTGAAATTTATTACAAGTTCAATATGTACACTGGGTAGTCATAAGCATGAATCTTAGAAAAGAGCAGACTAGATCTAACATTCTACAGTCTCTTATAAACAGTATTAATAAGTGAATGTCTATAAAAACAGACATGTATACACCTATTATATATATTTATAATTAGTCTTGGCCATCTTCGGATGTGTCTTATAATTGCCTCCCCAAGGCTCCTTGCTACATGAAGGACAAACATGTTGTCGTCTGCGGTATAAAAGTCCAAATTGTGGTAATGAGCTAATCTCAACCTCCAAGGTTTCTAACTATCGGACAGAAATCATATCCTCTCAGATATTGGGAAAAAATTAGATGACTAGGACAACATTCATTTACCTAAATAGGTAATAAATTCCATAACTATTTTTATTTTACTTTTACCTTTGCTCATTATCAATGCATAATAAAAACAATGGACTACAGTGTCAATTTAAATGCAATGTTTAGTAATAAACAGTTACTGGTAGTTTGTTATCATTTATTCCCCTCTTCCCAATTGGCTATCTCCCCCACCCCTATATCATTTGCAGCTTTACCAAATATATTTAAACTAGCGACTTGCCCGTCAAAAATGACGGGGCAATAACATTTAAAGCCATGGGAATGCTGTTTGATACACAATGTAAACCGTTTTGTACTCTGAGGAACTTCGGCGCTCATTGCAAGCCTCTCCTGTCGTGTACTTTTGGTCCTCTGAGCACCTTCATGAGTCCTGATAAAGAGAGATATATATTTTTATGTACATGTAGTTAAGTAATAATAAATGATTTATTCAATAAATTAATATACTTTAATTATTTATAATTGATATATGCAGCAAGCAATAGGCTGAAGAGCTAACAATCTGTTTGTATTTTGCATCTGCATACAATATACATTGTGAGTGTTAGTGCCTTGCTTATAAAGTGTAATGAGTGTTTGAACTGTGCATTATAAATAGGCTGCGTGCGCGAGGTAAAGCCGTTGGTTTATTGTGTAAAGTGGCATTGTATAGTCGTAATGTTATTAATGTGGTACGCGTCTCGTGAGTATTTTCCGGCTTTTGTAATAGTGTATTTTCTATTTCGTAGTTAGATGTGTAAAGTGCTACATGTTTTGCAGTGTTTTGCGTGGTCCGGGGTCGTCTAGCCTCATTTTCATTTTTTTCGGTGGCCATTTTTTTCCTCACTTAGGCGATTTTCTAGTGGCGAAAATCGTCTAAATTGAGTTAAATTCACGTTCCACCTCACTCCCAGATGTCCTGGCTGTTGCCCTGTGCTGTCTGTGATGTTTTTGTATTTTTGGGGGGCTGTATTTAGTGTGGTTTTAGAGTTTTTTCTTTTTTGACGTTCGGCTGGTAATCTTGTAATTCTTTGCGTCTCGTATCTTTTTTTCTAAGTCCCGTGTCTCGTATTTTTATTTGTCAACCGCTTGCACGCCAAGGCGATCCCGCGTATAGGAAGTGTTTTTCTGCTAAGTCCTGCGTGTTTCATTGGCTCTTCGTGTTTGTGCTGATAGTTGTAGTGCGTTGTAGTGACTTAATGGCTCGCCTCGCTATGCGAGGCTCACAGGTGATGAGCGCCTTTGGCGCTCATCCCCCAAGTGCTACGTGTTAACGGCTCACCTCGATTCTCGAGGCTCACATCGATGTGCGCCTATGGCGGTCATCGGCTAAGTGCTACAAGTTAATGGCTCACCTCGCTTTGTGAGGCTCGCAAGTGATGAGTGCCTGTGGTGCTCATCGCCAAAGTCGTACGCACCATGCAAAGTGTGACGACGTCTCGCAGTTTAACAAATATTATATGTGATAATACTGTTATTGCTAAAATATATTTGGTTCAAACTAGTTAGGTCATCCCTGGATCCTTTTGTATGAGTTTCTGATTTAATTGATAGGGAATTTTTTATAGTAACGTATGTCTTTATGCCACTCAAACTGACCACTATAAGTTATATCGGAACAATAATGCTCAGTATAACAGAGGTCAAGAGTAGAGGGCTATACTTCAAGTGACTAGTTCCATGTTTTAAGACCGGATCAGTCTAGACCATATATATATTGGCATCTCTTATGAGACTACCTAACCATTTATAACTGTCCAATTCTGTAACTAAAAATATTTATGGCAACTTGTGGTTTGAATTTACAATTTGTGATGCCAACACTTAGGGTGTAATTGCATTAAGTCACAGACTAGCCTTGTTTGGAAGTCACCCGACTCCTTGTACTCTGTTACAATTACATGACCTAATATGTAATACAGTAGTATACATGATGTAACAGACATTGAGGATAAGGCACCTATTTGTGATGACCTTATGTTACCTGATTGTTTGTGTGCATAATGTAGAGTTCTAGCAGCAATTGACAGAATGGTAAACACCAAACTAGTTTTTTTAAGAAAATAAAATGGCTAGCAAATAGCAGACTAAGGAGCAATTAGATGCAGTACTAAGTCAGACAGGGCAGTTTAATCCACTTTAAGCCATTCTGAATGTTTGAGTAAAGCAAAGTATATGCCTCCAAACTGTAGGGACTTCCCTATATGCTGGGGAGAATCACCTAATATGCCTGAGGCACCAAATGTCCCTCTTTTGTAGGAAATTTAAGGGCAAACCTTAGTGCATAATACGTCAAGAATATAAGTGTCCCTATTTGGCCATTTGAAATGTATGGCAAATAGACATGAAAGTATGGCAAATAGACATACAGCCCTTTTAAATTCCCTCAACATGTAAAACTGTAGCCCGTAATGTAGCCCGCAAGACTTGCGGCTATTAAATTGGCCCCGTAAAGCAACCCGCCAATGACTTGTGGGGTAAGGACGAAAAAAACCTACAGGATGTCAAAAATTTAACTCTCCAGCCCAAATCCTTTGTTCTGTCAAGCCACTGTTATGTTCCAATCACGCTATTAAATTGCGATGAATTCATTGGCGTTCAACCCGTAACCCTCAAATGGAGCCAAAAAGCCAACGGGTACTAGAGAGGACCCACAAGGGGGTTCAAATCCTATCCGTAGCACTGTAGATGCAAATATATACACATTGCTGTACTTATAATTAAAGGGAAAGTGATGTTAGGTATTAAAATTAATAGCACAACATTCCCAAGCACGCAAATCTGCAATATAAAATACTTTTTTTAATGTTCCATTTCCGTGTTATATCGATCCCAGCAATCAATGTGTTAATACATATAATGGAACTCGCATGGACTAGAATATCATATTTACTGATTTATTAATTTTGCATTATTTCTGGAATGTGGGTCCGATCGAAACTCTTAATTGAAACCCGTAAGGCTTTGAAATCTAACCTCCCTTTTTCTGTGATGTAATGATGAAGATCTCTTTTGCCATTGGCTCCATCTAAACCTGTAACTACGGGTTTGACTAATTGATCATGCTCATGGCCGCCCATGCAACACGCGCAAGAATGGTTTATGGGTTTGCAACTCCGGCTCGTAGCTTGCGGCCTTGTTCAATGTAATAGCTCTGTTTAATAGTTCTTGCGGGTGAACCGTTGCCGCTATGGGCTTGGAATTTAATAGTGCTGATGGACTATAACAATTCAAAGCTTAAATTTAGTTTGCTCTTAATTTATTTTGTTGCCTTTCTGCCACATGTTATCCAACCTGATTACTTACAGATTCCATTATATATAATTCAGAATGAGCTTTCCAGGAAGTCTTTGTAATTAATGATTAGATAGAGAGATCCAGGTTGAGGCACTTGCTACTTAGCACAGCATATCAAATAGTTGGAAGGTTTGGTTTCAAGAGCCATCCTATTATAGTTGTATGGATAATCAATAAAAGCTCTGTTGTATATGCATATATCCACCATGATAATATATATCAGAAAAAACATTGAAACAGAAAATAATGTGTAATGTTCCATTATTAATTTCTTGTAAAATACAACTTAACAAGAAATTAAATCACTTTGACGCCTATTGGAATTTTCTGTTTTAAAAATCTGATCTTAATGTATAAATTCCAAATCACTAATACCTGGCTCCTAGAATTATATTTAAGCTCTCAGAAATTAACTCTGAAGTCTCTCTGGGTGCTTATATTTACAAAAAGCCTATGAGAATATTAAAATGCCTCTGAGAAGCCTGTGTCGATTAAGGAGCTGTAAATCTACTGTTAAAGAGGAAGACAGTAAAGCACGGCTAACATATAAAGATCATCATATCTATAATTGTGGCATTATAAACGATCTATAGGTTGGTATCATGTGTGAAGTCTCCATACATGTTTGAATATCATTTATTGGGAATAATATATGTCATATTCACTTATATAAAACAACCCACAAGAGGTTAACAGAAATCATTAAAGCTACATGGAAATAAGCAGGTAGTGTAATGTACGACCTATACAAAGCACACCCAGGCTGGGTATCTGGGTGCCATGAGTGCTGCCAGACTGAGGTTTGAAAGACAACCGATATGGTCTATGCTATGCAAGGTGTGAGAATTGTGTTAAAGGAAAGAATGAGGCGTGGATAAGAGGAGAGGATGCTATTGATTGGGGATGAAAAGGGGCTTGAGGTGAACCGAAACATAAAGGATGATATGAAGCACATCAAATCATTTGACAAAGTATCTTCCATAAATAGAGGAAATTAAGTACCTTACCTAAAAAGAAGAATGCAAGAAAAAGAGGTCATGAATTCAAGTTGGAAGGTAGAAAATATATGGGTAATGTACAAAACTACTAGTTTACAGAAAGTATATAAGTGAAATGGTCTTCCAGTGGACGTTATGGTATCAAATAAGGAATTTAAGCATGCCTGGAATAAAGAAAAGGTAGATATAATGGGCAAGATTAGATGGGATGTTTTGGTTCTTATTTGCCAACAAATGTATTTCTATGCCAGTGCAAATATTTGTGTGATATTTCTTATTGTTCAGAAGCAGCTCGCATTAAAGGCGAAGTTCCACCTAAGCACAAGTTGCTCTTATAGGAAAGAGATCACATATAGAAGTTCAAATACACGTGTAAAAATGTTAGCACTTGGTTTTTATTGTCACAAGACATCTGTATGTTAAGTGATGTAAGCTCTGTAGCATAATTTGGTATAATTTAGCTACTAATGTGGCTTCCTTTCTCTTCCAACATGGAGCAGTAACTGGCAAGCTAGGCAAGATCCATATTTTTTTTCATCAAAAGTTTCTGTGAGTATTCTTTAATATAAACTAAGCTTAAATGTAAGTGGAATTTGCCTTAAAGAAGTTGGGATCATTAAACAAAGAAAAGTAAATGCCATAGAGGTACTGCCAGCAGAGAAGTCTTCTGCAATCCACGGGTGATGACAGTGCTTATCAGCCCACACCTAGTTGTTTAACAAGCATCTGTTAAATTAAAAAATACACTATAATCTTATATTTACAATTATTTTGGAAAACTAGGGGTAATAGTGGTGAAAATATATTTCGAAAGAAAATCACATTATTGTACCTTTTAATTTATTGATTACATACAACTATTCTTTGCTGGGATAGCATAAATTCCAGTAGCGGTACCAGTACAACCGCAAATTAGAAAAGCCCACAACAGAAGTGTCTGACATTGAAACCCATAAACCGTTCTTGCGCACATTGCATGTGCGTCTGTTAACATGATCAATTCGTCAAACCCGTAGTTACGGGTTTAGTCAGAGCCAATAGTAATAGAGTTCGCCATCATTACGTCACTGAAAAATGGAGGTTAGATTTCAATCCCATACAGGTTTGAATTACGAATTACGATCGAACCCACATTCCAGAAATAATGCAATATTAATAAATCAGTAAATATGATATTCTAGTCCATGCGAGTTCCATTATATGTATTAACACATTGATTGCCGAGATCGATATAACACAGAAATGAAACATTAAAAAAAGTATTTTATATTGCATATTTGCGAGCTTGGGAATGTTGTGATATTAATTGTAATCAAAATAACTAAGTCAGAGTGACTGTGCCTTAGGGAGTTCAGCTGCACCTCACTGATGAGGCCCATAAAGGCCGAAACGCGTCTGGGTTTGCTGTTTCTGCTGTTCAGGGTAGAATTGCCTGGTATTTCGGGGCTGGGTCACTCTTTGGAGTGGGACCAGACTGATATACTTCAGGATATTTCTCCTTGTGAAGGGCACAAGTGAGCTAAAAGAGGTTGCTTATTATGGCCATAGAACTAACCTATTAAGGTTGGTTCGTTCTCTGATAAGCACCTCGGTATTAAAATAAATAGAATAACATAACTAACATCACTTTCCCTGTTGAAGTACAGTAGTGTGTTAATATTTGCATTTACAGTGCTACGGACAGGAGTTTAACCCCCTTGCAGGTCCCATAACTATGGGACTTCAGTAATCCTAGTGTACTTTCTGGGTTAGTTGATGGACTCCTATCATGTATAGTTCTTCTGAAACCACAATGTATAACTATGGGACTTCAGTAATCCTATGCTAAGTCCACTTTCTGGGTTAGTTGATGGATTCCTATCATGTATACTTCTTCTGAAACCACAATGTATAAGTATGGCACTTCAGTAATCCTATGTTAAGTCCACTTTCTGGGTTAGTTGATGGACTCCTATCATGTATAGTTCTTCTGAAACCACATTGTATAAGTATGGGACTTCAGTAATCCTATGTTAATTCCATTTTCTGGGTTAGTTGATGGATTCCTATCATCTATAGTTCTTCTGAAACCACAATGTATAAGTATGGGACTTCAGTAATCCTATGCTAAATCCATTTTCTGGGTTAGTTGATGGATTCCTATCATGTATAGTTCTTCTGAAACCACAATGTATAAGTATGGGACTTCAGTAATCCTATGCTAAGTCCATTTTCTGGGTTAGTTGATGGATTCCTATCATATATAGTTCTTCTAAAACCACACTGCGTAAGTATGGGACTTCAGTAATCCTATGCTAAGTCCATTTTCTTGGTTAGATGATGGACTCCTATCATGTATAGTTCTTCTAAAACCACACTGCGTAAGTATGGGACTTCAGTAATCCTATGTCAAGACCACTTTCTGTGTTAGTTGATGGAACCTCTTAAATGAGCACCTTAGTTCAAGAAATAAGGCACTTGTTTGTGAACAATGTAACACACTAAAATTAGCAGATGTTTAAGCCATAGACATAACAACAGGTTTTGGGGAAATCATAATGTATGAAGATTCTATTACATCACTTCAAGATTCATCAATATTTTTTTTATTTCTAATAAAAATCTAGCTTTATGACATTTTCCTAATTATACTCTTTATCAGACTTGTTTTTTTACAGACATATGTAATTTCACATTGTTTAATGGTCCTAGTGCCTAAGCAGTTAAAAAGATAAATAGCTTGCACAGTATAATATAAAAGGTGACGTAACTCCATCATTTAATTGCCATCACATATATAGTTGTGAGCATGCGAGTTGTTGCTAACGCTTGCGGGCTCGCGTTCACACACATTACGGCCTCGCAACACTCGGACGCAACTCACGAACATTACAAAAATTAAAAACACAATACATACACACAGCACATACATCAAAACCTTACCTACAGCAACAGGGAACATCCAAGACTTCAAAAATGCAACTCACACCTTCATTTCACTCAAAATAAAAGAGTTTGCACAATAAAAACTTTGATAAGCAAGAGAAAAAATGGCCGCCGAACAAAACGAAAACGAGGCTACACACGCAAACACCATACGAGACACGTTACCAGACATTACGACCTCGCAAACATCGGACGCAACACGCCGACATACAAACATTTCAAACACAATAAATACACACAACACACACATAAAAAAAACTTACCTACAGCAAGAGGAACCATCCAGCACCTCAAAAAAAAAATTGACGGGCAATTCGCTAGTTGATATATAATCTCCAGTATCTCTTTAATCATTTTGCACAATATGGTTACCTTGCAGATTTAAAAACAAAATGGACACTGAAACCCCATCTTTATAATACGCTGTTTTGAAGAACTAGAATTGTTAATAGACAAACCACCACTGTATGATCAAGTATTCTCAGTTCCAATCGGTTGTTTCCAGGCACAAGTTACTAAATGTTCTTTTTTTTTTATCTTGATTTTTAGCTTGATCTAACCAATGAATTTCACTCATAACAGAGAAACCCTCTGGATTCAAACATTACCAACTGCAGTTGTGCCAGCTGTATCAGTGATTAAGGGGTTAATGCAAGAGTTGAGGCATCCTTTTCCCACTGTAGATGTCATTGCGATGTGCGCAGTCCTTGCCATGTCAAGATTAATTATTTTAACTCTTGTTGAAAATGTCTGAGCTTTGAGTAATAATAATAATACCCAAATCATTACTCATTTAATAATCTTTTTAGTTTTATCTTTGTAAAAATACATTCTCATTATGAATTTTTAAACACAGTATTAGTATTGCAATTACATTTTCTGTTACAGAACCATTAGTTTAGGAAAAATCTCACATGTTTGTGAAGTATGTAGCATGCTAATCAGTTGAATCACTCTGTAAATTCTTTGCTACAGTTACAGAGTGATTCAATTGATCAAGCCCGCAATTTAAGGGGCGAAAGCAGAAACTGCAAACCATACACCCGTAAGTAGCATCTCAGAGCATGATCATGATCAATTAGGCAAGGCCATAACTACCGAATTATAAACAGCCCATAGTAAATGAGACCATCATCATGACATCGGTAAACCATGGAAGTTAAACGTCAATCAGTTAGCGTTTAGAAATCCGATATGCGATCAGACTCGCAATCCGGCAATGTACAAAAGAAGAAAAATGAATGATGATACTATTCTAGTCCATGTGGGTGGCCTGATATTTATTAACTCCTTGATTCCCAAGATTGATATAACACGGAATTGAAGCATAAAAATAAATCATTTTTTATTGCAGATTTGCAAGCTTGAGACTTTTGTGCAATTAATTCTAATGTCTTTCATAACTTTCCCCATCTTTAAAAAAAGTACAGTATTGATTTTTTTATTTTCATTTGCAGTGCTACGAACAGGGGTTTAACCCCCTTGCAAGTCCTATCTGGTACTCATAGGATTTTCTACTACATTTGCCATTTACGGGTGTGTGAACATTTGCGGGCTTTAGGAATTGTAGCAATTGAATAGCGATTTGCGATTGTTGTGATAACATTTAGAGGCTTGAAAGATCAAAGGCTTAGATGGGTTGGAGTTACGATTTTGACAACCGCAGGAATTTACAGCCTGTAACCCGCAGATAGTTTGTAGCTAAAATACCGCAATTGAATAGCAAATTCATTTGCAGGCTACATAACGGGCTCCAGTAACTAACAATTGCTCAATTGAATTATTATTATTTATTATTATCTTTTATTTGTATCGCGCCAACATATTCCGCAGAGCTGTACAGGGGATAAGAACAGGGGAAACACACGTTTAACAAATTTAAAAGTTGAAGGGCCCTGTTTTGAGCTTAGAATCTTAGCAGAAAGTGCTTTATCCCAAAGCACCCTACAAGACTGGAAACTCGCTACTTACAATCTAAAGGGTATTAAAGGGCAGATAACTGGGGAAGAGTAACAAATAAGGAATAGCAAGGGTCAGGAAGAAAGTGAAAGATAGAAAGAGTTTTATTTTAGAGGGAGAGGGGAGGGATCTGAGGTGAAATACTAGTATGTTAACTGACCCCTAGTGTTGAGATTATATATCTGCAAGTAGGAAGTCAGGTGTTTTCCATGGCTCTATAAATTTAATCTGATTTGGAGTGGGTGGGGGAGGGAGGGCAATATTCTAAGAATCTCACAGATGTAGCAGGCCTTGAAGCAGAGTGAATTTGCACTGAAAGCAATAGAGAATGGATTGGTGGGCATACAGTACAGGAAGATAGGGTAGTTAGAGAGGAATGGGAGAGAGACCTTAGAATGAAGGTATGTGAGGAGGGGGGAGGAGAGTTGAGGTAATTATGCCAGCCATAAATGGGGAAAGGATGGGGGAAGGTGGGGACAGCAAAGCAGGGTATAGGAAGCAGTTAGAAATTGAAAACAAAAAGTTTGAAATATTTCTATCTGCCAAGATATAATAACATGCATACAGTAGTGATATTAATAAACATACAGGCTCCAGGGATGGCGCAGTTTCCATACCTGCTGAGGTGGTGTGCATGCAGCTCTGAGAATCTCACAGATGTAGTAGGCCTTGAAGCAGAGTGAATTAGCACTGAAAGAAATAGAGAATTGATTGCGGGACATACAGTAGAAGAAGATAGGGGAGATAGAGAGGAATGGAATAGGAGCCTCTGTGTCCATTTTGCTTTACTTTGGCTGTTCCTGATTTCTTGGAGCTTTAGGGCACTTACTTATCTAGTGACAAAGGGAGGTAAGGGTGGGAGAGGAGGGAGAGGTGAGAAAGATTTGTTATATCATTGAATCTATTAGGATTTGACACCTCTACTATTTCCCCTCACATGCTCAGGAGCCGCTCTCATATATGCAGCCTTCATGGTAGCCTAAAAGAACCAAAAGAATAATCAAAAAATTTATTATTTTGTAATTTATTTTTATTAGAGAAGTTTATTCAACGCAAAAATATGCTTTTGCTTGGTAATAAGATACTACGTTTCTTATTTTCAATTAAATTCTAGCTTTAGGACATTGTCCTGCCTAATTATGCTTTTAGTCAGACTTAAATTTTTCAGATGTATATTTGTTTCCGTCATACAGTGGTTCTTTAAGCAAAGGAAAATTTAATTATCGAAAGAATAGCAACCTTGAAAAATAATTACCTCTCTGACACAATAACACTGACAACAATGCTCTGCCTTTGGAGGTACATGAACACAACGTTCAAGGATTCTCTTGTTCATAATGAAGAACAGAAGTAGGAGTAGGAGTACAATGTATAATATGATAATAAATAACTTTGACATGTTTCATTTAGTGTGAAGGTCTCACTACATCAGAAGCCATCTGCAGTGGAAAAAACCCTGAACCCCCCTCAATCACTGCCCCGCAGGTGCAGCTGGTACCTCCGCAGTTGGCAGTGTTTGCTAGTTGGATTCAGAGAGTGTCTCTGTGAATGTACAATTCAATATCTAGTTAAAACATTGAGATTATTTAGTTCTTTGGGCACTGGCTGTATCAACCTCGAAATCAAGATTTAAAAACTGGTCATTCATTTGAGGAATACTTCGGAAAAACAGAAGAATCGGAAAACAGCATCTTGGCACTGAAGATATCCAATCGTACAATGGCATTTATACCACAAACTGCTAGCGCCATGATTAAAACAGTGAAAATGGTGATTCCTATGAAACCCAAGAAAGTAAATAGTAAGTCAGGTCCTTGTCTAATTTGTATAATTCTTGTATTATAACACATTTATAATTAATAGACTTAATGTTATATATAATATTCTTGCAAGTTTTGATAATTTTGTAGCATTTTTAGACATGTATTTAGAGATAAAGCACAGGTAGACATATATATATATATATATATATATATATATATAGTACGTCCTCGGGTTACAGACAACGGTTACCAAGGCTTTTTATAGGAGTTTGTTTTTCTGTTCTGTTTGTTTGAACTAAAAGAACACAGTAGTTTCTGTAACTTATTACAGTACAGGGGTATTATTACACTTTATTATTATTGCCACATATGGGCCATTATAATAATATTATTTTTATTATTCATCAGGGATCCCACTTACATACAAATCATGCTTAAAAAAGTTTTCAGGAATGCATCTTGTCCGTAGCCCAGGGAACGCCATTGTAATATATATATGTGTGTTTGTGTTTACTAGGGAGAAAAGTTAGGGAGAAAGAGTAGGCAGATATATCTTTCATTTTAGCATGTGTGTGTATATATATATATATATATATATATATATATATATATACATATATATATATATATATATATACATATATATATATATATATATATATATATATATATGGTGTTTCTGTGTGTTTATTTCAGAGCTGTTTTACGTACACAAAGGTAAGATCAATATTGTGAGGCAGGACAACAATTATTGCTATCATAAGAAATAGAAAAACTAACTTTACTAGGTATGATTGGCTGTATCTTGTCAATCTAAAAGGGATCTTCTGTCTGTATCTATTGTATGAGAGCAGTTAATGAGTGATATGATTGTGTATTAATAATAGCTGAGTTATGGAGCTCTAACCCCACTCTACTTACTGAATAATCAGCATGCATATGGAGCTGTTGAAGATGTTGAAAGCGTACCCTTTTTATGCCTGCTAGAATAATATATACATTTCATATTCTTCATGTGGATTGGAAGGTCTATAGAGCAGTAAATTCTTTCTCCTAATGATGACATATAAGCTTGTGGTTATGTATGTATTAGATCAAAGGTAGCCAATTATTTTTTTAAACTTCACAAAGCAGCAAATCTACTTGTGAAATGATGTTAAGATCATTAATCCATGTATGTTTACTGATACATATAAATATTTTGCATTGAATTGAATTCAGAGTGGCTCGGGAGGGGTAGGAAATTCACACCAACACTTAAATGGGCAGTGCAGTCACCATATGTGCTCTGCGCCATCCAAACTAGGATTAAAAAAACAAATGGAAAAAGTACTTTCCTTTTTAAAATTGCCACAAAATGATCTAAGTTAGTGGCTACAGGTTTTAGGCTGTGTTTAACCTCTCCTGTTTTGGATGAATACATAATGAGCTGCGTCAGCCAGTGTATCTGGAGTGCAGGTTGTGGAAAGAACTGTTACATACATTTTAATATTGGCTCTACATTAGCTATATTGTTCTTTTAACCTGCTTAAAAGCATGTGGGTGTTTAGTCTAGTGGAAAGAGCAAACTACTATGAAGTTAAATCCATGATTTTCCCTGTCAGTACATTTTTTAATAAATAGCCATTTTGATTTTCTTTTAAATTATACCACAAGTCACACTGTATGATATATGGAGAGTAAAATCCTAACATGTAACCTGCAAGGTTATTTAAAAATATACATTGCTACTTGCCATACAACACTAAGGTCAGTAACTAAAATATGACATTTAAAATCCTATGTAAACAATAAGAATTAGTTAATGTATTCACAATTCTCAAAGAATAGCTACAATATAATATTAAAATGTGAGAAGAGTTAAATGAAGGCAATGGACAGCTACAAATAATTTCACCCCCAATCAAGCTTATTGTCAGTGTAAAGCACCACATTTTCCACTATTAAATGGTTTAAATAATCTGTGGAGCAGTATAACATAGGGTCTATTGAGCAGATACACTGTAAATCATAGAAATACAGAAAGGTGCTTGTCCGGTGTGTATGTTTATAGTCTTGACAGCCCTTAACTGCACGGATTTCAGGTGAATTAGAAAGATCTGAATGTCCAATAGAAAACTGCCAATGTAATGACGAGGCATTACCATGCAACAAACTTCTATTAGTACTAGGAAATTCACACGGGCAAATATATACATAGACCCGACCACTTCCCTGTACTTGGGTATCAGGCGATACACACAGGCTAAATGCAATAGCATGTCATTGTAAACCATTCATGGGGTGACTTGTTATATCATGGCCTGTTCATCCTCATGTACGTCAGCAATAAGGGACACCGTGCACTAAACTTCCAGGAGGATTAGCGGACAAAAAAAAAAATTTGTTTGATAGCTGCTGGAATCACTGGTGTAGCTAGGGGCAGTGTGTGGGGGCGGCGGTGCGCTCCGGCGTCGTGTTGCTAGGAGCATCACGAGCTGTATGGAGCTGTCCAGCAAGCAAGAACGCCGCCCATCTACTGAGCACAAGAGCTCCTCTGACAGCCATCTTGGGAGAGGACTGTGACGGGCACGTTGCCAGGGGCGGCATGAGTGGTACTGCACAGCTCAGTATGACGGTGTTAATCTGTTGTGCCCTGCACAAGAACTCCTCCGGCGGCCATCTTGGAAGAGGACTGTGACGGGGCACGTTGCCAGGGACGGCATGAGCTGTGCAGTATAAACTGTAAAGGGATGTTATTGGGACGAATAGGGGGCTATAATGCTTTTAAAATATATTTTTTAAATAAATGAAAACATCAAAGGTGAAAAAGGAAGTTTTGGAACTGAAGACCTACAGTCAGAGATCTATTTCAGTTTCTTGTGAGAAGCCTTCAGGGGCTTTGCTTGCTATTAATAAAAATGACAATATCTAAGTCATTTCTTGATCAGTTTTTGATTGATTTAAACAACTTTTCCACATCACATTCCTCACTCCATCTGATGTTAACATTAATCTGCACCATCAGATAGAGTATGGAAAATCTTGTTTTTGGTAACTTCTGGAGATAAAATGAAATAATGATGGACGCAGAGGCTGCACCGAATCCCTGGGTCAGCCCGTAGCGTTGCGTGACGGCATTTATTGTTGTATAGTTTCTATGAAGCTAGGCGGGAGGTGAATTGCCCGGCACACTGGTCTAAGTGGGCGTGGCCCTACCTCACAGGGCGTGCTTAATATAAGCATTGGGGCTTTGGGCAGGGCCCAAGGCGTGAGGTCACTCTGAGCTGGAAGCAGGTTTTTTAACTTGCTTAAGACATCCAAATGTGAACACCATTTATTTACTATATATATATATATATATATATATATATATATATATATATATATATATATATGTATATTATGTCCTGATACGTCTAGTATGTGAGTCTATATATATCAGGTTTGAGATAAGGAAACAGAAGAGTGATATAAGCAGCGGCTGTAAATACCCCCACATTAAGGATTACAAAAGCAACAATAAATCATGGGAAGGGATGCGGTAGGGTCACAAGAAGTTTTGATAATGTGATCAAAATCCCCAGTCAATATTAAGTCCTATATCTTTATTATTGAAGAACGTAATCATCTTCATTTCAAATATTTTCCTATCCTGTATGTATTTGAAAGTACCTCTGAGTATTTTGATTTTCAGGTTTTGGATTTATTCTGGGTAAAATGGCATCCAATGGGGGTACAATAACCGTTCACATAGTGCTTTTTCATATGTAAAAGCTATCACTGAACTGTAAATCTATGCTCCCGGGAAATTGATCTAGGTAAATGAGGATTTTTATTATTTATTCTGTTTTGTTGTTGTAGGTGATACCTATTGAATGACAAACTGAAAAATTCTTTATAGATAGTTAGTTTTCCAAGGTTAATTCTTCCAAAGTCTTTGATGTTATCATCAATGGGTGTGTTACTGCCTAGGCCCACAAGGCTCAGGTCTAGGGCAGCACATATTAGGGGGTAATGTCTATATGCAGAGTTTATTCTGTCTTTAAGTGTACCTGACACCTTTCTGACTTACTGTGTACTTACATAGTCACTTATGATTGTATATATCTGTGTGTGGTATACTTATGATGGGGATACAGCAAGCAGAAAGAAGGAGTAGTAACTGGGTCATTGTGGGGACACTCAAATCTGAATGGGTCTAGGACAGAAAAAAACCTGGTGCCTACAATAATTAAGTTATTTGTATTTTCTAATAAAGTAATAAAACTTTGCTATTCTTGATTCGGATTTAGTACATTTTTTCTACAAACTTTTGATGCGGACATTGATGCAGAAAATATGCATTTATAAGACACCCCAAATTTGACATAAGAAAGCCAGGACAGCAACAATGTAGTGTTGTTTGTGTTTACATGCATGCACCTGATAGACTTTATGCTTTTGAAATGTAGACCGTGTTAGTGTTGCATGCAAATGTGCTTCTATATTTCAATACTTCAGTATACAAAACCAATTATGTATTTTAAAACAACATGCAATTTATTAATATGTTTCAGTTGTTTACTCTTGTTTGTATTCTGTGCACATTATTTTTTTTTTGTTTGTTTTTTGTTTCAATATTTAAATGTTCAGTAATTCTGTACTTTACTGTTTCCTTTCATATTCCATTACATCTTCCAGTTGTTAGTATCTTAAATTAAAATGTTGTATTAACACAATTAATCTAAAATCATTAATATTAGCAGACATTGCAGAAGCTTTTCAGTTTATGGATTTAATCAATACATCTTCACACAGAGCACTGAAAACCAAGTCCATTTTTTTAAGTTGATGCATATAGTCACTGTTTTAATAAAGTTTTTATATCAGCCAATTACACCCAATATCACCCAATTACAAACAACCTGCACATGGCAATACACTCTCTTTGCTGCAAGAAAAAAAAAAAGAAGATTATTCCTTTGGGCTCATTAGACATTGTAATCTCAAAGGGAAAAATTATGTTATTTAAGTGAAGATAGTATAAAGACATTTAGTAGGAGCTTGTAATTTATGGCCCTTTCAGGACTCAAGAGAATGTTCCTATAACTCTTGCAGTGCAGCTGACTTTTGCCACCTGAAAGCAAATAAAAAGTTTGAGTCCTGTAAAAAATAACATTGCATAACACATAATAATTTAAATAGTATCAAATTAAGCAGTTTTACACATTTTCTACTTGATTGCTATAGGATGTTACAGAACTATTTAATAATTTCTGTGGCTCTCTAGGGATTTTTTTAGGATTCCCTGCACATACAATTATGAAAAATGTTGCCAAAGCATATATATATATTTTTAAAAAAATGTATACAATCCATAGCCTTCATGAACTGTCATTAATACCAAATTTTCTGTAGTTTTTCAGAGGAAATAAAAGAATCCATCACACAGATTCCCAACGTCCCATATAGTATGATTTACTAAACCAGCTATTAAAGGTTCTATTAATATATTGGATTATTACATCAAGTTGCATTACACAGTACGCTTTTAAATTGTCACTTCACTGATAGGGCTTAAAAATAAAGATATAAAGAAATTTAGTGGGAACTGAATAAAGTTTACTGTATATATATAAAAAAACTAGTTATATTAAAAACATTAAGGACCATTGTTGTTGTGCAATGGGTGCTTCCAGTTGTACTGCTAGTCGGCCTAGAGCCCGAGGGGACTTGAGACTTGCCATTCCACTTAGTCCTGTTGCCAAGTGGTTATTCACAGTTGCACACTTTCAATAGAACTGAATAGAGATAGTATCTGTATTGAAGTCCATCCCATTCCTCACAGGTACCTGTTCTATTCTATTAAAATGAACCTGATTGTAATAGTTTTTTCATTGTAGATTTGGAGAGTAACTATATAGCTACAACACATATTGTATTTATAGATTATATTGATAAATGCCAACAAAAAGCTTTTATTCACCTGTAACTTAATACTAAGCTATACTGTCTTTAGTAAAATAAAGTGTTTATGTAATATTAAAACTGCTTGAGAACCTATGGCGAATGCTTTAGTTTATCACAATGTCTTGGTTCTAAACTCTTATTGCAGCCCAAGTAATAGTTTCAACCCAGCCCTAGTGAGAGGAACATCAAGGACAGCAAAGATAGACGTAAGAGACTTCCTGTTAGGATAACGGCATGGGGATACATTAATGCAAACGCAGCCCACTTTATGGAGGTAATTAGAATAATTCTAAAAGCTCTTATGTGACACATGATCTCATTTTGATGTTTATTTGTGTCATTGTTAGTCTTTTTGTATTCACCATTTTGGAATGCATTATGCACATCACTCTACATTAGAGGAGACCTTGAGATAATTCTGGGAATCTGGAAAATAGTTTCATGGTCATAATTGGTCTTTCACATCAAAGCACTTAAAGGAACACAACCTCTTTCAAACAAGACAAAAAAACAAATATAATCATTAAGACAGTTGCCAATATTGCTATAAATGGTGTTTTGAGACTTTTGCTTAATTTGCGTTTGTTTCTCCTATCTTAGATGTTCCTGCAGTCTCTGATTAAAGAAAAGATAAAAACATAAATGTGCCTTAAATTTACCTAATTTGACCTAAAATCTTTACTCAAAAGTGGCAGTATTGCTTTGCTGCACAAAAGTGCGGGGAAAATATTGTTCTTACTGTGATTGTATTCCAAATAGCAGGCTGCAGTAAATCACATACTGCTGCTCCTTATCCTTGTTATTTGCTCCAGTCTATTTGAAACAAAGCAAGCACAAGGCAGAAAGTGGAGCTGCTGGAAGTGAAGCACTCACACAGACTCAACTAGCTCAGGGCCTCATTCAATTGCTATTAGGTCAATTGAATAGGGCTCTATATAAGCACACAGCATATTTTTTTACAGAAGTTTTTAGTTAGTGAACTTCTGTCCAAAAGCAAGGTCTTGACAAACTAAAAACTTCTGTAAAAAATATGCTATGTGCTTATATAGAGCCCTATTCATTTTGCAAAATTGCAATTGAATGAGGCCCTCAGACGGCTGCACAAGCTGCTGACACACAAGGATAAAGCTTCACTTAATCAGAGTAGCATTGAAATAATTATTAATTGTACTGCAATGCATGTAGTAAAGATGTTCAGATATATCCACAACTACAATAAATACGGAAAACAAGACCAAATCAGATGTCACCTTTCAGTTCTCACAGATAATTGCTCAGGCCTTGAGACATTTTTGTTTAGAATATTATCAGACCGCCCACTGGTAACTGAGGAAGTGTGCTGCCCCCTGAAAATGTGCTGTCCTAGGCCTCATTGGCCTACCTAGAAATACACCACTGATACATAGATAGATAGATAGATAGATAGATAGATAGATAGATAGATAGATACACAGATAGATAAATAGATACATAGATAAATAGATAGATAGATACACAGATAGATAGATACATAGATAGATAGATACACAGATAGATAGATAAATAGATACATAGATAGATAGATAGATAGATAGATACACAGATAGATAGATAGATCGATAATCCACGTTTTTTCTATCAACTCATACTGATTTGCCCTGTTTTTACTTCAGATGTAAGAATCTGTAACTACACAAATATTTGATATATTTACATGGAAGGATGATATTGCACATTGACATAATTATTAATAATACAACATTATTTTATTTTTTGTCATTCACACCATCTGTGTTTCCATACCCATTTTGCTTTTCTTTCAGTACCCCCGCTGATGATCTGAGACAGCTAACTAAATGTTAGTATATCCTAAATATTTAAATAATGTACTGTAGTTCAAAATGCAAGAGGGTGATATGAATTTGAAAAAATGGTCAACAATCTAGGGAACATAGAACACTATAGTATAATATTTACAGAAAATATTCTTATAAATAAATGGAACTAGTTTTCAGAAGTTACTAATGCAAGTTTAGAGCACATATAAAAAAGTATGATTAAACAACAGGCCCCAAGTGTTACAAACGATTTATTTTGTCCAAAGGCATACAAGAAGGGTGTTCTTTCCCTGGATGCATAGCTAAATCCTTGGCAATTTTAATTATATGATTATTTTATTTTAATCCAGTTTGGATCAGTACAATGTTATCATCCCATTAGGACTATTAGAAAAAGCCACGGCCCTTATATTAACTGGAATCTTAGAGAGAGAGAGCATAGCATACGGCAAAACGTCTTTTCGTACAGCATAAACAATTACTTCTGTTTACACATGCTCAGAAGGAATGTAGCAAGTGCATTGAGGCTGAGAACTATGTCCAGTATTCAAGAGTCATTTTTTCAGACTCTCTGAACATGGGCAAAATTTAAAGGAGTAATTAGTAATGATTAGTCTGTAACACCAAGATAAGAAGTTATGTTTTGCGGGGGTCGTCAGAAAGGCAGGCATTTTTTTGTAACATTGTTCTAGATGTATAACCATAAGGCAGCTCTACCAAATAATAACTTGTGTAGCACTGTTGCCAAAGTAAGTCATATTAATATAATATTCAGCTGCTAAAGTACATGCTACTAACACGTCTAAATACACTTTTATAATTTTATACAATATAATTTTATATAATATATATTCATGCTGTTTGTATATTTGTTAATGTTTTCTTCTGAGGTCATAATTCTGATGACTGAAGTTCCTTTCTTACGGACATCTCTTTACTGCTGTCACAAATCACCTTCTGACTCCTGTGTCTCTGTCCTGATATTAATAAATCTCATGTTGGTTTTTGTTCGCTTGCTGACAGTTTGCTTTTGTATTTTACTTTTGCACAATGCTCAGTATGTATGAAGGGAACAGAACGCAACTTGTCATGAATACTGTCTTACCTGCCTAATATTGTATATACAGACTGTCTTACTGCTTAGTTATAAGAGGGTGTACATATTACACAGTTCAATGAGACATATCTGGGCCGCACAGACATTTCTTTTATAGAATAAATGTCAGTTATGAAATGTAAGGTTATGTGAAATATTAGAAAATACCTGTAACAAGACAGGAGAATTATATTTAAAAATACTGGAATCTGAGACAGAGAAGTCCATAGAGACTAATGGATCCTAAACCATTAGTATTCTGCTTACAACTGAATTCATCTAACTGCTCATACAATTGTGTGGTCCTATAGGGAAGCCATTCCACACTTCTACATCTTGGAATTTGAATTGGCTGGAGTACAAATCTTATAATACTAAATACATTTCTATTATCTATTATTATCAAGGGCCACTGTAGACCTAGAGATAAAGTATGCTCTTTTGAAGAACAAAATGTAATAATTGGAAATGTTTTTATAAAGCTTTCAAAAATAAGCATAATCTTTAATTTATTAACTATTATATGATAATTTTCTCCACCAACCATAGCTTCAATTGAGCTCATTGGTGAGCTACTCAAAATAAACTTAGCTCCCACCCCACTGTTGATGGAACCAACAGAATGTACCAATTGTAAGAAATAAATCTATGATGGAGCAGGGGCAAAAGATGTTGCTGGACTCAGACTTTGGTGTTACAGCGTCTTGGTCCAAGTCCTACTTGAACACCACTGTAATCACACAAGTTTTTTCCTTATGAGAATGGTAGTCATCCAGAACCGGTTCCAATGAAGACTACACCTGTTGTGGTGAAGTGTCACTTTCCCAAAGAGGACTGTAGACACAGGAGCGGGGCTTCCAGATGGAGGCTATATAAGCCCGGTGTAGCCCCAGTGTACAGTCTGAGAGAAAGTGGCACAGAACTCATTACAGATTATGTATAGTCTCTGTTGGAAACTGACTCCAGGATTGCCATGCTATTCCAGATCACTACCATGTCTCAGAGGAAGAAAGCTTTCAAGATTACAGGGTTGTTTACACAAGACTGGGTCTGAGACACTGAGAGACTGGGGTCAGAGTCCAACAACATCTTCCATACCTGCTCCCAGTATAGATGTTGCTACTTGAGTGCCAGGGACAAGCACAGATTACAATATGGCCCTATTTATGCATACATGACCCAGGCAGCATGAGTATAGACAGTAACTGAATATTTTGGAATTCAGAGATTTCAATGACAATCTCAATGTGATATTAGCCTGAATCTTTATGTTTATTATCTTTTAATATTTCTTTTCGGACACCTCGTTAGTGCTGGAGGGAGAAGTTTGTACTACACATACTTCTATGTTGTTTAGGTCTGGAATTGGGAATGTTTTATACTCTTTAACACAAAAAACCTAAAAGGTGACTGGTTATTGAGTTAATACAGTGCCTTACATTAATGCTACTTTTAATGTACTTTCACTATCCATTTAATATCTGATATGAGCAGTGAACCTCAATTCAAGCAAAAATGCCTTAAAATGAATTTATTGACAATATTTAGCAAATATTCTTTTTCCAATGTTGCTCCTGTTTGGCACTGGATTCTACAAATTATGTATGTCTCAATGTTTCTGTTTATGAAGAATATCAAATAATTGCATTCAATTATTTCACTTTTGAATTTAAAGTACCAACTGATACAGAATCAATGAAGGTTGAGATGACATCTTCCTTTTTGCTTACTCTGTATTTATTTTAGTTTCATTGACAACACCCTACATTTTATTTCTCATATATTAGATTATCTTGTGAAACTTCCTTAACGATTGAAGGTGCTACAAGCAGACACTTCAGATGTATATTACGGCGTAATGACAAGTTGCTGACTGTTTCATAAAGTGTTGGGTGTAAAATGATTTTTATATACAGTGTGGAGAGTAGAACTACTTTGTAGAATTAATAGAGCTTTTTTCCTGATAAGTAACATACCAACATCCCATTGCATAGGTCCAAAGACTGTGTCTAACTACTGGTTGTAGTCATTGATATATTTTATTGCCAGAATATTCTTGCTCATATATAAAGTAATGTCCTTACAGAATGCTAGATGCTTATTGTACACTAATTTAGGAATGGGTGGGATATTGGCACAGAGAATATTCCAGTTTTGCAGTATCGTAAACTACAAGTCTAAATTAGTTGATGTTAGTCAAAGACCTAGACATTTTATTAATCACTTGCAAGTTAAAGGGCCAATGTAGTGCATTTACACTAAGGCTCATATGATTTTTGCTATTAAAAACATTATGCAGTTTAAAATAAATAAAAGTTAAGCTACCTTTTAAACTGTCAGATTTCTCCTCAAGCAGAGTTGTTTAGCTTCTCCTATCTGTGTCATCAGGGGGTGGTCAACTCTGCCTGTGTACTGGACTATACATAAACCTACATCAATGTGGGTTCTGCTTAAGACTGAGCATACTCAGTCTTATACTCAGATGCTGTGGCGAGGCCCATGGGGCAACTGCAAGTATGTTACCTTTGTTTAGGCCCCATGACATCATGAAGCTAATGATATCATGGAGTAGGGTCAGTGACATCAGTATAGACTGATTCCAAGCTCCATGACAGCCCAGCACATAGACAGAGCTGACCACTCCCCTAATAGACACAGGTAGGAGGAGATATTCAGCTCTTCTTGAGGAGAAAAAAGACAGTTTAAAAGCTAGGAACAAATGTTAACTTTTATTTATTTTAAACTGCATTACACTACAGTGTTTTTTTCTGTGAGAGGATTCCCACATATAGCAATTATTGCTGAATGGTTGGGATGTTGTTCATACAATCAAGCTAATATTAGGGCAAATCAGCATCACTTGCAGCATCTGCATCATCAGCATCCCTAAGGACCCCACACAGAGCTTTCATTCTATTGCAAGTGACTGATAATAGGCTGAGGTTTTTTTTTTAATAGATTTACCTTTTGATAATATCAATAAATTGTAAACTTGCTGATATAGACTTATAGTTTTACAGAAGAGCAACAAAGTGATTTATTGTATTGCCCTATTTTCACTGGATCATATGTGATGGGGTGTGAAACCTTCTCAGCATCACGTTATCCTATAGATAAGTTTGGCGTTCTTCAAAGTGTTCTCAAATTCACACCTTAGTGTGTAGATGTTGTTTATTCAAGAATTTAAATAAAATAGCAGGCACATTGATCCCAATCAATCCCACAGCCCACACTTGTGAAGATCCGCAGTTAAATGTATTTAATTAAAGAACATTGTACACAATTTGCATATTTATGGGTCAATCTGAGCATGTGAAGCTGCACCCAGCATTTCTGTTAACACAAAATCATTTTCAACCCAACATTTTTGAAAGTGTGATGTTCCTAGCGTATTTTGGGATGTTGATATTGATTTGTCACTTAATATTTTGTTTTTTATTTTTCTGGTGAATTTCAGGCACTGTTCCCACACAAAATAAAAAAGCTTTTAAGCAACGCTTCCTCAAACTCTTGCCTTGCTGCAATCCTACGGCTACCCCCTCAGTCAGTGAAAGCAAGTGATTTTCATTTACTTTAACTGCTTTTTCACAATAATGTCTGTTTTTACTTGAAATTTGCTTTGAGTCAAGAAAATGTATTTTAATAAATATAATTTTTTTTTTGGAAAGGTTTGGTCAAATAAAGATGACAAAATAATATGGTATGGTTTAGTATCAATCTGGAAAATACCTTTTAGGTGGCAATGTGACAGATAATGCAGTGATACTGAGAAATACACAAGCAGAAATATACTAACATGTGAAGTGTTGGAGAACTCTTGAAGAGCAACGTTACACTATGGCACATATGTATTGAAGCTCAGCTGTAGTTTTTAGAACATTGTGACATATTTGTGAAGTATACAAAAAGAGTAGAGGTGCTCATCTGAGAATGGACAATACCTAAGTAGGTTTGTTCTATAGCACTGGTTACCTACTCAGAGAGCAGTCTCTTTTAGCCACTTGTTCTGTTCACAGGGAGATATATCCTGTTGTATATCAGTCTGGTCTCACTCAACAGTCATCCAGCCCCGAAATACCAGGTAATTCTACCCTGAACAGGAGAAACGGCAAACCCCAGACATACGTTTCGACCTCTCTTGGGCTTCATCAATGAGTTGCAGCTGTACCTTCTAAGGCACAGAGAGCAAGGGGTCCACGTCTGGTTCCCCCTATCACCCTTTTTGCTTATATTTGTGAAGTATGTCACAAACTAGAACTATTAGCAGTTGTGTGAGCCATGAGCATAACAGCATTTTTTGAGAAAATGTATGTTTTGAAGAATTTGTTTTATAGACATTTCAATCCTACCTGGCTTTATGACCTTGAGATATCTTTGAGTGAAACGGTATATTACCGTATTATCCATCAGTAAAGGGAAGGATGGGAAAGAAGGAAAGGTGGAGAGGGTATGTTTGTTATATCATTGGAGATTTTGGTATTTTAAATCTACTCCCTTCTCCACAGATGCCCAGATGCTGTCAGCTATAAAGAAATGTAAACACCCCTCTCACACATACATCATTCAACAAAGTGTAACTGTTGCTTCCAAAGACCAGCAGAGGCATCAACAACAAAAAAATAGTTGTATGGCATTATCTTTGCATAATTATATATATATATATATATATATATATATATATATATATATATATATATATATATTTATTTGTATCATACAGTGGTCCTTTAAGATGTGACTCAAGGCTGAACTTTTAAAAGACTCTCTATGCATGTTCCAACACTTCACCCTTTAGTACATATGACCCATGGATGGACATACCTTGATGTGATTTTTCTTACAAGCTAGTCTTTCTATTGGCATACTTCAAAACAGTTGAATGTTAATAAATAATACAAGATCCACGGACCTTTGGCCATTCTAGATATTTTAGTCTAATATCTAACTATAAAAGTATCCTTATGCCTCAATAATTTTGTTAAGTCACTTTGCTGTTAATTGCAGTCAGAAGGACAACTATGTTCCTATTCTTGATTATTTCTACATGTAATTGGCGAGCCAGACTGTAGTATTTTATCATAGGCATTGCCTGGTGAAAATGAAAATAATTAAGGTTGAGTGTTGCCATTGGTTCAAGCTTTAGACCTTTTGCAACCAAGACACTCCCCTATTAAAGGGGCAGATATTAGACACTTAGAGCATTCATAAAGATAAAAGAAAACATGGTTTCATGGAAGTGACTATTTATCTGTAGTCATTTTTCGTGTTGGAAGCTTTAGACTGGTCTCCCAAAAGCAATCATCCAGTAAGTCCACTGGTAAATCGCCCAAGAGAAAGGGAAACAAATTAATGGAACTCCACTTCACATTAGAGTTAATGTGGATCCAAGTACTCATGACTGCTAAACATCTCCATTAATTGTGACTTCAAAGTTTATGATAGACCATTAATGTATTGAAATGTCTTGAAGGATACATTATTGCAGAACATCCTGTTTTTGTTTTTTCTTATCAGGTCTTCTTGCAATTAGCTTATGTCGATGAAAATCAAAACATTTCAAAACCCTCATAATGAGCATGTTAATTGAGTTATTATGAAAGTGAGGCTGTTTTATAATAAAAAATCCTCAGAGCATGAAAAACTAGCTATACATTGTAGTAGCCATTTATTTTTAATGTGATCTAAGATAATCAAAATATGAGCCATTCTTACTCAAATGAGGGGCTCCCAAATTATTTTTTGATGTTCTAATTAGTCTACTTTTTTGTCTCTGTGGTGGTAAAACAATACCTTCTAAGATCACCATGCAGTTAAATTGCCTTCCCCCACCCTGATCAAGAACTCAACCACAAATTAGCATATGGCTCTGCACAATCAACACTTAATATTCCACAAATTAAAGAGAAAATTAGCTGGTATAATATATAGACAGTTTATAATAGTCTGATGGAACAGGGCTAATGTGATTAAGCACAACATTTTCCATATACTCTTTACCAGCACTACATATCAGTTCTGTATTAAGTACCATCAAATAAACAAGGTCTTTTTTTATTAATAGCTGAGAAACTTACCTTGCCCCAAATCAACACTGTAACAAAAGGTTGAATTGTTTAACGTAATTAAAATGGAACTTGCTACTAGTTAACAAAATGGAATAAGGTAGTGTACAAATGAGTATACATGAAACTAGAATACACCTCAATCCCATTTAGTGAGATGAATTCCCTGGCACAGCGTTAGAGGAGGTGTAGTATTCGGGGTCACGGGGATCACATTACAATTTTACTTGCTTATCACACTCTGTGACACATATGTGTCCTTGCATTAAGTTTCATGAACAGGTTTTGGATGTAGCTCAAATAGGATGAAAACTCTCTAATGTATTATCCATTTTTCTAAAGGAAATCATTCCTGAGGAATGTCCATATTCTTGGTGCTGTATTTTTATGCAAATTAGCTGCTCCCAAATACTGATTAGCTACTTTGATGTGCTAATTAGGACTGCTTGTCCGAGCAGCAAATTTGCATATTGAGTCACACCTTAGCAGCATAACTGTTTAGAAAATGGCTAATATAGAGAGTTTTTAATGCCCTTTAGGATGGCTCTTCATGGCCCTCATTCAATTGCAATTTGGCCAATTGAATAGGGGTCTAATAAGCACATAACATCTTTTTTTAAAGAAGTTTTTAGTTAGTAACCATCTATCCAAAAGCAAGTTTTTCACTAACTAAAAACTTATTTAAAAAAAATATGCTATGTGCTTATTTAGAGCGCTATTCAATTGGCCAAATCGCAATTGAATGAGGGCCCATGACACTAAGGGCCTCATTCAAATGTGATTTGGCCAACTCAATAGGTCTCTAAATAAGCACATAGCATATTTTTTTTTACAGAAGTTTTTAGTTAGTAAACTTTTATCCAAAAGCAAAGGTCTTCACTAACTAAAAACTTCTGTAAAAAAAAATATGCTATGTGCTTATATAGAGCCCTATTCAATTTAGCTAAATTGCATTTGAATGAGGCCCTTAGGTAGTAAAGATCAAGAATCTGCATCTTTGGGGTGTAGCTCTACCCGCATTTTCATAAACTGTGGCACAGCCTGCAATAGATTTCCATGAGGCTGCCCATTTACTGATCTGGGCAGATGTGCTGCACTTCCTACCACAGTGATTTTCAGTGTTTTGTGATAGTCTTACACATGTTTCTAGCAAAATTGTCTTCCATTAAAGGAACATTTACGGTATGTCCCATTTATAGTATGATCTTTAGAAGAACTAGAAATAATAATGGGGAAAATGACATGACGCTATAGGATGTACTTGATGTGTCTGCATTTATTTAGCTCCCTAGTTAAGAGTATATTTAGCAACACATGGTCAGTATCTGTTTCATCTCAAAGGGACGTGGGAGCACAATTTTTACAATATATTCTTCTGAAACATTAGTAGCGATAAGGGAAATATTTGGGGAAAATTAAAAAAAAGTTTAATTTTAATTAAAAGTACATAAGGGTTATTTATAATTGTAGCCTGTATAGTTTCAACATCAACTGTATAAGGATATGACAAGATTAAACATTGATATACTTGGAATTGGAGTGGGACATTCCATATCAGACAACCACCAGATCTTCTACTGTGGGCTAGAATTCCACATAAGAAATGGAGTAGCCATCCTAGTCAATCAAAGAGTGGCCAAAGCAGTGCTCGGTTACAACCCAATAAATGACAGAAGAATTTCGATTTTAATTCAAGGCAAGCCATTTAACAATACAATTATCCAAATTGATGCTCCAACCATGGATGGTGAAAAGGCTAAAGTTCTCCAATTGAGGATATTCAACACCTCCTAGTTATAACAACAAGAAAATATGTTACTTTTATAATAACAGATTGAAATGCTAAAGTAGGGAACCAAAAGATACTTGGAATAGCGGTAAGTTTGGCAAAATAAAGCCGGTCAGAGACTAGTAGAATTCTGTCAAGATAATTCTGTGGTCGTAGCAAACACCCTCTACACATGGACAACATAGAAATCAGATTGACTATATACTTTGCAGCCAAAGATGGAGGAGCTCTATACAGTCAGCAAAACAAGACCCGGAGCTGACTGTGGATCAGACCATGAGCTTCTTATTGCAAAGTTCAGAATTAAACTGAGGAAAAGAGGAAAAACTATCAAACCAAACAGATACAAATAATGAATATCCCCTGAGAAAATGCAGTGGAGGATAAAAATAGATTTAAGGCACTAGACATAGTAGGTAGAATCCCTGATGGAGCCTTTGTTGGTTAAACATGTTAGGCATTTGTTGGGAGCATTTTATTTTCCCAAAGGATATCAAATGGAATAGTGCAGCTATGTACATAAAACCTATATCTAAACCTGCCTTTCAATTAAAAGAGAGTAAGTTCATTACTAGTGTTTTTTTATATTTTAACCAATAAGCAATTGGTATAAATTGTTATTTTTTTCTCACTGCAAAGACACGTGACAATTAAGAGTTCTCTAAATTCTATTCTTTCTTCTGTGTTTAAATGTTTCCAAATAATATACAGGAGCACCTAACCCCACACACTATGATATCTGTGCGGGGTTAGGTAGTGTAATATAATCTTATAAATAAATATATATATATATATATATATATATATATATATAGAGAGAGAGAGAGAGAGAGAGAGAGAGAGAGAGAGATTGATGATAATATTGCAGTATACAGTAATACTTTCTTTATTGGACAAACATATTGATTTATTATGTAAATTCTCTTTATCAAGTCTGGGGCAGACTTGAGAAGTTATTTCTCGAAAGCTTGTCATAATAAATTATTTTGTTTGTCCAATAAAAAATGTATTACTATATACTGCAATACTCTGATTATTCATCTAGATTACTGGACAATCATGCCTACCTCCCTCTTTATATATATATCTACTAATTTCCTATGGACAATTGCTTGTTAGTCTATAATGCACTCTCTAGTGGATTCATACTTCACTTTCTCATTGTCAAATCTTTGCCCTGCTATACTCCTTCAGGTCAGAGAGTCATTGTATTTTCCATACATCTCAGTTCTGGGACTCTTTTGGTTATTATTCTCAGAAAAAAACTATTGTATGACGAATGTATAGTGAAAAAAAAAGATTATATATATATATATATATATATATATATATATATATATATATATATATATACTGTATATATATAAAAGATGTCATAAAGTCAGTTTTTAATTTATCGAAAAATAAATGTTGTTGTCTCTAGTGGATCCTGGATCTATCCATGCTTATTTGGTGAAAGTTGTATGTTTAAGAGGGGCATTTGAATTTTAAAAGTTACGTTTTATATTATTAATCCATTTCTGTCTCTGAAAGTAATGAAAGTGTACTTTTCGCTGTGATTAAACTATAAGCATTTTAATTTTTGCAGGACGATTTTACGTTAATTGATATGAGCTTTCTGCTTCTGAACACCTCTCCTTCCTTTGCTCAGGAGATTAAAACATGTTATCATACTCAAAGGTCTCAGAAGGGTGCTTAAGTCAGACAAGTTGGAAACAATCTATATGTAACCTACAATAAGGTTAAAAAATTAAGATTTTCTCTAAAAGTGTCTTTCTTTTCATGACATATACAAATGCTAGATGTTAGTTTGTTTATACTTCACAAATGTATGAGGGTTGTCCAAAAAAACAAAACACTGATCTTTTAAATTGCTCCCATGGCTATCTTCTATTGTCTTCGAGCAGTTCTCAGTGAATACCCTATTAATACAGAATTTAGGCAAACATAAGTTAGGTTGTCAATACCTCCATAATATTTATTATCAAACCTTTGTTTAAAAGAGGATCATTGACTTCTAGAACATGAATATTATATTTTATTGAGCTATAAAAGTAAGTACATTAGAAAGAACATGATCATTGAGATCTTCCATTTGGAATAATTTGTAGTTGTTTAAGTATTTGAGTATCATAAAAGGGATATCAGTGACCTTATCAAGATAAAAAATCTATATTTGTATTTATGTTGATGACTATTAAGTTACAACCTAAGCGTACATAGACATGCTAATAAAAACATCCAATGTATTTCATCTCTCCTGGAATGTCTTCAGTGACTTTTTATTGCAAGCAGGATCACCTTAAATATTGACTTGGTTGATGTTCTGTGACTACTGGTTAAAGTCATGAATAAGTGTTGATGTGTGTGTATATATATATATATATATATATATATATATATATATATATATATGCCTTCATTCAAAAATAATTTGCTATACAATTTGGCGTTTTTTAGCTACCCGCAATCGTTTTGTCGGTTAGAAGCTCAAAATCCCTGCGATTGTCGTAAGTCCGACCCATCTAAGCCATTGATCTTTCAAGCCGTAAATGTTACAATCGCAAATTGCTATTCAATTGCTACAATGCCTTAAACTCGTAAATGGCAAATGTAGAAGAAAATCCTATCAGTACCAGATAGGACTTGCAAGGGGGTTAAACACCTGATCGTAGCACTGTAAAATCAAATAAAAAATCAATACTGCATTTTAAAAGACGGGGAAAGCGATGAAAGACATTATAATTATTTGCACAACGTCTCAAACTCGCAAATCTGCAACAAAAAAATATTTTTTTCACGTTTTATTTTTGTGTTATATCAATCTCGGTAATCAAGGCGTTAATACATATCAGGCCACCCACATGGACTAGAACAGTATCGTCATTTATTTTTATTATTTTGTACATTGCCGGATTGCGAGCCGGATCGCATTTTGGACTTCTAAACTCTAATTGATTGTGGTTTAACCACCATGTTTTACTGATGTCATGATGACAGTCTCATTTCCTTTTGGCTATTTCTAAAACGGAAGTTACGGTCTTGCTTAATTGATCATGATCATGCCCTGAAATGCTACTTACTGGTGCACAGTTTACGGTTTACGCCCATGTAGCTGCGGGCTTGTTCAATTGAATCGATCTGAAACTGTTGCAATTTTTTTATGGAGGCCATAGTATGTCAGAGACTGTCACATACAAAAACAAATGTTGCTGTATATAGACATTTTTGTGCATATGCACACATTCCTTAGCACTGCACTAGAAAAAGTGCTGAACTTGCCCACACACTAAATGTTTTTAAACTTGGCACTTCCTCCTAGGCAGGTCCATAATACTTCATTCAAGGGGTGGAGGGATCCAGAACTTATATGGCCTGTGGACATGACTGAAATATAGCAATTCATTGTTTACATTTACCTAACTATTCTTAGAGAGCAGTTTATAAGTCCATTCAATTGGTCATTCAAAGCTCTATTATATTAATTATGTATTCATAAGTAGGGAAGGGCAAAGGTCAATATAGCAGCTCCCTACAGGTGAGTAGAATGGAAAATAAAAAAGTAATATTTTCTAACTGTGTATAATACGGCCATTATAACATTTACTAGCGACTTCCCATCAAAAATGACGGCAATAAAATTTGAAGGCTGGCAATGCTGTTTGCCACACAATGCAAGGCCCTCCCCCTCTAACTTGCGGGCCTTGCAATGAGTGCCTTCGCCGCTCATTGCAGGCCTCTTCCAACCAGCCACTTTCATGCCTCGCAATGAGCACCTTCAGCGCTCATTGCGAGCTGCTCATTGCGAGCCCACAATGAGCGCCTTTTATCTATTATTAATATCAGAAAATGAGCAAATGGTCATGGTTTTTCTATATTTTTTCTGCATGTTTTGAAGCACCTTAAAAGGCTGCCATTTAGGATGTTATATTAATTTATGAGAAATGTAAAATTGCTACTGAGTGATTTAATAAATTGTGCATGTCATTCTTAAGCCCTTTTGCTATATTTACTTATTTTGGTATAGGCACATGGGCATAATTGATGTAATTGTTGATATATTCTAAATTCAGTGAAATGTTACATTGGGATTTAAAAATATTTGAACTTATAATTAAACTTTGAGAAATTCACCTGGAACTTTGTATCCAAAGCAGCAGGGTTTGTACTTACATATCTTATTTTATTTACTTTTTTGTTGATGTCTTTAGTATAAACTATGGCTTAATTCCCTTTATTAATAGGGAAAATAAAACGCATTGAATACAGTTGTCTCTGATGTACAGGTTTATTTCTAATAGTTCAAGTATGCAAAAAATGTAAATGTATTGCACCAAACACATATTAATAATATAATTAGCTGGCTTGGTTAAGGTTGTTTTGGACCGAAACATCACTTATGTCTTGTTTGAAGATGCAATAAATGTAATGTATTTTGCTGTCTCATACTTGTGGAAATTGTGTTCTTTGGATGAAAAAAGGGAATGTTCCCAGGAGGATACATGCAGTCCCTTCAGTTGGGTCTAAGTCGATTGCTCTGGTACAAATTTGATGAATACTAATCCTATATTATAAAAAATTGTGATGCAAAGAAATATATCAATAAAACAGCAACATTAATTTGCTCATTCTCTGTGCCTAAAAATCTTGGTTTGATAAAAACTCAAGACAATTTTATACTATACCACTTCCACTGGAAAGTTGCTCCATTTATATGCCATAATTCATGGATTTGTAATCCATCACCTCACTAGGTATGATAGAAATTAAATTGAAAAGTATGGTTCCTAAGAATGCTGATCTGGGTTCCTTATATTGAAAATGTATGTCTGCATTATAACTTAATTGTAAGTTTAGTTATGTCCAAATGTACAGCTATGCTAATTGGAACATATACTGTAGCTTAAATTAAAATAGTAAATCACTAGTCTTTGGTTTTTATTAGTTATCTGTTGCCTTTTTCCATTATGTGGCACATAGATTAACACATTTACTGAAATTAGTCTTTTACATTGGTTGTAATGTTGCCACAATATACTTTTAGTGGTAGATTGAATGGCCCCATAGATCACCCCCAGGCCTCCTGGGGTTGATGGGAGGGACCACTTGACCTGACAGGACTGGGGTATGTTATTGGAGGTGGCGAGCTGTGGGGTGGAGCCATTGATAGGCTCTTTGGTGTCATCTGCGCCATTATGCCCCCATCTAGCCATGTGTGAAGATACTCGCCCACCCATCCCTTGCTTTGGACATGGCTAAGGTAGCAGAGGAGCTGTGAATCCTCTTTTCTATTCCATTTTAAATAGAAAACTGACATTGCAACTCTTTAGTAGTGAATCTGGCCTTATGTATTATGTATTTATTTTATCAGAATGTACTTGTTAAATAGCACTGTGGTGGCCGTACATTAGGGATTCATTTGGTTATTTTATTCAGAATCTGATCAGCAAAAGTCAGTATTTGATAAAAAATAAATGATAAACTTATATTTGCTTCTCTCCCCCGCCTATCAGATGTCCATGGGGTGCAAGAGCATCTGCTCAGGGTGTTGCTCCAAATGTTTTCTAACTAGCCTAGTTTTTCCTTCAGTAGCCAGTGCAGGGAAGGAGACAAATGACAATTCAGGTCAGTCCCTAGGTGTGAATCCTCTCCCACCCCTGGGCACCTGATTGCGATGAGAGAAGCAAATCTGCTGAAACATGAAATACTAAAGTATAAAGATGATAGCTCCATGTGGAAGTCTCTAACCAAGCCAGCGTGAACTTAAAGCCAGGTAGTTTCTTTGTATCAGTCTCCACCTTATGTTATGATCAGCTAATTAAATCCATAATGTCTCCATTGTACATACAAATGCTTGTGTCTTTAAAACTGTATTAATGTCCTATTTACTTTGATTCTTACAGATAGCATAGAAGATGAGTTTGAGCTGTCCACAGTTTGTCATCGTCCTGAGGGACTGGAGCAGCTGCAAGAACAGACCAAATTCACCAAAAGAGAACTTCAAGTTCTATATCGAGGGTTTAAAAATGTGAGTATGAAGTGGTAGAAACCCATTAGAGCACATACAGCATCCCTGCCACGTGAGCAGTGGTTGGTATTTAGGAATAATACTGTTTTACCAGATTCTCTGCATCAATGTTGTATATTTATTAAAGTGGTGATAAAAAAGGTGGAGTTAAACATCCCATTTTTTCTATAGGGACTATTTATCAGACAGAGTTAAGATGACCCATGTTTCATATTTGGTTTAATGTATCAAGCAGGGATACTAGTGGCAATAAACCAGGATAATTGGGATTAAGAGGGGTTAAAACATAGATTACTTCCACTTCATGTTTTATCAAGTGGGCATAAACTCCTGTAGAAATCACAGGTATTATTTAACTCTAGTCTTTATCCCTACTTTTATTTCTTTTTGATAGATAAACCCGATAATATTAATAGAAAAGATATGAAGTACAGATATTTTATATATATATATATATATATATATATATATATATATATATATATATATATATAAAAGTCAACACAACCCTGCTTATCTTCACGTTTAGTCCAACTTGATAACATTTCCTCAATATGTCTAATAAGTATTGCAATGAGATTGGATGAAGGAACTCAGTGTTTTGTTTATTCTCCAGGGAGTCACCAAAATCATCCAAAAACAGAAGAACTAATTTACAAAACAAGTTGTAAACTTAGGCCTTCATCGAACTGAGCAAATTGTAGTTGCAAGAGAGCATAATGGAGCCTGCAAAATATTTTGCTACTCAATTGGCCTCTTCTAGCTACCCACAAATCGATTTGCAGGTTACAGGCTCCAAAACCCGGTGGTTTTCAAAATGGTAGCTCTGTTCTATTTCCTCCTTTGATGTTTCAAGCCCGTAAATGTTACAATGGGTAAAATCGCAAATCGAGATTCAATTGCTACAATTCCTCAAGTCCGCAATTGCTTGCAAACCCATAAATGGCAAATGTAGCCAAAAATCCTACGAGCACCAGATAGGACTCGCATGTGGGTTAAACACCTGTTCTTAATACTATAAAAGCAAATACAAAATCAATATTGCACTTTAAAATATGGGAAAATCGAGACATTAGAATGTTGTCTCAAGCTCGTAAATCTGCAATCCAAAATCATTTTTTTACAATTTATTTCTGTGTTATATAAATCTCAGGATTCAAGGAGTTAATACATATCAAGCCACCCACATGGACTATAACCGTTTCTTCATTCATTTTTATTGTTTTCAAAATTGCTGGATTGTGAGCCTGATCGCATATCGGACGTCTAAACGCTAACTGATTGACGTTTAAACGCCATGTTTTACTGTCTCGTTTACTATTGGCTGTTTCTAAATCCGTACTTACGGCCTTGCTTAAATGATTAAGATCCAGCCTTGAAATGCTACTTATGATTGCATGGTTTATAATTTCAGCTTTTGGCCATGTAGTTGCGGGCTTGTTCAATTGAATCGCTCTGTAAGTTTTGCAAATGTCTAACCCACTGAATTAAATACACAGGCATTGTAATTACAGGCTTGGAATTGGATGGAGGCCTTAGCCTTGGACACCAGGTCCAAATGCTTGTCCCACCCCCTTCCAGCTCTCATTTGCATACAATAAATATCACATTTGATCATTTGCTGCTAAGGCCTTCTATATTAAAATAGGAGAATATATAGTTAAATAGGGTATATATATATCAGTGGCGGCTGGTGACTTTTCAAGTTGGAGGGGCGACAGGGCGAAACATAGCCACTCCCCCTTTTTCAAACCACACCCATTTTTATAACTCCTCCCCCTGACGTCATAATGACCTTTATAAGCCCCGCCCAATGACCTTATGCTTGTGAAGCCCATTGAAATACATGATCTGCAATGCAGAAATGTCAAGAAGTAAAGTAACAATGTGTTAAATTCATTGGTATACAATATAGATTGAAAAAACTCATGTGACAAGACTACAGCAATATCATAATTGCACCTATACGTATTAACAGAAAAATTAAAGGAGTGACACCTACCATTAGTCGGCTCTTCTTCTCAGGGTATTCACGTTCATTAAGTTGACCAATGAGTAGAAACAAATCTGCAGCCACATAGGGTTTGCACCTGGGGTTGGAAGAAAACAAGCAAATCAATCATACCATTCAAGAACAAAACCATACTTAAAAAACATTAAACGACCAAGTGGAACCATATAGGCCCCAAACATACCTTAGAAGACCAAGTGTGACTATATAGGCCCCAAACATACCTTAGAAGACCAAGTGTGACTATATAGGCCCCAAACATACCTTAGAAGACCAAGTGTGACTATAGGCCACAAACATACCTTAGAAGACCAAGTGTGACTATATAGGCCCCAAACATACCTTAGAAGACCAAGTGTGACTATATAAGCCCCAAACATACCTTAGAAGACCAAGTGTGACTATATAAGCCCCAAACATACCTTAGAAGACCAAGTGTGACCATAGGCCCCAAACATACCTTAGAAGACCAAGTGGAACTATATAGGCCCCAAACATACCTTAGAAGACCAAGTTTGACCATATAGGCCTCAAACATACCTTAGAAGACCAAGTGTGACCATAGGCCCCAAACATACCTTAGAAGACCAAGTGGGACCATATAGGCCTCAAACATACCTTAGAAGACCAATCAGCACTGCATAGGCCCAAACCAGTGGACCTTGGGATTCAAGAAAACAACAACATTTCACTTCTGTTTAGACCACACAATAATCAATGTCAAACAAACACGTTGAATTAGCATATGGATAACCATATGAGCAGTAACGCCACGCCAAGGCTTCAACAATTGTTACTGACCATTCACACACCTTTCATAGCTCCTTCAATATGCACACCCACACACCATTCATACTTTACTTACCACTAGTTATTTTTGGTAGTGAGGTGGTGCCATTTCTGAGAACTTTACGTACCCTTGAAGGTGCCTCCAATTCCTTCAAACCAATGCATTTAACCGCTACAGGGCCATGGTGCTTTTTAATTACTTTTTTGATCCTCTTCAATGTGGAGAAGCATCTTTCTGGTTCTTTAGTAGTCTTCGTTGTTGTAAGCAGGATTCCTTATAGCTTCACTCACTCTGTTAAATTATGTAGATTAAATTGATGCTAAAGTTGCTGCAGAGCAACAGCACTTGTACAGACATGGAATTCTTGCTTCCTGTACACAAGTGACAGCTACCCTTGGAAGTGCCTCCAATTCCTTCAAACCACGCCAAGGCTTCAACAATTGTTACTGACCATGCACACACCTTTCATAGCTCCTTCCATATGCACACCCACACACCGTTCATACTTTACTTACCACTAGTTATGTTTGGTAGTGTGAGGTGGTGCTGCTTAACGCAGTTTATCTTTGCACACCTTGGGGGTATGCATTCTTCTTTGCTTCAATCACTTGTATTTTAATTTTGCACGGCGATCTTTCAAAGAACAAAACTTCTCAATGGTTTTTTCATTGAAGTGTGGGATCTCGGAAATCAGTTGCTTTTCCATTGAGAGCATCGCCAATGCATTCAACCGCTCCAGGGACATGGTGCTTCTTAAAAAGGTTTTTATCCTCTTCAATGTTGAGAAGCATCTTTCTGATTCTGCAGTAGTCATTGGTGTTGTAATCAGGATTCTTAATAATTTTACTGTCTCTGTGAAATCATTCTGCAGATTAAATTGATGGAAAAGTTTGTGCAGAGCAACAGCACTTGTACAAGTATGAAACTCTGTCTTCCCATACAGAAGTGACAGCTCAGTGCGTAATTGTTCCTTCTTCAGTATTGGATATGCTTGCACGGTGTCTTCCAGAGCTTGGGTTGGAAAGCAAGTGCCATGGGTTTTATACAAGTCACTTTGAACAAGTTTGGCACTGACTAGGTGATTTGAAAATGAAAATCGTTCTTTTGCATGAACCACCACTATGTCACATACCTCTCTTGAAAGTTGTCTCAAGGTTGAGATCTCCGCACTCCGTCTGTTGACTGTTAGATCGCTTGGCAAACTTGCTTCTATCTCTTCCACAGAATTCCGGATTTTCTGGATGCTGGCGACAAAGTCTTCTGTGACTTTTTTGATATAAACAGTATCCGTGTCTCGCTTCTGAAGCTGACTATAGAGGATGTCTACATGTGGCATTATTAAATGAAATAATTTAAGGAAGTAAAGGAACTCCCTGTCTTCCAGCATTCCAATGAAACCTGCGGCTTCCCGTATAGATGTTGGATCAAAGTTTAGACATGCTTCAATTGTCTGGAAACACTCAAGTAGCGCATCTCTGTTCTCGTAGATCACGTTCACGGTCCTAACGTTGAAGTTCCATCGTGTCGGTGCACCTCTTGGAAGTCTTCTACCAACTACCTCATCCAGAACTCCAGTCCTTTTTGGAGAGCGTGAAAAAAAAGATGGTATGCCGCCTATGTTTGAAAAAAAAACTCTAACTCTTCCAATCCTTGAAACTGCTTTCTCCATTATTAGGTTCAGTTGGTGAGCATAGCAATGGACGTAGTGTGCGTTCGGGTACACGTCTTTTATTTTTCTTTGAACTCCTCCTTGATCTCCACGCATCACACTGGCACCATCATAGCTTTGAGCTATGAGTTTCTTCTTGTCTTCTGGCTCTGGGAGAACAGTATTCAGTGTTTCCAGCACAACAGCAGCAATGGAGTCTGCATCCGTTGATTTCATTTCCGTGAAGCCATCAAATCTTTCCACCACTTGATGCTTCTTGTCAATGTAGCGATAGACTACAACGCACTGTGTCCTAGCGGAAATATCGGTTGTTTCATCCGCTTGGATTGCCACAAACTGGGCTTCCTTAAGCTCTTGGTGAATCACTTCCTTTATAACTTCATGCATGCAGTCCAGTAGCTCATTCTGCACGGTTTTGGAAGTGCCCTTAAACACAGTTGCAGTCTTCAAATGCTGTTCCATTGCACTATCGATACTGCCAACCAAATCCACCAGGCCTCTAAACACTCCTGGATTTAGCGATGTTTCACTCTCGTCATGTCCTCTTAATGCCAGTTCAAAGGCGCCACAAAAGCGAACACAATCAATTATCTTCGAAAGGATGTACCGGTTCTTAGCCACTTCTTCGTTGTGTTTTTGAATGCTGACTTGGTATCCTTGGTCCAGTTGAACAGCAATGTTCGCCTGTCCAAGCATCTCAAACTTGATCCTGTTATCCAAGTGAGCTTTAGAACTTTTGTGTTTTGCCAATTTGTCAGCTAGATGTTTGACGTCAGTCACTCCAGTTTTGGTCCAAGCAGCGTCACCACCAAATAGGATGCATGGGAAACAATATAAGGACTTCCTAGAAACGCTTCCAGAAAGCCAGTCGTTCTTCTTGTACCATTCAGTATTGAAATTACGGACATATTGCTTCCCTCTATCTCTTGCGATTTGCTGCAGATTTATCTCTGGTTGGTCAGCTCCTAACCGTTTTACTTCCACCTTCTCCTCATAGGTTAGGGTGGCGAAAGGCTTCACAAGTAGAGAGTCAATAGTATTCATTTCTGATATTGATACCAATAAAAGAAAGAGATCACGGTATATTAATTTATATTATGTCACAAAATTACTTAAAAATAACAGTGTGTTGATTTCATTGGTATACATTACAGATTGCAAACCCTCATGTGACAAGACTACATCACCATCAAATTTGCACCTATACACATGGACAGAAAATTAAAGGCAATGATACTCACCAACAGTTGACGCTCCTTCTCGGGGTATTCACGTCCAGTAAGTCAACCAACGAGTCCAAACAAATCTGCTTTCACAGATAGTTTGCACCTGGGGGGTGATAGAAAACAACAAAAAAAACATTAGAAATCTCAAGACCCAAACCGTAACTTTTAAAACCTTAAAAGTCCAAGTGTGACCATATACTCACCAACAGTTGACGCTCCTTCTCGGGGTATTCACGTCCAGTAAGTCAACCAACGAGTCCAAAGAAATCTGATTCCACAGATAGTTTGCACCTGGGAAGTTATAGAAAACAAAAAAAAAAACATTAGAACGTTTAAGACCCAAACTGTAACGTTTAAAACCTTAAAAGAGCAAGTGTGACCATATAGGCCCCAACCGCACCTTAAAAACCTTAAATAACAAATTGGGACCATATAGGCCCCAACCGTACCTTAAAAACCTTAAATAACAAATTGGGACCATATAGGCCCCAACCGCACCTTAAAAACCCTAAATAACAAATTGGGATCATATAGGCCCCAACCGCACCTTAAAAACCTTAAATAACAAATTGGGACCATATAGGCCCCAACCGCACCTTAAAAACCTTAAATAACAAATTGGGACCATATAGGCCCCAACCGCACCTTAAAAACCTTAAATAACAAATTGGGACCATATAGGCCCCAACCGCACCTTAAAAACCCTAAATAACAAATTGGGATCATATATGCCCCAACCGCACCTTAAAAACCTTAAATAACAAATTGGGACCATATAGGCCCCAACCGTACCTTAAAAACCCTAAATAACAAATTGGGACCATATAGGCCCCAACCGCACCTTAAAAACCTTAAATAACAAATTGGGACCATATAGGCCCCAACCGCACCTTAAAAACCCTAAATAACAAATTGGGATCATATAGGCCCCAACCGCACCTTAAAAACCTTAAATAACAAATTGGGACCATATAGGCCCCAACCGTACCTTAAAAACCCTAAATAACAAATTGGGACCATATAGGCCCCAACCGTACCTTAAAAACCTTAAATAACAAATTGGGACCATATAGGCCCCAACCGCACCTTAAAAACCCTAAATAACAAATTGGGACCATATAGGCCCCAACCGCACCTTAAAAACCTTAAATAACAAATTGGGACCATATAGGCCCCAACCGCACCTTAAAAACCCTAAATAACAAATTGGGACCATATAGGCCCCAACCGCACCTTAAAAACCTTAAATAACAAATTGGGACCATATAGGCCCCAACCGTACCTTAAAAACCTTAAATAACATATAGGCCCAAAAAAAAAAATATATATATATATATATATATATATATAAATATATATATATATATATATATATATATATATATATATATATATATATATATATATAAAAATTGATATCAATATATCACAATAAATAAATATATATATATATATATATCAAATTGTTATATATATATATATATATATATATATATATATATATATATATATTTATTTATTGTGATATTTTGATATTAATTTATATATATATATATATATATATATATATATATATATATATATATATATATATAAAAAATTACACATAAATATACATAAACATATACATATAACAATATATATTAATTGATATTTATTATTTGATTAATTGATGTTCTTTATTTCATGATATATTATATTGTTCATGCATTTCTATTACACTGTATGTATTATACATATTACAGTGCTATTTTTTGGCTATACATGTTACAGGATATTATCCTGTAACATGTATATCACATAAAATAGCCCTGTAATATGTATAATACATACAGGGTCAAACAAGTTCACACTAACCTTTTTTACCCTTACAGGCTTCCATACCTGCTTGCTGATTTGCTAATTTTTTAAAGACTCTCATTGGTTGAAATCGATGTCAATCAAAAATTTCAGCCAATCAGAGTCCTTCAAAAATTAGTATATATAGCAGACCGTGGGAAAAAAACAATTAATCGCGGGAGGGGCTCCTTGTAGGAGGAGCTCTTTTTAGTGTGTTGTTTTTTTTTTTTTTAGAGCGTCGGTTTTTTTTTTTGGAGGCCTCTTTCAATGGGCCAGAATGGATGGATGGACAATGGCTTCAATCAAGATTGGATTATTTTTGATCATTGGCTTCAATCAACATGGATTATTTTATTTTTGATCATTGGCTTCAATCAACATGGATTATTTAATTTTTGATCATTGGCTTCAATCAACATGGATTATTTATTTTTCATCATGACTATATCCAGAGAGGACAGAAGGCCAACGCTGGAGGGGTCAATTTTACAGGTAAGTATGTGCTGTTGTTTATTTTATTTTTTATTAATGTTTGTTTAAAGCTGTTTATTTTTGTATACAATGTGTTGTGTTACTAACTGTACTAACAATGTGTGTATGTGCTGTTTATTTTATTTTTTATTAATGTTTGTTTAAAGCTGTTTATTTTTGTATACGATGTGTTGTGTTACTAACAATGTGTTTGCTTACTGTGTGTAAATTAATTGTAATAATGTTTTTACTGTATTTTTTTTCCCTTCCCTTATTTTTATTTTATCTTTAGAAGTGACAGGCACATATACATGCCTGTTACTTCTAAAAATGGAATAAAAATAGGGGGGGGGGGGGGGGGGGGTTAGGTAGTTGGTTAATGGTTCATCCAGGGTGGGGTCGGTCACGGTCAGGCGCCCATCGGTCGCCCATAGGCCACGACCAGGGGTGGCACAGGCCTCATGGGGGTGAACATCCACCCCCATGTGGCCTGGTCAACCCCGCTCACTGCCCGAATACCCGGGGTAGCATAGGCCGCATCGGGGTGGTGCCGGGGGCCCGGTGGTGATCGGGCCTCGGGCAGGGTGGCATACATGGAGGTCATCAGGGGTGGCACAGGCCTCATCAAGGGGGTGATCCGATCACCCCCATGTGGGCCTGTGCCACCCCGCTCACCACCCGACTACCCCGATCCCGTGATCGGTGTAATCCGGTGGTGGCATGATGGCATAGCTAGGCTAGCATAGGGCAGGCCTGATCGGGGGTGGCACAGGCCACATGGGGGTGATGGCTGGGGGTGGCACTGGCACCAGGCATTGTAGGCCTAGGGTCGTCGGTGGTAGTTGGTGGGTGGCTGGGTAGGTGTCACTGGCAGGCCAGGCAGGCATAGTGGGGGACTGGGGGTAACTGGTCACCCCTAACTTTTATTAGGGGCTACTAGGGGTTTTGGTTTGGCCAGGGGCAGGGGCAGGTGCCAGGCAGAGGCAGGTGTAGACTTACTGTGTTAGGCAGGCAGAGCAGATGAGTAGATTCAGCCAGGGAGGTCTCTCAGTCTCAGCGTGACCAGGGTCAGGAAACAGAAAGGGGGAAGGGACAGGGAACTGGTGGTTTTATTGACTGTATCAGTCAATCAAAATCAAACTCGAGGCTCTATTTGCTGGCGGGCGCTCAGGGCTAACGGTCTGGGTGGGTTTAGATTTATCACTTAGTAACTGGACAGCCTTCCATCATTGATTGGTCAATGATGGAAGACTGTCATTTATTAATTGATACATTTATGACCGCCCATGCATATCGTCACTGTGATGGTGGGCGGCATGCATTAACGGTCAGGGGGCCAGGCCAGGACTCATTGAAGAGAAGAGAAGAGTCTAAAGGTTAGTTACTGTACACAGTGTAACTATTGTAATTGATCACACAGGGTGCAGGCAGGGGGCGATAGATAGATACACAGCATTAGTTAATGTAGCGCAAGAGTTATTTTAAAGTGACAGTGTCCCTTTTCTAACTTTAATTCATTTTAATACTATTTAGACTTGAAATGATGATGTACACCTTATATTTATTTGTTTTTGGGTTATACTAATACATTGTTGTGTTTTTTTTATTGCAGGGTGAAGAAAATATTTGGGGGGGCGTTTGCCCTGACGCCCCAATGGACGGGCCGCCCCTGATATATATATATATATATATATATATATATATATATATATATATATAGTGAAATAAGACTGACACATGAATGGAACAGGGTCAGCAAACAGAACCCCTGGGTTGATCTCCTGACCTGCAAAGAGTCTCTTGGTGTTGCAATGAGAGCAGGGAATCTTCTTTGAAGCTCAAGTGTAACACACCAATGCAATGTATGTCATAGGATAACATTATTAGGAAATGCCCCTACTCATTTGATCAAGTGACGGTAATGGTCATGAAAGGTACAGGGTCATTGGAGTCTAATTTGCATCTTTTCCAACTCCTTTTTGTTACATTCAAGAGTAATGTCATTTTTAATTAATATCAATTTCCACTGGACCTTTCAAACTAAATATTTTTGGTTTATCTTAACAGGAATGTCCAAGTGGCATTGTTAACGAAGATAATTTCAAACAGATTTACTCCCAGTTCTTTCCACAAGGAGGTGAGATTTATTTGTGAAGGTACAACTGGATCAGATGTGTTGTTTATTGAGTTGTGTATTAGGCGAAAATCAGACAAAGATTGAATGTACATTTTATACCTTTATTCATGAAAAAATATAGTGACCTTGTGAGAAAATATATTTTATGCCATATCCCGGAGACTAATCAATGAAGAACCATTTGATTCACCGGTCTTATAGCCATGAAGCTGTATTTGTTTAATGTAAACTTATGATGTACGTATTACATTTGTTTAAATAGATGCCATTTTTATAAAATGATGCACTGGGAAAAATGGGAATTACAAAAGGAAAACGGGTTTAAATTGTAACTTGCATTATTAACAGATGTCTTTTGGATCTGGAATTCATTGACTTATACAAATATCTTCTAGTTTTTCTAGAGCAATAATGACAACAGGAAGCGCTGAGAGCTGTATATTACCCTGAGAGCTTCCATTACAGTTCCTCCATTTTGACTCAAGTGTACATACCACTCCCACATATATATAATTAATAATCCAGCACAAATCCCCCTCTGTATCACACAGACAAATATCTCACCACACGCTTCATCAAAAGGATTATTGTGCATTATTCATAAAATGTAATATTAGCTCCATCATTCTCCATTATCTTTTAATGTGGAACAGACTTAAATTCAGATTTAAAACAACATTTAACTCTCCTATGACCCCGCTTCTAAATAATCCCCAGTTCCCACCGGGTCAAAACCCTAAAGATGTGAAGTCTGATCAAGACTGAAATTATGAATTATTCATTGATTATATAAATCAGAGTCATCTTGTAGTATTTGGTGCTTTTTCTGGAGAGACCAGGGATCTACCCCAATAATTACCTCACATACCTTCAAATAACACAATTATACTAACCCCCTCTCATGTTCCAATCATCAAAGACCCTTTATGGCATACTAAAGGATTAGTTACAGTTATCTTAAGAAACATAAGGTGTTAGCTTTCTAAATAGTCATGACAGTACTCCCAGTATAGTAGCCCTTGATAAGACGAGGCATATATAGGAAAGTAAATTATAATAGATTGGGATGATTGGGACAACACTTTAAAATGAATAGAGCATAGCAGCAGAAATGATGCCACTCGTGCAATTAACCTTAATGTTCTGCACAGATTGTATTTAGTGTCAATTAGACTGCACAAAACGTATCCCAGACGGCTAACTGAAAAGTGCACAAGTGCCCGGTGGTCCATAAGATATGGTGATGCATACAGAGGCTATATTTTTCATTTATTAGATATATTATGATATACACTTTTATGGTGCTTTAAACACTTTTTATTTTGTTGTCTCCTTCAATAAAGAGTAATTATGAAAAGTATAGATACATATTTAGGCTATTTATGTTATTTGGTGTGATCTTTTTATGAAATAGACAGTTTGACAAATAGGCTTCATAAACAAACATATAAAGTAAGTTTTTTCAATGTTACCCTTTGTGGCATAAGATTTAAGACTCTAAGAGAGTCCCAACATTATTTTATACATGTAGCTCATTTTGTTAAATGACCCAATCACACAACTGTTGATAAAGTGCCCATTGAGCTTAGGCCATGGATTTTACCATTCTGTACCAAAATAGACACATTGATTAAAGCTAGTATTCTAGAGCAGAGTAAAATAAATCATAAGATGTAACACATTTTACAGGTAGAACATTTTTCTAAGGAAAAATAAACAAGAGTGAGGGAGAGCCAAATATATATGGTGCAGTACAAAACATTTTTTTTTTAATAAAGACAAAATAAATATAATTACACTATAAAGCACTGGTTAAGTGTCAATATAGAAATTCCCCTACACACATTCTGAGAATCTAGAGGAAGTATATGTATATCCGATGTGTTTCATCTACTTGACTTCATCAGGGTGAATGAATAATGTTTAAAAATCCTAATATAACCTAAAAATATGGGAAGTACTTTGTTTGATGCCTAAAATTAAAGTAGATGTGTCCTGTGGACAATTAAAAAAAAGTGTATTGCAAAGTTGTTCTTGGGCAGTACAGTGGAGTTTTAAAGCAACAACTAGACTGTCTGGTGTTATTGTGAGAGCCGTTTTAACAAATACATAGTAACAAAGTATTTCCAATAAAGAAGTATATAGTAGAATTACAATTTGGTATATTTCTCCTAATGTGACTACTAAATATTCCTTCCTGTGTTCTTTCTATTCCAGACTCCAGCATGTACGCACATTTTCTATTCAATGCATTCGACACTGACCACAATGGTTCAGTCAGTTTTGAGGTGAGAGGCATAGTGCTGCCGCGAAGGAATAACAAAAATGGACAAAAAATGGGTTTTAAATGTTCTTGTTCTCGGAGAGAAAGACTTAAAATAAGCACAAATCTACTGGGAAATAGAAGGATTATAATTAGTCTAATTTCAAGTCACACTGATACTGTGTGAGAGGAATCTATTAATGGCACTTCTTAAGTGTCCTGCTTGTGACAAGTGCTGGGAGAACTCTGTTCCTTAACAGTTCATTTATTTATTTGTCAAATCCATTTACATTCTTTGTGACTTTTATGTTTTTTTTTATTATTCATTTATCAGGATTTCGTAGCAGGATTATCAGTTATCCTACGAGGAAGTATAGACGATAAACTCAACTGGGCCTTCAACCTGTATGACCTAAACAAAGATGGCTGTATCACTAAAGAGGTAAGCAAACTGTGTTCAACTGACTGATATAAAGACATGGGGGAAATTGTGGGGCTCAGTAATGTTGGCATATAGAGACACGAGTAAAGGGGCATTTATAGAGTAGGAAGAAATCATGTTAATAAGGATTAGGTGATAAGATGAGTAAGAATACTTACAAAGAAAGTAAATAAAGGGGAGAAAGTAGAAGAAAATAGAAAGTTAAAATGGCGAGTGGACCTGAGAGTGGACCTAAGGCAACATACATACTTAAAACAACTCTAATTAGAGTATATGTGAGTGGAGTTGCTATGTATTTCCATATTTTTGGAGTCAGCTATTTATCTTTAGGGCTTCCACAGTGGAAAAGTTAATACTAATATTTATAAACTGGGTGATATCCATGCCTCTCTCAACCATCTCCTCAAAAACACAGATTTAACTGTACACAGCCGTTAACTGTTATGAGCATGTGCAATGTGGAGCCCATAGTGGTCATCTGGTGTCAATGCCCTAGAACGCAAGCAGTCTGATGCGCCAGAGTATTCTGGAGAGCCGAATAGAAGGAACTAAGCGGAGCCTCCGTCGGACATGCATTGTAGTATTCCTAAATGGAGGATGCTGTCCCAGTCTACACAGGAAATCTACTGCTACTGGAGCTCAGTGGTTCCACCCTACAGGCCATTTCATGTATTGCAGATACAATACACAGAACACAAAATGTATTTTAAAGAAACACCATTATAATAATTGCAATGTTTGGTTGGAGGAGAGGAAAACCTGAGAATAATACTTCTGACTATCAGCCTTATAAAATTGCGATTCAGCCAATTGAATAGGGCTCTATTTTAGCACATATCATTATTTTTTACAGAAGTTTTTAGTTAGTGACCTTCTATCCAAAAGCAAGGTCTCCACTAACTAAAAACTTCTATAAAAGCAATATGCTCTGTGCTTATATAGAGCCCTGTTCAATTATCCGAATATGGCTGTATATCTGGGAGAGATGTGAGAAAATAATATTATAAGGAATGAAAGGGCCAGTGTAAGCTCTTTTCATATAAAATCTATATTTGTTCGCTATTAATTTGCATTAAAAATACATGTGCAAACAATAGAAAAGTTAAGGTTTAGCCAGAATATATCATTAAAAAACACAGTTTGTCTCATGAATGACTGCTGCTGTACCCCTCACCACCTCTCTCATTGTGCTAAGCATGGCTGAAAAAGAAAACGGTCCTTTCCCTCTTCAATATCGCAAAATCTGACAGCTGCAGTTCCGCCAACGGCCAACAGATGGCGCTGTCGATTTTAGCATATAAGGTGCGCCGACAGAAGAGGCCTTGAGCTATGAGAGGCGCGCAAAGGCCCTGGGCGGCCGAGTGCCCGCGCCGAGCATAGCGATGGCCTCACTGTCAATTCAGCGCCGTCGAGTTGCGCCACGTCGGATGTGAGAATAGTTCTTTTCCTTCCCTGGAACTTAACGCCGCCCGAAAACTCACAGCGCCCGAAAGGCGGATGGCACCTGTAACTGCAGCTGTCAGTGCTGCAGAAGAAATGACAGCTTCCATGCACTAGCACATTCTGCTAAAAGGAACATTTTCTCTAAATATGTTTTGATTCTCATGTCGTACATAGCTGCTAATGTTGTTAGCCTTCTGCATACTTCACAAATATTTGAATTTTCTTCTAATCTACACCTGATCAATTTTTTTGAATATTGCTAAATTATCCACTTTTATGTTTCTATATTTATCTACTGTAGGAAATGATGGACATCATGAAAAGCATTTATGACATGATGGGCAAATGCACATATCCAAATATGAGAGAAGATGCCCCAATGGAACATGTGGAAAACTTTTTTCAGGTGAGATTTCATATTTTTAGCAATCCATTAAAAATAAATGTATGCATTGTTGTCTTCTTTTTAATAAATAGGTTTATTCACACGCAAGTGTCAAAGACACTCAACTAAGGAAAAAGAACTATATTACTAAATATGGTAGATTTTTCCATCAGTGTTTTGCCAGCTCATGATGTGAATTCACATCCATACAAAAAGGAGCAAGCAAAACTCCCATGTGGGGGGAGGGAGGGAGAGGGAGAGGGAGAGAGAGAGAGAGAGAGAGAGGAGAGAGAGAGAGAGAGAGAGAGAGAGAGAGAGAGAGAGAGAGAGAGGAGAGAGAGAGAGAGAGAGAGAGAGAGAGGAGAGAGAGAGGAGAGAGAGAGAGAGAGAGAGAGAGAGAGAGAGGGAGAGGGAGAGGGAGAGGGAGAGGGAGATTGAATGATTTAACCCAACAAAATGTAACATATGTAATTACTTGCCCCATAGACAAAGTCCACAAATAATAATCCTGTATTGGATGCTGGTCCTTCAGTAGTGCAGTATCTGGATGCAAAGCTGTTAATATCTGATCTAACACATGTTAGTTCAAGAAATGTGTGTTCATATGACCAACTACAAATCCACCTGCAAACAAAATAGTTGCAAAAAAACATAGTTTAAAATTGAATGTATCTGCCTGAGGATCTGGGTCTCTTTTCCAACAACCTGCATATGGCTGGTTTCTATAGGAGCCATGTTGACAGAAGTCCTTTTCAACTGTTAATTCAGGGGTGGTGCAGAGGAGGCTGGAACCTTTCCTGTTAGCTGCCCGTGCGCAGTGCCAGCCTTCGGCCACTAGGTGGAGCTGCAGAGGGGTCCGTGAATTTGTTATGGTTTAGTGTTAGGGTGAAGGGTGTTAGGGTGAGGGGTGTTAGGGTGAGGGTTGTTAGGGGTGTTAGGGTTGGGTATTATGGTGAGGGGTGTTAGGGTGAGGGGTGTTAGGGTGAGGGGTGTTAGGGTGAGGGGGGTTAGGGTTAGGGGGGTTAGGGTTAGGGGTATTAGGGTGAGGGGCGTTCAGTGCGTTCGCTTTACTGGGAAGACATTTATGGACCCCCTCGGCTGTGCCACCTAGTGGCCGATGTGTGCCACTCCGCATGGGCAGCGAACAGGAAAGATCTGGAGGCTGTTGCAACACAAGAGTTGTTGCCTTTTTCCTCTTATCCCTGTGCAGTAGGCGTGTGAGATCCTGCATACACATAATGTCATTAGTTATGTCAGTATTTTTGTTGCCCAGCACCTCAGGCGAACCGGATCAATATTAGAAATAGGTTTATTACATATGGCTCTATTGTTGGTTTTATTAACACACATTTATTGAAATAAATAGTGTGATAGATACTCACCACCTTTTACTTGGTACTTATACTGACCTGTTAAGGATGGTGGTCCTTAAAAAGAGCTCAGCACCTTATTATTCTTGGTATAGGGAGTGGTAGATATGTGCCAAATAGCTTCAGTTTGAACTTTCATTAATAATTAAATGGTGGCTTTAAAATTAGATAAAGTACTTTTATCTATTTAATATTATGTTTGCCTATGTAACATGATAATAAAGACACCATTCTACACAAATATACCTATCTTTATAGAAATCTATGGAAACACAGAATAAATATTAAGCTCGTACAACTACTACACTGAGGCTTCTTTGGTCTCCTAGGGTGAGATGATAACTATCTCTGACCTTGCCCCCTTCTTTCTATTGTTTTCACTTCACAACATCCAGTTAATACTTTTATAGAAAGACACCTACAGTCTTTACATTTAATCCAGCTAAGCTTATCTGTTGGACGAAAGACAATGTCAAGCAATATTTCAAACATTTTACAGTGTGCGATAAAATTGTGTTTAACAGTCAGCACAAAACTATTTGTCACTGTCAGATAACATATTGTGTAATTTGTGTAACTGTCAAAAACAATTTTCCCTTCCTAGAAAATGGACAAAAACAATGATGGTGTGGTTACTATCGAAGAGTTCATTGAATCTTGTCAAAAGGTGAGCAATCAAGAATACTATAGGATATATCTAGTGTCTATACTGAGTATTAGATCTAGGATAGCCAGACATTAATCAGAGTCATCAATATATAAGAATTTCTCTGAAATATTTTCATGTTCCTGTCTTGTGCACCTACTAATGTTATTTTGCTACATACGTCACAAGCATGTTAAGTGTTTACCAAATTACAGTTGTCATTTAAGAGATTCCTTCAAGTTAGGCTTTAAGATTATACCTGCTTGAAAACTGATAGGTCAATTAATAGTGTTATTCCACCTCCTCTCCAGATTATATATGGTTTATAACTAAATATACAATAACATCACAGTGAGGTCCTTGTCCCTATTACTTTTCCCTGTATGTACCTTGCACAATATATACTTTAGGAACTTCCCATTCTTTCCCATTCATACTTTGTTCGGGTCTTTAATTCATGTTCCAGTTATGACGTTCATGAATGAAGTAATGGATAGCCTAGCGCTTAATAAAATATTTTCTAATAGATTTTATGTGACTAGGGGACCTGAGGAAATATGTAGCATTGTTGATATACAACTCGTCTTCCCCTAAAATGGTCTTACAGGCGGGTTCCAATTATTTATTTAATAATTGGTAATCTATAAAATATAAACATAACATTTAGTTTATCTTAAAAAGGACCAGAATAATGCCCTAAATAGAGAACTAGTTATTTTAATAAAGCATTGATTGTTAATACAATTTCTATTTAATGATTTATAATAAAAATCTAAAATGATAAATTCCCTCTGGTTAACAAGACTGTTTCCATGGGGAATGGGGTTTGGCTGACAGACAGGTCTATTGGGTTTCCAGAACAATCTGATTAGATCCGACCAAAGAATAACTTATAGAAGAAACTTTTGTTGGAAACCACTTTGACACAAAAAGTTTCCAACCAACGTTGATATAATGTAGTGCCTGAAAATGTATCTCTAAAGCGTATCCCCACATTGATCTTATAATGGGTAGCACCAACTGAGTTTTATCTTTGAAAGTAAATATAATATTAAATAGTGCTTTTGTTTTAATCATTGACTATGAATTTTATTAATGATTGATGTTTAACTAAAACATCTGGTTCCTGTTGTGAGGGCATCACTGTGGTGCTTTAATGCAACGTTATATGATGATTTGTAATCTATTACTCTAAATAAATCTCTCCGATCACTTATCTTTTGAGAGTTTATAATCAAGATTCATATTCTTCCCTAAGATATCGACCTATAGAATTGAATTTAGATTATTCTTTCAGATACCACGAATGCAGAAAATTGGTATTTGATAATATAACCCTTGTATATTTTTATATGATATTGGTAGGCTTAGACAATTGTGTATTTTTCTTTATAATAGAGTAAATAAAGGTTATACTTTAAAGATACTTCCCTGGGCTAGAGTGCTCTCAATCTAAAAATAAATTCTGTTGTACTATTGTGCACTTATTTTTTGCTACAGATATAAATCTAGTTTTCTTAGCATGTGTAGCCAAATTACGATTTCTATTGTCTTTATTCCTAGGATGAAAACATCATGAGATCCATGCAGCTATTTGACAATGTAATTTAGAGACAATGCTGCACAATGACGTTTAATGAAGATCACACTTTCCGATAAACTTTCTTCTGGTTGCACAAATACAGAATAGTGTGTTCAATGCAAACTAAAATGCAAATATAATCTCTGTATGAATTCTCTGGCTGTTGTAAAATCCCAAAGTGAAGCTATTGCCTCGACACTAACACACTGCCACTTACTGTACCCGGCCTACGGATGGGTCACGCTTTTAGTTCCTTTATCAACGGGAAGAAATACATTGTCTTGGTTAGAAACGGCCGGTAGTTCAGATACTGGAGATCTTGGAAAATCTGCACAGCTTTCTACAGTTTCTCCTGAAGTCCAAAAAACAGGAAAAATCTTAAATGATTGATGTTCGGCTTTTTTGCAGCTTTACTCTAACAGGAACTTATCATGTATTATGGTTTATTATTGATTAACCTCACAGCATTTCTTATAATCTTATGTTCTTCTAACGATCATGTTATTTGTTTCTCGGGGGGTTATCAAATCTTCTAAATACCTCAACTATGTGATTAAACCCTAATTCTACTAGCTAGTGAAAAGCTTTAGTATCAGTTCACCAAGCTGTGGATGTAGGTGGACTCAGATAAATGGTCATTAGTCATTCTATATGTAAATATCTGATCACTTTCTGTACGTGACTTTCATTTTGATGTATGTAAACACATTCTTATTTCATGTTGTTAATTTATGTAAAAAAATATCTTTTTCTGTAAACTTTTATTACATTATAAAAAAGCTACTTTGGTTTTACAGTTCAGTTCAATACCTAGTTCAGCTAAGAGTTAAGCAGTCAACTAAATTTAACAAGAATCAGTTCATGTATGGGCCAGTACCAAGCATAATAATGTGCATTTTATTCCAAAATCCATGGCAGAAAACTTCCCAACATTAATTTAGTAATTTACACAAATGTGATATTTGCCTCAATGTTAAGGTTTCTATTTTATGACAGTAAATAGGAAAGGTATGGTCCACTGTTCTTCTTAGTGCATATACTTAAGGTTTAATAAATACACTTCTTAATATATCTTTCAAGAAATGCATATGCTCAATGATCACAAACTATACACCATGTGTTAAATACTACATCATCACCAAATATCCATTTGAATGCTCGCCATATTTTAACTTGTTTTACCAATTAATAAAATATTATGAGTAAAATCATTTTATCTCTAGAATATGACATTCCCAGAATATTGGATGAGATAACTTAAGGAGGCAAACTTGTATATTATTTTAAATTGTTTTAAAAAAAGCATTTATAGATAGTTGAGCCAATGGACAGTGCTATGACTTGGGCTGAGCTCTTGTCTTCTTTTGAAATAAGATGTGAAATAATAATCCACACAAGCAAAAAAATGGTGTGTCTACTTTCCATCCTGATATTTTGCACAAAAAAAAAGTAGACAAATAAATGCATTTGTAAGATTGTAAAGAAATTGCTTTTGTGTATTGAAGGCACTTCCAAAAGTTTGCTTTGACCATCTATGTCTATAAAGCCATCTTTGTCACAGATATAGACTTGTAGAATGAGCTTCTCCAATGTCATGTTCAATCCATTTTTGGCTTATTAAGAACAACATCTGAAAGATTATGATGCAGTCTAATGATTATTATTGTAAAGAAGGTTACAAAGAATATAATTGCATAATATTGATATGAGTTATGTAGAATGGACATTCAAACGTTCTCATCTTCTACAGTTATAGAAGATGTTTTCTCATTTTAATTGATTCTAAAACTACTAAGAATGGGCTAAACAAATACAACTTGAACACTTCCATTTTGAAACCTATCTGGATGCTTGAAGTACACAGTCTCTAAGACTATACAATCCTTTATTTTCCTTAAGACAATAGATCTTGGTTTGTTGGAGTGTAGCAGATCCACATCTAATTTGAAAGTATTAATTTACATGGAACAGCCAACGTAAATGGTAGGAACAAATAAAATAATATTTTGGTATTGCTTTGTGTATGCATATAGGTAAACTAGAAGGACCAAATAATTCTTATCCACCATCACAATGATTTGCTATGTTAGAAACAGTACATGACAACATTTATTTTATTATTTACCATACATATAACAGAGAAAAAGCCTCAAAGAATAGGCATTAAATGCCATTAGTCCATCACAGTGCATGCCATATCTTGTATTAAATTAATCATATTTTATACAGAATGCACCACTAAAACTAACTCCTCAGATCACAGTGGCATATATATAGTATTTATAATGGGATCTAGAATAGGATTTATAATGGGATCTAGAATATGATTTATAAGGGGATCTAGAAATTCCGAAGCATACGTTTTTTTCCTTAAAAAGTGCAATAATTTCCCAGCCAAAAAATAGAGATGAAAGAGAGATTAGGGGGGATTTTGGGTGGGCAAAAAGACACAATTAGTAGCATGCTTAAGGAATACAGAGATTACTTGTGGCTGCTTCTTCCTCAGCCTCTGTATATGAAAGCTGAGAACTACAATGAGCAATATCCCAGTGCTGGAAAATACAACTAGGAGATCAACACCTTTCCAGCCGGCTTTAAGACATCACATTAAGAAGCCTTGTTGTGAATAGGAGATGTTGAGTTCTCACTGCATGACATGTACTGACTGAAAGTTTGTATTAAACTCATGTTTCTAAAATATTTAATTTGAAGGAATGTTTTCTCATAACTTTCTTTAATGCATTTTGTTGACTGAATGCCTGTTTCATCTTAACTATGTAGGTAATACAGCACTGACCTAAAAACTCACCTATAATCGCATGAACTATGTATATATATATCATTATCCCACTGTATTTAAAGGTGTCTAGTTTGTTAGCCGATAATAGCTGCTTTGCATTTCAGATATGTATATTTTGTACAAAAATAAAAATAAAAACAAGATTGCTATGCACAAGAGAGACTGTTTGTGTGGTATTTTCATTATTATTGTGCTATTATTTACACTAACAAAAGGTAAGTAATAGTATTTTGTGCATCAAATTACAACACAAACTACTTGTATTAAACATTGTGTAACAATGTCATAGACTTACTGGGACCAGTGATTAACAAAGTCCAGGCCTAGGCAGCCTAGTTCCAGGGGGCAGCGGGCAATTGAACGCTGCATGTGGGTGACACCGAATAACGTAGGGGCAATCAATTCAATATACAAAAAGTAATTTGTGAAAAAGAAGTACGTTTCGGAAATCAGCTTTAGTTTATTTATGTAAATAGCACTATTATCCAAACATTGTACAGGTAGGTAAATTTGGACAGTTCATTTTACAGATACACATGCAAATATTTAATTTACCAACACTCAAAAGGGCACAGGATGGAAGTTTCCATAGTGAAGGAGATCTGAATAAACTACAGTTTATTTAAATGACCACTGTAATGCTATAACATGAGGTGGTTGATGTTTTATGAGGCATTGATCATTAATAAAATTAACATTCAATAATTTAAAAAAGCAACATTAATATTAAACTTGTTTTTATTGATCATACTCAGCTACTGCGGTCTCTGTCTTCTACAAGGTCAAGGGGAGGCTTTGTCTTACAGGCAGCAGGCACAAGGGGTGAAGATCATGGAGGTCCCGATTCAACCCAAACCCATCTAATGACTATTCCTGGCAAATAATTGTGGCCATTTAAACAAGACTGAATATAACAGACATGGAAAGTTCCCTGTTTTCAATATTAAAATAAACTCTTTAAGTGTTTATTTGCATATGTGAACATAATTTTATTAAGTTTATTAAGTGCTTATAAGCTCTGTTTTAACTCACTGAAATCTTCCAAGCAGAACCTGCAAAGGTCACTGTAGTTCATGCATACAATGGTACTAGATGTACTAGCCAGTCACAGACTGTGTCTCAGCATCATGTTACTGAATTGCTGCTGAGACACAATCTGTCATTGGCTAGTATACCTAGTACTATAGAAACATTGTATGCTGACCATTGCAGGGACTCAAGTGAGTAAAAATAGAGCATTTAAGCACTTGTTTATAAAATGATGTTTAAATATGCAAATTAACACTTACTTTATTTTAATATTAAAAACAGAGAACTTTCCATGTCTCTTTAAGTGTTCTTATCCAACATGGTTAAACAGTTAGGTAGTGACTAGTTGATCAGCCACTATCAGTCATCTCCACAAGGGGAGGTCAATATCTATGGCCAAGGGCCAGCTGACACATGCAATAGCTAATGAGAGTTGGGCAGCAATTAACTTCTTTGTCTCCATCAATTTGGCCACCAGTTTCGAGAAATTCTATGAATATCTAAACTCCTTGATATCTGTATTTAAATGTAATAATGCTCGGTAAGGGAATATTCAGCCCGTTATCCATTGAAATTATTTGTGCCCTTAATGAATCTTCATCCCTATATAATCGGATGATAACATTGTATAAATGTCACCTATAGCAATAAGCAAATTAGATAAAGCTCCAAATAATAATAATAAAAAAAAAACATTTGGAAAATAAGAGATTGGATGATCTTGCATCAATAAACTATTGGTCTGGCAACAGCTGCTTATGAATTATCAGGATTTTCGCTATGTTACTATATAACTGAAGACAACTGCCATAACTATGGACATCCCATGATATCTCATCGGAATAAAAGGGGGATTTAATCTATGCATAACCCTGTAGGGATATCGAAATATAACTGAACACCATGGAAAACCTAAGAACGATGAATTAATACGGAATATGTTGTTGCGTTAGAAATAAACGATAATTTTAATAATAATTTAATAATTTGCTGGGGATACTGACATTAACTACTACATCTGTACCGAGGATACGACTGTCTGTGAGATACACAAGATACACAAGTCTTGTTGACCTGCAATGTAATTACATATGCCGTAGTGATTTCTTAATCTTGAGATGTTGTCCAAGAGTCAAGAAATATCTGTACGTGAAAAAACTGACTTCCAAAGGATCACCAAAACTTCTGTACCATGGGAGTTTTTAATGGTGAGAAGAACAATGCAGGTGAAGCTATACACCCCGAACTATAATTTAGAAAGGGGTAAACTTTAATCATATTACCACAGTGGTGGATACAAATCGTAAATGTCATGGCATAAGAGATGAGTTCTTTCTTTCCAAGTACAATCTTTACTGCAAATCCCTCACCTTATTCTAATTTGAAGATAACAATATGAAAATAAATCCCTCGATTCCTAAACATAGTCTTCAATAATTTATATTTTCCCCCAAAATACTTTATGCTGATGGCTTACACAACTGCTAATACTGTTAGTTTGGTACATACTTTACAAACAAGTGTCTACTTTCTTGAACTGCAGTGGTCCATTAATTGCACACTGTCAATTAAGTGTTCATTTAGATTATTTCATATGCACACTGTCAATTAAGTGTTCATTTAGATTATTTCATATAACAATGCTCAAGAACAAGGAAGTGTTTAGCAAAATATAATTTCAATGATTTGACATATAGTGCCCTCTAGTGATACAATGTGTGTACTACTGTATTGGCTGAGAAATTAGAAAGTGTTAATAATGCAGGTAATTAGGAAATTCACATAAATGTAACAATATCTTGCCTGGAAACAAACATTTAATAGTATTTGAGCATTGCAGAACATTTATCTTTTCTAAAAAAGCTGAAAAGTAGATAATCCACACTGCACACCATTAGCTGCCAGGTTTCTACATCCATCTTTTTTTTATTATACATTTTTTTCTGTTATATCTTTAATTACAACATGCTGGTTTTTGGATTAAATGATTAAAATATTTGGATCCAACATTTGCATATATTCTGAAGATTAAGAAGATTATTTTGTCTGTCAAAGCCTTGGGCCTCTGACTTACTGGCATTTAGACAAATAAGTGTCTTGCCACTGATTACTTCCTACCTCAAAAGTACTTGTACTGTTTGATAACCTATTTAAAAGCGACTTGTTTTTCTAGAATCTTCAACACTTGCCATTCCCTGTTTCTGGCATGTAATATGTGTCCTCATTAATGTCATTGCTAACGTCAAATCATGAAAAGATGATTATACATTGCAAAACCGTCAGATAATCACTTGAGGTCATCAAATTGTTCCCTCCCACCCAATCTACAACTATTGAAACTGAAATGGACCTTTCATAAGTCCTGCCTATTCAGTTATTCAGGGGACAAATTTGAAGACTTGGGGCCATATTAAATTCCGAGTTACAGAGCTATTAAATTAGCCAAGCCCACAACAGACGTTGCGAAATCGAAACCTGTAAACCATTCTTGCGCGTGTTGCATGTGCGGCCGTGAGCATGATCAATTAGCCAAACCCAAAGTTACGGGTTTAGACGGAGCCAATGGCAAATGAGATTGTCATCATTACGCCACTGAAAAATGGAGGTTTGTTTTCAATCCCTTACGGGTTTGAATTACGAGTTACGTTCAGACCCACATTCAAGAAATAAAGCAATATTAATAAATCAGTAAATATGATATTCTAGTCCATGCAAGTTCCATTATATGTATTAACACATTGATTGCCGGGATCGCTATAACACGGAAATGAAACATTACAAAAAGTATTTTATATTGCAGATTTGCGAGTTTAAGAATGTTGTGATATTAATTTTAATACCTAGCATCACTTTCCCTTTAAGTACAGTAGTTTGCTGGTATTTACATTTACAGTGCTATGGATTGGACTTTAACCCCCTTGCGGGTCCTCTCTAGTACCCGTTGGCTTTTTGGCACCATTTGCAGGTTACGGGTTTAAACACCAGTGGATTCGTAGCAATTTAATAGCAATTTGCGAACGTAACATTTACGGGTTTGACAGATCAAAGGCTTTGCGGCAACGGAGTTCCGATATCATCATCCCATATGGTTTTTCCGCCTGTAACCCGCAGATTGTTTGCGGGTAGCTTTAAGAGACCAATTTAATAACCGTAAACCTTGCAGGCTCCATTACGGGCTACGGCTTTACACGTTGGAGGAATTTAATAGGGCTGTTGGTCCCATGTTTTCTGCTCCATTATACACCATTAAACCAAGCCCCTACTCTTCCCACGCAAGAACTCATTTTAATATTCTCTTCAGTTTTGACCACAACAAACTTCCTTTAACAAGAATTGGGGTTTCTCTGTGTCACTCTTTCTAGTAGCTTTCCCGTCTTTAGGAGCTTCTCCTAAGAAAATGCCTTAGAAATCATGATACACATAAAGCAAAAGAAAGTTTGTATTATGTGTGTACTAAAGCAAATTAAATGGATGATACTGTTTTAAGTCTGGTTTATTAAGAAGTAGTGCTGTCCTACGAGGTCTATGTGAAGAGGATTTATAGTTTCAGCAATGAATGTGCAGGGCTATACCGAGTTACTACATCATCACATTTATATATACAAAATGAGAGAATTAGCACTTACATTATGTAATTGGTAAAGGAGGTGCCTAGTGGATCTAATGATAAATATTGGGTGTGCGTATGAATGGTAATGTACATGAATACAGTATGTATATAAAATAGTGGCAAATGAGAAACCTTCAACCAATATGTATGCATGTGAGCTCCAGCATGCTATGTTTCACCACTGACAAAGGGCTGTGGAGGAAGAGGCAACACAGGGGCGAAAAAGGGAGAGACAATGGGCGTTCGTTAAGGAAGCTCAATAAGGTGAGTGTAATGGAAGAAACATGGTGAGGTTATGGGGGAAGAAACAAAACCATATGGGTTTTTTTAGTGAAAGAGACATATTGGTCCAGGATGAAAAGTAGATGGAACAAGACAAAGGGATCTGGGGCAGAGCTGGGAGGGACCAAAATATTTTGCACTGTGGCCCCCTATTTGCTAGCTTTTCCAGTAGTTAGAGCCTAGTGTGGTGAATATATGATTCTGCTAATTTATTTAGATTTATGGTGGTCTTGACAAACAGAGAACATAGAACAGCCTCTTCAAGTTTATTAGAGTTCAAGATGTTTGAGATAGGCACAGATATGCATATGTTTACAAGGAAAGAAATAGCAGCCTCCAAATAACAGCCAAAACACAGCGTTTATTGACATAGATAAATTTAAAAGTGAATTATACATGATTTATTAACAGCAAAATGCCTCTGATAAAGACTAATTGAGGTGCCTGCTCTGATGAGTACAATCTATAGAGATTGTGTGACAATGAAGAGCTGATAAGTTCATTTTGTATAGATGTTGTAAAAAATTGGGGAAAACACACAAGACCAATAGCTATAAACAAAGGTTAAAGATTACAAGGGATAATGAAAAATACATGCTATAAGAGACATAGGACAAGACAAACAAGACACATGAGGAGAAATTGACGACCCTGCTCCCGAGAGCTTACAGTGTAAAGGAAATGGGGAAGTGACACAGGAGGGCAAGAGTCTGATGGGGACAATTGGTCCACAGAAGTCAGCAGACATGACACACTGGAAGAGCTGGCTGCATGCCCAGTGACTTCCAATATTCATTATTGTTTTTCATTTGTTGCCACATATTAAAAGTTCAGAGTTGGGGGTCATGCTCCTCCTCCAGGACAGTATTTGTTTTTCCCTGGGGCAGTTACATTACACTGACATGTCTCAGAGTCTCTTGAGTGATTGTATGTTACACACATATTTGAATAGAGAAGAGATGTAGCTGCAAGAAGAACTTGCGGATATCTCAATTCTTTTTACAATGGTTTGCCATTTTACCATTTTAATGCTTTATTCAATTTCAAAGAATGCTGAGTTTATTCCAGAAAACATACATCCAGTTCCATTTGGCTTATTTTTTATTGTAGGGCTTGGGTTGAAAGCTCTGTAGGGAAGAGAAGTAAAACAAAGATTAAGAACAATTAAGTTTTTATAACATAACATTTGGGCACATTGTTTATATCAGTTAAGAGTGAAGTGTGTTGGGATCCCTGTCATTGAGACACCTGAATTAATATTCTGCTGTTTACCACTGAATCCAGCTATCAGTCTCTGTAAAATAGTATTCACCATCATTTATTCTGAATCGTAAAACCTATAACCCCTGAAATCACATAATCCAATATTTATAATTACTACAAAAGTAATAATGAGCAAAATGTTTCAGAAAAGTAAAACACCACCTTTAATCTTTTATCAGTTATCCAGTACTAAGAGGAATCATTTTCATTTTTGTTTACCTGGTTCTACAGCAATCAATAAACCTTGAATGCAGAGAAACATGTGGCAATCCTTAAAGTGCTTCCAATAGGACTATTGGACATACAAAGTCCCTAGTTGTTGTGAATGTATATACAAACAAGAAAATGGCTGTCCCTAGTAAACAATAATTGCACATAATAAGTAATAGATTAAACGCTGTATTTTACCCATTCCCCAAATCTATATCTGCAAAAGAATTTAATATAAAAATATGGGATTACACCATGTTCCTTTAAGGTGAACACCAGACATATTCACATGCAGATCTTCAGTCCCTACATCTATTTAGTAATTAGACTTTGTGATGTCATCTATCGTGATATACGATTGTTTTATATCCTTATATAGATGAATTCAAGAGACTGAGTCACTGTCCGGGGTTGGGGTTTTATTTCCTGGGGATGTCATCAAGTTAACCCTATACTTAAACATAAATACATTGGAAAATGCTGTATACTCACCTCACAGTTTCATATCACCTCACACATAGAACAGGTCCTTATATGTATTGTATAATCTGCTACCGTTTCTGCAGAAACATACAAGGGATACATTTAATACACAAGACTTGTGACTATACAGATTTAAACATACAGAAGTACATTGCAAGGAGTAATATGAGCGTGCATATTTGTTATGCAGCTTCTAAAAATGTCAGCTATGTTACTCCAATTAGTATCTATTTTTCAGTCTGTCCAAATTGGACCGATTCCACAGTTAGTACACCTTACCTTTATCTATAGATTATTTCAGTATCCGTGTGCAATGTAGAGCTTGATCCTTTAAGGCGTCCTATAGTCATGTTTATAGGGCACAGTTACTTATCTGTTGATCTCCCGGATATGAATGTCTTTGCCTCCCAGGACAGCTCCTTATATAGTCCTCTGGGCTCTGTGACATCATCTATTATGACACATATGTGATGTAAGAAGTTGTTTGTTACCTGGTGGGCCCAGCTAAGCCTTGTGCTGTTTGCCATTAGACAACTCATCATAAAGTGCCCTAAATATATCCCAATGTTCTCCAACATATCATGTACCAACAGAGGTTCCTTTGCACACATTTGTATGTACACATATGGGTGGGCAAAAACATCCAAAATATAAGATCCTGAGAACTTTTAGAAGACAGATTATGATTCAGTTAATATCAACAAATGTACTGGCAATAGAAACGATCTCTATGCATATTATTTTGTTTCCTTACACAGTTAGCTACTTACCAACAACCCCTGACCTTTATCCCTCACTAGATGGTTTGTCTTTAGTAACTCCAAAAAAAGATGGGAGATTTGAAGGTAAGAATCACATATATAGTTGTGAGCATGCGAGTTGTTGCTAACGCTTGCGGGCTCGCGTAGCATAGCGAGGGCTGCGGGCGAGGGCCTCAGTTGCTGGCATGGAGCGCGGAAGGCGACCCTCACAAACTTTACGTCGCAACGCAAACAACACGACTTACCAACTACGACCCTCGTAAACTTTACCTCGCAACGCAAACAACATACGAGACACGTTAACACAATACATAAAAAGCTTACCTACAGCAAGAGGGACCATCCAGGACCTCAAAAAAGCAACTTACACCTTCATTTAAATAGAAGAGTTTAGACATTAAAAAAATCGCTAAGCAAGAGAAAAAATGGCCGCCGAACAAAACGAAAACGAGGCTACAGCACTCTAAACACGCAAAACACCACAAGAAACTCGCAAAATACCACAAACGACCTATGGATATTCCGTTAAGACGCATACCACACATTACCCGCCATTTTACACCATTCTCAGGGTATTCACGTTCATTAAGTTGACCAACGAGTAGAAACAAATCTGCAGCCACATAGGGTTTGCACCTGGGGTTGAAAGAAAACAAGCAAATCAATCAGACCATTCAAGAACAAAACCATACTTAAAAAACATTAAACGACCAAGTGGAACCATATAGGCCCCAAACATACCTTAGAAGACCAAGTAGAACCATATAGGCCTCAAACATACCTTAGAAGACCAAGTGTGACCATAGGCCCCAAACATACCTTAGAAGACCAAGTGGAACTATATAGGCCCCAAACATACCTTAGAAGACCAAGTGGAACCATATAGGCCTCAAACATACCTTAGAAGACCAAGTGTGACCATATAGGCCTCAAACATACCTTAGAAGACCAAGTGTGACCATAGGCCCCAAACATACCTTAGAAGACCAAGTGTGACTATATAGGCCCCAACCGCACCTTAAAAACCCTAAATAACAAATTGGGACCAAATAGGCCCCAACCGCACCTTAAAAACCCTAAATAACAAATTGGGACCATATAGGCCCCAACCGCACCTTAAAAACCCTTAATAACAAATTGGGACCATATAGGCCCCAACCGCACCTTAAAAACCCTAAATAACAAATTGGGTCCATATAGGCCCCAACCGCACCTTAAAAACCCTAAATAACAAATTGGGACCAAATAGGCCCCAACCGCACCTTAAAAACCCTAATAACAAATAAATCAATTGATATCAATATATCACAATAAATAAATATATATATATCAATCAATATATCTATCAATCAATATATATATATATATATATATATATATATATATATATTATATATAAATATATATATATATATAAATATATATATATATATATATATATATCAATCAATATATCTATCAATCAATATATATATATATATATTATATATATATAAATATATACAAATATATATATATACGCATAAAAAATACACATAAATATACATAAACATATACATAAAACAATATATATTAATTGATATTTATTATTTGATTAATTGATGTTCTTTATTACTTATTATATTATATTGTTCATGCATTTCTATTACACATTATTTTTTATACATATTACAGTGCTATTTTTTGCCTATACATGTTACAGGATATTATCCTGTAACATGTATATCACATAAAATAGCCCTGTAATATGTATAATACATACAGGGTCAAACAAGTTCACACTAACCTTTTTTACCCTTACAGGCTTCCATACCTGCTTGCTGATTTGCTAATTTTTTAAAGACTCTCATTGGTTGAAATCGATGTCAATCAAAAATTTCAGCCAATCAGAGTCCTTCAAAAATTAGTATATAAAGCAGACCATGGGAAAAAATCAATTAATCGCGGGAGGGGCTCCTTGTAGGAGGAGCTCTGTTAGTTTGTTGTATTTCTTTTTTTTTAGAGCGTCGGGTTTTTTTTGGTGGAGGCCTCTTTCAATGGGCCAGAACGGATGGATGGACAATGTCTTCAATCAAGATTGGATTATTTGACCAGTGGCTTCAATCAACATTGGATTATTTGACCAGTGGCTTCAATCAACATTGGATTATTTGACCAGTGGCTTCAATCAACATTGGATTATTTGACCAGTGGCTTCAATCAACATTGGATTATTTATTTGACCAGTGGCTTCAATCAACATTGGATTATTTATTTGACCAGTGGCTTCAATCAACATTGGATTATTTGACATGGGCTTCAATCAACATTGGATTATTTTCATGACTATATCCAGGTCAGAGGACAGAAGGCCAACGCTGGAGGGGTCAATTTGACAGGTATGTGCTGTTGTTTATTTTATTTTTATTATTGTTTGTTTAAAGCTGTTTACTTTATTTGTATATTTGTAATAATGTGTTTACTGTATTGTTTTTCCCTTACCTTATTTTTATTTTATCTTTAAAAGTGACAGGCACATGTACATGCCTGTTACTTCTAAAGATGGAATAAAAATAGGGGGGGGTGCTAGGTAGTTGGATCAGGGTGGGGTCGGTCACGCTCAGGCCAGGCGCCCATCGGCCGGTCGGTGACCGCGTAGGCACCGATCAGGGGTGGCACAGGCCTCATGGGGGTGAACATCCACCCCCATGTGGCCTGTGCAACCCCGCTCACCGCCCGAATACCCCGATCACCGTGATCGGGGTAATCGGGCGGTGTCATAGCATAGGCCGCATCGGGGTGGTGGTGATCGGGCCTCGGGGGTGGCATAGGGCGGCGACATGGAGGTGATCAGGGGTGGCACAGGCCTCATCAAGGGGGTGATCCGATCACCCCCATGTGGGCCTGTGCCACCCCCGCTCACCACCCGACTACCCCGATCCCGTGATCGGGGTAATCGGGCGGTGGCATGATGGCATCGCATAGGGCAGGCCTGATCGGGGGTGGCACAGGCCACATGGGGGTGATGGCTGGGGGTGGCACCAGGCATTGCAGGCCTAGGGTCGTCGGTGGTAGTTGGTGGGTGGCTGGGTAGGTGGCAGGCAAGGCAGGCATGGTGGGGTAACTGGTCACCCCTAACTTTTATTAGGGGCTACTAGGGGTTTGGTTTGGCCAGGGGCAGGGCAGGTAGGTAGACTTACTGTGTTAGGCAGGCAGCAGAGCAGATGTGAGTAGATTCAGCCAGGGAGGTCTCTCAGTCTCAGCGTGAGCAGGGTCAGGAAACAGAAAGGGGGAAGGGACAGGCAACTGGTGGTTTTATTGACTGTATCAGTCAATCAAAATGTAAACTCGAGGCCCTATTTGCTGGCGGGCGCTCAGGGCTAACGGTCTGGGTGGGTTTAGATTGTTCTCTTAGTAACTGTACAACCTTCCATCATTGATTGGTCAATGATGGAAGACTGTCAGTCATTAATTGATACATTTATGACCGCCCATGCATATCGTCACTGTGATGGTGGGCGGCATGCATTAACGGTCAGGGGGCCAGGCCAGGACTCATTGAAGAGAAGAGAAGAGTCTAAAGGTTAGTGTACTAGTGTAATATGATCACACAGGGTGCAGGGGGCTACAATATAGATACACAGCATTAGTTAATGTAGCGCAAGGGTTATCTTAAAGTGACAGTGTCCCTGGGAATATTTTACTAACTTTACTTCATTGTAATACTGTATTGAGACTTGAATGATGATGTACACCTTATATTTAATTGTTTTTGGGTTATTACTAATACATTGTTGTGTTTTTTTATTGCAGGGTGAAGAAAATATTTGGGGGGGCGTTTGCCCTGACGCCCCAATGGACGGGCCGCCCCCTGGACAAAGATCTAGAAAGTATCTAAAGCAAGTGAAGTAAAAGACAGTGCAGTATAGGAAAGCAGGGTTACCACTTCTCTGCCCACATGAAATTTTTAGAAAATTGTGGATATTTTACAAATGCCACCCTGATTTTCTCCCACTGCCATGCTTTTCTTTCTCCCTTCTTTTTCCTGTCTTTCCCTCTATCCCTCGCATTCCACTGCTTTGCACTTTCTTATCTGCCTTTTTTTCTTCCCCTTGCTTCTTCCCACTGATTAAGACATAGTCCAACATGATCTCCTGTGTCCCTGTCCCCCCTTTCAGCTATAGTTTCTTATGTGCACATATACGCAATATCTTGACTTAGAGGACCCTGCACAATGAAAAAATATATATATACTAGCGACTTGCCTGTCAAAAAAGGGGGAGTGTTACATTTCTGGAGAGCTGTGCCTGCATCTATTGATGCAATATAACTACAGTGATCCTTTAGTGACACACAAGCACAGTTCAGCCCAGCTGCTTTGGATGGAGTGTAATTTCCTTGGACTTGTCGACATCTTTCACATTATTCCTTGCAGACAAATGTTATTTATGGGGCACATGCACTCCTATGTTAACCCCATTAACTCTAACTATACCCCATTAACCCATACTAAACCCTATCTAACCCTAACTTGGCCTATCTAACCCTTACTGGGCCAATCTAACCCTTACTGGGCCTATTTAACCCTATCTGGATCTAATAACGCTAACTGGGCCTGAATAACCCATAAGCCTCCATCTAACCCATCCCTTATGGGGGTCTATACAGACCAGTAAGCCTCTATTTAACCCAATCAGTCCCATAAGGGTCTATGAATACCTTCATAGGACAATTAGAAGCCTATTATTAACCCCATAAGTGCCATAAGAGGTTCCTCCAGGATCCTCATGACACTAAGTACAAACACTACACTACACTATACCCCCCAATAAATCAATAAATCTAAACTAACCCCCTCTACCCAAACCTAATAATCCCTACCTACCTAACACTACCTACCTAACCCCCTATTAAACCCCCCACCCTATTAATTACACAAAATAAAAAACACCTATTTTACCAAAAATAAAAAAACCTACGCGAGAGAAAAAATGGCCGCAGAACAAAACGAAAACGAGGCTACAGCACTCTAAACACGCAAAACACCACAAGAAACTCGCAAAATACCAAAAACAACCTATGGATATTCCGTTAAGACGCATACCACACATTACCCTCCATTTTACACCAATGCGGAAGTACACAAGTACGCTAACGGTTTTGGCTCGCGCACGCACACTATTACACTGCACACATTCAGCACGCTTACACAGCAGCTCCACACCACTAATGCTGCAGCAACATCAAAACAGATTGCAGCTCTTCAACACAATGTTTCAAAATAGGTAAAGTATATTTATTTATTAATGTATTACATATTTCATTATTACACACCAAACAGCATTAGCTACCTTACAATTTCATTGCCGTCATTTTTTGACGGGCAATTCTCTAGTAGATTATAGTGGTGGGTATACATTGGTATTAAGGTTATTTAGGTAGCAATAGTGAGACAAAGATCTAGAAAGTATCTAAAGCAAGTGAAGTAAAAGACAGTGCAGTATAGGAATGTAGGGTTACCACTTCTCTGCCCACATGAAATTTTTAAAAAATTGTGGATATTTTACAAATGTACATAAAATAAAAAACCTAAGGTACACAAAGAAAAAGGACATTACAAACCCCCCTCACTACAAAAAATAATAAAAAACATCAGAACCCCCCCCCCCCCCCGCCACTACATAAAATAAAAAAAATAATTACACACCTGCAAAGAGAAAGGCATACACAAATATCCATTACATTAGAGTAATAAATACATTATAAATATACCCCTAAATACAATACATTTCCCCCTATGTAGACATCACCCCTATCAATACCTATCCCCTTATCTAGACAATACCCCTAAATCTAAGCTAAAATAGAATAAATAAAACCGCTTACCTTTGCAGATGTCCCTTCTGTTCGCACCACCTAGGAAAAAAAGAAACATCAGATTAGTAAAGAATTAAACATTACATATAAGAAATAAAAAGTACAAATACAGTATTAAACTTACCTCTCCAGCATGTCCCCGTCCATCTTCTTCTGTACTCCGGTTCGGCCCCTGGAAAAAAGATACATATCATTAGTATAACACATAAAATAAATAAACAATAAACATTATAAATTGAAAACTTACCTGTCCCTAGCCTTCTCCTCTCCTGCCCAGGCTGGGCCCTTGATGAATCTGCGCTCTAAAAAAATAAAATAAAAAAAACTAACGGAGCTCCGCACTCACGGAGCTCCCCAATGCTAATGAGGTCTCCAGAGCCTCTTCCGGTCGGAAATTGGCCATGGCGCCTTCTGATTGGCTGAAAAGGCTGTCAATCAAATTTCAGCCAATCAGAAGGTGTCAATGTGTGAGCCAATCAGAATGGGATACACCCCTATATCCCATTCTGATTGGCTGAAGGAACTGTCAATCTTTTCTAAACCAATCAGAAGGCATTATTGCATTCAACCAATCACAATGGGATACACCCCCACTGTGTGATTGGCTGAAGGCATCTGCGCCTTCTGGTTGGCAGTTGTCACTGTAAGGGATGGGGTTAGAAGAGGCTTATGGGGGTCCGTATAGACCCTCATACAGTAAGTGATGAGGTTAAATAGGCCCAGTTAGGGTTATTAGATCCAGATAGGTTTAAATAGGCCCGATTAGGGTTAGATTGGCCCAGTACGGGTTCGATAGGCCCAGTTAGGCTTAGATAGGGTTTAGAATGGGTTAATGGGGTATTACAGAGCAGAGCAGTGAGGGAACTGCAGATAAAAGTATAGGTAGTGCTTCAAAGAGAAGCTAGGATTTATTTTCTGTTTTGATTATTTTCTTTATGCTGACAAATAAACCGCAAGTTCTGTTAAACCATACAAAAAGGCTCCAGAGTACTCCATTGTGGTGCTGAAAGACAATGCACCTATCCTGAGCGTGACAGTGAATCTGTCACAGGTCCTGGAGGACCCTCATGGCACTTGTAGGGTTAACCTAGGGGTTAATAGTGTCCTATAGGGATATATATAGACCCCTATTGGACTGAGGGAGTTATTTATAGTCTCGAGCCCCATGAGTTATAGAGTAAATTAAGGGCTCATGGGTGTCTGTATAGAGCCCCATGAGTGACAGGGTTAATTAAGGGCTTATGGGGGTCTGTATAGAGCCCCATGAGTGATGGGGTTTAATTTTAGGTGCCTGTGGGGGTACTTATAGTACCCCCCGAGGCAGGGGTTAATATTTTTTAGCGTGGGTCCTTTCAGGACCTTTACAGTCCTTTAAGAACCTGCATGGCGGGAAATTTTAAATGCAGCAGGGTCACGACCGGTGCCCATCAGGGACCCCCGCTGCAAGGGGTTAATGTGGAGGGGTCCCTATGGACCCTGCAGCAAGGGGTTAATGTGGTGTCACTTTGGGGGTCCCGATGGGGACCTCTAGCATAGAGGGGGGGTAATTTTAAGTGCCGGGAGGTTACTTGGAGTAGCCCCCATGGCATGGCTTGTATGTAGGACTGCCCCTGAGGTACGTTCAGGACCCCCGCGGCAAGTGATGAGGTGTGGGAGCCTGCAAGATCATCATGCACATTTTCTCTGTGTTGACGCAGCGCCCGTGCTGAGTATCTCAAACGTTGCTCGCAGAATGGCTTATTTAATACTTACTTACGTTACTTTTCAGAATTTGAAGCACGTAGGGCTTAAGTACAATCCTCGTATCTAGGAGGCTGGAATTTAATAGGGCTGCAAGACACTAACCCTTACACTAAGGCGAGGCCCCTAAAGTACACGGGGGGAGGCTCGCAATGAGCGCCAAAGGCGCACATTGAGAGCCACGCAATGAGCGACGAAGGCAATCAGCGCGGGGCTCGCGATGAGAGCCAAAGATGCTGAAGTCCGATGCCTATAAAGAACATAGGGGGAGAGGCTTGCATTTCCCCAACAATCTTCCGTAGCATACCATGCAGTATGGTTACATTGAGTCTTCAGTTTCACTATATTATTTTTTCAGATAAGGCATTAAAGGACCACTATGGTCATATTTTTAAAATGTACTACTTTGAGGAACTTTACTTGAAAATATGCAATACATTTTTAGAATGTAAAGAAAAATAATATAGCTTCTAATGTATTCCCATTTAAACACATTTGTACTGCTGTGAAATCTACTATGTTGTTTTAGTAGCTGAAGTTTCTGAGATGGTAGGAGACTTTGAATTTACATGAAGGTTGTATCTGCCCAGTGAGAAAGTGGCAGTAACTACTGTCATTGCTGCCAGCAGCACTAATGGAAAACCTGTTTTATAAGGACAGTGTTCCTTTAATTATGATGTCCATGTTTCAGAAAGGGTATATCAACACCATATTCCAGGCTGTATGAAGTTTATTTTAATTGGTTTATGGACAAGCACATCTTACATGGCCAATTTTGTAAAGAAATCTGGAGCATATCCCCGACTTCATGCTTCACCTGCAACCGGCTATGAAACTCCAATCATGTGTGCCAAGTTCTATTAGTGCCTATGTGAAAGCCTCTTATGTTGTTTTGAGAATCGAAGTCAGCACAAGCTTATTAAAGGGACATGAATTCACCAATACATATCTACATCGGTAAACAGAGGTGTGACGATCCAGGGGTAGGGGCTATTAATGTCCAGAGGGCCATCTGCGATAGACTACAGATTAATTACCCACTTCTTGGAAATCTCTGCACCAGCACCCTGATATCTGGCTTCTGTATCAGTCAGAGTCTCACTTCCTGTGGTACTTGCAGGGTGGAGATAGGATCAGTATCACAGCCACCAGGAGCAAATAAGAGAATATACAATTTGTATATGTCTCAGCAGTGAACTGATGTATTTTTGGAAAGTCAGCAATATTTATAGGGGTTAGATACAGAGGGGGGTGTATACAGCACAACAATGACAGGGAGTGGCAGACAAACACAGGAGATTGACTCCATGTGGGGTCTAATAGTCTGGCATCCTGGCATTCTGTCTGGCACCTGTGAAAAGAGGCCAACCTCCAAATACACATAATGCTGTCTCCATGTCTAGTGGTCCAGACCTCAAATAGAGTACATTAACCTTATCTGGCAAACAATGGAACAAAACAGATAACAATACAATAGTCCAGTGGCTACAGCCAAGCAGTCTGTCCTTTGGCTATGATCCAGAAACAGGAAAAGGGGTCCGTGACAAGAGCATTCAAACTCAAAAAAAACTTTTCAAAACAAGCTTTAATATATAATGCAAAAAAAAAATTAGCAAAATGCCTTAAATTCAGAAAAGGGATAAGTGCACAACAGAATGTCCTGGCTATTCCAGATGTTTATTTGCTGGTCTATCTGACCCAATTGCTGCAGGACTCGCGACTACTGGAGTTTTGAAAAGCTAATTTTCAGAGCAATTCTAAGTCTCCATCAAAAAAGAATCCCGTAAAACTTACTGACTCACAGCAAGGGGGGGTTTCCTGGAGCTCTCTAACGTAACATGTGCTTGCAACCTGCTCGCAGGAGACTTTGAATATCAGCAGTCTACAAAGCAGCGCTATGAAATTGGTATCTATTAACTTGAACATAATACAATAGCCCTAACATCCTCCCTTTTCCTTTCTATATAAACCTGTTCCCATAGCAGGTAAGGGTTTAAATGATAAGAAAAATGAATGCAGGTGCTTTATGACCCATCTGCCTATGACCGACCATCCTCTATGATCTGGGATTCCCCCATAATATCCATTTCCCCCTTTAAACCTGGGTATCATCCAAGGTTTCCCACGAATATCTGCTGCCCACTATGACCATGAGAATCCCCTGGGTTTCCCCCACATGAAGAATAACAATGGGGTACAGTTAATTAACAGCGGGGTCCCTAGGGACACACACGGTTATCTAAAGTATAAACAAGGGGGTACTATGAATCCCCATGGCACCTAAATGTAACCCGTTACTATAGGGGTCCCTATAGACATAGTAATAGTAATATGCATTACTATTGCATAGTAATCTATGGACTCCCATGGATCCTAATATTAACCCCTATACTATGGGGATCCCAATGGACAAAAATGGTATACAAAGCTATGACGACTGGGGTCCTTAAGGATATTCATGTCACCTAAAGATAACTCTTATACTATGGGGGTCCTTGAAGACCCCCATAGCACCCTTCTTAAGCCAGAGGGGTACATATTGGACCCCCATGGACGTTTCCTCCACGGTGGTCCATAAGTGTCCCCATAGTCCTTAGCACTAAATACATGAAAACACTAAATTAAACAAAATATATATATATATATATATATATATATATATATATATATATATATATATATATATATCTGTAACTGGGGAAAATACACATTACCTATCCTTTTGATGCCCTCCATCGGCGATAATTGATGCCAAGATTCCTCACTCTTCATCCCTGAATAAGCAGGCATTTCCATGTTGATTGAGGAATCAATCCTCTTCTTTTTAGATTGAAGCCTTTGTTATTCTTTTCCAGGCTGCCTAAAAAACCTGCCACTCTCTCTAAAAAAAAAAAAAAAAAAAACCCATCACCTAACGGAGCTCCTTTCAGGTTTCTTCAACCAACCAAGATGTGCTCGCTTACCCATAGCTGAAGCGTGAGATAGACTCAATCAGTCATATATAAGGTCTTGGTACATCAGGTACACTTTTATTGTTTGGTGAAACTGGGGATATTTTACCTAAGGATACAAACTATCTGACAATGCAGCATTGTGTGCAGTTTTAAAGGACCACTGCACAATAAAAAATATATATACATTTGTTTGAAAACTTTGAGTCTAACTAAGAGCCATATTAAGCAGAAAAAAGTAATGCAGTTAGCTTTTAATTAATAAATAAATGTTGATGCCTCTGCGGGCTTTGGCGTAATCCATTATATATGGGTGGAAGTTGTGTACGTGAAAGGGTGCTTACATTTCTGGAAAGAAATGGTTGCATTCCCGGAGGCAAGGAGTTTTCTTCTGGTAAAGGGGAATGAAGGGGTGTAGTGTAAATTTCAATATTATCTAATTGTCCATTGTCCATGAAGTGTTGATTTACTTTGATTATTTCATATAACCATGCTCAAGAGCAAGAAAGTGTGTGCACCGCTTTAAACATATAAAACAAAACAAAAATCAAAGCTTTCATTGTTTTGACTTTTACTGACCTCTAGTGATAAAAGGTGTGTACTACAGTATTGGCTGAGAAATGAGAAAGTGTTAGTAATGCAGGTAAGTCACAGAAATTCAAAAGTGTTTAGATTGCCAAAATTGTGCTTATTCTGTCAATGTGTATTATGTAGACAATTTATTAAACCTTGAAGTTTAACTGAATAAAGAATCCTGTTAAAAAGACACCTTTTTTGGGATATCTACTTTAATTCCCACAACAAAAGTACAAAATAAAATAAAACATCAAACTTTATTAATTTCTTTAAAATAGTGTAAAAATATAAAAGAGCAAATAACATTTTAAATGAATCAATGTAAATGGTATTAATTTGAAAATCATATACTAATTTTATTAGCAGTTTGCAACTTTTCTAGGAGATTATATATTCCTGAAAAGTAGTAGAATGTGTTGTCTCTATAGCAATTATTATTGCTTTGGATGGTATAGTGATAGGTTATCCACTTATTTTAAGTTCCCCAGTGTTTTATAATATGACATATTTAAAAAAGGCAATTTATTAAACAATTGAAAATATTTAGATGCAATTATCCTTTGGAAGAATCTTTACCTCACTGGCAAATTTTATCTACCCAATACTTTTTACCATTTATTACATGTAAGTTGTAATTCCATAAAATAACACTTATCAAAAGTTATATAATTATAAGATTCTACAAGCTATGTATTAGTTGGACTCTGTGAACCAAATGTTCCACCTGCTACTTATAAATAGGAAAAAGGACGTCAGAGTGACTAGATGGTTTCTTTCATTACAGAAATAAAAAATTGCTGTCGAACATCGAGCTGGAAAGAAACACACTAATGCTGGTCCCCTATCCAGGGTCCACAGCCTCAGGCTCAAGTAGCTCCAGCACCTGGTGTTGAACTGAGGGGTAGGATGTGTGATAAAGTGAAGCAAGACATTTATGCGAGCCTGAGACTAAGGTTAGAGCAGAAATTCTGCTTAGGAGCTACTGTCATGAGCTATTGTGTCAGGAGGAGTACCTGGTCTGGTCATCCACAGAGAATTCCTAAACCAGGGCCTGTGGAACCTGGAACTGGCCTGACACACATATGGAGTAGGTCAAGGGGTGCCTACCAAAACAGTGCATGCCTGCATCTGCACCTGCATATAGTGTGCCACTTCCAGGTCCTTTTATTTTCCTGTGATGTGGGTGTTCTGGCAGGCCTCACTTCCTGGAAAGTGCACCATATGTCATTACTCTTCCCTTTATCAGCTACAAGGCATGGGCTCAGCCAATCGGTGACTTATAGGGCCTTTATATTCTGGACGATTTGAATGCACACTGCCTGTTATTGGAGTTCTGCCTTAGATGTAGACTGCTTCCACATCTTTGAAGCTCCAGTGGGCCAAACCTCGCCAATGGACACAGAAAGTGTCTGTGTGCGACCAAGCTTTGCCAAACGACACAGAAAATGTTTGTCTGTGAGCAAGCCTCACCAAGGGATACAGAAAGTTTCTGTCTGAGACCAAGAGATACAAAAAGTGCCTGTCCCCCACCAAGCCATGCCAAGGGACACAAGGAGTGTCAGTCGGTGACTAAACCCCTCGAAGAGACACTGAAAGTGCCATTGTCAAGTTCAGTGCCATCAACAAATACAGTGCCACTGCCAAGTCAAGTTCTTACAGTAAAGTCTGGTACCCCTGAGGTCCTGAGATCAGACCCTAGCGCTGCACCCATGAACATCGACTGGGTGACCCCAGTCACTTCTGACACAGTCCTGGATCTCACCCAATGGGGTGAAAAGGTCTGTAATTTTATTTGTCTAGAGAGGACTAACACACTAGGTGACCAATTTTTTTATTTTTATTTGGGTACAATGTATTCTGACATTCCCCACAACTGAACAAGACTAAATAAAATGTACATTAGACATATTACATAACTCCTGGACAATATTGCCACAAATGACCAATAGTCACCATAAACTATTCACATACATATTAACCATCTGGGAGTTGACAAAGCCCCTACATTGAACACAGCCACCGACATGAACAGGAGAGAGATACCAAGTTTTGTTAACAGTTTTATTGTTGTTTATTATTGAACTTACTTTTTTGGTTAATGTGAATGTAATTTTACTGCTGCTCCCAAGTAAGGATCCAAAAGTCAGGCCTGAATACCAGCTTTGGTATTGATTAACAAATCTGTTAAGTCTTCTCAGTTCAAGTTGGTACTTGTAATTGATACAAATGTGTCATCATACAGCAACCAGATGCTGAATGTAATGTTATACAGCACCTTTCTTAATTTGTAACTTTTGGTTGGAAGATACCAGATGATTGGTAGGCACATATTTCTAGATATCCATCTACTCTCCACTGTATAGAGGCTTGAGTCCAACACGGGTCATTGCTCTTCTTATATGCTGTTTGAGGACAATTTATCAACTAAAGTGCATAGGGCTTACTCGTAAGTGTTAGAAACTGTGACAATCCTCTGGTCAAAATTTACATTTGGGAGCAAAAAACTGTACATCAAAAATTAAGTTTTTTTTTTTCTTGCTCTTATTTTATTTAGAAGTATATTTTAAGAGGTAAAAGGATATGGAAGGTTCCTGGATTTTACTAGATATATAATACTTATATATATATATATATAATACTAGGAAATTGTCAGTCAAAAATAACGGGAATAAAATTGTAAGCCTGGCAATGCTGTTTGCCACACACTGCAAGGCTATGGCCCCTCTAAGCACCTTCGACGCTCATCACGAGCCTCTCTTCCAGTGTACTTTGTACTTTGAGCCCTGCAATGAGCAGCTTTTTGGATCTTTCCTGCCTTGCAATGATCACCTTCGGCGCTCATCGCGAGCCTCTCCCCCTGTGTACTTTATAGGCCAACAACTATATATGTGATATAAGTATTATATAATTACCCATCAAAAATGATGGTATGAGTCAATTTAGAGATGTTAGCTGCAAAATAGAACTCTTTCTCTCCTTTCCCATCCTTTTCACTCTCCTTTTCTTTGTCCCTTCTCTCTCTCCTTTTCTGTCTTTACTCTCTCTTCTCTTTCTCTCCTTTCCCCTCTCTCTTTAATCCACTCTCATTTCCTCTCTTCTCACCCTTCTCTCTCTCCTTTCTGTCTTTACTCTCCTTCCTTTCCTTTCTCCTCTCCCTAATTCCTTTCTGTCTTTGCTCCTATCCCTTCTCTCTCTCCCTTTCTGTCTTTGCTCTCGCTTCTCTTCTTTGCCCCTCTCTCTCTCTTGCTCTTCTCCATTCTCCTTTCCTTGTTCCTCTCCCATCATTCTCTCCTTTTCTGTATTTGCTCTCTTTTTTCTCTCCTTTCCCATCTCCTTCTCACTCCGCTCCCCCACAGTCCTGCACCACCCACAGTTCCATTGGGTCCAGGGCCATGAGGGAGCATGAGGGTCTTCTCCTCCTCTAGTACCCGCAGCCTGCTGTTCCAGGGCAAGTTGCGGATACACAGCTTGTACATATGGGAGCTCTGGCTCTTCTGCAAGGGCAGCGCCACCAGTCGCAGCAGCCATATAGTCACACTCCAGGTCTGTGTCCAGCAGGAGGTCTCTGGTATCCTCCAGATAGCTGCGCTTATCCAGCTCCCCTGGCTTCCATTGGATGTCTTTTGTGTGACGCAGGATCAGATGGCAATCTGCATTCTAGGAGTTGTAGTCTGCATGCGGTTAAAGCCAGTGTCTTGTGCCTGCGCAGAGCAGTGTTTTAACATGTTACTGACACTGTCTTTTATATATAAGATACCTATGTATCTATTTACATGTATATTCTTTCTTTTATTACACGCTTCGTTTTTACTGCCTGAAATCAAAAAATAGTCCCTGTTTGGGTCTGCCCTCTGCAGCGTATACAGGCACAGACTCTATAGGGCTGGGTCTCAAATGTAGAGAATAAATAAAAAATTGAAGCACAAAGTAAAAGTTTTCTTGCCGTTAAATAAAATCAAGTGTATTTTTGCAGCCCCAAATTATGGGCTTAGAACATGGAAAATCCTTGAGGACACAAATTCCTTCTAGAGCTTTTCCACATATAATCTTATTATTACACTTTGTTTATAAAGCGTCCTCATTTTCCAAAGTAGTACAGAGTAAGTACAATTAGCAAATTACAATGGTATATAAAACACTCTAAGGTAAGTAGAGATGATAGTACAGGTATAGTAATGTAAAAATATGAAACAAATGGGTCCACAGACAGCCTGGTGCAACAGGAGTGAGGTCCCTGCTCCGATGAGCTTACAATCTAGAAGGTTTGGGTGATACAGGAGGGTAATAGATACAAGATGGCAGTGAATAAGGCAGTAGGCTAATATAAGTGGAGGTGTCTAATGCCGTATGATATTGATCACAATACAAATATATTAAGTGTATACTGTTATGAATATAGTTATTCTATGAGTCAATAGTTAAGCCCATAGAATAAAAATATTGTTGTTTGGCACTAATTCAATCCTAAACATTTTCCTTCTCTTGTACCCTCAGATCCTGTTTTTAACACCCTCATGATTACAATATATTTGGTTACTTATGAATTTATTCAGAGAACAGTTTAGTAATGGTATTTGTAAGGTTCAACAATTCATTTAGCGGTTACAATACCTCCTCCTGTAAGGAAAGGTAGGTCCCGGGGACTAGATGAGGCATGCAAAGCTCATATGGTGGGGTGAGCACACACAGGGTCACTTCCCCACCACGGATCACCACAGGGATCCCAAAATTGTGTAGGTAGTGTAGGGTATGCCACATATTTACAAATGTGGTGGGAATATGCCCCTTAGAAGCATAGTGTAATTCTTAAAGATTTAGTTGGGTATTTCTTATTATAATGGATATGGAGGAGATCATTGATTTGTACATTAACCAACTTTTAATTTGATGATGAGAGATTAAGGTGACCCCCCCCCCCCAAAAAAAAAAGGAAAGCTGTTTTCTGATGACCTCCCCTAAATAGCAGGAATGGATGATCTAGTCTGAATGCCCGTTCACATAAGATATTGGCTTGGCACTATTGGAACACATTTATCTCATAACATAACGGGAAACCGGGAGGTTAAGATCAAGTTTTCTGTATAATGTCCATGCTGCACAGGCACATTAACCACAAGCTCCTGGGAAGTCAATCTGCTTTCTTACACCGATCCACTCTACTTATGTAGGCTAACAACCAGTTGTCCTGCCCATGGAGTCATTTGAATATGTCCATGACCAATGGCCCACAAAACATGCTGCCATACTATCATGAGTCTAACAAGTTAGAGTCATCAATTACTTTTCTTAATTCTTGCCAGTGAAAGTTGTAAATAAGGAAAAAGCAATTACTGCCTACTATCCTCAAGACAAACTGTCTAGTGGTGGCAATCCTCCCTAACAGTACCACAACAATGACTGACTATCGTTTGATACCACATAGCCTTATGACACGGGGGGCAGACAGCTCTTCTATGGCTCCTTGTCACCAGTCAGATGCCAGAACCAATCCATTTCCTATGTGTTCCAAAAACAGGGCCAAACACGGGGGCCACAGCATGGAGCAATGAGTGAGCTCCACCTAATGGACATATTGACAGTGGAGATGCCTAGAACCAAATTGAACTTGAAGTAACAGATTATGATTTTCTACAGCTGGAGAGCAATCAGCAGCCATGGATAACCATAACTCGAGACTCACACCAGCAACAGAAGGACACATATTCCTCATAAATACAGAACACACCTCCAGGAACTTGACCAAGTGATATCTAGGATGACTCCCTACAACTGGAACTATCTCTAAAATCTTCTCTATGGAATTGGATTATTTACACCAGAGTTTCCAAACTATTCAAGTTGTCTATTGTAGAACAGGGATAACAAATATATTGTACAACTAAGAAAATGCATCAAATTATGCAGTACAAAAGTACCTAAATACTAGATTGTGGTTCAGGCCATGTAGCACAACACATTATAATTGTTAAGAAGCAGGTAGAAAAAACATTATGTGGTCCACCAAGACGCCGGTCAATTAGATGACAGGAAACAATAAAGGAAAAATAGGATTTGATCATTTATTTTTTTCACTGGTGGCTTTTTCTTGCCCAGCTTTGTGGAGTATCACATATTATAGTTGTCGTAATTGCGAGTTGTCTCATGCAATGTTAAATCTACGGGTTGCTCATTGCAAGGCCTGCACGATTTATGCTGCAAAGAGCGCCGCAGGAACTCATCGGGAGGCCAAAGGCGCTCATTTCAGGGCTTGCGATTTCAGAGAAACGCAACACTTTCAGTAAATTACGACTTTAACAAAAAAAATTCAAACACGTAACTCGAAATCCCCCCAAAAAACACCAAATACATTTTTGGACATCAAAAATGGGCTAAGCGAGGGAAAACATGGCGGCCGGAAAAAACGTAACAGTATCAAAACCAAAGCCAGTAACACTTACCTGGACAACGGCAGGCACGCAGGACTTTGAAAATAAACTGCAGCAGAGACACAGAGGAGAAAGACACAGGGGAGAGAGAGGGGGGAGAGGGTGTAAATAAACACAGGGCTGAGAGATGAAGGAAAAGAGACACAGGGGGGGAAATAAGTAACAACAAAACACACAGGCAGGGAGAGGAGGGGGAGGGAGAGAGGGGGAAGCAGACACATGGAAGGGAGAGGGGGGAAACAGACACATGGGTCAGAGAGTGGGGATAGGTTTGCAATAAGCGTGAAAGGCGCTCATTGCGGACCTCGCGATGCGTGCCAAAGGCGCACATCGCTGGCCTCGCAATGTTCGAGGCACGAACGTGGCGGGTTGTACGACGTCTGCAATGAGCGCTCATTGCGCGGCTCACGATGAGCGCCGAAGGTGATCATATCAAAGCTTGAATGCTGCTCATTGATGGGCTCTTGATGAGCGCCTTCGCCCTGTAAAGTAGACGGGAGGAGAGGCTTGCAATGAGCGCCGAAAGTGCTCAGTGCAGGGCTCACGATTAGCAGAGACTTGCATTGTGTGGAAAACAGCATTGCCAGGATTATAATTTTATTGCTGTAATTTTTGACTGACATGTTGATAAACTGGGTGTATAGTTACCCTATAGAATTTTTTCTCTCATTTAGGTAAGCTGAAGCTTCTTCAAAGTTACCATTGGCCCCTTGGTTATTTCTCTAACCAAATCCCTCCTTATCCATTCACTGAGTTTTGGAGGATCGTAAGGAGTACTGCCACATTTTTTTTAATAATGGATTGTTGCTTCAAGAAAAGTTTTTTTTTTTTAAAACAAATCCCTAACGGATGCGTTTCCAGAACTTTATCGCAGACTTATTTTGGTAGCTCTGTTTTCGTGATGCTGCTTGTTCAGGTAAGCTCTCTAATATACGCTGGGGACTTCCTCAGATGTATTTATTCTGGAATCATGTAAAGCTTAAATTGCACACTTCTAAAAGCCATTTCTTGTACCAGAGCTTTTTTTTAGGAGTTTCACACCAAAGGGAGTGAACAATGAAGACTTTTCAAATAAATAATTTTAAAAAATATGCAGATTTTTTTTTACTTCAATATTATTGAATATTTTGAGTAGATCTGTGACATAAAATCCCAATTACATACAATTTAGACTACAAAATGTGGAAAATCCATACAAGACATTGTAGTTGGGAGTGTGCATTCTAGGGATTTACAGCCTCATTAAATTAGCCCTTTGTAGTTCCCTCGGTCCTCGCAAAATACATTGTTTGCTGTTTGCAAGGACCGATTCCACAATATGTTCCTCGCAGCTTCCTTCACGAGATGAAACCCAAAAACGGCAGAGAATAGGCTTGAGAGATTTACAAGCAGCCATAAATCTATGGGGTGAACCTCGCACCTCGGAAGAATCCCTATGGGCACAAAAAAGTACCCACAAGGGATCCTAAAGCCTCTATGTGCTGCATCGGAGCAGCCCGACACCATTGTCTGATGCACCCCCCTTCTCCCTAAACACATCCCCATGCTGCAGGGGTCCGCAGCCCCCCACATTAACTTCCCTTCAGCGGGGGTCCCCAATTGGCATCGATCAGGCCCCTGCTGCATTTAAAAAAAATCAAATTCCCTCCTCAGGGACTGCGGCACACCATTAGCCAATCCCGGACAGCTAACATTAACCCCCTCTATGCTGGGGGTCCAAACAATAACCCCTTGCTGCAGGGGTCCATAGGGACCTCCACAGCCCCCCCCACATTAACCTCTTGCAGCATGGGTCCCCTATCGCCATCAATCATGACCCTGCTGCATTAAAAAATCAAATTTCCTGCCTCGCAGGGCCTTAAAGGACCGTAAAGATCCTGAAAGGACCCACGCTAAAAAAATATTAACCCCTGCCCTAACCCCATCACCCATGTACAGAGCCCCATGAGCCCTTAATTCTATACAGAGCCCCCATAAGACTAAAATTAACCCACTCAGTCCAATAGGGGTCTATATAGACCCCCAATAGGACACTATTAACCCCTAGGTTAACCCCAAAAGTGCCATGTGGGTCCTCCAGGACCCTCATAACAAAGTCTAAGCACTACACTACACTATTAACCCTAACTATACCCCATTAACCCCTTAATCCTAAGTATACCCCATTAACCATACTAAACCCTAACTGGGTCTATCTAACCTTAGCTGGACCTAATAACCCTTACTGGGCCAAACTTACCCTAACTCAGCCTTTTTAAACCTATCTAAACCTAATAACCCTAACTGGGCCTATTTAACCCCATTCTAGCCCTATTTAACCCCATGTAAGCCTATGTAATCCCATCTAGCTCTATTAAACCTCACCACTATACAGACCTCCATAAGCCTCCATCTAACCCCATCCCTTATGAGGGTCTATACAGACCCCCGTAAGCCTCTATTTAACCCAATCAGTCACATAAGGTCTATGAAGACCCTCATAGGACAATGAGGAGCCTATTATTAACCTCATAAGTGCCACGAGGGTCCTCCAGGACCCTCATGACACTAAGTACAAACACTACACTATACTACACTATTCTCCCCCCAATAAACCACTAAATCTAAACTACCCCCCTCTACCATAACCTATTAACCCCTACCTACCTAACACTACCTACCTAACCCCCTATTAAACTCCCCACCCCACTAATTACACAAAATAAAAAACCTAAGGTACAAAAAATAAAAAAAACTATGTTACCAAAAAAAGGACATTACAACCCCCCAGTACAAAAAATAAAAAAAATGATTACACACCTGCAAAGAAAAGGCATACACAAATATACATAACAGTACAGTAATAAAGACATTATAAATAAACCCTTAACTACAATACATTTCCCCCTATCTATACATGACCCCCTATCTATACATTACCCCGTATCTATATATTACCCCCTATCTATACATGACCCCCTATCTATACATGACCCTTATCTATACATGACCCTTATCTATACATTACCCCCATCTTGACATTACCCCCTATCTATACATGACCCCCTATCTTTACATTACCCCGTATCTATATATTACCCCCTATCTATACATGACCCCCTATCTATACATGACCCCCTATCTATACATGACCCCCTATCTATACATGACTCCTATCTATACATTACCTCCTATCTATACATTACCTCCTATCTATACATTACCCCCTATCTATACATATCCCCCTATCTATACATAACCTCCTGCCCTGTTGCTCCGTGTTTGACACGGACGGCCCTGTTGAGTAGCTCACACGTTGCTCGCAGCAGGGCTAATTTAATAGCGTCAGAACTTTGGAAGATTTGCAGCACGTAGGGCTTAAGTACAAACCTTGTATCTACGAGGCTGGAATTTAATAGGGCTGTTAGTTACCTGCTAGTGAAGCTAGTACTAGTACTATTGCAAAGCCATAAGAGATATATGTGCAGAGGGAGGTGATGACTTCACACCTTATCAGATTTAAATTAAAGTCCAAAAATCCAATATCAAAATCCCCCATGGCAAGAAACAAAGCTGTCGACAGCTTGTTATTAGTGCACAGTCTTGCATTCCCTGCTGACAATTTAAATTTAATATGATTATAAAATCCCAATGTCAGAAATGCTCCTCTACATTTAATTTGATAATTAATATTTTTAGTCAATACTAAATGGATGATAAGCCTCCTGCTTAAAGTAAATATAAACACAGTGCCGTTTCAAATATATTAGAGGCATGCATAGTTTGGGGCCCTTCTTTCCTGATGATTACTGACTAGTGATATGAAGGCCGTGTAAGCACTCAAAGCAGTGTGAGTGAGCACTGTAGAAGAAAAACATATCCACAAACCGACATTCTACTCCAAAACCCTATCACGATACGAAAACACAGATTTCTCTTATTATTTCCATTTTATTTTGACACGCGTGGGGCAGCAACAGAATAGCATACACAATGAGCCTCATTCAATTTGGGGCTCGCAACTTCATTGCAGACAGCCAAATGCCTAAGATTGAGTTGCAGGCTCCCGTTGCTGTACTCTTGCGATGCTATTCAATTGGCCCGGGACCGCAAGTTAGGGGGCCTATCTCGAAAATCGGAAACCATTGCCGTTGGAGGTAGCATTTGCGGGCTTGAACATGTCAGGGGAGCAATCCCGTAACTTCCAATGCAGAAACAGCCAATGGAAACAGAGATCGTCATCATGACCAACCTCCAAGCCCGTAACTCGTAAGTGAAGGCCGTAGGACTTTGAAATCCAACCTCCTTTTTTTGAAGTCCTATGGGCTTCAACCTCTGAGCCTGTAGGACCTTGAGAAATGGAGGTTGGATTTTCAATGTCCTACGGGCTTGGAGGTTTAAGCCCGTAGGACTTCACATTGATTGCCATGCTCAATATAACACGAAAATTGAACATGAAATAAAGTATTGGAGAATGTTGTGCTATTAATTCTAAGACCTAACATAATTTTCCCTCGTAATAAAAGAACAGTATACAGTCCACCAACACCCTTTTCTAAGCCAATAAATGATTATTTACAATTGTAAGCCAATTAAAAATCAAACATGTACCTAACACGCATCAAACATGCATCAGATCACCTTATTTTTACAATTAATATGCAGTGAACACCTTATCTTCAGTCTTCGCTTGGTATTCTCACAGAACAATGTGTTATGGGTTAGAGGTGTTATTGTCTGCTAGTAAAAATTGCTGAATTAGAGAAAGGCATAATTAACTGTTGCAGAGCTTACATTTAGCAATATAAAAAGTGTACTACGAAGGTAAAATGCTATATATATATATATATATATATATATATATATATTAATATATATATATATTATATATATATATATACACTAAATAATGTATGGATATTTGTATTTCTCCACAACAGGTGTAATGATATAGGAATCACAAGGTTTTGGAGACCAGCAGCCTAGGTCAGCAATAATCCAATTCAGCAAGTTGTAAGTGAAACAGGAACAAGCTTTATTGAAGGGAACAGGAACCACAATATTCTGGCAAGGTACATTGACAGGAAGTGCCTTATATAGGCCAAGGACCAGACACCTGACCAGGCACAGCTGAAGAGACTTAGGCACTGATACTATTGCTAGCAGAGTCAAGGTTATCAGATCTCAACAAAATTCACAAAGGCAGGCTGGCGCAGTGGTAGGGAAGAGGATCAGCAGCCTGGGGACCAGGGTTCAAAACCCAGCAGAGTCAATTCCTCACATTACCCCCGCCTCTATAGGTGCAGCCTCTGGATGCCCTATTACCTGGTTTAGCAGGGTACTGCACATGAAAGGACCGAAGGAGATCTGGAGCGTAAATATTGTCCACTGGTTCCCACGAACTCTCCTCCTCACCATAGCCTTTCCAGCGGACCAGATACTGAAGCTTGTTGCGGAAGATCCTGGAGTCCAGAATTTTCTCCACCTCGTATTCATCCTCACCATCCCCGAGGACTGGAGGTGGGGCAGGCAGGGCTCGGCCAGGGAAAGTGTTGTCATGGAAAGGTTTCAGCAGTGCAACGTGAAACACCGGATGTATTCTCATGGAATCTGGAAGTTGCAAACGAAAAGTGACAGCATTGATCTGAGCGATGATCTCAAAAGGTCTCATGAACCTCTGACCCAATTTATGAGAAGGAACCTTAAGCTTAAGATTCCTTGTTGACAGCCAAACATTGTCACCAACATGATAAACTGGGGCCTCCGTTCTATGCCTATCAGCAGCTCTCTTGTAACATTCCTGAGCCTTCTAAAGAGTCTCCTTCAACAGGTCTTGGGAATCTCGTAAGGTGGTTAGCCGATCAGTGACTGCAGGAATGGAAGTAGTAATTGGGAGACTCACTAGAAAGGTTGGATGGTAACCATAGTTGGCAAAAAATGGGCTCAAAGAAGTGGTGCAGTTTTGGGCATTGTTATAGGCAGAAAATCCAGCCAATTTTGGGCATTGTTATGGGTAGAAAATCCAGCCAGTCATCCTGCAGGTAACTAATATAGCACCGCAAATATTGCTCCAAAGTCTGGTTGGTTCGCTCAGTCTGTCCATTACTTTGTGGATTAAAAGCTGACGACAGATTTACATTAATACCTAGATTAGAACAAAAATGTTTCCAAAAACGAGATGTAAACTGCACTCCCCTGTCAGAAACTACTTCATCAGGCACTCCATGCAAGCGAAATATTTCCCGAATAACCAGGTCAGCAGTCTGTTTAGCTGAAGGGAGACCACGAGCTGGTATAAAAATGACCCATCTTAGTTAACCTGTCCACAAAAACAAGAATGGTAGTGTGTTCCTTAGAGGGAGGTAGTTCCACAATAGAGTCCATGGATATAGATCCCCAGGGACGATGAGGAATCGGAAGAGGCTGAAGCAAGCCAACAGGGGATGAGCGAGAAGTCTTATATCTTATCTTATATCCTTATAATACTTGTGTCACCAAAAAGATCGGGCGAGTAGCTCGTGTCTTTCGGATTCCTGGATGACCTGCTGGTTTTGAGTCATGGTAGAGACGTAAAAGGTCCAGTCGCACTGACTCCGGAGCAAACAGACGTTGTTGAAAAATCCAAAACCTATTAAGCATCGTCATATGGAGATCACAAGGAGGATCACAAAGAACTGGGTCTTCAGCGTAGCCCTTTTTAATACGAGACATCAGATCAGAAGGAAATGTGATTGCTATAAATATATCCCCCGGCAAGATGGTGATCTTGGTTACGGTAGTATGGAGGGGGTCAGCTATTCTAGACAAGGCATCTGCCTTACCATTCTTGGAGCCAGGACGGTATGTAACCAAAAAATTAAACCTCGAGTAGAATAGGGACCAGCGTGCTTGTCTGGCTGACAGTCTCTTAGCTGATCGAATACATTCCAGATTTTTATGATCTGTGAGGACAGTAATTGGATGGGTGGCTCCCTCCAAGAGATGTCTCCATTCGGTGAAGGCAGCTTTTATAGCCAATAGTTCTTTATTCCCTATGTCATAGTTTCTTTCTGCTGGCACCATCTGGCGGGAATAGAAGGCACACGGATGTAACAGCATCTTAGGTCCAGTCCTTTGAGACAGTATAGCACCAACAGCTGAATCAGAAGCATCAACTTCCACAATAAATGGTAATTCCGGCTGAGGATGTACCAGGACGGGGGCAGATGTAAACAGAGTCTTTAATCGAGAAAATGCGGTATCAGCTTTATCGGACCACTGAAAAGGAGTCCCTTTAAGTGTAAGTTCAGTGATCGGTGTAATAACGGCAGAGAAATTCTTCATGAAACGCCTGTAAAAATTGGCAAACCCCACAAATCTCTGAATATCTTTTTCATTCTTTGGGATGGGCCAGTCCAGCACAGCTTTAATTTTACTTGCGTCCATACTTTAACCTTTGGGAGTTATTACATACCCCAGAATTTTAATTTCTGTTTGTTCAAACTCACATTTTTCCAGTTTAATGTATAGGTGGTGGGTACGAAGGCGCTCCAGAACTATACGGACCTGTTTTCTGTGGTTTTCAAGATTATCAGAAAATATTAGGCCATCATCCAAATATGCCACAACAAACTGATCCAGGAGATCTCGTAGTATATCATTGATAAGATGCTGGAAAGTTGCAGGGGCATTACAAAGCCCAAATGGCATTACTAGATATTCGTAATGCCCGTACCTGGTTCTGAAAGCGGTTTTCCATTCATCATTTGGTCTTATGCGAACCAGATTATATGCCTCCCGAAGATCAAGCTTCGTAAATATTTTAGCTGAGCGAAGTCTCTCCAAAAGTTCAGGAATGAGAGGCAAGGGGTAGCGGTTTTTAACCGTGATGTTATTAATGTCCCTGTAATCAACGCATGGCCATAGGCTGCCATCTTTCTTTTCTACAAAGAATATAGGAGCTCCTGCTGGAGAAGTAGATGGTCGAATAAAGCCTTTGGCAAGATTTTCTTGTATGTATTCACGAAGAGCTTTCAATTCAGGCTCAGAAAGCGAATATATACGGCCAAATGGGATAGTAGCCCCAGGCAACAGCTCTATTGGGCAATCATAAGGCCTGTGGGGTGGAAGCTGATCAGCATTCTTCTTATCACAGACATCTGCAAAATCCCGATATTTTAGAGGAAGCTTAGTCAAGTTTGTAGCAACCATTTCATTAATTGTTGTGGCAACAGGTGTTACTTTAGTGGGTTGACAATTCATTAAGCAGTGTTCTGAAGGAAAGGACAAAGTTCTGATCTTCCAATCAATCTGTGGGTTATGCAGAGCAAGCCAAGGTACCCCCAAAATCACTGGAAACTGTGTTGAGGAAATTAGGTGAAAAGATATAGCCTCATGGTGATTCACTTCCAGAGTCAACTTTAAGGGCACAGTCTCATGTGTAACCGGTCCTGACGTAAGTGGAGAACCGTCCACTGTCTCCATTAACACAGGTGAAGAATTAGGGATAGACTGAATTATATTTCCTGCTGCAAATTTAATGTCCATAAAGTTTCCGCCTGCTCCAGAATCTATCATAGCTGTAGTCGAAATTTTACGATCACCACATTGCAACATGATAGGCACCACAAAATGAGGATGTTGAGTCAACATACCCTCTTCACCATGAGCCAGAGAAAACAAGGGTTGTGTGACAGAATCCAGTTGATCTGAAATCTGGGATTGGTGTCGAATCTGTGCACCCTCAGCAGCCATAGCTATTGTTCTTTTGGATTTGCTAGGGCAATTGATGGCATAGTGCCCTGCACTTCCACAATACAGGCATAAATTGTGAGTCCGTCGCCACTGTTTTTCTTCATTGGATAATGGCCCTCTTATTAGATTTACCTGCATAGCCTCTGGCTCAGAGTCTGTAGGTGTTTGTGGGGTCGGAGTAGAAATTCTTGAATAGGAAATAGGAGTAGCACTTGGTCTAAAAGAGCCCTGTCTTTCCAATCTTCTTTCAGACAGTCTCCGATCAATACGGATAGCCAAACGCACAAATGCATCAAAGTCAGCAGGAAGATCAACACGAGCTAGCTCATCTTTTATAGCTTCTGAGAGACCTTTTCTGAAGTGGAACCTCTGTGCTGATTGGTTCCAGGTAGTATCAGCAACCCACTGTCTGAATTCAGCAGCATATTCAGCCACAGAGCGCCTTCCTTGATGTAAATGAAGAAGAGTGGCTTCTGCTGTAGCACATCGATTGAGGTAAAAAAAACTAGGCACATGGCCTCAAGAAAGTCATTTAGATTACCCAAGACTGGACTGTCCTGTTCCAGAAGAGGGGAGCCCCAAGCCAGGGCTTCATCTTTGAATAGGGAGAAAATAAATCCCACCTTCTCTCTTTCAGATGGAAATCGGTGAGGTAACATCATGAAGTGCAAACGGCATTGATTTAGGAAACCCCTAAATCTTTTGCGATCTCCTCCAAACTTTTCTGGTAGGGGCAAGCGGGCATCTTGTGCAGGTGTAACAGTAGCAGCCGCAACATCACGTGCCCTGTACCTGGTATACTCACTGTGCATTGACTGAACTTTACTTTGCAGTTCAGCTACCTGGTCCTGCAGCACTTGAATGGTCTGTGCCTTGGTCTGCACAGTTCTTGCAAATTAAGCAACCTGCTGGGCCAATGCAGAATCTGTCCTAGCGGTCTCCATGAAAGGGCCAGATTATTCTGTAATGATATAGGAATCACAAGGTTTTGGAGACCAGCAGCCTAGGTCAGCAATAATCCAATTCAGCAAGTTGTAGGTAAAACAGGAACAAGCTTTATTGAAGGGAACAGGAACCACAATAATCTGGCAAGGTACATTGACAGGAAGTGCCTTATATAGGCCAAGGACCAGACACCTGACCAGGCACAGCTGAAGAGACTTAGGCACTGATACTATTGCTAGCAGAGTCAAGGTTATCAGATCTTGATTAAATTCACAAAGGCAGGCTGGCGCAGTGGTAGGGAAGAGGTTCAGCAGCCTGGGGACCAGGGTTCAAAACCCAGCAGAATCAATTCCTCACAACAGGACTGCTACCATAAGGCAAAAAATAAACTATCAAAAAATGTGAGTATCTCGACCCTCAGTTCTCCAGGATCTGCATGTCTGGTGTTGCTGAGACTCATTTTCATCCTGTGTCAAGTTTTTTCGTCCGCCATTTTTTCCCTTGCATAGCCGATTTTAGAGCGTTGGAAAATGACAAAAATGGCTCCAATTTGTTTGCAACTTTACTCCTAGGCTTTCTGGCTCTGTGCTGTGTGCGAGTATTATTATTATTTTTTTAATTATTTTGCTTGTTTTCGGCTTCTTTGTAGTTACGCGTTTTAACAAACTGCGTGCTTCAACTGCTCGCCTCGCTGTGCGAGGTTCCAGTGCAATGAGCGCCTTCAGCGCTCATTGCAGCCTGTCGTGCGTGCATCAACGACTATATACACACAGACATACATATATACACACACATACATATATATACACATATATTGCCCACCATATTATAAATGATTGCTGTGGTGAACTACCTACTCATAATTTCCACAACACAGGCTGAGATCCCGCTCCATGCTGATGATAGCCAGTAAGCTTGAAACAGCTGTACATGGATTGGATACTCAGCCTGTGTTTACTCCAACCTTGGCTTTGCATTAAAGCTGTGTAATACAGCATGCATAAGCTTAAAGGAAGCCATGATTGATAATGGCTACGGAATGAAGAGCGAGGCATTTGTGTCCATATTTGTGTGTCCCAGCTCAACTTCCCAGAATGCAGTGTAATAACTGTTTTTCTCGGAACTCTGAGCTGGAAGCAGGTTTTTTAACTTTCTTTAGACATTCAAATGTGAACACAGATGTACTTTTTATTTACTATATATATATATATATATATATATATATTATATATATATATACACATACAGACATACATATATATATATATATATATATATATATATATATATATATATATATATATACAGTAAAATCCAAGTTATCCGGCACCTAACCAACCAGCACTCTCAAGCAACCGGCACCGGCATCAATTCCCCATTCTACATAAACTCCCACTAAACTGGCATATCCGGCAGTTCGAGACTGCCCCCAAAAAATACTAAATTTTTTCTAAATGTTTTTTATGGGCCTAAATGGGGGGTTTAAGGGACGTTTAGACCCTTTTTTTCGGGGACTCCCGATTAACCGGCAATTACACTTATCCGGCAATAGGGACTCCCAGTGGGTGCCGGATAACGGGAAGTTTACTGTATATACAGTATATACACACACATAAATATATACATACACACACACATACATATATATATATACACACACATATATATATATACACACACACATACATACATATACTATATATATATATATATATATATATACACATACATGTATATATACACACACAGACACACATACATATATATATACATACATATATTATATATAAATATGATTTTATACCCAGAAGATGTTCCCCATCCTAATACCCCCTACCTGTCTCTGTGAAGCTCTTATTGGGGTTTTATGCAAATCGCACATGCGTGATCGCCATCGCATGTGCGATTTGGGACAGTCCATTGTGTATGTGTGAGGGGGGTGACAGTTGAGGGGGACCAATGGGGCCAGATGTAGCCCAGGGGTGGCCTGGTCGCGAGGGCAAGGGTAATTGGGGGCAGGGGGGGGGGCACCACAGTGCAGCAAAATAAAATTAATTAAATGGAAAAAATGTATATCAATTTAAAATGCACTGGGCCCCCCTCCCCTGAAAGGCCTCGGTGCATTGCACCGCTGGTAGCTCCGCCACTGGCTTGAACTTTAGGATAGCCTTAATCTTATCCATGGCATGCATGTGTCCCTAACTGTGTTTGGTCCTATCAGATCCAATCTCAGCTATATCAGAATTTATTGCATTTCTTCACACAGTAATTTCAGAAAGTGTTGGTATATCCATGTAATATAAACTATCATGGAAATAAATTATGGCACATACTCAAAAAAACTTGACTTGATAATGATTACAATGTTTAAAACCTAATAATTATAGACATTATTTTTTACTTAATGTATTTGCCATAATTTGTATTCCATTTTGTTTTAATGGAATGAGACATTTGGTTTTGCTCCTAACAGGACTATTCAGCGGCGATGCAGATAAGGTCGCTGTTCAGATCTATTAAAAGGTTCATCCACTGTTGTGGCACTTAATAGGATTAAATGGAAGAGGAACTCTGTTACAGTAATGATTAACATGTTAAGATACTGGAGGTTTTAGTATATCAAGGTAACTCACATACATCAAACTCATCTATCCATATATCTATATGACTCTTTGGCCTCACATTATCACTATTGAAGTTGGGGTTTCCCATTTATAAAATATACTAGCGAATTGCCCGTCAAAACATTGTAAGGCAGGTAATGCTGTTTGTCACACAATGTAAGTGTTTTGGTCCTCTGAGTACATTGGGCACTCACTGCTAGCCTCGAGCTGAGCGCCTTTGGCACTCATCGGGTGGCTCACAATTAGAGCCTTCAGCGCTCATTGTGAGCCTCTCCCCTGTTTTTTTTTTATATATATATATATATATATACACTAGCGACTTGCCTATCCCCCTTTGCAGTCTTCTGTGCCTGGCGGAGTTTTGCGTAATTAGGGGTCGTGTAGCCTAATTTTCGTTTCTTTCTGCATTTTTTTACCTCTAATTGTTTTTGTTTTGTAAGTGCCGCGGGTCGTATTTTTTTTTTCCAAGTCCCGCTTTGCTTTTTGCAAAGTGTTACGGGCCGTACGTTATTTTTATTTTTTTTAAACTGCTACAGGTCTTGCATTGTGAATGGTGTAATTGAGAGTTCTGTTGATGTGTAGTTCCGCGGGTCGTAGGGATGAGCGCCTATGGTGCTCATCTCCACCAGCGCAGTGAGCGCCTTTGGCGCTCCATGCCTAAGTCGTACGGGGTCGTAGGGATGAGCGCCTATGGCACTCATCTCCACCAGCGCAAGGAGCACCTTCAAGATACCAGGTGTTTTATAATAAGGGCCTTTAACACATCTCCTATAAACTTGCATTACATACCTCATTTTAGAAGGGGGTCTCATTTTTTTCAAATATGTGGCTTTAATGGAATTGAGCTGTTCTGCCGCTAATAGATTACAAAACATTATCAGAGAGGAGATACAGCTTTCACTGAGAGGTCTCATATACATCATATACATTGTGAAATCATGAAATGTCTAGTAAGTGGATCTAAAAAAAATCTCCTCTCCCTCATGATAATACAAAGCAGCATGATACACCTGACTTAAAAAGGAGAGATCCATCTTTCAAATGAGCAATACAATAACTTTCTGGCAATCATTGGAAAGCCCTAGCTAGTAGAACAAAGGTAATATTGTGAAATGTAATGCAAGAAAGGGGAAACAACAAAAAAGGGACAAAAAATGCCCATTCTCTTTCTTTTAGAAAAAAACAAGGAAGAAAAATCACAATACAACTCAGTATTTGGGCTCAAATGAAGGTGCAGTGAATGTTTGTTGTTGTTTAGTCATTCATGAGTGTTCGATTCTTGGTGTCAGCCACTTCCCCTCTGAGCTCCATCCAGCTTCGTGTCTGTTGTTCCCTTCTTCTTGTGCCTTCTATCTTTCCCAGCATTAGAGTCTTCCCTAGGGAATCCTGTCCTCTCATGATATGGCCAAAATATTTGAGCTTCAGCCTCATGATCATACCTTCCAGTGAACAGTTTGACTCTAAACAGTTTCCTCCAAAGACATAAATTCTACGATGCTCAGCCTTAAGGTCCAGCTCTCACATTCATATGTTACTACTGGGAATACCATGGTTCTATCTATGTAGACCTTTGATGACTGTGTAATATGTTTACTTTTTTCTAGTATGTAGATATATAACTGTGTACAAATCAGTTTGATTTCTAGAAAGATTGAATATGTCAGAATAGCCTAAATGTTCTGTTCTGTATATCAGGGTGCTCCATGTCTAGCCCAGTATTGCCATCACGCTACTTAGCTTTGCAGTGTCTTCCGTCTACGTGCATAGTGTTTACGGGGATAGAAAAGGGCCCATGCACCACTTTCAGGTGCAGTGCTAATTTGCACCTGGGATATATGTAACATGCTTCTCCAGAGCGTCGCTGCAGTTGTCTGTGTACCATGGCATCCTGTGAACTTCTTGTCTGTCCATCCTGGAACTTGTTTGTCATCTTGCTTTACTACCCTGGCTCCTGTTGGATGTCTGTTAGTAAAACCTGTCACTGCCTGGTTTCTTATATGGAATCCATGTGGCCAGCTACTAGTCTGTTGAGCTCCTATCTGCTTACAATACCTGCCCCTTGCCTAGCTACCTGCATAGCTTTCCTGCTGCCAGCTGTTACATCGGTCTTGCCTTGCCTGGCCTCCAGTAGGCCTTGTTTCCAGAACCCATGGGTATGTATTCTTCATTTTAATGGTTCTGGATTGCCAAAAGTTACTATGTAGTTAAACCTCTTTCTGGCTACTGTGAGGTTTTATCAGTAGTATTTTATAGGTTATCATGTGCATGACTGAACTGTTACACTATGGGCCTCATTAAATTTGGAGGCCACAAGTTGCGGGATATAGGCTGTATGTCTGCGGGCCAGCAGCGTGCTAGACTTACGGTGCTATTCAGTTGGACAAGAGCGTAAACCATGCCATCATATGTAGCAGTTCAGGGCATGAACATGATCACTTAAGCAAGACCGTAACTCCCGATTTAGAAACAGCCAATAGAAAAGGAGTCCATCATCACTACACCAGTAAAACAAGGAGGTGACATGTCAATAAACTAGCGTTCTGGGGTCCAATATGCGATCAGACCCGCAAACCACAATATAATAAAAATGAATAAAGCCAAATGTTCTAGTCCATGTGGGTGGCCTGATATGTTTGATCCCAAGATTGATATAACCACAAAATTACAAATATAAAATACAATTTTATATTGCAGGGCTTGAGACGGTTGTGCAATTAATTCTAATGTCTTCCATTGTGTTCCACGTCATTTACAGTGGCGTATAGAATATATATTTACATTTACAGTGCTCCAAACATGTCTGTAACCCCTTTGCGGGTCCTATCTGGTACTCAGAGGATTCTTGACGTTTACGTGTGTGAAAACATTTGCGGGCTTGAGGCATCGCAGCAATTGGATAGCAATTTTAGCAATTGTAACTCTTGGCCGTAAAGGATCAAAGGCTTGGAGGTGCTTTAACTTGCAATGGAAACCATCGCAAGGAATAGGAGGCCGTCAGCTGTAACCCAGTCAGAGCCTGCAAAGAGATGCCAATTGAATTGCAAAATAGATTACGGTTTCCCTTACGGATGCCCGCATCTCCCAAGGGTTCAAATGAATGAGGCTCTATGTTTTCTTTAAAACAATAGTATTTATCTTAAATTGGTGTGTTAGAAAGAAAGAGACACTATCATCCCAACAAGTTGGTCTCTTCTTAAACAGCATTAGAAATTGCGTATACACTGTACTAGCCATTTTTCTATGCAATAAGGGTGGGAAGGAGGGAGGAGGATAAGGGGGGAAGGAGGGAGGATAAGAGGGGAAAGGGATGAGGAGAAGGATAAGGGGGAAGAGGGGGTAAAGAGACACATGGGAGGGAGAGGGGTGAAAAGAGACAAAGGGGAGGAGGGGAAGAGACACAGGGGAGGGAGAGACACAGGGGAGGGAGTTGGGGGAAAGAAACAGGGGAGGGATAGGGGGAAGAGACACAGGGGAGGGGGGGCAGACACAGGGGAGGGAGAGGTGTGAAGAGTCACAGGGGAGGGAGAGGGGGGAAAGAGACACAGGGGGAGAGGTGGGGAAAGAAACACAGGTTAGGAAGAGGGGAAAGAGACACAGGGGAGTGGGGAAGAGACACGAGGGAGGGAGAGGGGGAAGGACAAAGGGGAGGGGGGGAAGAGACACAGGGGAGGGAGATTCACAGGGGAAGGGAGAGGGGGGAAAGAGACACATGGGAGGGAGAGGGGTGAAAAGAGACAAAGGGGAGTAGGAAGAGACACAGGGGAGGGAGAGGGGGGAAGAGGCCCAGGGATGGGAGAGGGGGGAAGAGACACAGGGGTGGGAGAGGGGGGAAGAGACACAGTGGAGGAAGATTCACAGGGGAAGGGAGAGGGGTGAAAATAGACAATGACTGATATATATAAAGCAAAAAGCTGTAGTCTCAGTACATTGATCTTGCAATTCTTTTACAGTGCTTAAAATAAATACAGCATTTAATTTTTAACTATTACATTAAGTGTTGTTTTATCTTTGACGCTCATTTTGTCCTTGTTCCTAGCAGGACCAGATACCTGAGAAGAGTAGGGAGACTTGTGGATTCACATAAGATGTCTACAAAGTTATGTTGAAAAGAGGTCTTTAAATAGCACACTTGGGAAGAGAACTCTATGGAACTGAGACTCCATAGCATAATGCTCCACCTCAAGCTACAGGCAAACTAACCAAACAATGTAATCCTTCTTGACAGATTTTATGTTTTTGCATAGCTGTCAACATTTACATACTTCACAAGCCGTTGAAGCTTTTACCAAACAACATTGGACCTTTTAAAAATACTTTTTAACCTCCTTAGCTTGTAAATAGACATCATTTGTAACATTGGATCAGTACTGATTGTGACTTTAAATATAACATTACCTCTCCTGAAAGCTTGTCAGAGCAATGGTTCCAATTATGGTATCATTTAATACTATAAATAACAGCAATTATTATTTAATATGTTGCTTTTCTTTACAGTAAACCTACACTGAATATGTAATTTATACCTGTCCGTCAGCCTTTTGTGATCATCCCTCATAGCCTGACAGTTTATCTTTGTGTTACGGTGTAATTGGTGCTAATTATTGCCAATTTCATACAGGTAACCCATTCCAGAACAGACACATATTTTGAAGATCTTCTCCTGGAATCCTTGTGAAAGCAACTAGTGAAACCAGAGAAAGAAAATGGGGCACTATTACTCTAGGAGAGAGGGATTTGTCCTTAAATATGCGGAGCTTGTCGGGGCAGAGGAATCTCTCTTAAAGGGACCCCACCAACCTAAAATCAAGTTAAGTTATTCTTAAATAGCATGAAAAATTGGCTATATATTATGCTAACCATTTTTTCCAGAGTAAGTCAGTCCTGGGAAATTCTGAGATCTATCTCGTTGTAAATTCACCAGCACTGACAGCTGCAGTGCCAGCAAGTAGCCGCTAGATGGTGGACATATTGCAGCGCTGTCGATATTTCACACAAGTTGTGACCTTAGAAGGTTACCCGGCCGACAGATGTCGCCCTGGGGGCCGAGTGCCCACGCCGAACAAAGCAATGGCCTCGCTGTCGATTCAGCGCCGTCGAGTCGTGCCACGTCGAAGGGGAGAATAGTTCTTCCTCATCCCTGGAACTTGACGGCGCCCGAAGACTCACAGCGGCCTCTGGCAGATGGCACCTGTAACTGCAGCTGTCAGTGCTGCAGAAGAAATGTGCAGGCAAAGAGGGATAGATCCGGTTACCCTAACCCTCACCGTAACTCTGAAAGTTTATCTAACCCTAACTCTATGGTATGCTTCCACTACTGGTGAATTTTTGGCGAATTTGAAGAGTAACATGCAGCAGCCACTAGGTGGAGCGACAAGACTTTCTTCAATTTGTTCTTAAAGTGGGGGTTAGACTTAGGGTTAGAGTAATGGGGGGGGGGGGGGGATATGATAAGCTATATAGTAAAATACTAGTTTACTATGTAAAGCTTATCATATGCCACTACACTAACCCTAAGTCTAACCCTAATCCCTAAAAATTGAATTAAAACAATGTAAGAAAATATTTGCGTGCCATCTAGCGGCTGATGCAACCACTGCTGGTGGCGTTGTAAAAGGAAAGATTTGCTTACACATATTAATTAGCAACTTTGATTAGGATTACATTCTGTTTGTCTGTCTCTGTAGTGGCCAAAATAAAGTCCTGCAATCTTATCTGGCAGTTGTACCCCTCTCCCACTCTTACCAAGCACTTCGAGCCACACATTAGCAGCTGCACAATCAATTCTAAATATTTCAGAAATTATTTACTGTAGAGTAAAATGTCTTGTAAAATACATAACCAGTTTTTAATGCTCTTTAAAATGAAATCAACCTTCTGTTAGGGAACATTTGTAAGATATGCTATCCTCAAGATGTCAGCACGACTGTGAGTTTTACAGAATATTTACCATATCTTCCAACAATTCTAATGGTCAAAGAGTGACACATACATTTGAAAATTGATGGCAGCAGTTTAAGCTAAATGTCCAAATGGTATATGTGTATATGCCTAATATATTTGTAATAAGTTCCTCTTTTAATCGAAAATCCTTCTGCCCTTCCAATCCTCAACAATGTCTCTCCTCTGAAGGGACTGATCCAACATTAAAGGCATATGTAAATTTCCATGTTTTTACCTTTTTTAATCTAGCAAATACGTTTCCTCGCCCTCGGAGGTGCCTACATAAGCACCTTGTACTAACCAATAGAAAAACTGCATCCAAGTACAGTTGTAACCCAATACTAACCTTCCAGCCTATAGCAGCACAATGCAGATAAGCATGGATGCTCCAGCTAACAATCTGCTGAGAGAGAGATGTGTGGTGTAGTGCTTCAAACTTTACTGTGGTGTACTTTTCTGACTTCTGTCTGCTAGTTTATCAAGAAGGCAAGTCCTTGTAAACTAGTCGGCTTTCTTTTAGACCTGCTGAAAGCACTGACAGGTTTAGATGCCACATTCCCACAGAAGTTACTATTGCAAAGTCTCCTGACACCTCAGGAAGTTGATCTGTAGAAACAAAATAGCAGTAGCTAGTGACGTGTTGAATGCAATGTTGGCAGAAACATGGAGAGGGATCTCTTTCTTCCTCCACAAACTCTTATTTCTAATGAGTTCCAATGTATTCATATCAGCAAACTTTATAATAATACTAGTAAACTGCCGGGCATAAATGACGGTATCATATGTTATGTTCAATTGTATGTTCTGTCTCTCTCTCTGCGGTCTCTCTTTGGGTACCCTGTGTCTCTCTCTGTGCACCCTCTCTCTCACATGTGAGCTCTCTGTGCTCTTTCTCTGTGAGTCGCCTCTCTCTGTGTGTCCTCCTTATGAATAGGCCATCTCTCTCTGTGCATCCTCTCTCTTTGTCTGTCTCCCTCCCATTCTCTCTCCCTCTCCCCCTCCCTCCCACTCTCCCTCCCTCGCTCTCTCTCCCCCTCCCTCCCACTCTCCCTCCCGTGCTACAGAGAGGGAGGGAGTGAATTTGATGCAACTATGCACGTGCAATTTGGTCGCACATGCTCAGTTGCTCGACTTCCCAGGAATCAGTGTCAGCAGCTTGTGAGTAACGCCTGCGCAGAACGCATCTTGCCGGTGGTACTCACAACTGTAAACTATTATAGTGGATTGTTGCTGCACAGTGCAGTAATTACTATTGCTACTAACTCGTGAAATAAAGACCTTCAAATAAACATTATAACATACAACTCTGAGCCTAGTTGGCCCAAATACACAAAGAAAATGCTTGTGGAGATCCAGGGTACATAACCAGGGCCCGGGGCCCAACATTACTTCACACATAATGGAAATACAAAGTGTCACAGTCCTTTAAAGCAAGTCTCATGGCCATTGTAATAGCCCATAGGGTTGATAGTCCCATGGGCTAGTGTCCCTCCATGAGTCCAGGGGGGGTCATGACAATAATAGCAAGAAAAAAAAAGAGGCAAGGAAGAGAAACATTATTTTCATTGTATAGCAGGGCTCAGCAGCAGTCCCAGTCATTGTAGTGTGTATAAATAATAATAATGACAAATACTTCAACACATATAAGCCTCTGTGAATACTCTGATAAAACCACTTGAGGATGCTCTTCCAGTCTATCATCTCAAGTATATGTAATTATATGTTTCCTGGGTATCTTTTCGAAAGCGGGACATTCAGGGGATGGGAGACACAGAGAAATGTTCTCTTAGAAGGGGTCAGTTCCTCAAACCGAGAGGTATTTAGAAGGTATGCTATGCTCACAACCTGCCTATGAGATTTACCTTTGCTCTTGTTTTGCCCTTTCATAGCAGCTCATATAATGTGGTTTCCTATTACAAGAACATTTCCACTAATCACAGACCATGGATGGCCCTTTGTATGGTGTCTGTGCAGGGGCCTCTCTCTCTTCCCGGTCCTATCCTCTTATGGTAGCACAGCACAAGGCAGCAGCAGTGGCGGTGAGCATCCGCTAAATGGCGCTGCCGATATTCCGGTGCCATATCATAGAGTCATGGCTTAGGTAAACTGTTGGGGTTAGGGTGAGGGTTAGGCTAACATTATAAGCTTAGAACTTCTCTCACATATTGGCAGCGCCATCTAGCAGTTGAGGGAAGCACTGCAGCAGTGGACCTGTCCAGACACCATAACAGGATAGATCCCTTCTCCCTCCCTTTCCTTCTACCTCTCTCCCTTTCTCTCTCTCTATCCAATTCTCCCTCCCTTTCTCTTCCCCTCTGCCTGCCTCCCTCTTTCTATCACTCTCTCTCTCCTCTCCCCACTTTTTCTCCTATCTCTCCCTCCCCTCTCTCTCCCCCTCTAATCTCTCCCTCCCTTCTCTCTAATCTCTCTTCTGTCTCACTCTAATATTTCCCTCTCTCAATCTCTCCTCTCTCCCTTCCTCTCTCTATCTCTCCCTTCTTCTCTCTCTCCCTTTCTCTCTCTATATCCCCCTTTCCTCTATCACTCCTCTTCCTCTCTCTGTCTCTCCGCTTCCTCTCTCTCCCACCCCTCCTCTCTCTATCTCTCCCCTTCCTCTCTCTCTGTCTCTCCCCTTCCTCTCTATCTCTCCTCTTCCTCTCTCTGTCTCTCCGCTTCCTCTCTCTCCCACCCCTCCTCTCTCTCTCTGTCTCTCCCCTTCCTCTCTCTCTATCTCTCCCCTTCCTCTCTCTCTATCTCTCCCCTTCCTCTCTCTCTATCTCTCCCCTTCCTCTCTCTATCTCTCCCTTCCTCTCTCTATCTCTCTTTGCCTTCCTCTCTCTATCTCTCTCCCCTTCCTCTTTCTATCTCTCCTCTTCCTTTCTCTGTCTCTCCCCTTCCTCTCTCTCTATCTCTCCCCTTCCTCTCTCTATCTCTCTTTGCCTTCCTCTCTCTATCTCTCTTTGCCTTCCTCTCTCTATCTCTCTCCCCTTCCTCTCTGTCTCTCTCCCCTTCCTCTCTCTATCTTTCCCTTCCTCTCTCTCTCTTTCCCTCTCTCTATCTCTCCCTTCCTCTCTCTATCTTTCCCTCTCTATCTCTCCCTTCCTCTATCTTTCCCTCTCTCTCCCTTCCTCTCTCTATCTCTCCCCGTCGCTCTCCCTTCCTCTCTCTCTCCCCCTTCCTCTCTCTATATCTCCCTCTCCTCTCTTCCTCCTATCTCTCTTCAGCTCCCTTTCTCCTCTATCTCTCTCCCCCTCTCTTTGTGTTCTCTCCCCTACCTCTCCCTTCCATTCCTCTCTCCCCTTCCTCTTTCTATCTTTCCCCTTCCTCTCTATCTCTCCCCTTCGTCTATCTATCTCTATCTTTCCCTCTCTCTCCCTTCCTCTCTCTATCTTTCCCTCTCTCTCTCTATCTTTCCCTCTCTCCCTATCGTTCCCTCTCTCTCCCTTCCTCTCTCTATCTCTCCCCGTCTCTCTCCCTTCCTCTCTCTATCTCTCCCCGTCTCTCTCCCTTCCTCTCTATCTCCCCCCCCTCTCTCTATATCTCCCTCTCCTCTCTTCCTCCTATCTCTCTTCAGCTCCCTTTCTCCTCTATCTCTCTCCCCCTCTCTTTGTGTTCTCTCCCCTACCTCTCCCTTCCATTCCTCTCTCCATCTCTCCCCTTCCTCTTTCTATCTTTCCCCTTCCTCTCTATCTCTCCCCTTCGTCTATCTATCTCTCCCTTTCTCTCTCTATCTTTCCCTCTCTCTCCCTTCCTCTCTCTATCTTTCCCTCTCTCTCCCTCCCTCTCTCTATCTCTCCCCTTCCTCTCTATCTCTCCCCCTCTCTCTCCCTTCCTCTCTCTATATATCCCCCTCCTCTCTTCCTCCTATCTCTCTCTCTTCATCTCTCCCCTACCTCTCCCTTTTTTATTCCTCTCTCTATCTCTCCCCTTCCTCTCTTCCTCCTATCTCTATCTATGTATCCTCCCCCTCTCTCTCTCTGTTCTCTATCCCTCCCTCTCTTTCTCTCTCCTAGGTCCCTCCCTGAGGCACATTGTGTTTTGTCAGGTTTGAATGAGGACGCTTGTCCCGTGTAACTCTTTGCTCGCCGAATAACTCATTCTTATTGCGCAGCTCAGCAGAGCCTGACAGGACAGTCCGGCAGTTAAAGAGTCAAGGTAGACAAGCCCCGCCCTGTCACGTCAGGTCCGCAGGTCTCGGCGCATGCGCAGGGTGAAGTAAACAGAATCCCGTCAGACTATCCCTGCGGTCCGGCTCTTCGTGTGGCTCGCACCGATCTCGCGGCTCCGGGTGTGCAGAGCCCGGGTGTTGCTATCACTGCGGTCCCCGGTCCGGGTGTTATTCTGTGTGCCCAGGCTCCGTGCTGTTGTTCTGGCTGCTGCTCTGACCAGTTTCATCCGGTTCTTGGCGCTTGCGCAGTGACCCCAAACAGGAAGCCTCCGCCAGGCTGTGACAGCACGGGCCGCACACACCGCTCGGGGGTCAGCATGGTGCAGAAAGATGGACAGACCACGGACCCGGACAAGGAGTCGAGCACAAACCCGCTAGCACCGGCGATATCGCCCGCCGCCCCCACCGGGGAGGACACGGACACCGAAACCGAGACATCCACCGCCAGGAGGTTCCTGTGCGGAGTGGTGGAGGGTGAGCGAGAGAATGTAACAGGCCTCGGATAGGGACCGAGAGGCAATGACGGGCCTCAGTGTCTAGCATTATGTATACTGGGAGGCAGTGGGGCCTAACATGTCATGTGTGCTTATTGTATGCACACACCACTGCATGCCTGTATGTATGTTTTACATGTATATATATAATATAATAGGTATCTTATCCCTTGTGGTCCACATCACTTCCAAGTAGCCTCCCCCTTAATTCCTGAGCCTTTATCTGTTGGATCCCTCATAAGCCCGTGTCTCACGAGATCACATAAGACCCAGCAGCTAAAGGGACAAGAGATGACAGGGAGGTGGTTGTACACATTGTACATTTATGTTCACATCTGAATGTCTAAAAAATATAGGTTTAAATACTTATTATATCCTGCTCAGGTTTTCCAGAAATACAGTTATTGTACTGCACTCTGGGAAACTGGGCGGGGACATGCAAATGAGATCAAAATGTATGTCCACTCTTAAATCCAAACACCACTTTATACATGGCAACTTTTGGGCATATGCTCGCTTTATTACACAGCTTTAACATAGCTTAGGATGGATTATGTACAAGCCAGGAGTCCTACCCATCGACAGTATTGTGTGTGTACATAGATATATTTCACACATAGTCTTTTTTTTTTTTTTGCTTATTACCCCTTAGTAGTTCCCAGAAATATATGGCATTTCTATGAAAAGACAAACGTGGCTCCTAAAAAGACTTTATTAGGAATTTGCCCCTATTGGAATAAAACCTTCAAGTACTCACTAAATGCATCTGTCTAAATAATCGTATCACATTCAGCTTTAATATGCACAATGCATCTCTCACCCCCCTGCACCACACCCGTATCCTTTAGATGTAAGTTTGCGAGTTTTCAATCTCCTCAGTGCTTTATGTTTGATCTTAAGCTTACAGACAGGGCCCTCCATTCTTTTGCAATGTGTTACCTGGCACTTTATCCATTTATAGTGCTGTGGAATATGTTGCTGCATTACAAATAAAGGATAATAATAATAAGTTTGATATGCAGGTCTTGTAAACTTCCTGTTCTGACCAAGCATGAGCGCTTATAACACCCACAGCTATTGTTATAGGGTGTGTAACAGTGTTAGTATCACGGTAATGTCTGTTATGGTTGGCTGCCATTTTTATACAAGATTCCCAGTCTACTAGAAGGGTGAGCAAAGTCACAATGTATGAAATGTCTTCTTTGGGGGTTGGGAGGACTTTTTCAGCCGTCTGAGTTTTGTCCCTGTTTTTTGTGTGTGCTCAATGGCCTTTTCAACCTAGTTCAGTACAAGAGTGAACAAACTATGTAGAAGAAATACGCTAGCCAGAAGCGTCTGAATATGTTGCATTAATTATAGGTTTTATGCTTAAAATGTTTAGGTGCCAGATGCAAAGTGCATGTAGAAGTCCCTGGTTTGCAGTTTTTCTAGAGGGCTCTAGCTGGACAGAGGATAGTGATACGTGTTGCATAACTGTAAGGAGTGCCCCATAGCTGCATTTGCAGTACTTGAGAGTATAGAACATCTTTTGTGTCTGGGACGAAGTGTGTTCTTACACCTTAATGAGCTCAGATCACTAATACAATGATGTTTTTGTTGGTTGCTTATATGGAATAAATCCTGTATGAAGAAAATAAAACGGGCAACTTGTATTTAGTACAGATGATCATGTAAAACAGGAAAATTTAGCTTTCTCCAGCGTATTGTAAAGTTTATTTTTTTTTTATGTTGTTTTTAAGCTATGAAATCATATTCTACTGATCAATATTTCAGATGACCTAAAGCTAGATAGAGAAAGTACATGCAAGCTGGAACTGATTCATAGCAAGGCAAATGTTATGAAAGGCACATTCCAAGATTAAGCATATTTAGGATACAATTGTAAGATACTAGTATGAGCCTTTCCGAGACTCTTCCACCTCCAGCTTTTTTACTTGTATAACAAGAGAGACTTAGACGACAGGCATGCGTAAACCATATTGGTTAACATTTTTTCCATTTTTATGTATTATTTTCCTCTGCTAGAACTTTTCTTAACATCAGTATTGGTGAGATAAGGCGCTCTAAGTTATTTTGCCGTCCTGTTATATCCGTCACATTTTAATTAAATGAGTGAATAGGGGGTCAAAGCTGTTGCTTGTACTTTGAATCTCTCAGAGTTTCCAGCAGAGATCTGTTATGCAGGACCTGCTTCTCCAAGTGAAGTCATACTTATTTATTGTTTTGCTCATGGCAGATGTTGAAGAAATAAAGAGAAGAAGAAGAGTCTGCCTTACTGGGAACTGGCTCTTCTAACTCTAGATTTGTATATCTTGAACAAAGTGGAAGAAGTACTTCACCTGCATTTTCAACATTTGCTAAATTTATGCGACTCTCTACTTCAACATTGTTCCCCAAATATATTATTTGCAGAGGTTCTTGTTTAAGACCTCACATATTGTGCCACATACTAGTTCAACATGTATCATAATGTTTTTATTGAATTGAGCTAAAAGGTCTGCTGCTTTGTACTTATTTTAATATGTGTTTAATTAGGTTTTTATGGAAGGCCCTGGACTATGGAACAAAGGAAGGAGCTTTTCAGAAGGTACATTTGTTTAGTTGAAACATCATTTTATTTTCTTTGTTGTCCGTTGTATTAACATCAAATATGACATCAAATTCATTATCTTAAAAAATATTTAGGAAGAAAATAACCTGGGAGTTAACTGAGGCTTAATTATAAAATTATTTATCTTATTATTATTATTAATATTTCTATATCCATATAAATGCCTATCTCAGGAAGGATGTGATTTTAACAATTTATTTAAAGGAAGAAAGGAGAGACACCCTTTTGTATCCAGAAAAAAGCTCCTCTATTTGGTAGATAAAGTAAACCAATAACATAATTTAAAACTTTTATTGATCTTTATTTTTATTTTTTTTAAATGGTTAAAACATATTTAAGACACATTTGACACAAAAAGCTTCTTCCTTAATATTATAGTTTATCTGTACTTTTGATCTTGTTGTCACTAATTTAAATATAATTCTCAGTGTCCTTTGTATTTCTTGATCTCTTTAAATATACCGCACATAGTGCACATATGAAAAATCTTAAAAATTGGGCGTATCCTTGTAGCTTTAAGGGAAGAAAAAACAGCTAAAACGGTGATAGTTAAAGTGCAAATAGAATGGTGATAAGCTAAGTCGCTAAGGAATATAGTATTTGAAATTTCTAGAAATAGAATTAAATAGGATTGAGGGGGGGGATGGTCCCTAACTATCTGTTATGGTGGAGCTGGGAACCTACCACTTGCCCTCTACTAAAAAAAAGTGCTAACTGTGCTATTATAGTGATTGAGTGCTATCTATGTGGTAGCACTGGGGGCCCACTATTTACCCCTTAGGCTATGAACAAAGTATCAACTACACTAATTATAAGTGAATGTAACATCCCCACAGGATAACAAGGAATACCATACGTGTGTGTGTGTATGTATGTATATGTGTATAATATATATATATATATATATATGTATATATATATATATATACACACACGAAGGAAAAGAGGTTTGAAATCACACTTTTCTACATTTGCTTAGTACTATATCCATGGAGCGGAAATTGGACACAATATAACACTTTTTAACTTTTAGAGTCTTTAAATAAAAGATATATAGTGTTCTTATCTTTATAAAGTATAAGCAGAGTCCGGATGGCAAAGGATTAGGATGAGCCGGGTCCGGTCATTTTAGCTCTCCTCTGCTGTAGTGACGCGAATCAGGAAGTGAAGCTGTGTCTAAGTTGGCCGATGCGCAGGTTTCGCTGCTGCTTCGTCGAGGACCATGATGTAACCATGGTGGAGGTAGGTTTTTATATAGTGGGGGAATCCAGGTTATCAATCTTTAACCCTTTTTGTTCATTCAGATGTTTTTGACACTTAGATGATCTTTAAAGCGACAGACAGTTCTGACTAAGAAAAAGAAGAACAAAAAGCTTGAATAAGGTTGAATATTCTCACTTTTTAAAGGACATAATAATTATCTGGAGAATAACTTGCTTTTACTTATAGGTATTGAAATCTCCTAACATAATTATTGTAATTTCTCCAATTTCCTATATTGCAATACTGTAGCAAGTTAATTAGTCAATTTTAATTTGACAACTTTATTAACAAACTGGCATTTGCTCACAAAAAATCAGATGCCTGCTTATTCTTACACTATTTTATTATCATAAGATATTTACTTTAGCATTTATTGATAGTCTATAATAACTCTTTTAAATAAGAAACCCTGCACATCATTGCTTATTTACATCGATTGATTTCTACTTGAATATTCAATATCAATTGAACTGTTTTGAAAGAGAAAAGAAAATTATATAAAATTATGGCCTAAATGTGGCAAAAAATGTTTTATTATATTTATTGCCTAGGTTATTTCTACAGAATGTATGGCACTTAATTTTAAGTATAGACCATAACATTGGCATTTTCATTTAATCCAAGGGAAGTAATTGTATTAAGCAGAACAATCCAACGTGTTTCAGCTCTTAATAGTTGGCGTTCAACATCTCCTCTCCTTATACCTAAAGTTATCCTTTGTAGAATTGAACATCTGACATCTGGTTTAGATTTATGTTTGAAGTAAAAATGTCTGGCAACTGATGTTAAAGTCTTATTATTAGCTATATCTCTAGAACTGTTCCTGATATTACTTACATGTTCTCCTAATCTTCTTCTGACTTCTCTAGTGGTGATCCCGACGTATTTTAAAATACAAGAACATTGGAGACACTACATTACATTAGAGCTTGTACAATTGAAAAAGCATTGATTTTTATAGTATTGCCTAACCTATCCTTAAATTGATCTCCCTTTGTCATATGTTTGCCAACATTGCAATGTCTGTATTTCCCTCCACTGTGGATTGAACGTACCAAACTTAGGTCCTTGAATATTACATTTAGATTGATTGGTTCTTGGAATTAACAAAGTATCCCTTTCTGTATGTAGGGCTTTATGATAAGCCTTTTAAAGAATGCGATGGCTATACCCTCTTTGCAATAGGCGTTCTGTAAGTTCCTTGGATCTTAGTTTGAATACTTCTACATCAGAACAAATTGTGCGGGCTCTTAAAAATTCACCCGTTGGTATGGCTTTTTTGGTTGCTGTAAGAGTGTGAGCTGGAATAGTGTAAAGTATTGTTAGTCGCCGTAGTTTTTCCAAAAAATATCAGTACTGAGCGTTCCTTGTGAAGTTTTTTGGATATTTAAGTCTAGGAAATTTATGGTTGAGGTTTCAATTTGATATGTACAATTTAAATTCAAATTGTTCTTGTTCAGAATTGAAAAGAATTCTTCCAGACTTTCTACTTCCTTCCCAGATGATAAACAGATCATCTATGTATCGAATCCATAGTATGATCTTTTCAGTGTATTCAATGTTTTCATCTGAGAAAACAAGCTCACGCTCCCACCATCCAAGATAAATGTAAGTGGGAGCGCAAACTGTCCACATGGCTGTGCCTTGTATTTGGAGATAATATCTCCCATTAAAGAAAAAAGTTGTGCTCTAAGATAAATCGCAGTGGCTGCAGTAGGAATAGATTTGTTTTCCTTCTTAATTTTAGTTTGCATACTTAGAAAATATTTGACAGCTTCACATCCTTCTCTGTCTTATGGAAGTATATAATGGTTCCACATCTGCTGTGGCCAGAAGTGCATTTGTGTTGAGAATTATTCCTTCAATTCATCTGAGAGCATCCCTAGTATCCCTATAGATCTCAGATTCATGTCTAAATACTTACTTGCATTTTCTCCTAGGCTTTCATTGCCCGATACAATTGGCCGGGCCTGGAGGATTTTCTTTATTTTTATGTATTTTCGGTAATATGTATAAAGAGGCAATTTTTGGTTTGTCAACCTTTAGGAAAGTCTGTTCCCTCAGTTATTAATTCTTTAATTTTGGTGTCCGCTATGATTTTATTGTAATTTTTCTCTGTTGGATCTCCTGATAAGATAGCATGATTTGTCATTAAGTTGTCTCATGACTTCTTTTTCATACGCCTCTATAGGCCAAATAACAAGATTTTCTCCTTTATCTGAAGGCTTAAGGATTACATCATCCCATTTAGTCATATCTTTAATTGCTGGATTTTCCTATTTTGAGATATTATAAATGCCCATTTTGGGCATTTTCCCAAGTTCCTCAGTTACTATTTTGTTGAAAATTTGGATAATGGAGGATTAAAGTTGGATTTTAGTGGTACAGTCATCTTTTTGATATCCTCATTTCTATGAATGAGATTCTCTTCGTTTGGGTTGGATGTTATCCTGATTAAACTCGGTATATGTGGAGCAGTATCTTCAATGTTATTAGAGGAACTATGTCCATCTGTAATTGTAGATCTTATTGCACAGTCATGTATAGATGCTGTATCAGCTTGCTCTCTTTCTCTTGTCATGAAAAATCTTTTTATTAAGAGTTTCTGTGCGTATAGATGTATATCTTTGATATTAAAACTTTTAGTAGGGGAGAAGGATAGTCCTTTTCCGAGACACATTTATGATGGAAAGTTATTGCTGCCATCTTTGAGTCCTTGACCAATTGTTGGTTCTCTGAGTGTTGTTGTGATATTGGTAACCCCATTTCTGTCTGTCCTCTTGGGGGTATGGCCTCCACTTGTTTGTCGTTTCTTTCCCTTGTCAATTTCCTTTTGCTAATATGGCTAATGTCTAAAAAAGGATATTGTTCTCTTTGTCTTCTTCCTCTAGTTTCTTGGTCAGATATATTGCCTTCTTCCTCAGTTCCTGATGTTTCAAAGGCTGATTGGCTAAATTAGGTCTTTTCATGTAACCGGGAAATCTCCTAACATTTTTCTTATGATTCCAATTGAATACATTTTCATTCAGATAGTCCCAGCTATCTCTACTAAATTTTTGTTTTTTGTATTGAATAATATCATCTTTTTTTTTATTTTTTTATCTATATCGATTTTTGTTTTAGCATACTGTACTTTGAATTCTTCTAGGCCTTCATATTTTTGCAATTCTTTATTGATTTGAATAATTTCTTTATCAATCTTAGAATTTCACTTTCATGATCAAAGAGTATCTTTATAATGTTTTGGAACATAGTGTCAATGCTTCTTCCCATCTTTCTTTGTATTCTGTAGTTTTGAAAATAAAACAAGGGAAATAATTTAACTCTCAGACCTCTAGGGATCATATTATGAGTTAGATATTTTTCCTTGGTAACTTTATTCCAAAATTAACTCAACTGTTTTTTTTTTGTGTTTTTTTTTTAAAGTCTGTTTAAATTATCTAAACCTTCTGTCCATCCCACTTTCTAACTAGAATCCTTATTATAGCTGAAAGTTTTATCTATTTCTTCTAATCTTTTAGTGTATTTATGTTGGCAATCATTATCTAGATTGCCCTCCACCATTTTTATAGATGTGGAAAACGCTAAACCGTTACTTTAAAATTAATAAGGAAATATACAAGCTTCCTGAAAGCGATCGTAAATAGCTAAATAGTTAATTCTTAATAAATATTTAGGAAGAAAATAACCTGGGAGTTAACTGAGGCTTAATTATTAAATTATTTATCTTCTTATTAATATTTCTATATCCATATAAATGCCTATCTCTGGAAGGATGTGATTTAAACAATTTATATAAAGAAAGAAAGGAGAGACACCCTTTTGTATCCAGAAAAAACTCCTCTATTTGGTAGATAAAGTAAACAAATAACATAATTTAAAACTTCTAATTTTTATTGATGATTTTTTTTTTTAAATGGTTAAAACATATTTAAGACACATTTGAAACAAAAAGCTTCTTCCTTAATATTAATTGTAGTGAATCTATCTGTACTTGTGATCTTGTTGTCACTAATTTAAATATAATTCTCAGTGTCCTTTGTATTTCTTGATATCTTTAAATACACCGCACATTGTGCACATATGAAAAATCTTAAAAATTGGGAGTATCCTTGTAGCTTTAAGGGAAGAAAAAAACGCTAAAACAGTGATTGTTAAAGTGCAAATAGAATGGTGATAAGCTAAGTCGCTAAGGAATATAGTATTTAAAATTACTAGAAATAGAATTAAATAAACCTCAACCATAAATTTCCTAGACTTAAATATCCCAAAAGCTTCACAAGGAACACTCAGTACTGATATTTTTTGAAAAACTACGGCGACGAACAATACTTTACACTATTCCAGCTCACACTCTCCGGCAACCAAAAAAGCCATACCAACGGGTGAATTTTTAAGAGCCTGCAGAAATTGTTCTGATGTAGAAGTATTCAAACTAAGATCCAAGGAACTTACAGAAGGCCTATTGCAAAGAGGGTATAGCCATCGCATTCTTAAAAAGGCTTATCATAAAGCCCTACATACAGAAAGGGATACTTTGTTAATTCCAAGAACTAATCAATCTAAATGTAATATTCAAGGACCTAAGTTTGGTACGTTCAATCCACAGTGGAGGGAAATATCCAAGATTATACATAAACATACCAACATTGTAAGGCAAGATGAAAAACTAAACCCCATCATTGTTAAAAAAATAGATATTGGTTGGAGAAGATCGAGAACACTAAAAGACTAGCTCACGAATAGCCATTTCCGTAAATGTATCAGAACAAGAGGTTCGCTTCCTAATGGAACACATAGCTGCAGACATTGCAATTTTTGCAAAAATATGACAAAGGGAGATCAATTTAAGGATAGGTTAGGCAATACTATAAAAATCAATGGATTTTTCAATTGTACAAGCTCTAATATAATGTATTGTCTCCAATGTTCTTGTATTTTAAAATACGTCGGGATCACCACTAGAGAAGTCAGAAGAAGATTAGGAGAACATGTAAGTAATATCAGGAACAGTTCTAGAGATATAGCTAATAATAAGACTTTAACATCAGTTGCCAGACATTTTTACTTCAAACATAAATCTAAACCAGATGTCAGATGTTCAATTCTACAAAGGATAACTTTAGGTATAAGGAGAGGAGATGTTGAACGCCAACTATTAAGAGCTGAAACACGTTGGATTGTTCTGCTTAATACAATTACTTCCCTTGGATTGAATGAAAATGCCAATTTTATGGTCTATATTTATTTAAAATTAAGTGCCATACATTCTGTAGCAATAATATAGGCAATAAATATAATAAAAAATTTTTTGCCACATTCAGGCCATAATGTCAGAATTATATATAGTTTTCTTTTCTTTCAAAACAGTTTCATTGGTATTGAATATTCAAGTAAAAAACAAGTATTGTAAATAAGCAATAATGTGCAGTGTTTCTTATTTAAAAGAGTTATTATAGACTATTAATAAATGCTAAAGTAAATATCTTATGATAATAAAATAGTGTAAGAATAAGCAGGCATCTGATTTTTTTGTGAGCAAATGCCAGTTTGTTAATAAAGTTGTCAAATTAAAATTGACTAATTAACTTGCTACAGTATTGCAATATAGGAAATTGGAGAAATTACAATAATTATGTTAGGAGATTTCAATACCTATAAGTAAAAGCAAGTTATTTTCCAGATAATTATCATGTCCTTTAAAAAGTGAGACTATTGACCTTATTCAAGCTTTTTGTTGTTCTTTTTCTTAATCAGAACTGTCTGTCGCTTTAAAGATCATCTAAATGTCAAAAACATCTGAATGAACAAAAAGGGTTAAAGATTGACATCCTGGATTCCCGCACTGTATAAAGACCTACCTCCACTATGGTTACATCATGATCCTCGACGAAGCAGCAGCGAAACCTGCGCATCGGCCAACTTCACTTCCTGATTCGCGTCACTACAGCAGAGGAGCGCTAAAATGACCGGACCCGGCTCATCCTACTCCTTTGCCATCCGGACTCTGCTTATACTTTATAAAGATAAGAACACTATATATCTTCTATTTAAAGACTCTAAAAGTTAAAAAGTGTTATATTGTGTCCAAATTCCGCACACACACATGTATGGTATTCCTTGTTATTCTGTGGGGATGTTACATTCAGTTATAATTAGTTGATAATTCGTTCATAGCCTAAGGGGTAAATGGTGGGCCCCCAGTGCTACCACATAGATAGCACTCAATCACTATAATAGCACAGTTAGCAGCACTTTTTTAGTAGGGGGCAAGTGGTAGGTTCCCAGCTCCACCATAACAGATAGTTAGGGACCATCCCCCCTCTCAATCTTATTTAATTCTATTTCTAGTAATTTAAAATACTATATTCCTTAGCGACTTAGCTTATCACCATTCTATTTGCACTTTAACAATCACCGTTTTAGCTGTTTTTTCTTCCCTTAAAGCTACAAGGATACTCCCAATTTTTAAGATTTTTCATATGTGCACTATGTGCGGTATATTTAAAGAGATCAAGAAATACAAAGGACACTGAGAATTATATTTAAATTAGTGACAACAAGATCAAAAGTACAGATAAACTATAATTAATATTAAGGAAGAAGATTTTTGTGTCAAATGTGTCTTAAATATGTTTTAACCATTTTTTTTTTTAAATCAATAAAAATTAGAAGTTTTAAATTATGGTATTTGTTTACTTTATCTACCAAATAGAGGAGTTTTTTTCTGGATACAAAAGGGTGTCTCTCCTTTCTTTCTTTCTTTCTTTCTTTCTTTCTTTCTTTCTTTCTTTCATCACCTTATTTCTTGTTTTTATTGTAAAAAAGCAGTTTGATATAATTAAGTGACTAAACTACTTTGTATTGTTTATTAAACTTTGTAGATATCAGTAAGGTTTTTTTTTTTTATTTAAGTAGAAATAATTTTGCTACTTGTAGCCAAAAAAATTAATAAAAATCTCTATCTACATTAAAATCAGATTTTTGTCATTTTAAATGATTTTATATGTGAAAATGTCATTAATATTGTTTGATATATGCAATTTTGCATTTTTTTTGTGTGACCTACCTTTTTTTTTATTTTAGGCTTCAGAAGTGGGGTCTTAATACTTACCTATACGCTCCAAAAGATGATTATAAGCACAGGATGTTCTGGAGAGAAATGTACTCTGTTGAAGAAGCTGGTAATTATCTTCTAGGACCGAACAATGTATACATAAACAAATTACTTAAAAAAACACTGTAGTTTGGAACACAATATAGAAAAATGTATTTTAGTGTCCTCTGAGTTTAACATGGGATTTCATGCTAGTCTGCTTGTAGTTTCCAGGGGAGGGCTATCCTATAGGGCAGCAGCTCTCAACCCTTCCAGTGCAGGGACCCCTCTACAAAACCTCCCAAGCTGTGGCGACCCCCAACAGCAAAACTACAGACCAGAATAGACAAAAAAAAACACATTGCTGATGGCTCCAGACGACCCCTGGCAAATCGTCATTCGACCCCAGACAGGGTTGCGACCCATAGGTTGAGAACCACTGCTATAGGGTCTTACCTTTCCATAGAGTTTTATTATAAAGTGTGCTATTTAGAGAGGCTGTTCTTAATATAAGTGAATAGAGATCTTATATGACTCCCACTTCTCCCCTGTCTTTAAGCAACGAAGACACAATCTTTGTCATTAAAACAAAATTGTATTCAGTAGTTAAAAATTAAAGGCTGTATCATTTTAAAATGTGTACACCATGTACATTATCAGGACAAGTTATTCAATGAGCAGACTACCTAGCTTATACTTTTGGAGAGTTACTCGCTTTTCCTGATTATGTTATTCTTAAAACCTGCATTTTTTGTTATCATACTGTGGTTCTTTAAATAGTCCGATATTCAGGTTATGTATGCAGTAGTGATTTCTAAATGACTTGCCAGTTTTGTAGCTTGAGGTCAGAGTGTAAGTGTTTATATTCTACGGTTAGGTCTACAAATACTGACATCTGTTGTTTATCAAAACACAGCAAACTAGTTTTAAAACATAATTTTATTAAAATATTTCCTGCTGTTAAAAGCATTTCCTTTGTTACCAGAGAAGGTAGATACAAAATGGTTATTGTCATCTAGAGTCCTATCGGGACATTTCCGTCAGGAAAGATTTTTTTCCCTGCTTCTGGTCACCTAATAGATGGTAGAGAAAATCAGATCTGCTGAAGTCCACAATATTAAGCTTAAATTAAATGACCAGAGAATACTTGGGCAGGTAAAAAGATACAAGGTTTTTGATTATACAAAATGATTACTCTGCTGTAACCTGGAGGCATCCGTGGTTCATTGGAAGTGTTGTGTGAGCGTTGTGCTTACATTTCTGGAAAGTTGTGCTTGTTTTTACTGATGCAAGCTGTCTGATTCTGTTTGTGAGCGGGAATAGTGTGGTATCAATTTCCTTAATGGGATATGGGTTGCCCTGTTTTTAATATTAACTAAACTACCTACGGGTGGGTTTGCATATCTAATGCTGCTGAGGGTCAAACTGTTTGTTAGTGGCTAATATATCTAGTACCAATAGAAACATTGTATGCATGAGTATTTTTTGGCAGTACCACAGTATCCACAGTAGTGATCTTCTCTGCCTCTTTGGCGCCTCCCATGCTGGTGCGTCTATTTGTTGAAGCAGGAAATTTTGACATCACGTGACTCCCTGCTTCAGCAAATGGACGCTCCGGCATGGGAGGCACAGAAGTGGCAGAGAAGACCACTACTGCGGATCAGGGTAAGAGGGGAGGAAAGCCGGGGGAGGATGAGGGGGTCAAGTGGGCATGGGCCCGGGTGGGGGAATGGTGGGAAAAGGCATACCCAATTGCAAAAAAAAAAACAGCAAAAAGCTTTAAAAAAAAAAAAAAAAGTAGTTTGATTTATATATATATATATATATATATATATATATAAATATATATATATATATATATATTATATATATATATATACAAAAAAATAAGACATCCCACGAAAATAAGCTCTAATGCATCTTGTGAAGCAAGAATTAATATAAGACCCGGTCTTATTTTCCAGGAAATACAGTACTACAGTGGTGCTTTAATTGTAATAATTATAGTTTTTCCTTGATGGGTCTTTATTTGAAGATGGTCATTTAGTAATATTGTACTAAGGCATTGCAATAATTGTAAGATTGCATAAAGGTGGTCTTTAAAATCATGAAAAACTAATACCAAAATAATATCTCTGTTACAGATCAGCTAATGACTCTGATTTCGGCTGCACAAGAATTTGGAATTGAGTTTATTTATGCCATATCTCCAGGCCTTGACATTACATTCTCAAACCAAAAAGAAGTGGCAACATTAAAACGCAAGTTGGATCAGGTATCTGTTTGATTTTGGTTGTCAATATTAATTGTCACTTTTCTAACTTATAGTCCTACTTGATGCTTTTCTTGTCATTGAATGAATCTTGAAAGCCTTTAGGTTGATCTGTTCCTTTTTGCGTCTTATGGCTCCTGCTCACATCATACTTCTGTCTGTACTCTCTCACAATCTCTGCTTCTCCAGAGATCCACAAGTTAAAGGGTTAACTACAATACAGATTTAAACACTTACAAGAAGGGTAGGAGGCCCTGTCCTGAACAGTCTAGGCTATAAGGTGCATTTATCGAACACTCTGTGTAGCCTATGACTGCGGCTCACATGCTTACATACTAGAGGGTTTAATGTGAGGGTCATGACAATGATAGCCGGGGGAGAGAGTGTGAGAGGATGGAAGCTTTGTTACAATGAGGTTAATTAGGGTAAGCATTGCATGAGAAACCAAATAAGGATATACATTTACAGATGTTACTCCCTAATTGTGAGCATGTGGTTTGTAAGTCCCTATATATAAAAAGAGGAAGAAGAGGAGCAGGCAGGGATGGGATTGCTCTTTTAGGTAATCCAGAAGCAGATTAAGAAGCTAGAAATGTACAGAAATTCTGTAAAAGTAATCTCAGTGTGTGTGTGAGGAATGAGGAGAGTGAGAGAGTAATGCAGGGCTCTTAGGGTTTTCCTACAATATGCATCACATTAAAGAACCTCTGATGTTCTGTATTTATATTTTGTCCTTTTGAGGAGATAGCCACTGTAATGAGAGAAAATGGTTTTAGAAATTAAAGATTTCGATCTTTAATGTTCTATGCAATTGCGTTGCAGTGATGGATGTTCACTGTTAAAGAACCACTGCACAATGAAAAAACAATACATCTTTAAAAGTGAGTCTAATGGCATAATTAAACTGTCAAATGTAATTAAGCTTGTTTGTCATTAGAAAAAAAGAAACTGTGATGCTTCTACTGGACCTTGGAAGCATCTATTATACATTGGTGGAAAGTATGTGTGTGTGCCATTTATATGCCAGGAGAGCAGTAATCGCATTGTGTCTGCTTCTGGGCTTGTGAGGGGGAAGATATGGGGTGTCAAAATTGGACGGATCCAATTATCTAACGCAATATTATGCTGACCACAGTGGTTCTTTAAATTTACTGGAATTATGCTGTTTTGATGGACCTTTGTAGTTAGGCTTTATGGTATTCCTGTCAAGCCCTTACAATAGAAAGTATATTATGTGAATATGAAAAGACTATTGCAACGGTCTATCTCATACTATTCTGCACATAACAATGAGGAAGTCTGGAGGAGTGATGCAGCTGCCATTACGGGTGGTAACTATGACTTGAATTCGTTTTCTTGATAAAGCTTTTCTTTGCTGCTGCTTGCACAATTATTTTTAGTGTAGAGAGAAATTAAGGTATGCTCATCTCTACATGCATAATTGTTTTATTTTTCCTTCCAGGTATCCCAGTTTGGTTGCAGGTCCTTTGCATTACTCTTTGATGACATTGATCACAACATGTGCCCAGCAGACAAAGAGATTTTCAGTTCTTTTGCTCATGCACAAATTTCAATAACAAATGAAATTTATCAATATTTGAGCGAACCCGAGTCCTTTTTGTTTTGTCCAACAGGTAACATAGTATTTATGAAGAGAATATTCTTATGTTTTATGGTGTGTTTCATCCATGTATCTTTCCAATCTAGATTATCTGTATTCTGTTATGATTATGAGAAGGAAAGTGACCTTTGAGAGAGTTGATGAACAATACCCTTCTGTGTTTCAGAATATTGTGGGACTTTCTGCTTCCCTAATGCTGCACAATCCCCATATCTACGAACTGTTGGAGAAAAGCTGCTCCCTGGCATACAAGTTCTCTGGACAGGTATGATTATCTAGACTTCAGAAAATACCTGCTTAAGCAGGAAATATCAGTAGAATTTTACCATACGTGGTTATAGGAGATGGATAAAAGAAATATGAATAAATAAGTAATTGATGAAAAATTTGACAAAAGGAAAGAGTAAGAAGAAGAAAATTCTGGGTAAAAGAAGCATGGTGTATGAATATACTGTGGAATTTATGATGGAAGGGTTTGACTGAGAAACAGATGAAGAAAAGTGAGGATAGGGAATGATTTACTGGTGAGAAGGAGGTTTTTTTTTTGAGTCTGTATTGCCTGACTTGGGAAAATGACTTGGCAGACACAAAGCTGACAGAGGCAGAAACAACTTGGCTGGTTTTACAATATCTCAGCAGGAGAGAGACATGCAAGATGATTTGGATACATGGCAATGTTTGCATATATATTTGAGAAAGGAAGACTGAGACTAGGCAGATGGATTTTGTAAAAAATAAATATATATAACAACAATCAAGTCGGGCAATGTTATTATTTTATTACAGGATATATTATTTAGCAAATTCTTTATCTGCTAAGTTTGAAAGACTGGAGCATTCATTTCAAGACTAAGTTGTATGATTCTCTATGAATTTATTGTATTGTTTTTTTTTTCTAGGCCCTAAAGTTGTTTCTAAAGACATTCCTGTGGATTCTATTGAAGAAGTTTCCAAAATTCTGAAAAGAGCACCTGTTATTTGGGACAATATACATGCAAATGATTATGATCAAAAAAGACTCTTTCTTGGACCTTATAAAGGACGTTCCACTGAGTTAATCCCAAGACTTCAGGGAGTTTTAACAAATCCGAACTGTGAATTTGAATCAAACTATGTGGCTATTCATACCTTGGCGACATGGTATAAGTCTAACATGAATGGCGTAAGAAAGGATGTAGTAATGAGTAAGTATGTGCTTCCAAATATTTGGAGTGAACATTATGTAATACAATCTCAGGCTATCAAAAGAGGTTCAAATAGTCCACTTTCTGTTTAATTTTATGGAGCTTCTTAAAAAGTATAAATCATCAGTAGCACACAGTATTTTCATGTGTTTAAAAGAACAAATTTTAAATATTACTGATATTTTTTGCATGAAATATATTAATTTTTAAATATATTAATTAAAAAAAATTTCAATCGTCCTTGAAACGAACAGGAAGTTATTTTGCGTAAGTATTTAGGTCACATTGACAGAAGAGTATGACATACAGCTTGATGGATGACCAGGACAACCCCACTAGAGCAATTCTAGATAGGAATTTAAATTGATTGTACAAACTTAATTTTCAATGGCATATATATTTACATAAATATGAACTTAAAAGAAAATAAAAATGTAATATTTATATATTTTAAAAAAATGTCAGGGAGAGGAATTAAACACAGGGCTATTATTTCATAGCTACTTGCCCTTTACCACTAGGCTAAACCTATTCCTAGTTAAAAAAAAGAGCAATATATCCAATATTAAGCAAATACTGGAAATGTAACTGTTCCTTCCACAACCTGCACACCTAATTCTAATTAATTAGCACCAATAGATGGTTCATTCCATATGGTTTCCTGTCTCTTGCTGATGATATAGAACCCACATGATGGTTTGTTTCTCTTTTTAACTGTGATATGAAGCGACACACATCCATGTTTGGTTAATTTTCTTGTCAAGGGAGAAAGGTACCTTTTTAATAAAAATATATATATATAATTTTTTTTTATTAAGAATACAAGGTTAATTCCATAACGCAAGTGTTTCAAAAATAACACATTAGTAACATAACTTAATAAATGACAACACATACATATAACCTTTTAAACCTAACTTTGACATTTTTGTTATTTCTGTTTTAAGTTGCGCTGAAAGCATATTACACGCATATGTATGTGTTAAAGTACGACCGTAAAGGCTGATAGCTTATAAGAGCACACAGAGAATAAATAATAAGAAAGAGGGTGCGAGACGGGCAAAACGAGAAGGAGTTCAGAGTTATGTTTGTTCCTAAAGAGGGCCGCAATTGCGGAGATGGAGGCTCTACGGCGCCTCACAAGCGGTTACAAACACCCACACAAGCGGCTCTTTAACAAAATACATCTAACACGTAATCACTAAATACGGACTTACACAATAAAATACGAACCGCGGGACTTAGAAAAAAAAGCATTAGGAACTCTCAAAAATACCACCCTAATGTCGGAACCGCGCGTAGCTGAAAACATTAAAAACACAATAAATACACACAAAAAATACATAAAAAGCTTTCCCACAGCAAGGAGGGACACCCAGGACCTCTGCAAGGGAACTTGCACCTCGATTTATGTCCAATTTCCCAAGTTTAGACGCATGAAAATTCCCTAAGCGAGAGAAAAAATGGCCGCCAAACGAAAATGAGGCTACAGGCCCCTAAAGCCGCAAAACACCACAAAGCACGTACGACTTTTCCAAAAATCCGTAGGAGATACATTTTTAGCAAGGACGCTAAATCATCCACACACGCGTACCACATAAACATTCGCCGCCATTTTACAACACTAACTTAAACAATGCGGAAGTACACAGCTACCCTAACGCCTTTCCCTCGCACACGCACACTATTACACTACACACTGCACACATTGCTGACACTTACACATCAGCTCCACAACAGTGCAATCCTACATTATATGCTGCAGGAACATCAAAACAGATTGTCAGCTCCTCAGCACAATGCTTCCGCAATATATTCCTTCCAAATAGGTAAAGTATATTCATTTATAAATTATTTAATTAGCATACAAGAATACATATACACAAAAATAAAAACACTTTCGCAATAAACACAAAAGCCATTCACTGCGCGCCTCACGAGCGCCAACGCTGCTCATATGACAGGATTAAATGAGAATGATGTTTTTTAGATCAGACTGGGTGTAATGCATTGTTTTATTAACAGTCATTTAATGAGGAACCTCTGTCACTTCATCTATAAAGCCAAATACTGTGATAACAAACTAATTCAGTAGTTCAGATTTATAATGTGTAATATTTTTGTGAACTAAATCTTACTTCTGATCTCTTCCACAGCTGACAGTGAAGACAGTACTGTGTCTATTCAGATTAAACTAGAGAATGAAGGTAGTGATGAAGATCTGGAAACAGATGTTTTGTACAGCCCTCAAATGGCTCTTAAACTAGCATTAACAGACTGGCTGCTAGAGTTTGGTGTACCTCTTCAGTACAGCAGTAAGTGCTTATTTGTATAATGTGGTTATTTTGTATAATCTGTGGTTGCATGTATATGGAAGTACATTGAGAAACCGTGTTAGATTGGATGGGTGCACATTTGGATTGGTGGATGTATATGTGTACATAATAGATTTCTTCATAATTGTCCATTTTGTTCTTCAGCTGCTGATGATGCACTGCACTTTATCATTGTAGGTTGGGCATGGAATCGCACCAGCATGGGAATAGGGAAATGTCTCCCTCTTCAACTCCATTACTTACACCCCCAAATACACAAACATCCTAACTGTATACCATTGTGGTCCAGAAGTGTTGCCCCCATCTATTGTGTGGGGCCCTGTACACTTTCCAACAACACAAGTGTCCAACTACTAATTTATCTTGGACTTTGTCTCCTGTCTAACTTAGACACATATAATAGCTCTCAGCTTCCCCCTTACACTCACACACTTGCTCAAACCTCTGGACACTGACAGCCTCCCTCCATTTTTTTTTTTTGTGTGCGTGTGTGTGTAATACTGGCTAGATCTAGGTTCTGTTGGTAATTATTTCAAAAGCTTGTGTTCTATCATTCAGTTATGGCTCTGATAAAAAAAATATTGCACAGTTCTGTAGATTAATACATATAAATTTGTTTAAACGAGCCAATCAGTTAAGCATGTTTATATTTGCATTTCTTTGGATATTACTGTAGCTTATCTTACCTAATCCTTGACTTCGTCTCTGATGCTTGTGGAGCTGTGTTTAACCCCCTTCCTTGCAAAGGGAAGGGATTACATATTGGTTGAACCCAATTTTATGCTTTTATATTCCGTTTCTCCATTCACAATGCTATAATAACATTGTTACTATGAACTAATTGTTTCTACCTTCAATTTACCAGGTAGACAAGTGACTCACAGCGGGGCTAAAGCAAGTGTTGTTGGGATATCACCATTAGTTGCTGCACCCAACACTCAATGCAGCAACCACCGTTACAACTGTTTACCAACAGCCTATTATGAGCCAGGGAGCGGCACTAGTGTTGATCCTCCTATGATACCCAAGGAAGAGGACCAAAAAGCAACTTGATGAGGAACCAATGGATATGGTGGTAGATAAGATCGAAGATGTAAACAAGAATCCAGTCAAATCTTAACAGACATTGCCGAAACCTAAATGTCTGAGGAATAAAGCCAATGGACACTGATAAAGAAAGTCTAGTTGAAGCAAAGTCTTCTGAAGCTTGCATGCCAAGAAGATGCATGCCTGTGATGTAGCTCCAATGCAACTGATGAGCAAATAATAAGGAACAATTTGTCCCTGGTCCAAATGAAAAGCCTCTTTATACAGCTCGAAGCAGTGGATTTGGAAGATTTGCATTTACTTGCTGATTTATTTTAACTTGCCTTATGAACATTGGACCAAAAGGTTCTCAGTTGCTAAAAGAATTTCAGTGGCTGCGAGCTAATAGCAGTGTTGTGAGTGTTAACTGCACTGGCAAAGATGCAGAGAAAGTAAGTGTTACCTGATTTATTTACACACCTTTTTCTTTCCAGGTCTGGAAATTATTGTCTACAATTTAGTTTTGTAGTTTGGAGATTTTGCATGTAATCAAATCTACTTTGTGATTCAGCTGTTGAACTATTTAAACACTTGTTAAAAGCTTGTGGGTTTGGAGGAAAGGTTGCAATTGTCTTCTGCACATCATCTGCAGTGAACTACCACCACATGTCCCTTTTGTATATGTATTCCAACCACTCACCAGGCAAATGTGAAGAGACCTGTCAGCAGCTAATAATGCTATGCAGTGGATATAAAAAAGTCTACACACCCCCTGTTAAAATGGCCAGGTTTCTGTGCTGTAAAAGAAATGAGAGCAAGATAAATAATTTCAGGACTTTTTCCACCTTTAATGTGACCTATAAACTGTACAACTCAATTGAAAAACAAACTGAAATCTTTTAGGTGGAGGGATAAAAATAAAAATAAAAATAATGTGGTTGCATAAGTCTGCACGCCCTCTTATAACTGGGGATGTAGCTGTGTTAATGTTTAAGCAATCACATTCCAAATCATGTTAACTAGGAGTCAGCATACACCTGCCATCATTTAAAGTGCCTGTTCCTTAGTCGCATCCCACAGCAAAAGCCACAGAGAGCTTCCAAAGCATCAGAGGGATCTCATTGTTAAGAGGTATCAGTCAGAGAAGGGTACAAAATAATTTCCAAGGCATTAGATATACCATGGAACACAGTGAAGACAGTCATCATCAAGTGGAGAAAATATGGCACAACAGTAAAAATTACCAGGAACTGGAGCTCCCTCGAAAATTGATGAAAAACCGGTCTGGGAGGCCTACCAAGAGGCCCCTACAGCAACATTAAGAGAGCCGCAGGAATATCTGGCAAGTACTGGCTGTGTGGTACATGTGACAACAATCTCCCGTATTGTCAGCATGACAACAACCCAAAGCATACATCCAATGAAACAAAGGAATGGCTTCACCAGAAGAAGATTAAAGTTTCTGGAATGGCCCAACCAGAGCCCAGACCTGACTCCGATTGAAAATCTGTGGTTGTGATCTGAAGAGGGCTGTGCACAGGAGATGCCCTCGGAATCTTATCTTTGTCTCATTTTTTTTTACAGCACAGAAACCTACATTTTTAACAGGGGTGTGTAGACTTTTTTATATCCACTGTAGTTATCACTTGCACATAGGCTGCCCTAATGACACTGAGGCCCAATTGTTGCTTTTCTATTGACAGGGTTAATCAGAAAAGCCCAATATCTATCCCATCTTTCAAAGAGAGGAGCCATGTTTTTGGTATACAGATCTTATTATTGTTAAGCTATTTCTGCTAGTCTTTTAGGAGACTGATTACATTTGCATCATTTTGTGGCAAAGGGGTATGAGGCATCTCTTAAATGAAAGACCTTTTGATCTCTCAGGGCTTCCACTCATAGCCTTCCAGTGTAACTCGGGGATAGGCAGCATTAGTTCTAGAGAGCCATACATGATTCTGGATTTCATTATTTGTTTGTATGAGCACAGATGAGGCAGTCACTGTCTCAGACATTCTCGATTGGCACAACAGTGCACAGCAGTGAAATCCCAAAAATCCGGAACTGTGTTAAACACTAAAGGACTGTCTTTGCATAAGCTACTTACAGCTCATAAAAATTGAATGTGATATTTTAAATTATAGGACCATTGAGGGTTTCGGTTTATATTTAAATATATAAGTAAACACTTTGGTATTTATTTTAAAATTGTATTAACAAGTGCTTTAAAAGCACTGTTTTTCCTCTCTGAAACCTTCAAACTGTCCCTGCAAAGGTCCTTTTGTAGGCCATGCATACAATGTTTCTATAGTACTAGATGTACTGGCCAGTCTGTCGCCATATTACTAAAATGATGCCTTATCTTATACCAAAATAAAACTCTGTATCCTGCCAAAGAGATGATCTCAAGTCTGTTAAAATCCTCAAATGGATCAATGCACCAAGCTGAAGAACAACCACTTCCTTCCAGAAACACATTGACATGATCAACTACGAGAAGATGTCAAGCAGAATCAAGAACTCTACACAACCTTTGTGAACTTCATGAAAGCATTTGACTGTCAGTCGCCAGTGACTGTGGAGGATAATGTCGAAATTCTTGATTGACTGTGAGATGTGGGACTGTCTACCGGAGTCCTTCATGATAGCTCAATCGCTTCCACATGTTCTGTCTGTGCAAGCTTCTGTGAATCAGATGGTAGTCTGCCATCCCGTTTTATACACTGCTGATGAAAGCCCAGACAAGATGGACTGGGCATGTTGTGAATGTCAGATGAGTGCGTCCTCAACACTTTTCTACAGAGAACTTACTCAGGAAGGCACTCACATGGGAGGACAAATAAGCGAAGGGCATGCTGTAGGCCTCCTTGAAGTCCCTTGAGAGCAAAACCACTATCTGGGAAACCCTTGCACTGAACGTTCAGCGTGGAGCAGCCACATTCACAAAAAACTGTCCCAACCTCTGCGGGGAGGTGTACTGTTAAGGCTATAAGAAAGTGTGAGCTGTGCAAGTCCAGAGCTGCCTGCACATCATCAACTGTGTTGTAATCAAATCTGCCCAACGTGTGAGAAGACGTTTCTGTGCCCAAATCAAAGTCATTTTTGGACATACATAGCCCGGTCAAGTAATAAATAAGATGTTATGGTTCTCATTGAGAGAACTGTAATGACCGACACTCACACACTCTCATTCACTCACTCGGACACCTAACTCACTCACTCTCTGTGTAGACCATGTTTCTATCTGGCTCTTAGATTTGCACCAAATTTGTTAAACCTTATATAAATGCGGTTTGTTTTTATCTTTATAGATTGATGAATGGAGGGGATCGAGCAACTAAGTTTGAAGAAATGTGTAATGTAGTGATGACCATGTTTACTCGCCTCCTCCAACTGTCCAAACAGGACAATCCTTTATGACTTATACCCCTACGTATGGGACATCAAGAGTATCATTTCAATGGTGAAGTCATTTGTACAGTGGCTGGGTAGGTACTTTATGAATAGCTGTACCACCATAATGATGTATATATATATTATTTTTTTTACCCAAACAGTAAGCTCATGGTGAATAAAAACTCTATTTTATTTTTTTCTTGACATTATTTTTCCATTAATTATATATCATGGAAAAATATGCCATTATTCCCTTCGTGATTTTACCAATTAAAAACTAGTAAATATATTAATTGTTCCAAACCAATGTTTTTTTCCCCTTGGGCTTCTGGCATTATTTAAAGTATGTATACATTCATTTATGTGATACTGTGCACGGGACTGAAAACATACTGGGCTTTGCTTTGTACTGATTTTAATCTACACATTTAGAGATAAATGAATATGCATTTATAAACCAGCAATCTGCTGCTTGCTGTGTGGCAATAACATCATTGCAATTTTCAAACAGAGCAATTGAAGAACTACAATACTGGAAAAGAGTAAGATGAACCTCTAAAGAGCTGCGCATGCGAGCTTTTGCGCAAGGCTATTCTGGTGCTGAAGGGATTGAATATGGATTAAATGGGGGTGGAAGGGCTGACCCTATATTTAAACCAAAATAAAAGTATATCAAGCCAACACGCTATATGTATCTTTGCAAAGAGATACACTTGTTTGTGTTGGCAAGTCAATATCATTGTCAAATATATAAAGAATGCACCAAGCATGGCCTAGGTTACTTTTGTGTAGCCTCATTTTATTTTTCAGGTTTCAGTGTCGCATAATGGAGCATTTCTGGGAACTTGCTTTTAGAGAACACAGCAGGCAGCGTTGCTGGGGAATGTCCTAGATATTTGCATATCACATTATATACATATCACCCATCCTCTGCTCTTGCATCTGGTGTCATCACATTTAAACCCATAAAAGATGTTAAGTCCATGGCTATGTTCTATTTTAGTGCTTTATACCTTACAGAAGTAAAGCATTAAGTGATATACTACCAGACTCTTAACTTTAGCTTTATAAAGTGAATGGTTTCTACTGAGTCTGCAAGTGAACTTTAAAAAGTTAAAGGAGAGCTGTTAATGTGGATTAAGACTTCACGTGCTTGTGAAGAATGTAACAAAATCACATTGGAGAAAATCATGGATTTCAATGACTGTCATAGGACATTCAATCTTAAAACTACTAGTCTGTCTATAGATACGAGTGGAGTGGTATCCCATGGGGGCTTACTCTTCCATTGAGTTTTACTGTCAAGGGGTTATATAAACTGATTAGATATGAATCCACAGTTGCTCCCATACCTCCCAGCTTTACAATCCAGACCAAAATGTCAATAATAAAGCAAAACTGAATACAATAGTTAAATATTAAAGGCTTCCTTTTAGACGTTAATATTTTGCACATTATCAAGTAGAATCCCTTATAAGTATGACACTCCAGTGGTCCTTTTTAATCAAGGATATTTCTGGAATGGATGATTCTACTATTCACATTTGTGTGAATACCTCTTTCTAGTGTGAGTTTTTTTTTTTTTCCATTGAGATTATAGTATTACACTATCAAAATAAACAGCCCAATGTGTTTTCAGTCTTTTCAACAGTAAGATTATTTTATACTCCTGCTTACTAATGAATTTGTGTCTTCCTCCTGTGCACAGATGGGAAAATCCTCCGCACAAGTGTCATACTATTGGATGGAGAAAACAACATCTAAGCAGCTGCCTACAGAGATTTAAATTCTAATGTCTTTAGCTAGGCAGTGTAAACAAATCACCCTTCATTAACTTAACTGAAGTCACATTTGCGCAGCAGTATTTAAGGTTAAGGGTTTATACTGTCAAATTGATCAAGATGAAATAGGGAAATTGATAATTTTATCTTTAAAACAAAGGTGTAACTGGTGTAACCTTAATTTAAAAAAAAATGGGCACCTGCCTTTATGTATGCTTTTTCCCAAGAACTTTTACATGAATAGTGCAGTGACATTTTAAAAAACCATGAAGAATGATCTGTTTCAAAATTGTTTGTCCAAAATTTTTTTGTATAAAAGTAATTGTAGTTACCTTGCATCTCATTTCATTGTCGCAGACCTAAGAAAATCATTTTAAATCTTTTTGAATTCAAATATATATAATCCCATTTTCTAATAATTGTATATAAAAACCAATACTGTAGTTGACAGTACGTGGATGGCAGGAAATAGGAGTCACGTATTGGTTTCATACTTGCCACAATCTTAGCTTGTGCAAAATGGTGTAGTAAGAATATTGATTTACTTTCTGTGATTATACTGGTTACAGTCTCGCCAGTCGTAGCTCGTCGTATTGCACTTTGGCAAGAGACAATACTTCACATATCCCAGAATGTTTATTTTCGGATAACTGTTCTGGAATCATCCAAAAATAAATATAAATGTGACTTCAGATTGATAACATAAGTGGCTGTAATAATGCTGTGGTTCGTAAAAAAAAAATTTGCATTTACCAGTTGCTGTCTTGAGTGAGGCTTTATACAAAAATAGTGCAATTATGTTGGTTTCAATTTTCTTTCATATTTTAAAGATGTTGCTCAATTATATCTTCCGACATGGGGGTATGCTTCAATTGTTGAGAGGCACAGAATTATTACAGCCTTGAAACACGGAAAATAGCTAAGCTAGAGAGCCTTTTCCCACGTTAAATGAATGTGTTGGAATGTAGACTCTCAAAAACCCCCTTCTTGTAACATTCTCCGCTTGGATCTGATCTCAACAGGGTGTCGTAGTCAATCATCAGCACAGGTACTTAATTGGAGACCAAGGAAACCCTTGGCCTTTAGAGGAGGTCTACGCAGGAGAGTTCCAGGTATCAATTCTAAATTCCAAAACTGAATGACTTTATTTTTTATATTTTATTTTCAACCAACATTTCTGTGCATCTGAGGTTTGAAAGGCTTGGTCTGCTGAAGGCTTTCTTACTGTAACCAGTTAAATAATACTTTTTTTTTTTTTAATCTACTTACCATCCTGTTTTTCAGGTGGAGGAGATGATGTCTTTCCAGCGCCTGAGAACGTAGAGAAATAAGCTGTCTCACACTGTTCTTTTTCAGGATGCGCAGCCTTGTCTTCAGCGCTAGCGAGTGCCAGCAAGCATGCGCATGCTTGGCTACTAACTGAAATTCCATGACTAAAGGATAAATATACTTAAAACACAAACTTTTAATTGAATTAAAATGGCACTCCATGAATATAAATTCTCGGAGGATAAAATTAATCGTTCTGGTGAGACGTATTTGTGAAAGGATATTTGTTCATGGATTATCGTGCGCTGCGTTTTTTTCCCCTTCTCACAGGTTCTTCTGATATGCGCACCGCATGTTGCCACAACTTGTTTTGTTGGAGGGGCACGTCTCCTCTTGTCACAGTAAACCCTCTTCAGACCAAACCTCATTCATGTGTCATTAGTAGTCTTGTTGTTGCTGTCCAGAGTTGGCCTCTAATGGTGATTTGGTAAATTTTGCAGAAAATCTATCTATGTTGTTGTGCCCCATTGTGAGGTTTTGCATAGTTATAATATGAAGAATAAATGTTCCTTTGTTGCCAAAATATATGCATTAGCTTTTTGTTTTGTTTTTCCCTTTTTGTATGTTACATTATTCATGATATATATTTGTAGTTTCAGGATCTGACTTTATTTCCTCTTTTTTTGTTGTTCACAGCGATTGCTTCCAATTGAGGGCGCAAATGACCTCTTTTTTCAGCCACCCCCGCTAACACCTTTCCTTCCAAAGTCCTACACAATTAGACCTTATTACCCGAAGATGAGGTGAGTGCGACAATTAGACCAATTCTAGATACTATTTTAATCTAATACTGCAGGCTAATGCCAATCTGTATCTCAATGGAATTGATTAGAGTCTGGTGTGGTAAAATGTAGAAGGAACTCCTACGTGCTAATATAAGACAAATTGTGTTTTTTCACCCATTCGCAAAGCAGGAGACCTTGGTTTAATTACTACCTGGCCTTTTTTTTTTTTTTTAACTAGTACATTTTTACTTTTTTTTAGAGATAAAGTTGGAAATTGTATTAAGTATAAGGGTCTAGCAATGCAGAATATTATATATTGGATACTTTTCACCACTACAAAGCATATAACCACACTTTACTGGTGTCCTGGTCTGTAAAAAGAAATTGTGCTGTCCTTTCACTTTTAAGTAGACACGAAGATAAAACATTTTGGGTTTAAGTTCTCTACTTCCTTGTTCTTAATTTAAGGATGTAGGTAAAGTTGAGCAATGTTTGTGTGGCTCTGTAATGAAGATTTGACTTAATTACAATACCAACAGCCCACTCTAATATGTAATTTTATTTTTGTCTTTTTAAAGGCTTTCGGTGTATAAGATTTGTAGAGAGATGTATGATGATGCAATGGATGACCTGCCATTTGAAAGCCAGCCAGATCTGATAGGTGACAAGTAAGTATGTGCTATGGGTGACAAGTAATTCATGCAATAGATTATATATTTACTGTTTGAATTTTGACACAACCGACAAAATTCAATGTAGCTTAATTATGTGAGATTTAGCTTTTTTAAAATTTTAGCTCTGCTTCCTCTCACCACCCTATCAAGTATTCATGTGCTGGAGAGGAAGAATAACCTCACAGGGCTCTTTGTCTATTGTCTTGATAACAGTCTTGACCTGCAGTAACTGTTGCAAGGAAACCCACACAGTCAGAAAAAAAAATTAGGATCGCCTTCTGGACACATACGGGGGTCGGTAGATAAGGACATCTTGGCAGTTACAATGCTACGGTCAAATGTAAATTTTAAAAGCTACATTGAATGTATTTTCTTCAAGGACTCATTTTATTGCTAATCCATTACCAAATAAACCATATTAGATTGCCCCTCGACAGCACCCCTCTAATTTGTACTCCTCAATCCATTTAAAGTTTGCCAATAATTGAAAATCATTTGTATTCCTTTTAGTGTCCCGATACTTAATGCAACATTTTTCTTTTATCTAGACTGTTGGTGGACTCCTTTCTCATAGTCTTGACTACTGTTTTGTTTTGAAGATGAGGATGGGATCTGTGGATTATGCCGTCACGCACTGTAGATGTGGCACCATTTCTTACTAAATGCAAACATTCCTGGATACCTTTTATGCAAGAAAAATATACAAAACTCAAAATGTGACAAAGAGCCTTTCTGCAGCAGAGGTAACATTGGTGTCCAGAATGCTTTTATATTCAACTTTTCTTCTGTTCAATGTTGCGTATTTAATCTTACAAGTTCGGCAAATGCAGTTTAAAGAACAGCAGAGCTATAGTGCCATGTAGTTCCAATAATACAATTACAGTGAAAGAAAAAAGACAGAATGAAATGCTTGAAAAGCAGGGCAAGTTGTGGGCTTAAGTATGTTTATTTTATTGGGTTTATTTGTTGCTTTTGGGTGAAGGGTTAGAATGTATGGTCCTATTGTTTAAACACATGCATGTCAGTGACACAGAAGCAGAGTTGTTTTAATCTCTCATCACAAGTTATGAGAATATTTGTAGATGTTATTAAAAACCTAAATCCTTTTCTTAAAGCTCACAATATGTTTTGCTTGTCACTGGCCTGACTTCTGTGATCTCATGTGCAGTGAACTGAAGGACAACTTAAAGGAACCTCTTTATATTTTGTCTTCATTTGTGTTCTGCTAACTTTATTATCTATTCAAGAGCTCATGTAGGAAGAAAGTAGAAGGATTTGTTTAATTATTGGTGATTTCAAATGTCTGCATTAAATATCTCCCTCCCATGTGCTCAGTAGTAGGCAGCGTGCAAGTATAGTCTGCACCTTTGTGCCTTCAAACTGAAGTATGGTTATCAGACCGCTTCCATGCACTGGCACAGACTACTAATGTAAATGGTTTTCTGTGGGGAAGAGCAATGCTGGTGATCTGTTTGCACGCACAAAATAGTTAGTAGTTCAGTTTGTGTACTATGTAATTTAGTCTTTGTTTTTTGATTTGCATTAGAAAATAATGCTGAGTTTTCATGAAGAACAAAGAATCTTGCCAGATACATTCCTTGCAAACTTTCCCTCACTGATAAAAGTGGACATACATAAAAAGGTTACAGATCCTAGTGTGGCAAAGGGAATGATGGCGTGTCTCCTGTCCTCTCTGAAAGCAAATGGTAAGTTTGACAACAAAAGTACAGATTGGCCAATTTTTGCAGAAGGCAAACTAAATTGTTTGTAACCGGTGATGCATTTACAGGACCAGCCAGGGGGGGCGGGGGGGTATTTGCAATGTTTTGGGGGTTTTAAATGCTCTGATTCATTAACAGATCTTTTCTTAGTTGTCCTAGAGGTGTCCACTATATACCATGGGGATATAGAATAGCTTCTGCAATTTACCATATTCATATTTTGGTCTGATGAATGGATTGGCCTGTCTTCCCTATTGTGTTCTACGTTACTATAACCGTACGCTGCAGTCTTGCATATTCTATCAATCATATAAAAGATAATGTTTAAGTTAGGACGTTTCGGACTGCATTAATATTTTAATATACACAATGTGATGTGGTTGAACGTTAGAATGCAAAGGATGAATCCGAAAGTGTGATTTAAAAATGTTCCATCACACACATGCTTTTATTACTGATCATTTTACTACTGCATATTGGGCCAGCAAAACACTACTCTTAGTTATTACACACTTGAATATAACACTATGGTTGAATTCCATGAAGTTGCAGAAACTAGGTCTGACATTTGAACAACATAATTATTACATTAAGTTTCTCTTTTTTTCCTTCTCAGGATCTCGTGGGGCGTTTTGTGAAGTACGGCCCGATGATAAAAGAATCCTGGATTTTTACAGCAAGTTGGGCTGTTTTGAAATTGCCAAGATGGAAGGTTTTCCAAAAGATATAATTATTCTTGGGAGGAGTCTTTGAAGCTTTTTATTTCTAATTTTTTTTTTTTTTTTGAACGCTGGTAAAACTGGTTATATTTCTGACATCATGTAAGACTGCAGAATTTACCATTCGATGTTTAGGTGAAAATCTTCCTATGCATACGACACATAATACTGCTAAAACAATGGTTTTCCAAGACAACTCCGTTTAGGCCTTGTATGAGATGCTACTGGTAGCTTGCATGGGCTGTAACCCTTGGAGGGATACGTGCTCCAGGTAACAATGTAGAAGGAAATGCGCCTGAACTTTTTATATATAGTTTTTTTGTTTATTTGGGTATTTGATGTTTAGTTGCCTTGTCACTTATTAAATATTCAATATTGCTCGACAAAGATCTGAAACAACTCTCCATTGTATAAATATCCAAGCAACCTTTTACTTCTGAAATGCTCAGCAATGCCATCTTATCTCTAACCCAAGAAAAAATTAATGTAGCACTTCTTAGTAATTGAGAGACTGGTTGCAATTAACATCTATTTTGATGTGTTTGCGATTTCTCTGAGAAGGGGGACAATGTCTGTAAATGTCACTGTAGAAGACATGTATGTATAGTCTGTGTTACCATTTTTTTGTATTTTATTATGTTACATTTTTTTGAAGGTTTTCATGAAGCACGGTTCCTTTAGAATAATGGTTTAAAACTCCCAAACGTATGCCTTCGATTTCAGTTTACATTGTGCCTCTTTAATTGTTTAAAACAATTTTAGCAAAGAGTCTTCATATTTCATGTATGTTTTTTTTTTTTTTATCTGTTTGATAATCAGTCTACCCAATGAATGCTTCACCTACATGTGCCAAGTACACGTTTTGATAATGGTAATTACTGTGAATTTGTGATGAGGGTGATAAAAACCTGGTCCGACTAAAAAAACAAACTTTCCGTTCCATATTTGAATGCAGTCTCCATCTGTTGAGTGGCTATTGGCTGCTTTGTTTTGTTGTATTTTTTTTCCGCTTTCCTTTGTATCATTCATCCCATAATCCCTACAAAAAAAGCACAATATTGGATTCTTTAGGTCCACGGTGCATACTGCATGCACCCTGGTGCCAGATAGTCTTACAACTTAGGAAAGATATATTTAGCAGTATTGCTAGGCCAAATGACAAAAAAATGTTAGGATCTGCACTTAAGGCTGCTCTGTGATAATTAGCCAGACTAAGTCATCCTTGTTTACAGAAAAAAAAAGTAAAAAAAAAAAAAAATGGGTGCTCAATCTTTTTTTTTTTTCTTCTCTTCATAGAGCAAGTTGATGCTTAGTGCTATAACTGCAAGCTGATCATATGTATCGTGTGTATGTTGACTTGAGTCTAAAGGGAAGTTTCTAGCTGTTTATAATGCTAAACACTTATATTCTTTAAACTAGTTTACCCAATGATCTTGCATGTTGCTAGCCGTGTATAAATGATCAGTCCTCATACCCTTTTGCTTAAACTACCCGGCAAGGACATGGAGATACAGTCTGGCCATACAAGGGCTACTCCAAGCTTTTTAAGTATAACCTGTGAATTTGCAATAACGTACAAATGTTATTTTGCAGGCCTTGTGCTCTTGTATAAAGGCAAACCTCTTTCCTAAAATGTTCTAAGAAGTCAACAAAAATCTCTAATAAAAAAAACAATTCAGAGTAGCGGCTACAAAACCAATGTGTGCTGAAAGTTTGAATTAAGCACTGCTTTTCAATTCAGAGTCCACTTTGCTTTCATACTCATTTTTGACCTATTGATGAGGTGTTGTGGTGCCTTGCATCCAAGCTAAGTGCTGATGTATTTTGCTTCAATGTATCTGACTGTTAAAATTGATATAACTACTTTTGGGGGTGGCACTAGATTTCCTTACAGTGGGACAGATGTACAGGCTACATAGATGCATGTTCTGCAGGGTTGTTGTTTTCCAGTCAATGATCATCCCATCCATGAGATGAAGTATTGCAATCTCGGGATATGCAGTCATTTGACAGATCATTTGAAATGCACTAAATGTATAAGAGATAAGGGTAGAGTGTTATGACGCATTTGTCTCAGACAATTTGGCTAAAGTCCGCTATCCAACACAACTCTGAAGTTTAAAATATCTACACTAAGTTGCCCACTTTTGTAGAGTGTTTTTTTTTTTAATAAACCGATTACAAAATATGAATCTGCCTTGACATTTATTTCTGTGCTTAACATGGTGAAGGTACTGAACATGTGATGGGGTCAGGTCAATGATAGATATTGGATATTATTTGAAGCTAGTGGCCATTTTAAGCTACTTATCAAATGCCACTTTTGAACATAGCCCATGTTTATGCTTTAGATGTGGGATCAGGTAACTGCTAATATAAGCTGCAGAAACATCAAACTACTGAGACAAGTTAGAAGTGGAAAGGGGGCAGATAACAAGTTCTTGTCCATTGCAAATAATATTTTTGACAGCTTGTCTATAGACTTTGTTTTGTATTCATTTAGAAATGCTTGGCTGCTTTTCATGTATTTTAAAGGGGCTCTGTAGGGCTGTTTATCTCCAGAGAATCAGCAGAAGCTTCTGTAGAGATGTCATGTTGTGGAGCAAGCATCAGGGTAATGTCTTAGAGAGAGACTTGCTCACATTAGTATGCAGTCTCAAGTCTCTTTCATTTTTATTGCACGATATAGACCGATCGTCAGTGAATGACAAATGTACATTGTGGCCTCTCCGCTTTTGTCAGTGAGGTGCTTCTGATCTCCCTAGGCACAGTGAGCAAGGGGCCTGGCCTGTATTACATTATAGGGCTGCTGACAAATCTCAAAATCTGAGAGAGGTGAACTTAAGTATTAACAGTGGTAGATAGCATACAGTCTTGCCTGTTCTAGTATGTATGCACATAACCCTTTTGCTCACCTTAAAGGGCCTTTTACCTCACTCTAAGTGCTCTTCAGCAAAAGTTTGTATGTTAAAATTATCTTTTTTTTTTTTTTTGTGAATTTGTATTGCATTAATAACAGCTAAATATTTACAGTTTACAAACGCACTCCGGTCTGTTCCATGATTAACAACATCTACCAACACTCGGCGGTGAAGGCTTCTGAGCACAAAGATTTATAGTTTTCCTGAACTTCAGGAATGTAGCAGGAGATGTTAACTCACTTTTAGCTGATTCCAGCATTTGATGGCTTATCTTTCTGCTTATGCTCTCTGAATGGAGCTGCTGCTGGGGGCTTGTCAAAGTCTCATATAAACCGACATTTCATTTTATAAATTTCTCTGAAAAAAACTAGCGTAGTTAAAAAAATTCAAAAGGTATTTCAACATGGTTTTATGAGAACTTTACAGTGGTGTCCTCCAAGTTGTACTGAAGTAACTGGCCCTTTAAGATAAGAAATGATTTGGTCTGTCAAAGAGCACATATGTCTAAAATAACATTTGGTTCCTCCTAATCACTTGACTGTATGCCAGTCTCATACTCACGTTCTCATGCATTCACTCAAGCACACACTTTCCCACATGCAGTTAGTCTCATGTATCCACACTCATGCAAACATCTCCAGGCAAGCGTGCACTCTTGTAAACTGGTGGAGAGTACTGGGATTGCTTGGTCCCAGTGTTGGTCCAAGCGCTATGAGAAATGGAAGAAATGTACTGGATGATGTGGGTTAGTGTCCAGGATATTGGAGAGCTGTGCTGCGGTGTCCCATAGGTGTAGATACAAAAAAGGGATGGGGGGAGAAGAAGCGCAGGTTCTCCTGGTGCTGGTCATTACAATATATTGGATGGACAAATAACCTACATATGTAGTTGCCCTCACCTTAATCTACCTCATGGATCAGAGGTATATTTTGCTCTTCCGTCACTTGGATATAAATGGTGAGTGGGCTTGAATAGTCTTTTCAATTACTTGTGCCCAACTGGTATGTTCTCTACTAGGAACCTGTTTTCATACATGCAATCAACAACAGTAGGAGGTATTTTAGGTCCAGAGAAAAAGTCGGTGAACCATTCAATTTCAATTAAAAAAAAAAAGTTTTTATAAACTTGATTAATTCTTTAAAAATTTACAATAAAAACAGTATATAAAAAAATAAGCAATATATTCTATTAGTAGATCATTAATCCCTGTGTGAATCCTTGGTTCACATAATTCGAATCAAGCTCTTGGTGGTGATTGTTCAGCATGCATGTGGTCCTAGTCTCAAACTCACAAATGTGCAATTAAGAAATGTAATATTGATTTTTGGACTCAAGGGGTTAATACATATCATGAAACTTACATGGACTAGAACAGATGATCTAATGTGTTTTATAGAGTGTTAGAGTACTTGATTATGAGCCCCATTGGCAAATATTACTTATTGGCACTAATTAATTTGTGGCCTCCGATTGCAGATTACTTGTAACTTCCATATTTTATGGACATAAAGATGATGGACTTGCTTACTATTGGCTGTGTCTAAGAAGTAAATTACAGGCTTTATTTTGTCAGATCATATGATCACACCCACATAAACATGTTTCTTTTATATTAAAGAGCACTCCTAGAGACGACTAAAGAGGCATTGTCACCTTTAAGTAAGGGGTTGACTTAATCTTAAAGGGATATCTAAGTATCCTGGATTATAAATGGAGGAGAATCAATAGTGTGTGAGAGAAAAATGTTTGCATGAAAAAATAGCAAAATGTACATTTAAACACTCACCTTGAAGTCAGCTGAATTTCTTGCATTTACAAACAGTTGGCTTTCAAAGTTGACACCCCCAGCCAATCTCTTATAAAATTAGCATAACCAATATATTCAGTTTGACCATTCACAGGCAGCATGGTATCCATTTTGTTTTGGAATGATGCACGTGAGTTCTGCCCTACTGGAGGAAAAGGAAGTGTATGTAACTTCCCAATTTCCTTCCTGTGCATACAGAGAAAATGTTTAGCAATAATAGTCATTTCTGACAGTTGGAAATCAAGGTTAACTCCCTCCAAGCCCAGGCTAAATTTGCCTCAAATTTAAAATTATTTGTTTTGGCCAATTAGGTTAGCTGAAACTCTTGAATTTACTCTGGTTTCCTGTCTGTGGTGCAAAGCAGCATGGGAATTGTAGTGTATCACTGACATGTGACCGGAAGCTGCAAGGAGATTGGCTGAGCAACAAGAACAGGTAAATAGTGGGTTAATATTGCTCGCTGGATGCTGCATGCTGATGATGGGGGGTGTTAGATGCCTGTTTAGACACCCCCTGGAGATGTCAACATAATCAATAGAGGGATTCTTAGATATTAATACAAATAAAATGTTTTATGAGATGTGCTGCATACACATAGGCTGCTTTTTGCCTATAGAGTGCAGAAATGTATTAAACCAGCTTACTTGGATATTCCTTTAAAGGGATAAAAAAAAAAAAAAATAGGATTTACATTGTGCTAGCGCTACAGTGAATCATTGCTGAAAAATACAGCATTGTTTTTGTGGCTCAATATACTAATTCATGGATCAGAGTACATGGGAAGAGTGGGGAAGAAGTTTTAACTGAATGACAACATTAGGGGTAATAGTTTTGGCCACTGCAGGGATATACAAGCAGAGTATGATTCTATTTAACACATTAAAGCGACTAATTTGTATTCTGGAGCTATTTATTTGCATACAAATGCAGTACAAGCAACAGTGATGGTCTCAGGAATTATTCACTTTAAGAATTAAAAAAACAATCAACTACAACTTGATTTTGGAGTGTGGAGGGGGTGACATCATTTAACTATATGTTTAAAAATGATGGAACTTGCCCAATTTTATGGTTTTTTCTCGACTGACATTTAGAATTCCATGAGCCATTCAAGCTACAGCTGCAGTTCTAAACTGTGACAGTTATCTGTGCATCTATGCTCTTTATCCGCTCACATAACAATGAGGGATGATGCTAGCAGCCTGAAATAAAGGTAAATTCATAACTTTTATGTGAAAGGCCGAGAAATATTTTATAGAAAGGTAATCTGATAACCCCAGAGTTGGACTGTCCAACCCCCATATTTGTTTTTCTTTAAAATTCACCTCCTACAGACACCTACCTTTTTATAGAGGAGTTACAAGTGACGGGCCCCTGTCAGAATATTAAACAACTATATAAAAGTTATGGAATTTGCTTGGTTTGCCAGTTCCTTCTCCATGTTTGTGGAGAGTGGAAGCTGCCATTTTAGATGTGGAGTTTTGCCAGCTCTGTGAGCTGATTGGATGAAAAGTTCAACAGTTAAATAAAGAGCCAGTCAGATTGCAGATAAATACTGACCGTTATGTGTGGGTTGCTGGGCAGCTCTTAATACCTAATACACAGAGGTCTTACAATAATAAAAAGCAAGTGATAAAACGTGTAGAAGCTTCAAGTTCTGTAAGTGAAGCTTTACACTTGTTTTGGGGGATCCTCCCTTTTAACATTAAGTGTGGGTCCAAGTGAATATGATCAGTACTATGTTACAATATGAATAACTTTATGTATATTGTCTGCAAACAACCTGACAGACGAATTATTACATAATACAATAGAGTGTACACAGATATCAAAGCACGGGTTGCCATGGGGACAGCGCTAGCTCCTCCCCTTCCGGTGGGTCCTCGTGTTAGTTCTGCCCGGAAGAGCCCGTACTAGTGCACTACACGTGGGAGAGAGGACTCATAGAAGCAGCACCATGAATGGAAGTGTGATGCAGCCGGGCACCGACAGCTACTTGTTTGGTGAGTTACCCCCATATAACTCCTTGACTGGGAACAGTGGGATATACCAACCGACAGGGGTGTTTATAACACTGGTGACAGGAATCACCATCACCGCTGCTCTAGGAATTCACATTGACTAATTACTATTCGTGTGATGGATGGGTCAGACTGATGTTAGTGTGTATGTGAGGAATTGGGATTTTATGTGTTAACTGTTTCTGTGGCTTTAATTGTCCCCATATACTACAGGGCCCCTCTTTACAGCAGCAATGTTAGTGGCAAAATGTCCTGCTCCCCAAGACCTAGAAACCAGCAGCACAGGCCATGCAAGGGTGCTTATATTTCACGTGCCTCACAATATAAATATATATATATATATATATATATATATATATATATATATACATATACTGTTAAGGTGTTCGGTCATGTCTGACTCTCCGTGACCATATGGACCACAGCACGCCAGGCATATCCATCATTATGTCACTGGTCCTGCCTATCCATAAGGTTTTCTTAGCAAAGATACTGAAGTCAGTTTCCTGTTCCTTCTCAAGTGGATCACAATTTGTCTGACCTCTCTGCTATGACCTGCCCATCTTCGGTGGCCAGGTATTTCCTGTTTGCTGACCGCCACACCTTGCATGTCTCTCTGGTGTTGTAAGCAGCGCTCCTGACCGCCGCACTGTCCTGTGTACGTCAGCGCATGTGGGCGATGTGGATGCTGCTTCTAGTGTACATTAAATAAACACAAATAAGGCTAACCTGAACACTTGTTGTGGCCATATTTGTTTTCTGCCTTCAGCCCATTCATAAATTCTCATGTCCTTTTCCCTCTGTTGCGCAGGCTGTGAATTGTCAGCGAAAACCAAAAACTACACGTTTCAGGTGGATGAAGAAGACGCGTCCTCTCATAGTCTGTCCATGAACACGGTGAGTCTCCTGTTTCATAGCACAGTATTATCTCCTAGATTTACCTTGCATGGTAATAGTTAAATGGCCATTGTAATGGTGCCGCTTCCATATCTTTTAAGTAGTAGATACAAACCGCTCGAGTGTAATAGTTTATCATTTTGTGATAAAGCAAACACTGAATATATAGCTCCTCCAATGTTTTGCATTACAAGTAAGAAAAGTGTGAGCTGGAGATTGGAAAATGTACAATAAATGGGCATGGGAGAAGCATTGGAAAGACACCGGATACTACTGCTTAATTCCAAATAAAACTATTCATCTAGTTGGAGATGTTGTTTTCCTAGTCAGGCTGTGTGGGGGGCAATATGTCACTTCCCAAATCAACACATTGACCTTCATCCCATTTTTTTTATATTGGTCACATTCTGGTTACTAAAGAAATAAATGTGTGGTTGTTTTTTTATTTTTATTGTTCCAGGTATTTATAACTTAAAACCTGTGGCTTTCCATGGTTTTAATCTTTTGGCATTCGTTTGTAACCACGACCAAATGGGGTCTGGGGGTGCAGGTGTCTTTAGATTTTTACTCCAAGAATATATTCATTAAATTCTGCATTTGGGATCTTTCTTTTTATGAGTGTAGCAGTTGCCGCAAGGAGCTGCTAGATGGTGCTGCTGACATTTTAGACCGTTTGTTCTGAGCTTAAAACATTACCCTAACCCTAAAGCCATGATGTCGCTGCCGATATCTAGCGGATCCTCGTCGCCACTGTATCCACCTGCGGCTTGTGCACTCATAAAAGGAAAACATAGTTTCCTAAAACAAAAATATTGTTTTCAATATGAAATTGGGAGATAATGTGTTACCCATTTCTAATATAGGAACAATTTTTCCAAAGTGTCCTGTCTGAGTCGTCCTAAAAAAAAACATTTCACTCCCTGCTCCTCCATGATATGAGGATATCCATAATATATGCACAGCATTGTATGAAATATAGAACTGGTAAGGCCCTATGATACACTACTCCAAGCATGCTTTTGTAAAGGTTTATTTTATTTTGCAGATTAGCCTAGGTGAAGGTGCTAAAGAGGAGAGTAATATCGTTGAAGTAGTTGGACGTAACCGTGAAAATGAGGAAATAACTGTACAAGTAGCTAATCTGAATCTCTCCTGTCAGCCAATGGTAAGTATTTCAAATTAAGGGAAAATTTACTTGCAAGAAAAGTGTATTTTTACCATATTGTGTCTTGTTGCACTAGTGATCTTGATATTAATGTATCTATAAAACTTCGCAGTATGCCTAATGGAGCCAACTGTCCGTTACGCCTATTGCATGTGTTTTTTTTTTTTTTTTTATATCCCTATAAATACACATGCAGAGCATTTGCATCATAGGGAAACCTCTTCAGAAACGCAGGTAATGTTTGTAGTGCTAAAGTTGTTGAAATATATACATATAGGAATATTTTTTACTACAACCTTCTTAACTTATGGTGAGGCATATAAAAAGCAGAGCGCTGCTGGAATACACAGTAAGGGAAGGTTGCATTTAGGACAATGTTTTTATTTTGCGTTTCTGCTGTTCCTTTGCTACGTCTATTTTCAATATTGTAGATATCAGAATCCCCAAAAGTGCATTTTATGAGTGGCAAAACATTTGTGTAATTTTTTTTTTATGCTGCCATAGTTCTTGTTGAGGTAAGTAGATTCAACTGCACTAGCTGCCGAAGCAGAAACATTATGAGATGTGCACCATGAGCATTTTTGGTTCACTTCTTGTGCCTTTTTGTTGCTGTATGAGATACTGTACATCTATTCTTTACCATATCACTTGCATTTCAGATTAAGATGTCAAATAAATAATTTTTGATTATGCATTAATACTGACTTAATTTCCCACAGGTGAATTTGGATTATTTTCTCCTCCACCCTCCAGTGATGTTTCGGCTAAAATCGGGCTCTGGTCCCGTTGTTATTTCTGGAAATCATATCATTTGTAAGTCATCCGAGTAATGTGTATGTTATATAAAATGTTAATACAAAATACCATTGTTTCCTTAGCTACGTTTACTGAAAAATGTTCATAGGAATGCAACATACTAATATTCATTATTAACAAAGTGGTTATCGGGTGATTTTTAAAATTGGACAAGTAATGCAACAGATCTGCAGGAAAAGCCAGAAGGATTATTGGTGGTACTGAAAGAGGAATGAGCAGCAGTATAATAAGTACTAATGCAACTTTTTAGATAGAAGAATACTAGTCCTAGAATACTGTGCCCAGTTGGCCATCTGGAGGTGGATCCTACCAGCTGATGAGGGCAAGAGGCCCCGGTGGAGGGAATTTTATTCTGTTTTTTGGTTCCATGACCAACCGGGGACTTGAGTTGGAGAGTGCTCCATGGTGCACTGAGCATGGGAGAGTACTTGGCTAATTTCACAGACTCTCCTTTCACTTGTCCATTCTGTGGCAAGGGAGAGTCCGTGTATCATATTTACTTTAGTTGCGCCAGACTGCAGCCCCTCTTGGCAGCCTCCTCCTGCAGTTCTGGCTGCATTTCTCCCCACATCTTTTTATCGTTTTGCACCCAGGATAACCGGGCCAGGGACCTCCTTGTGAATCTGCTCTTTACATTAGCCGAGCTGGCTATATCTAAGTCCAGGAAGCGGTGCTTGGCTGAGGAGGTTCCATTGGCACCTTGGGCTACGTTCCGGGGACACTGGTGCGCTCCTGTATCCGGGCAGAGTACCACCTGGCTTTGTCCACTAGGCTGTAGAAGGTGTACTCTGCTCGGTATCCCCCCCCCCCCCCCCCCCCCCCCCCCCCCCCCCCCCCCCCCCCCATCAGGATTCATTTAGACTTCACCCCATTAAGGTTTTTATTTGGAGTGTCCCTTGACTGGCCCTTTAAAACACATCTGTAAAATATACTGTACCCAGTTAGGGAGCAGGTATCACCAAATTAGACTGAAATGATGTAAAATAAGTAGGGGGAGACTTCATGTCCTTAATATGTATTATTTTGAGAGCAGAATTGAAAGGGATATTAAACCCTGTGCCATTTTTGTTTTGTTTAGATCTCATGAGCAACCTATATTTAAGGGGAAGAAACCAGCATTTCCCCACAAAAAAATGCTTAAATACTTTTTTTTTTTTTTTTTAACTTTCAAGTTTTATTAGAATAAAATAAGTATCAGGATTTACAACATATTTTGTGATTACAACAGGAATTATACAAATAATTAAATGGTCTTTTAATTCAGTGAAAATATACCTTTGAAATGGTCTGAACCACCAGCTGAGTTATGGAGCTGTATGACGAGTTAAAAATGTATTGATCGAGATTATTATGCTTTGTTTTTTTTTAACGAAAACCGTGTATTCTCTTCTATTTCTTTTTAATTCATTTTTTTATTTAAAGTGCCTTAAGTGATTGAAGTTTAATTTATACACAACCAAGCAGTGGATCAATATGAGGTGTATAGAATAAAAGGAGTAAAAAGGATGGAAGGAAGAGGGTAAATCTGTGCAATGTTTGCTTCTCCGCTCACGCCTCTGTACTTGGGATGAAGTAGTTATTTGTACTTTTATTTATTTGCAGTTCAGATGTCTGTTTTTAATCGCACTGTTATAAATCCTAATCGTATATCTGTTTAATGTTGTCCTATACAGTGCACGATGATCATGAGGCGTGTGGAAGCGACTGTGACAGTGAAGAAGAGGAAGAGGACAGTGATGAAGAGGAAGAAATGTTTGTGCCTATTAAACAAGTGAACAAGAAACTGAGAGTGAAGTGATTGTATTATCTTGGGAGATGGCCTAAATCAAATCGCACAAGTGATGCAGCCATTCATTTGCCAAAGAAAATATAAATCCAGTGCTAGGGTAAAAAAATCTCCATGACGCGACACACCAGACAACATTGCAGTTTTTTCCCGATGCTGCTTTCATGCTGCTATGTTTACGATGGTAACATCCATTTATACCTTTAAATATAGTGCCTTGTTCAATATATTTATGGAGTGTAAACCTATATCTGTTATTATAAAAGTCTCATCAGGGTAGTGTTGTAATTACCAATGTTTTTTTAACATGCTAAAGTTTGTATTTCACATTAGACTGATGTACATGTATACTTAAAGCATTTAAGAATATTGTCCAAATATACATATTTTTAGCATGTTCATGTTTTAGGAAAATATGAAGATTCCTTGTTTTTGTTAGAAATTCAGGGGGTTATTTTTGTAAAAGCTTATAATAAAATAATTTTCTCATTGTCCAGAGGAAAAAAATGGTAATAAGTTGGGCACATTATAAAATGCTCTTTAACCCACTGCTGCAATCGTTAGAGAAAATGTTTGAAATTTGCTGTTAAAAGCACACGGATATACAAAAAAATGTAAACATTTCAAATGTTTTTCTTTGAATGGGGGGAAAAAATGTACTGCAAGGGATAAAATGTTCTTTTAATCTCTTGAAAATATACTTTTGAAACAATCAGGACCATCTTCTAGTGAGAGTCGCCAACAGGCTGCACCAGCTGAGTTATAGACCCGTACGGACAAATCCGTTACTTCCTCAATGGGCGGTACCTGGTACAGCTATTTTAGGAAGAGGTCCTGGACTTTTTTTTAAAGCATTTTTGTAAAGATTAGAAGATAATTGCAGCACACATTTCTCATGTAAATACATTTGTAAGGTGTATAACCCAGGTTATAGCAACTTGGTGACTTCAGTTTTCCTTCAGTTTGTTTATATATATATTGATATACTGTAAAGTGAGTCTTGGTTTTAATGCCCATGTTCTGCGTGGTTTAGACAAAGAACTAGTTTTGCTACCATAATTGGAATACGTTGATTTTAAAAGTAAAATTAACAGAATTTCCATTAAACAGAGGGGGGAAATGTTACATTTACTTTCTCTAATTGCTGTAAATGACATCAAAATAATTTCTTCATATTCCATGTCATTTTTCAAATTCTCTGGGAAGTTTTATACAATAATAATTGTGCCAATATCTGTCACCTGGAATCTGTGTAGTCGTACTTTGCACTTCTGTATGTTACAGCACACTGTTGTCGGAGGGTATTGTGAGCAGTGCTGCTTTATAATTCTAGTAAAGGGATGTTACTAGGAAATTATATTTTTGTATCCATTTTCGAAGCCTGATATATTAAACCGATTACCTGTCACAGAAGAAAATAGACCACTGCGTATGTTTCCAGAATGTTTTGCATTTCAAATATTGTGTGAACTAGATCTGTATAAACTGATGTTAAGAGCGACTGTTTGCTGTTATGTTATGTAGTACATCTTACCAACCTCTCCTTTGCAAGTTTCTCACGTGGTAATGTTTTCTAGAAGAACAATTAAAATAAAACATTTTTGCAGAACCTCCATTGATTTTTTTTGTTTGTTTTTTTAGTAAAGTAATCCTGCTTGATTAATACATTTCTGCACTCCTTGATAGATGCAGCACACTTTATTTGTATTAATATATAAAAATCCCTGTAATTGATTAGGTCAATGCCCCCCAGGCACCTGGTCTCCCCCCCCCCCCCCCCCAACCGACACAAGCATGCTGCTGCTTAGCTCAGAGAGAGCAGCAGGAAGTAGTTGATACAGGGAATGGACACCTGGCAGGGGTGGTAACAAAGGGTGGATGTCCAGCACAGAGGCTCTTATATGAAAATACAAAATGCCACACTACATATTCCAGGCTGCTTTACAGCACAGACAGGAACCATGGAAGTTTCAACCTTTTGCTTCCTCCTGATAAGACAAACATTTTTTGAATTGCATGCTAATTTAGCCTGGAGGGAGTGTTTACTCTAATTTTTCAACTGTGAACAATTATAAGATAATTTGCTAACTTCAAGGTCTTATATATATATATATATATATATATATATATATATATATATATATATATATATATATATAATTTTTTTTTATATATATTGGTACTTTTTTTTTCAAATGCAAACATTTTCATACACTACAGATTCTCCTCTATCTGGTGCATTCAGAATCCAGGAAACTTAGATATGACTTTAAATATTTGTTTGAGATAATATAAATGTCTCTTTCCTTATATTATAGATATTACACTCACTTTTCAGAAAAGGCTCAGGCAGCACTGGATATTTTTATATTGTAAAATGTCCTCAGACTTACCCCACTCGCATACAGTCTCAAACTTTCATACACTTGGAACAGATGAAATATTGATTTGAGTGCCGATCAGAATCAAGAGGTCCATCCATTCTTCTCATATCTACCTACAAACCTTGGTTTAATTAAGCCTAACAGTAGCCCTATGATTAGTCCAGATATGCTAATGTTCATTAACTGCATATGATCCTACTGCTTCCACAAAGTCCAAATATCTATTATCCTTCCTGAAAAGTACTTTTGTACATTCCTCCTCCATCTTCCTTTTTCAATAATCTTTTTAAATCATGGACTCTTGTTCTTGCATTCCTCTTTTCCTGGAAGATACTTCTCTCCTGAACTCTAGTGAATCCTTTGAGTACCTTTCTACCAGCCAGGGAACCAAAAGGTACTAGGATGGGTGACCACCTGGGAATACCAGGAGCTGTATGCTTTGGTCCACTGGAGAATGAACTGGCAACTGACTCTGGTATTTCTGCCATGAAAATCAAGTGGATCAGCATTGTGTGTTTTCCATGAGGTCACGGAGAGTCGGTCATGACTGAGCAACACATTTACATTTTTAAGTCTTCCCTTATAAGCTTATATGCTCATGTTGAGATGTTTCCTGTGAGAGGCCTCATGTACTGTTCATGGCAGATTGTAATAAAGGTTTGGAGCAACAGATAAAGGTTTAGTGGAAAAAGAAAGACCATTGATTTCAGAGAGTAACAGATATATAGGTACATAATATACTAACACATACAACATACTAACACACACTCAGACTGCAGGATTGGCAGACATACCTTCAGACCAGTAGATGCACAAAATATTAACTTGCTCAAACTGCAAGACTGACACATGCACAAAACAACATTAATAATAAAAAAAACACAAGCAGAAAGACTGACACACATACAAGAAAATCAGTACTTAAACACACCGTGTTAAATTAACAGACACACAACCAAACATGACATACAGCAAGATGAACAGACATTCAGACTAGCAGACACGCAGCAAGACGGACAGACACATGCAGATTATCAGACACAAAAACAAACCAGACACGCAGCAAGACGGACAGACACATTCAGATTAGCAGACACAAAACCAAACAAGAAACACAGCACAACAGACAGACACATGTGGACTAGGTGAGATGCAAACAAACAAGACATGCAGGAAGACGGACAAACACATTCAGATTAGCAGACACAAAACCAAACAAAACACGCAGCAAGATGGACCGACACATGCGGACTAGGTGAGATGCAAACAAACAAGACACGTAGCAAGACAGACAGAACACATTCAGCATCAGAGGGATCTCACTGTTAAAAGGTATCAGTCAGGAGAAGGGTACAAAAGATTTTCCAACGCATTAGATATACCATGGAACACAGTGAAGACAGTCATCATCAAGCGGAGAAAATATGGCACAACAGTGACATTACCAAGAACTGGAGCTCCCTCCAAAATTGATGAAAAGACGAGAAGAAAACTGGTCTGGGAGGCTACCAAGAGGCCTACAGCAACATTAAAGGAGCTGCAGGAATATCTGGCAAGTACTGGCTGTGTGGTACATGTGACAACAATCTCCCGTATTCTTCATATGTCTGGGCTATGGGGTAGAGTGGCAAGACGAAATCCTTTGCTTACAAAGAAAAACATCCAAGCCAGGCTACATTTTGCAAAAACACATCTGAAGTCTACCAAAAGCATGTGGGAAAAGGTGTTCTGGTCTGATGAAACCAAGGTTGAACTTTTTGGCCATAATTCCAAAAGATATGTTTGGCGCAAAAACAACACTGCACATCACCAAAAGAACACCATACCCACAGTGAAGCATGGTGGTGGCAGCATCATGCTTTGGGGCTGTTTTTCTTCAGCTGGAACTGGGGCCTTAGTTAAGATAGAGGGAATTATGAACAGTTCCAAATACCAGACAATATTGGCACAAAACCTTCAGGCTTCTGCTAGAAAGCTGAACATGAAGAGGAACTTCATCTTTCAGCATGACAACAACCCAAAGCATACATCCAAATCAACAAAGGAATGGCTTCACCAGAAGAAGATTAAAGTTTTGGAATGGCCAAGCCAGAGCCCAGACCTGAATCCGATTGAAAATCTGCGGGGTGATCTGAAGAGGGCTGTGCACAGGAGATGCCCTCGCAATCTGACAGATTTGGAGTGTTTTTGCAAAGAAGAGTGGGCAAATCTTGCCAAGTCAAAATGTGCCATGCTGATAGACTCATACCCAAAAAGACTGAGTGCTGTAATAAAATCAAAAGGTGCTTCAACAAAGTATTAATTTAAGGGTGTGCAGACTTATGCAACCATATTATTTTATTTTTATATTTTTTCTTCCCTCTACCTAAAAGATTTCAGTTTGTTTTTCAATTGAGTTGTACAGTTTATAGGTCACATTAAAGGTGGAAAAAGTTCTGAAATTATTTATCTTTGTCTAATTTATTTACAGCACAGAAACCTGACATTTTAACAGGGGTGTGTAGACTTTTTATATCCACTGTAAATGTTGCTCAGACAGTCAGTGATTGGCTAGTACATCTATAGCCCTATTAAATTCCCTCAACGTTAAAAACCGTAGACCATAACATAGCCCACATGACTATTAAATTGGCCCCGTAAAGTAACCCTCTGATGACTTGCAGGGTAAGGCGAGAAAAGGTTACAGGACGTGGAAATTTGAACTATGCGCCGGCAAATCCTTTGATCTGTCAAGCCCGTAACTGTTATGTTTCCAATCATGCTATTAAATTGCGAACAAATTCACTGGTGTTCAAGTCCGTAACCTGCAAATGGAGCCAAACAGCCTATGGGTGCTAGAGAGAAAATGCACATATATACACACTACTGTACATATAATAAAAGGGAAAGTGATGTTAGGTGATAGAATTAATAGCACAACATTCTCAAGCCCGCAAATCTGCAAAATAAAATACTTTATTTCATGTGTAATTTCTGTGTTTTATCGATCCCGGCAATCAATGTGTTAATACATATAATGGAACTCGCATGGACTAGAATATCATATTTACGGCTTTATCTGTATTGCATTATATCTGGAATGTGCGTCCGATCGTAACTCGCAATTGAAGCCCGTAAGACTTTGAAATCCAACCTCCATTTTTCAGTGACGTGATGATGACGATCTCTGTTTCCATTGGCTCCGTCTAAACCCGTAACTACAGGTTTGACTAATTGATCATGTTCACGGCCGCACATGCAACATTCGAAAATTGGTTCACTGGTTTGCGTCTCAAGCCCGTAACTCGCTGCATGTTCTAATTTAATAGCTCTGTAACGAAGTCGAATTTCAAGCCCGCAGCCCTTGCAAGCTTCCCGATGCCGCCACGGGCTTCTAATTTAATAAGGTTGTTAGTCTAGTAATATATAAAATTTAGCTAAATGGGGCGGATGTTTGCAGCGATAGTTTGGAAGGTTTTAGTGAGTAAAAACGGAGAGAAAAACAGAGCTTTGAAGCCCTTGTTAAACAATTATGCTTAAAAATGCATATCAACACTAAGGTGGTTTATTTTAGTCTTAAAAACAAGGAACCTCATTCAATTACGATTTGGCCAATTGAAAAGGGATCTATATAAGCACAGAGCATATTATTTTACAGAAGTTTTTAGTTAGAGAAGACCTTGCTTTTGCATAGAAGATCACTAACTAAAAACTTATGTAAAAAAATAAATATGTTATGTGCTTATATAGAGCCCTATTCAATTGGCTGAATCGCAATTTAATGAAGCCCAAGGCATGTATGCTGAATATAGAAATCCATGCAATAAACTACCAATGCCTGTTCCTGCTCACTCAATTTGCTGCTGACTTGTTCCTGGATTACATATAAAACTAGCGACTTGCCCGTCAAAAAATGACGGCAATAGAATTTTAAGGCAGGTAATGCTGTTTGGTACACAAAGTAAGTCTTTTGGTTGTGTGAGTACCTTCGGCGCTCATTGCTAGCCTCTTGGTTGGTGTATGTTTGGTTATGAGAGCTCCTTTGGCGCTCATTGCAAGTTTTGCACTGATGGACTTTTTGCTGGCATTGCGAGCTTCTCCCCTGGTGTAGTTGTGGTCCTGTAAAGCTTCGCGAGGGTCCGCATTTGCGGCCTGCGCAGCCGACGTGGGAGCCTCCACCTCCGCAAATGCGGCCCCTCGCTTTGCGTGACCACGTTTCGTAGTTTGACAACTATTATATGTGATATATATATATATATATATATATATATATTGCATTTCATTTTATTTTCTGTAGAGCATTTCTTTTGAAGCTCCAAGTGTTGGCAGTGCGCATCAGTTCAGCATGCTGGGGCTGTGTATCAGGGAAGAGGTGAGCCAGAGCAAGCACTGGATGACAACAAAGCACAGGAGGTTGCTTGGGTGCTTTTTGGGGATGGGTGCTAAGAGGGATGGCTGCTACTAAAGACCGGGTGCTATGTAGGGTTGGATGCTAAGAGGGGTGCGTGCTGTGTGGAGGTGATGTTATGAGAGACTGGATGCTATGTGAAGGGGAGGGGAGATATTATGGGAAGGGGTCTTGGGAGGGCACTGAGTGAGTTGGTAATAGAGCGGAAGTCCCATTGCCAACATTATTTTACAACCCCTTATTGTGGGAGGGGGCCCTCCATTCTCTAGCTCTAAAAGTCCCATAAGCTTCCCTTTTAGCTCCTCAAACATAGGAATAATAGGACTAAGTGGGGCTATGCAAATGTAAACCATAGAATATCTTAACTTCCTATGTTTTCTATGGGCCCAAGTTACCAAGTTAATCCTGATAAATATCCCTTAGAAAAATATTATAACCTCACTTCAATAAATATTCACCAATCTTGGAACCTACAACTTTGAGTTAAGACCTCCAGTACCTGTATCTATCCTTTTTCTTAAAGATCCCCCTGAACTTTATGCATGCTTTGATATATTTTAAGGTTTCTATAATAATAGCAACCCTCTCCCATGTGTCCTCTAAAACATACACATTCAGGTCATGCAGGCTTTTCTTACAAGATTTATATTTTAATCTATTTTAGTTAGTGTCTATAGGTCGCTAATTTATAATTGCCCCTTCTGGACAGCTTCCTTGTCATGGTGAAGGGGCTTTTGCACCTCAATGAAGCTGTGAGCTATACCATGTAGGGTCACCCAAGATGGCCAGGTCATAGCAGAGAGGTCAGACAAAATGTGGTTCACTGAAGAAGGAACTGGTAATCCACTCCAGTATGTTTGCAAAAAAAAAACCTTATGGATAAGCACGACCAGAAACAGAGACAGATGTGCCTGGAGTGCTGCCTTCATAGGGTTACCAAGAGTTGGACACAACTGAACAACAACAATTGATAATTCCTCTTCAGACGCAATCCAGCATCCTATTGGCTATTACTGCAGCTTTGTTGTATTGTTTATCAACTTTCAAATCATCCAAAATAATAATTTCCCAGTCTCTTTCTTCTTCTGCTGTGGTCCTCTAAATACTATTAAGAATATATATTGTAAATGAAGGTTTTTGTAACTGTACACACCCATGCACACCTAAAGACAAGAAAGTAGAGGAATCTACTCCATCTATTAATGCAGTTAGTGCAGATATGCAGGTGATATAAATATATCATTTCTGTACTATCAGTATATAGCTCCCCTGACAATATTAAATACAAACAGTAATATATAGGGCAACCACTAGGTGGCAGCATGAAACCATTTATCTTATAGATTCCTACTCAAACAAGAGGGGGCGTTATGTGGCAAAACCCACTAACAAACCAATCTAATATTTCTATATTGAAGATGAACAAGCTTAAATGACACAGCTTATTACAATTAATTGTGACTATGGTCTTAACCCCCTTCTGGATCACAACTGTATTGTGGTGAAGGGACTTGTGTACTTCAATGAAGCTGTGAGCTATACCAAATAGGGTCACCCAAGATAGACAGGTCATACAAAATCGCAGTCCACTGGAGAAGGAACTTGCAACCCCCTTCAGTATATTTGCCAAGAACTCCTTATGGATGAGTACAGCCAGACACATTATGCGCCTGGCATGCTGCAGTCCATGGGGTCACGGAGAGTCGAATACGACTGAGTGACTAAACACATGGTTTTAACAACAGCAATTAATCAAGCTTTGCAGTGATGGTGTATTAAAGTAGAAGAGCATGCCCAGTGGAAAAACAGTAATAGTGACAAAGGCAATGGAATAACTATGTATAATTGTTAAACACCATACGTTTTTTTCTCCAAATGGGCATGCTTATCTGCATCATTAACCCCATTGCTAATAAATTGCTGTTAATAATGTCCTTACCTCAGAGGGTGAATCTTTCTGCTAATTTATACATAACTTCTATACCAGTTTTCAGGCTTTTTTTTGTAACTGCAATCATTTGCAATCATATTTATTTTTATGTGTAATTGTCTTCATTATTGTATCTTAAAGTGACACCGAAAAGGTCCACTCTGTTATCATGCAGAATTTCATAGGAAACCTTTATGTATGTTCCTTTAGACTGTAGTTTTCAATCTTGTTGGGTGCTTTAGGGAAATGTATGATTTTAAGCTCAAAAGACAGGACCCTCTATTCTTTTGCATTGTTTTCATATAGTTTTTGCCTTTTACTTAACCCCCGTATAGCGCTATGGAGTACACTGGTGCATAACAAATAAAGGTTATTAATAATAATAATAATAATAATAAAAGCATCTATCACATTATTACTAGAAAACCTTACAATTCCTGTATTCCTTAAAGGACCACTGCAATTCAATACAAAAATACACTTATTTGTCAAGTATTTTTTGCAAAAAGCCGAATTTTTGACTCTGGTAAAGAGAAAAGGAATCCATTTTGTATTTGTTATATTACATACTGAGCTTTGGATGATGGGGGGGGGGGGGGGGGGGGGGGTTGTCAGTGGCAACATGTCATAGTTCAGAGCTTTTGTTTGAGAAGTGGATAAGATTATAATTGACACCACACCTCTTTATTCTTGCGGCCTAGCCTAGAAGCAGAAATGTAGACAACTTCTACCAGTATATCATGGATCCCTCCATTGGCAGAGCTAGTGAATGGAGGGACCTGGTGCAAAATAATTCAGGGTCCCCCTTTCAACTTCATTATTCACCCCTTTAGATCAATAAAAAAGCCCAAATATATGTAGATAACCAGATCACCCTTGTGGTAATCAGATCAACTTTCTATAAAGTAATTATCTGCCATCCTCATCTAATAAAATAAGATTCCTCATTTACACCCAGTAGCAGAGGCCCCTATCCTCTGGTACTTTGCACCGACTGCACCAGCAGTAACTCCACCACTGGATCCCTCCAGTGTCCTGCAGAGGCATCACATTTGTTTTTATCTAATTAAAAAACAACTTTATGACCTTTTTCCTGCTCAATTATGCTCTTGTGTGTGTTTGTGTCGCTCAGTTGTGTCCGACTTTCCATGATCTCATGGACCGTAACACACCATGCTGATCCACTTGATATTCATGGTAGAGATATTGGAGTGGGTTGTCAGTTCCTTCTCCAGTGGGCCTCAGCATACATCTCCTGGTATTCCATAGGTGGTCTCCCATCCAAGTACTGGCCATGCCCAACCCTGCATGACTTCAGGATGATATGACCTCTTGGTTCCCTGACTGGAATCAAACCCAGGTCACAGCAGTGAAAGATCAGAATCCTAACCACAGGACCACCAGGGAACCCAAATTATGTTGTTAGTCAAACTTAAAGTTTTCAAATATATTTTGCGTTTCATTTTGCGGCGGTCCCTTTAAGGTAAAAAATGTTTCTAAAAAAACGTACAGCCAATCACAGCGGCTTCTACCTTCCTTGAGTTATTTTCCCCTGAAGGAACAGGCCCTCACACTGTGTAGGAAATCATCATGTTAATTACTCCTTCCTGAGGTTAAAAAGAAATGATTTAGTTACGTTCTTCACCGTCATGTGAGGAGCAGGCGCTAAACGGATTCGCAGCTCTGGACGTAACCTGTCCTATTCAGAGCCATTCCTGCAAACTGGACAATGACCACAATTTATATTTAAAACCAAATTTAGCCGGCGATGTTTTCTTCACCTCAGCTATGCGCATACAGCCCCTTTTAAGCCCCTCGCTGACTACAAGAGTCGATCGCTCCCACTGTAATCTGGAGATTAACACCTATTAGTGTGTGTTACTTAACATCTTCTTAAAGACAATGTCAGATATTTTACAGTTCTGTTGTGACTGATTGGTGACATCCTGTGCTGAAGTTCAAGACTTACAATGTCTTTCTTAATTAACAATTATTCTTACTGTAAACAGAGAACTGCATCTCTTGAGTGCCCGTCCCTTTAAATAAAATATTTGTATTTTGTATACGGTAATACTCGTACATTTTATATTGGACTGCATGCAAATATATCATTATACAAATAGTATAGCAAAATAATAATATTATTAATGAGAATTAGCATAAAATATCCAGATCAGTGATTTTCAACCAATGTGTTAGGGCACAATAGTGTGTCTTAAAGGTATAGCTACATTTTTTCCTGTGTTTACCTTTTTCTAATCTAACACAACTAACTTATGAGACAACTAACACATTTTCAATTTTATTATTTTGTTTGCCTTCCTCTGGATCACTTAACAATTAATCAATTTATTACAAGGATCAGAGGAGATCTAAAAAGTTGATGGACCAAAAGTCTTTTTTAACCTCAATTACTATGTCACAATGTAAAGCTTTAGCAAGAATATGTCATTTAAAATCCCAGTTCAACTCATTAATGGCCACTTGTAGCCATAGCCCCTTTCCAACAGAGCATGCTTGTGCCTAACTAATATTATCTCACTTGTTTCAGTAGCGCACAGGACAATGAGAATGGTGGAAAGGGTTAGAGTAGTGGAAATTGATGAGGTAAACTGTATTTAAATTACATTTTCTGGCTAAAGCTTCTGTTTGAACACATACTTTTAATGTTAGTTAATGTGAACTGAAAACAGATTTAGCATGAAAAGCACTTACGCTGGCCCTTTAAATCATTAAACACTGACGTACTGATACTGTACATACTTTCAGTGCTAAGTAGAAGGACCTCCCACCTCTATATGGTTGATTTATTAAAGTTTACACCTTCGCAATCCTTAAATAATTTACAGAGGTTACAGATAAGTTTGTGTATTTCTACATTATGAACTTGTACTTTATGAGTAGACCCCCTATATCAGGGGTGCACAAGTTCAGTCCTGGAGGGCCACACACATGCCTGGATTTGATGATATCCCTGCTGCGCACAGGTGAGTCCATCACTTCTTCAGTCAGCCTGATTGACTCACCTGTGCACAGAAAGGAGACCCTCAAATCCAGGCATGTGTGTGGCCCTCCAAGACAGAACTTGTGCACACCGGCCCTATATCAAAATACAAAGAAACTCACACAATGCAGCCCCCTTTTCACCTATGTCCCGGGTAGACAAGTTCAGTCCTGGAGAGCCACACAGGATTTGAGGATATTTCTGCAGCATACAGGCAAGATTATCAATCCTGTGCACAGAAAGGAAATACTCAAATCCAGGCCTGTGTGGCTCTCCATCCCTGACCTCGTTAAACCATTGTGTTTCCAGCCTAATGTTATTTCAATAATTTGAAACCCAAGTACATGGTTGATTAAATTGAAGATTCCCGTTCCATGGGTCACAGCAGATATTTTATTATAAATATATATCAACTAGCCACTTGCCTGTCAAAAATGATGGCAAAGAAATGTAAACCTCGCAATGCTGTTGTTTGCCACACACTGCAAAGCTCCCCCCCCCCCCCCCCACAGGCCTCACAATAAGTGCCTTCAGCATTCATTGCGACCATCTCCCCCCTCTACTTCACGGGCCTTGCGATAAGCGCCTTCGGCACTCATTGTGAGGCTTTGCCACTCATTGCAGGCCACGGCATCCGCTGCGCACATGCAAAAGCCCGTAACTTTGGTGCTCATCGCGGGCCTCTCCCCCCTGCCTCTACTTTCCCTTATCTCCCTCCCCTGTGTCTCTTTCCCCCCACTCCCTCCCCAGAGTCTATTTCCCCCCTTTCCCCCTCTCCTGTGTCTCTTTCCCCCCATCTCCCTCCCGTTTGTCTCTTCCTCCTCTCTCCCTCCCCTGTGTCTCTTTTCCCTCTCTCCCTCCCCTGTGTCTCTTTACCCCCTCTCCCTCCCCTTTGTCTCTTCCCCCCTCTCCCTCCCCTTTGTCTCTTCCCCCTCTCTCCCTCCCCTATGTCTCTCTCCCCCCTCCCCTCCCCTGTCTCTTTAGCCTCCCCTGTCTCTCATTTGTGGACTTGGCGGCGGTTAAACTGGTAACTTTTTGTTCAAGCCCGCAAGGCTTGATGCTTAAATCACTATTGCTCCAAGCCTTGCAGGCTTGAAAAAAAGTTACGGGTTTAACCGCCACCATTTTTTTTCAAGATCGTAACTAGGAAACCTTTGGGAAGCCACCAAAAGACACCAATTGAATAATTAGCTGTTAACCTCACTCAGAGGAAGGCAGGGAGCCCGTAAGTGAGGTTGCAAGCTAATCTGCTATTCAATTGGCATCTTTTGGCGGCCTCCCAACTGTATTTGGGGTTACAGGCTTGAAAAAAAAAAATGGCGGCGGTTAAAATCGAGTTACAGGCTTGAAGGAAATGGCAATGCCATTTTTTTTTTCAAGATGAATATAAAGTGACGCCATTTTTTTTCCAAGCCCCTAACTGTCTTTTAGCCTCTTCTACCCTCTACCTTGCGAGCCTCGCGATGTGCCCCGTCGGAGCTTATCGCAGGCCTCGCACTGAGCGCCGTCGACGCTCATTGTGATCTTCCTCCTCTACCTTACGGTCCTCGCGATGAGCACCTTTGGCAGACCTCTGCAAACCCGTATCTTTCGGGCCTCGCAATGAACGCCCGTAACTTTTAACATAGCGTGACCGACAAACTCCAATTACAATTACAACAACTATATATATGATTTTATAGTGAACATTTAAATCTGGGGTATTTTTATATATTTCAAATTCACTACAGCTCTGGCAGAATGTCTTGAAGTTTTTAACCCTTTGTGTGTCTGAAGTTGTTTTTCCAAGATATGATTGCTATACCTGTACAAGTGTATTTAGCTTTGATTTGCAATAAAATAAAGCAAAACTTTGATTAAAAGTAGCAGAAAATAAACTGTGGTTGCCACTCATACAAAGCTGCATATAAACATTATATTTGATGGGGAAAACATTATGTATTGTGTATATAGTGATACCCCTTCTGGATTGCTACCTTGTCGTGGTGAAGGGGCTTGTGTACTTCAATGAAGCTGGGAGCTTTACAATGTAGGGGCAGAGAGGTTCACTGGAGAAGGAATTGGCAACCCACTCCAGTATCAATGCCACAAAAACCTTATGTATTAGCACATCCAGACACAAAATGTGCTTGGCCTGCTTCAGTCCAAAGAGTTGGCCCCGACTGAACAACAACAAATATACTGATAGGTGTAAAAAATAAATGCACATTTTGATGTTATTTCTGCACCCGTTACCTTTTTAGGACAATGCTCCAAAATCTTATGAATTTAGTTACTGACAAAAAACCTTTATAAATATTGTTAAAAAATGTTTGTCCAAACCACTCAATCCTATTCTTCATACTAAGACGTCAAAAATCTTGTATAAATAATTTGAGGTACAATAACATTGCTGGTAAGTGACGGATCTCAGAATGTAAAAAAAAATGGACAACTACTTTGTAGCCAATTTTGAAGTTGGTTTTCAAGTCCCCAAAATGCTCTAATTTAAATGTGGTTTGCTAGAATCAGCAGAGATATGAAGGATGGTTTTGAGGCTTCAGTATAACAGACAAATAGCCAAGGATTTTATAATGATACTATTGTGGTAAGTTCCATCATTTCTGCTTTGTACTGAAAATTTGATGATTCCTACTATTATTTCCAAAAAAATATTACAGCCTGTATTTGTCAAAAAGTTTTATTAAAGGACCACTGGATTCAGAAAAAAAAGTATCTGTTAAATTAATACTTCAATTTCTAACATGTTTTCTTGTATTGTTGTTTCGTCATTCAGTTGTGTCTGACTCTCCGTGACTCTATGGACCGCAGCACGCCAGGGATGTCCTGTGTCTGGTTGTGCTGATCCATATGTTTTCATGGCAAAGTTACTGGAGTGGGTTGCTCTTTCCTTTTCCAGTGGACCTGTCCATTTGGTACTATGACCTGCCCATCTTGGGTGACCCTATATGGTATAGCTCACAACTTCACTGAAGTACACATGCCCCTTCTCCACGACAAGGTAGAGATCCAGAAGGCGTTTCTTATGATGTTAAAATAAAGGCATTACACTACTCACTTGAGATTAAGGCTTTCTGTTTTCCATATGGGCGTAGCCTTTTTGCTATTACCAGCCCGCCCTCAAGAGCAACGCCTCCATCTTGTTAAAAGTGCATTTGCATATTTACATGCAACACTGGGCCACACATGCTTTATATTTCACTTAGTTGTGCAAAGTAACTGGTGTAAATGCCGTCATCACATGATAAAGTGACATTTTGTTTTTGTTTAGCCATTCAGTCGATCCAACTTTCCTTGGCCTTATGGATCACAGCACATCAAGTACATCTCGTGTCCAGTTATGTCAATCCATAAGGTTTTCATGGCAAAGATACTGTAGTGGGTTGCTAGCTTCTTTTCCATTATGTTTAAGTGAAAGAGGGAGGAACTGTCTTTGCCTCTTCCTTACAAGATACAGAGTGATTGGAGCGCCATGTACATTCACACAGCTGTGAATCATTGCCACCATTTTGAATGCTGGTCTAGCTAAACTAGCACGGATAACTTTATTGAGCACTTTACAAAACGTCATCCCTAGTTTGTTACAATTTATGAGATACACAAGAGCACATTGTTTTGGTGTTGTGCTAATGTTCATTTTGTAAACGTAAAGCCATTTATTTTTCATGCAAATATATGTATAAAATATGTTTTTAATGCATAATAGAAAAACTGACATATTTTACATTTTGAACATTTAGATTATTTTTTAGCATAATCCTGTTTTTTATTTTTTGGACCTATCCTGTTATAGTCGCGCGTGCATGATTGTGCGCTTCGCCTCAGTGTTGATGTGGTGAAAAAGTTTTAGTGAAGGCAAATAAATATTCCCCCCTCCGACATGTTGCATCTTGACGGCGCTGAGTCGACAGCGAGGCCATCATTATGTCCCTGGCGGGCACTCGGCCCCCCAGGGCCTCGGGCACACCTCTCATAGCTCAAGGCCTCTTCTGTCGTCACGTCTTATGCGGCACGTCGGAGGGGGGAATCATTTTGCCTGCACTACCTCTTTTTCACCACTGTTGCGCACCGCACAGTCAAGCGACTATAAAAGAAAAGGACCTTTTTTTTTTATTAATCATTTCCGCATTCAAATTACCTGTATCAAGCAAAAATTCAGTTGTTTAAATTCCTGAAAATCTGCAAACTACTATTTTAAATACACCAGAAAAACAAAATGGCTGAAAAATATCTACAGTTTTTAGCAGTTTAAGTTAATTATTTCAGTTTTTTGCTGCCCTATCCCATTATTTCCCCTTCTGGATTGCTACATTGTCCTAGTGAAGGTGCTTGTGTACCTCAATGAAGCTGTGAGCTATACATGTAGGGCCACCCAAGATGGACAGCTCATAGCAGAGAGATCAGACAAATTTCAGTCCACTGGAGACGGTACTGACAAACCACTGCAGTATTTTTGCCAAGAAAACCTTATATATAGATACAACCAGACACAAGGTGCTGCAGAATATAGGGTCACTTAGAGTCGGACTGAACGACTGAAAAACAAAAGCCCATTAATATTTGTGCATCCTTAGTTACTACTTCTCATTTACCCCAAATAGCAGCTCATCCTAAGATTACCACTGGATGTGTTTACTTATTTATACAATATGTAAGAAAGTGTCAGGTGTAACTGAATATAGACATGTATGTGCAAATGCACACGCTGTATATACACTTTGGAGCCGCTGCCTCCTGAATATGTGCTGCCCTAGGATTGGGCCCAAATGGCTCCTGTGGCCTTTTCAGTACAATACCTTTATTAGACATATCTGTACACTTACTTTGCATTTTAATCTTGTGACATTTAAATATTTTGTCACTTTTTGTGTATTTTTATAACAATATAAGATAGAGGTGTTATTACATACTTTTTTTTCATGTTTTAACATTAAAATAAGCCAGATCTATCATGTCAAGCGGTCTACTCTAGTAACCTGTGGAGACTAACCTAGAATACCCATCCATAATTGCTGTATGTCTGGACAGACCTTGTTCCAATACACAACTCCAAAATGTTTGCATTAAAAAAAAACACAAAAGCTTGAAAGCCGGTGAATGCAAGGAGTGGTTTGTCCACATTACAGAATAAGTTGCACCTTTAATGACTTCACAGCAGGTGGAAATCAGACAGTGCGATGCTAAGACCCTGTTGAAAAAAAGAAAGTTCCAAGGTATAAAAGAAAGAGAGGGCTCTGTGAGGAGGCTGTGAAATACAGGACAAAGGGGTCTAATTCACAATTACCTGAAACATAGCAGACAAGTGAAAAGCTCCCCTGGGCTATCATAAAGATGAATAAAAGACGTGAATAAGAATAGGCCTTGCGCGTCCTCCTTGTAAACCTTCTGCTTTCATGCTGCCTCCCAAGCTCTGTTCTGAAGTGTACCCTCACTATTTTCATGTATCTACTAATTGCTCAATCAACCTTTCTCCACACTAGGCCAGACCCTCCCCTTATTGCGGTGGCAGATTTAAAGAAGTATTTTATTTCTGTCTTTGCAAAAGATGAAACAAAACTCTTTTTTTATCCTCCATTGTAACGTCAGGTAATTATCCATAGCACTTTTGACCTTTTCCTAAGAGAAAAATGGTAATTTGTCCCCTTTAATTCACACCTATATACCAAGTGTTTATGGTGATATTGTAGCTGGAAACTAGTTAATGGCATGGTATAGTTTTGTGTAACTACAATTTTATTGTGTAAGGTTTCCAAGCCAGGATACATAGCAAATCAGATTATATATATATATAATAACAATGGAAGGGCACAGGTTACACACTGTAATTCATATGTGTATATTTACATTTATAGATATCCAGTATCAAATTCTACAAGATCGAGTGCAATTATATCCTGATATTCCCAACAACATGTAAGTTCTTCCAGGTACAACTTCTCTTTTGTGTTGTTGTGACAGATTCCATTGACAGGCCGCAGTAAACATATGGCCTGCTAAGGGGCACTATAGGTCCTTTAGAAAACATCATTTTCTACATACAAATTCAGAGGAAAAAATTGGCAATTTATTTGTTTCAGGTATTTTGGTAAAATTTGTATCTGATTATATTTTAACTTAATTTTTCTTATAGGATGTATGTCTTTCTAATTTTTTTTTTCTTGCACCTGTTGGGATTTTGGGCCCATACAATTACTATCCCACCCATTTCTGGCTCTGTAGTACTTTTTAAGACTTACTGCCCTTGTAGGCCTTATGCCAAAGAATGAGAATTAAGAATATTATTAAAATCATCTTAAAATAATTTTTAAAACTTATTTTTATTTCATGTGACTCCATTTGCAGCTCTGATCAAGCCTTTGCTGCTAATTCATTCTAGGAGGCTTTTATGTAAATTATAAGTATGTGTTTGTGCACACTGGTCCTCCAGGCTCTGTGAGTGATAACAGCCTCCGTGTAGAGCCATGCACAAGCCCTCATAATTTACGTAGAATCCTCCTGGAGCAGACCTGGGCGTTGTGCGGCCCGCTGGCCACATCCGGACCTTTGGCTGTCCCTGTGCAGCCCGCTAAAGTGGCCTACAGAGGGATACAAATTTGTGTCCTGGACAAAAAAAACACTGCAAAAAGGGGGCAATTTGTGAGCAGCAGTGCTGTGACTAACTGGGATGAATAGCATTCTGTAAATACTGCTTCTGGCACTGAGAAAATAAAATAAAGCTGTAAAATTAATATTGAGCAGAATTAAGTTCAGCCTATGGTTCGGCCCTCCACAACATTCAGAGTTTCTCATGTGGCCCCTTTGGGAAATTAATTGCTCAGCCCTGTCCTAGAGTGACTTAATAACAAAATAGGACATGCAATGCTTGATCAGATCTACAAATTGAGTGACATGGAATAAAAATAGAAAGTTTTAAAAATAACTAAGTTTACATTTTTTAAATAATATACTCAATCCTGATTCCTTTGCATACTGCCTACAGGAGCAGTATGTCTTTAAAAGAAAACAGCCATTCATATTGTGGTCCTTTTAAGTGGGCTCGAGTTTTCTTCTGCCATATATCTGCAATAATAATAATAATATTAATTATGTGTTGAATTCATGTAATCAGTACTGCTTTTTGTTTTAAAACGGTTAAGACACAAACAACTCTAAGACATCCATAGAATACAAATACCATTTTAGCATCTCACAGTCCACAACTACCACTGTAGCCTAACTTCATAGACAACAACCATTACTCTAGCACATTCATAAAATAAATCTACCACTCTAGCAAATTCATAGAACACAAATACTACTCTAACCACCTTCATGGGCCTCAATCTACCATTCTAGAAACTTCCCAAATTAAAACTACTATCAAACTTCTAGCATATTTACAGAATACAGCTACATATGTAACACCTACACATGGGAGTAGGAACTGGGGGCAAGGGGGGGGGGGACCCCTACCCCTCAGGATTTTTCTATGCTTGTATGTATGTATATATAAGCTATTTTACAGCCTGTGTATGCAATGATCTGTATCCCCCCATAATTATTCTGGCTCCTACACTCCTGCACCTACATATACTGTAAGCTACAATTCTAGCTTCTTCACAGACCACCATTACAACTTTAGTGCCATAGTAGTGTAGGACTACCCTCTAATACCTTCACAGTCTATAACAACCATTCTATCGCCTTTACAGTCTCCAACTACCACTCTAGCACCTTCATAGAACAAAAATACTATTTGAAGGACTTCAAAGATCACCACTATCATTGTATCCATTTTCACAGACCCCAAACTACAGCTCGAGAACCTCCACAGATTGGAACTACTGCTCTAGTACCTTCATAGAACACAACCACTAAGGTAGAACCTTCACAGATCACCACTACCATACCAGCACCTTCATAGGCTGCAATCTACCATTCTAGAGTCTACAAAGACTAAAAATACCACTCTAAGACCTTCTGTTGACATCAGAAGGCTTGATGAATTGCACGTTGTGGCTGTTGTAGCCTGTACAGGTAAAACTACTGAGACAACTGCCTAATGTCCTCCCCGCTGTTGTCAGGTTAATTGTGTATGGTTGAACCTTCAGTCAGATTGCTAGCTTAGTATATTAGGGACCAAGTTAGCTTTGGGGTATTAGCAAGTTTATTCTGAGTTTAGGGTAATTTATGCTTTTTGGACACACCGGCGACAGCTCTAACCTATTAGTGTTTTTATTACATTACCACTAATAGATATGGTGACAGATTCTGTTTCCCGTCCTAGATGTCATATTCACTGAATTAGTGTTATGTACTAGGAAATAAGTGTTATTTGTTGACACTCTATGATCTTCATATCGGCCACTCTAGAACCATCACAAATTAAAACTACTACTATAGTAACTTTATAGAACACAACTACCACTATAACCCCTTCATATACTGTAACATACAATTCTAGCATCTTCACACACTATAACTACACCTTTAGTGCCATAAAAGAACAGGACTACCGCTCTAACACCTTCACAGTCCACAACAACCACTCTAACATCTTTACAGCCCCCAAATACCACTTTAGCACCTTTCCATACTACAAATAACACTGTAGCAGCTACACAAACCACAAGCTACTACTAACAACTTCACACATCATAAACTACCAGTCTAGGCTGCATCTTAAGCATTTGTTGTGTCATAGTTTCTTCTATTCCATTTTACTATATTTTGCTGAAAAGGTGGTAGTAAGTAGAATAGCTTTCCAGTGGCAGTTGCAGGGATTAAAATTAATACACATCAAAATTGGAAAACCTGAATTACGTACTAATAGTCACCATACATAAAGTAATACAACATAACAATTTATTGAACTGATTGAGGGGATCACACACCTCTCATGAAACACTGTACAAAATGGGCAATTAAGTTTTAATAACCAAAATTACCTATCAAATTGAGCTATTCCTTTGTGCATATAAACAATCAATGTATATCTAGGTAGTGTTTAAGGCCTATAATACATGAAGGGATACCTCCTTGCTGGAAGGCTCCACTAGTGGGCAACCCCAACTTCGGTTAATTGCCCTAGTATAGAAAGGACAGCCTCAATCCAAAAAGTGTATATACAATAAATGCCCAAATAGACAAAAAAGGATCAGGTACCCCATAAGACTATTGTGAGAACCTATATAAAAAAACAACATTTCAAACCAGTGGTAGCATAGTATCAATATAGCAATAAACAACCATGATATATGACTGGCATCTTTAAATAATTGTATGTGTAAACTACAGGCTGTAACAGCTAGCGACAAAGACATAAATAAACAGTGACAAGATGCCAATCATATATCATGGTATATATCTATCACTATAATGATACTATGCTACCACTGGTTTTAAATGTTTTTATATAGGCTTATTGGGCACCTGATCTTTTTTGTATGTGGCCATACCTATTTGTGCATTTACTGTATATAAATTTTTTGGACTGAGCCTGTCCTTTCTACACCTGGACAATTAGCCATTTTTGGGGTTGCCAACTAGTGGAGCCTTCCAGTATGGAGGTATCCCCACGTGGATCATAGTCCTTATTCACTACCTAGATACACGTTGATTTTTATATGCACAAATGAATAGCACAATTTGATCCATAATTTTGGTTATTATAACTTAAGAGCCTATTTTGTATTGTGTTTCATGAGAGGTGTGTGATCCCCTCAATAATTTGGGAGCTTTTTCGGCTGTGGGTTAATATTTTTTACTTCAATAAATTGTTATATTATATTACTTTATGTATGGCGTCCTTTATGACATAATTCATTTTTTTCAATTGTGATTTGTAGGGATTAACACACATTTCAAGAATTAATTGTGTGGTCAAATGCCATTTTAAAGCTTAATTTAGAGTGATAGAAGAGTCGGTGATTAAACATTGTTGTATGTGCAAACGTATTCTCTATAATATTATGTCACTTTGTATGTAGCAATACTTTTTATTAAACCTGTGTTATAAGACATTTTAACATATAAGCTTTTGATGCTGCCAAAGTCTCTTTGTGAACACATGTAGCTACACTAGACTTATGGGATTTGTGTTAACACCATGACATAACCATAGTAAAAAATGTGGCTAAACATTAACCACGTATGAAATAGCCACAAGATAATTGGCTGAGATTTAATAACAAAAGCAGAGATGAAGCATATACATGGTTTAACATTATATTGGGTAATATTAGGTCAGATATGGCCAGATGAATTTCAACACTAGAACTGACTGCATTCCCAAAAAATCAACACTACTCATTTTAAATGGAAAAACTTCACTATTTTTAATAACATGTTTTGAGTTTAAGATCAAACAGAAGGTGTTGAAAGAAGGAGAGTGGAAATGTTTGTAGAGGTGGACACCGTATTCTCCCTCTCAATTTGTCTGAAGTTCTTGTGTCCTTAAACTCTATTCTATTTATGTAACATCTGACTAGATCTGACGCCAGCAATCCCAGGTGTTAAAAATATTTCAGACCCCCTTAAAAAAAAAAAAAACATCTTTCATATCCAACGAAAGAAAGTGGCTCCACGCTGGCACAGGCATTTTGAAAACTTGTTAATACTTTGAAATTCCATCGCAGTCTCTGGATTCCACTTGCTGCCGCTTCTTAAATGGGAAGAAGGCCAATGAAATAACCTGCTGCAGTAATTCCAACCTCTGCTTTACTTAATTAAGTCCAGTAGTGTTAACACCTGCTTTTTAATCTGTGAAAGCTTGACTTATGTATAAAGACTATATCAGCTAGGCCATGAATACAAACCAAGATGCAAACAGACAGAGATGATTACACAAATATATGTTTGTATTTATCAAATGTAAAAGACCACTGTGGTCATACATTTAAAGGGACTATGTCACCCTAACAAGTTGGTTTCATCTCAGTTGTTCAGTCGTTCAAGGCATGTCCTACTCTCCGTGACCTTATGGATTGCAGTATGCCAGGCACATTGTTATGTCTCTGGTTGTGCTTATCCAAAAGGTTTTCTTGGCAAACATACTGCGGGTTGCCAGTTCATTTTCCAGTGGTCTGTGATTTGTATCACCTCTCTGTAATGACTTGCCCATCTTGTGGGATCCTAAATGGTATAGCTCGCAGGTTCATTGAGATACACAAGCTCCTTCATTGTGACAAGGTAACAAATTGGCTGTAAGTTGTACCAACTGTTCTTCTGCACAGTAACTCATTTCTAAGATATTCTGCATTGTTTGTGCAGCTGCTTAGTATTATTACCCTTCATTTGATAAAGTGTTAACATATTTTATATTGCTCAGTACAGGGGATACAGTGAGTGCATAAGGCAAATGTGACAAGTTATACTCTGGTATAGAAGGTGTAGGTGGCCTGATCTTGTAAGAGCTTACAATATAAGTTGGTTCAGGGTATTAGACACAAAAGGAAAGCTCCTTTATGGCTCAATATGGTAATTCACAACTCTAATTGTTTGATAAAGTTGGGGAAGGGATCTAGCTGCATGATAACATCCAGGACATTGCTTGGCCATTATAGACACAGACAAGCTGACTTTGATACTAATTAACATCACAACACAGCTAATTAGCATTTGTGAGCATGTCATTTGAATAATAATGCAATACAAACAATGATTATGTTTAAATTAAATACAGGTGCACACTACAGTCGGATGAAAAATTACAAAAAAGTCTGAAAAAGCTGAAAAAGTACTTATCCACCAATGCACTCAGTCCAAAAGTCTCATGGGTGATTCACTTAACAAAATAGGATAATACAAGAATAACTTGAATTTGTGGTAACAGAGTCTCATTAAATCTACACTTGAAAACAGGTCATGTGTTTATAGAATGTAAATAAAACAATGCAGATTCTAAATCATTATATTTTTGCATGCATTTTATGCTGAAGTAGAGTCTGCCATTCTGTTTTTGGGTGATCAACTTCATGAGGTGGGAGGAAACTTTGACCTAACTTTGACCCAACAGTAGAGAACCCATTCATGTTCTCAAAGCTTCTTCCAAATCTTCATAAGTGATGGCATCAAGGTGCTTCTCTGTTGAGTTTCCCTTCTCTATGATTGAAGAATCATGATACAGCAGTGATGATTCTGTGTAGCTCAGGAAGAGTAGAAACTTATAAGAATCTCAGGCTCTTGTCTAAGTGAGGCAATGTGGTAGATGTACACATTTAGTGCCAAAATGAAGGACTGTATGACCAAATAAAAACATTTTTTAGACTTCAGTGTGTGCTTTTTTTGATTAATTGTGCTGGTGGAGATGAACGCCGCAGGTGCTCATCCCGACGACCCGCTGGACTCGCAAAAATACGACCTTAACGGCCGAACAGCTAAACTGGAAAGACCTGCAAAATACACAAATATGACTCAAATTAACTTCCACATTCACACACAGGGGGAGAGCCAGAGAGCCTGGGAGAGTGAGGTCGCAAGTTAATTTGAAGGATATTTTGACTTTTTTCCTGATCGAAAATCACTGAAACGATAAAAAAAATGTTGGATGAGAAAAATTAAACAAGACGAAAACGAGGAGGAAGGACGTAAAAACGTGGCTGAAGGACATAAAAAGAGGACGAAGGACGTAAATGCGAGCCCTAAGCACTAAGACTTAACGCAAACCAGTAAAACTTAATAGAAGGCAGTAACATTTAACTCAAGTAAGTAACACTTAACCCAAGGCAGTAACTCTTAACCCAAGGCAGTAGGCCCCTAAACTACACAGGCCTATAAAGTACACAGGGGGAGAGGCTCGCAATGAGCGCAAAAGCCGTCATTGCGAGTCCCGTTGTCACGAGTCACATTGTGGGGGCTGTAATGAGCGCCGAAGGGGATCATTGCAAAGCAGGAAAAGTGCAGCTTACCAAAAACGGCAATGAGCAGCGAAGCCGCTCATTGCATGGCTCGCCATGAGCGATGAAGGTCCTCATGGCACGACCTGTAGAGTAGACAGGGGGCGAGACACGTGATGAGCGCCGAAGGAGCTCAGCGCAGTGCTCGCGATAAGCGCCGAAGGTGCTCCGAGGGGCCGTAGCCTTGCATTGTGTGGCAAACAGCATTGCCTGGCTTAAATTTTTATTGCCGTCATTTTTTGACAGGCAAGTTGCTAGTATATAAATATATATAAAAACACATAAACTTATGATTTGAGATAAAGAAAGGGGAAAGTAGGAGCTGAAAGTAGAGGTGGGGTAAGCACAAATCTAAATGACCTAGGGTAGCATCAAACCTAAATACGATAAACAAAAAAACAAAAAAGAAGATGCTCAATTTGGAAAGAACTAACCTTAATAGGTTAGTTAACCCACTCTGGGAGTAACCTCTTCTAGCTCACTTGTGCCCTTTACAGGGAGAAATATCCTGTAGTATATCAGTCTGGTGTCACCCAATAGAGTGATCCAGCCCCAAAATACCAGGCAATTCTACCCTGAACAGGAGAAACGGCAAACCCTCGATGTACGTTTCGGCCTTCATGGGCCTCGTCAGTGAGGTGTAGCTGATAACTCCCCAAGGCACAGTGAGCAAGGGGTCCGCATCAGGAATCCCTTATCACCCTTAGGGAGACTAATCCCTAAGGGTCATTTGAATAAATAAAAAAACAAAATAGAGATGCTCACTCAGAGAACAAACTAATCTAAATACGATAATGAATTATATATCGGAGAAGCACTAGAAAGTATGGAGTCAGAGATGGACATGTAGCAGTGAATCATGAGTGGTCACTGCACAGAAATTATTAAAATAATAAACAGAATTATTCTAGACTGTTGTTCAGGCCTAATTAATGAGGCACCGCAGTTGAGAAATGTCTTGTATCAGTAAAAGTAACCATTCATGAACTAGAATCTAATATTATATGCATGCTTACAATGATGGAGATCTCATGAGTCACAAATATATTTTGTAAGCAGAGTGAGTCAAAGTTGACCCCAGTAGCCGTATTGTCCTGTTGGGTATGAATCATAATGAATACAAAGGTCCCATTTATCCATATCATTGTATGTTTGGAGGCAGGACACCACACATTGAATAATATATAAAAACATTCCTAGCTCACAAATACTTAGGATTTAGTTGATTATTATGTGAAGTTAAAGAAGTTTTAATATTAGCCAGATGTGATAATAGAGTGTATCAATTTCCATTTTTCTTGGAGTTATTTAGTTCAATGTTTCTATGTATTCCCACTTGTCTCCTGTGGTATTAATTTTATAAGATCAAGAAGCCAAAATATCAACCAACATACCATCTTTGTAATTATAGCAGACTCCTACCAACTCACAACAGAGTCTAAAATATGCAGCTTTTGCCCAAAATTCAAAGAAATAAAAAGGTAGTTTCAAGATATTCTTAGTTTCTCAAGTTACAATTAGTATCTTTATGTTGAAAAGTACAAAAAAGAAAGAAAATAAATGTTAATTATTTATATGCTTTCAAGAGTTGAGACCTCTAGTCCTTCTGTATCAACACGATTTAAAGGAGCATTGAAGATCAGGAAAAACTTTACATGCTTGTAAATTGTGCAACCTACTAAAACCATTTGCAGCTGTGTAAGACGCGATTAGAAAATCATCTTTTTAGCAGATTCTGCTAGTACATGGAAGCTTTGTTTTCAAGACTTGAGGGGCGGTTACAAAGAAGGGCAAGCAAAGCTTGGTAGTATACGTGCCAACTGTCTTCTTCTAAGCAAGTGGTGGCAGAGTGGAGGTGTCCAACCCTGAAATCTTACCTGAATCTACCAATGAGTCAACAAACCTCCTTGCCTCCCCTTCTTTGATTCTTAAATATATAAGAAAACATATCAAAATACAACCATTCAGCCCCTAAGCTGACAAAAAGGTAGAAGACACAAACATGGCATCCTTCAGACTCACAATGCGTTTATGCCCATGGCTTATATAGCAGCTACTTTGTATGAACATATAATTTCTTTCCAATCTACCGTGGTCCTTTAAAGGTACATGTAAGATATGTAAGATTCTCTGTTTTTACCTTATTTCTAATCGAACACATACTGTCTATATCAGAAATACACATTACATTGAGTCATTCTATACAAATACAGGTTTATTTTAATTAAACATAAAACTTGCTTTCCACACCCCCAGAGCTGCTAACATAGGCACAGAGAATCTCCCAATAGAAAAACTGCATTTAGGTATGGATTTTAACTCTTTATTGACCTTCATGCCAACAACAGCACAATGCAGAGATATCTACAGCAATCTCTGACTCCTTCCTGTTTCCCTGTGCAGGGGACTATACATCCCATGATGCCTTGTGCACAAACTGCGATCACAGATTGATACAATGTATTAGCTGCCTATGATTGGCCAAAACCAATTATGTTTTTTATGGTAATTTTAGCAGGGATTTCCAGGGGTATGTTAACAACAAATTTAGAGATTTAGCAAGCTTTACGGTGAGTATAATAATGTTTATTTTTGTACTTGCATTCACAATCCATGAAACTTAAATATGCCTTTAACTGTATTATTATTCTCAACATACTCACTTTATTCAATGTATTGTTCCCATTGTACAAAGCTCTGCTTAAAACGCTGGAGCTCTATGAATAAAGGTTAATTATAATAAATGAATGTTGCACAATTATCATATATTTAATCTCTGTCTACGACAAGTCGTCAGCAAACTCTACCCAGGGTCTTGTGTATTTCCAATGAGTTTATGTTTTCCAACTGGTCTTGTATGCATCAGTACCAAACTACAAAAGCAGGAGTTCCAGGTCACCTAAAGGTTATGCCTTCCAATTCGGAGGTAATTGATCTTTGTAAATCTTGCTACTTTTTTCCCCTAATTATTGTAGTGAGAAATTGGTACCTAATGACATTAAAGGCTGTCGAAAAAAAGTATGTGGAGAATTCCCTGACACAAAAAGGAACTTTGAAGTTGATAGCAGAGAGTTCCAAGAAAAGGGGGAGAAGAGCCAACGAGGTGGATGTGAAGTGGGGGAAGGAGGTCGATAAATGACTAGCTGACAAATTATTTCTTTTGCTGCCTAGTTTTCTGGCTTTATCCTTATAAAAAATAATAAATATGTAATGCAGAGGTAGTCAATTATCTTTAAACATATTCACCAGGCTCCAAACAAATTTGTGAAATTAAAAGTCAAGGTACTGAAATTATATACACACAAAAATATTCTCAAAAATTAAATTAAAAAGATTATTTAACGAATACCAGCATCTATTTTTAAAGAGGTTGACAAATATATATATTCATTAATATATATACTCATTAATTGTTTATATGCAATATCATTTTACTGTGATATCTGATTTTTTTCCCTAACTTGATTTGTCAAATCATGAATGCAGATAAGGTCTTTATTCAATTGACAGAACTGCCACAATTCTATGAGATATATAACATGATCCAATGGGAGTACAACTTTCAATAAGATCACCTTCCCCTTTAAAAATTCAGGAATGTAATAGTCTTCCCCAGTAATAAAAATAATTGGATTATAAAGGCTGTGGGGTAAGTTCACTAAACAAGCACAGGAACTTCAAAGGTTTACCCCTTAAGGGAATTATTATGTTATCTCTTCTAAACGTTAACATGGTCATGAATTCTAATGTAATATATGCTAATTACATAATTAAAGCCTTTTATTGCATGTTTAACAAACAGCAGCCAAACGTATTAACTTGAAATACGAGAATTATTTCACAGGAAATACTGAATGTCTGTGTAATATGGATTTGAAACCACTGCTAAACATGCAATAAAAAATAACAAATAAATCATGTAATAGAAAAAAGTACTTAATAGTCAATCTTATAATATAATATAATGGTCATTGGCCTTGGGGTTTATACATTTTTATGTCACCAAAAACCTGCAATGATAATATTGGACCATATTACATTGTTACCGCATTATGTTTATATATATATATATATATATATATATATATATATATATATATATATATTTATATATATATATATACAGTGGATATAAAAAGTCTACACACCCTTGTTAAAATGTCAGGTTTCTGTGCTTTAAAAAGATAAATCATTTCAGAACTTTTTCCACCTTTAATGTGACCTATAAACTGTACAACTCAATTGAAAAACAAACTGAAATCTTTTAGGTAGAGGGAAGAAAAAATATAAAAATAAAATAATATGGTTGCATAAGTATGCACACCCTTAAACTAATACTTTGTTGAAGCACCTTTTGATTTTATTACAGCACTCAGTCCTTTTGGGTATGAGTCTATCAGCATGGCACATTTGGCCAAGATTTGCCCACTCTTCTTTGCAAAAACACTCCAAATCTGTCAGATTGCGAGGGCATCTCCTGTGCACAGACCTCTTCAGACTTCCAGACCTCCACAGATTTTCAATCGGATTCAGGTCTGGGCTCTGGCTGGGCCATTCCAAAACTTTAATCTTCTTCTGGTGAAGCCATTCCTTTGTTGATTTGGATGTATGCTTTGGGTCGTTGTCATGCTGAAAGATGAAGTTCCTCTTCATGTTCAGCTTTCTAGCAGAAGCCTGAAGGTTTTGTGCCAATATTGACTGGTATTTGGAACTGTTCATAATTCCCTCTATCTTAACTAAGGCCCTAGTTCCAGCTGAAGAAAAACAGCCCCAAAGCATGATGCTGCCACCACCATTCTTCACTGTGGGTATGGTGTTCTTTTGGTGATGTGCAGTGTTGTTTTTGTGCCAAACATATCTTTTGGAATTATGGCCAAAAAGTTCAACCTTGGTTTCATCAGACCAGAACACCTTTTTCCACATGCTTTTGGGAGACTTCAGATGTGTTTTTGCAAAATGTAGCCTGGCTTGGATGTTTTTCTTCGTAAGAAAAGGCTTTCGTCTTGCCACTCTACCCCATAGCCCAGACATATGAAGAATACAGGAGATTGTTGTCACATGTACCACACAGCCAGTACTTGCCAGATATTCCTGCAGCTCCTTTAATGTTGCTGTAGGCTCTTGGTAGCCTCCCAGACCAGTTTTCTTCTCGTCTTTTCATCAATTTTGAGCTCCAGTTCTTGGTAATGTCACTGTTGTGCCATATTTTCTCCACTTGATGATGACTGTCTTCACTGTGTTCCATGGTATATCTAATGCCTTGGAAATTCATTTGTACCCTACTCCTGACTTATACCTTTTAACAATGAGATCCCTCTGATTCTTTTGAAGCTCTCTGTGGACCATGGCTTTTGCTGTGGGATGCGACTAAGAAAATTTCAGGAAAGACCAACTAGAGCAGCTGAACTTTATTTGGGGTTAATCAGAGGTACTTTAAATGATGGCAGGTGTATGGTGACTCCTATTTAACACGATTTGGAATGTCATTGCTTAACTCTGAACACAGCTACATCCCCAGTAATAACAGGGTGTGCATACTGATGCAACCACATTATTATTATTTTTTTTTTTCTTCCCTCCACCTAAAAGATTTCAGTTTGTTTTTCAATCGAGTTGTACAGTTTATAGGTCACATTAAAGGTGGAAAAAGTTCTGAAATGATTTATCTTTGTCTCATTTTTTTACAGCACAGAAACCTGACATTTTAACAGGGGTGTGTAGACTTTTTATATCCACTGTATATACTAGTTTCACAGTGAGTTCTCACTTCCTTTAAATGCAATCTTCTAGACCAATTTAATACCCACATTAGATGATTTTAAATTATTTCATTAACTTATTGGTCATAAAAAGGAGTGCTATGCTTGATATATAAGTTTATATGAATAAACATATTTGAAATGCTAAAGAATAGTGGTGTAGCTAGAGAATGCAGGGCCCTGGTGCAAAAAAAAATTGCCCTCCCAATGAGTGGGGGTTGTACAAAATTTGTACCAACTCACTCAGTGTCCCTTCCCAATACCCCTTGCTATAACAAGTTCCCTCCCTAAGACCCTTCCCTATAACAGCAACCTCTCATGACCCTTTCCTCTTGGGGGGGGGGGGGGGGGGGGCATAGAGAAGTGTTGGCCCAGATGGGTGTTGGGCCAAAGTGGATGGGGGGCCCCACACTACAGAAAAAAAATGAAATGCAAAAAAAAGTTACTCAGCACTGGGCTCCTCCCCGCTAAAGAAACAAGAGGCCATATGGACTAAATACTCAAGCCAGAAATTATTTGAACATATCAAAGCTTAGTAAATATCTCATCCTATAGGAATGCAGTAGTTTTCTAAGAGTTTCCCAATACTGCACCCAATAGTACATATGCTTCAATGTGTCAGCCAAGTCTCAAAATGCTACATATCAATGCTAGCCTCATCTGGTGCAACATCACTTCTCTTGCTCTAACATAACCATTTGGTCCAAGTGTAATGTAGCTGCCATGACTTATTTTGTTTCTGGGAGCTAAGATCTGAGTTTAAAATATTATGGAGAATTATTTTTATTTAACATGCATGCAAATAATTGTATTTACTCATTAACATAGATTTAAGAGAAGGAAAGATAAACACTTGTATTAAACACAAGTTTGGAGGAAAAAGAGTAGTTAATAACGTGTCTACCTTGTTACTTAGCTTTTCCACTTCCAAACTACCATACAATCTAAAGCTAATGTGTTGAGTTTCCAACTTGCACAAGTTTTTGAGAAATTTTCCGAGCAGGGAAATCACCATCTGTCAGGCCATATCTTATCTAATGAACAACCAAAGCAATAACTGATTAGAAAGATCTCATAAAGATTACGGCTTGGTGTGCGATACAAAGTCAGTAATCTTCATTATGAGGGGCACAGGCCGGATATTAAAGTCTATCTTGCAGTTCATTTACAAATGTGATTTCTGACATTTATTCTATCCTGATGCTTTCAGAGTTTGTGATTAAATAAATCTATAACAAGTGTGAGGACCGTTATATAGCCAAGCAAAAAGGCACATAGGGTTCAACCATTAAAGGGCCACTGTAGCCCTATATTAAATGTACATTATTTTGAAAAAATACTCACATAAAATACTTAAACATAGGGTAAATATTTTTAGAATGTACCTATTATACGCAATTATGCTGCTGTGGAATCTACCATGTTGGTGCTGATGAGCATCCTGATGAAGGAGAAGTCTTTGAATGCACAGAACATTTTTATCTACACTGTGGGAATGTGGTATCTAAAACTGCCAGTGCTTTAAACAGAAGTAACAGAGAGCTCATTAGTTTACATGGACAAACCCTCCTGAGAAAGTAAACAGAGAGAATTAGCAGAGAAAACTAAGCGGAGTCCTACAGTGAAAAATGTCATATAAGGGTTAAAAGATGTTATGATAGTTTTTATTTTTATATATACATATTGTGGTATTGTGGTTCTGGATTAAAAAGTGAAAAGGCATTGCATACTCATTTGCATGTCCCCGCCCAGTTCCCCAGAGTGCAGTACAACTATGGTATTTTATGGAATTCTAAGCAGTAAACAAGTATTTTAACTTTTTGTGCATACAGTGGTACCTTGGTTTTCGTCCTTAATCCATTCCGGACAGCAGGATCAGATCCATAGGAATCAATGTAAATTTAAATCATTTGTTCAGACTGCAGATTTTTTTTACATTTCATTTTGAACTGATGGTCTTGATTTTGGATACAAAACCTTAAAACTAAACAAGCATAATGAAAAAAATAAAATTATATCAAATAACATAGAATTTAACTTCACTTTAACTGTATGGAGAGGACTTGATGGTGGCAATGTTGAGGAGGAGAAGGAGGTGAGAAGTTATTGCTTGGAAGTGGAACACTCTTCCAATAAAACATCAGGCACTTGCACAGGGGATCTTATAGGCACATTTTGGTCCTTGTAGGCACAGGCTGCACTTTGGTTCTTATAGGGTCTCTTCCTCTATACAAGTTCAGGGACCTCACAAGAAGTGTCTGAGTGGTGCATGTGGCCCCTGGGCCGCTTGTTGTCAACCACCTAGTTAACTAGATGTATTGTGGATATTGAAATACCTTTGTTGTAGATTAAAATATAAGTTCATATTAGTTGTATATACTTATTTAACCATATTGACCAGCTGCTTCCTAGTGTAGCCTTCCTTCGACCCAGCTTTCAAGAGGACTCTACATATTCTTTCTTACAGAAATCACAATGACAGATATGCTTTCTCATCTCTAGGTAATCCCTGGTGCAATAAAGCCAGATCATCATAAACAAAGATATATTGATGGAGGCAAGCCAACAACAAAACATGGGCAAATTATGTTTATAACATTCCTTAATGGGGATATTTGACTGACTGATCTATGCCCCTTTGCATCTTACATCCAACAGAGTAATGTCTATCAATTCCCAACTCAAAATACATGCCATGTCTTCAAGTGTAACCATATTTGAGCATTGGTGACTCAATCAAAATGAGTCATTGATGAACCACTGATGCTCCAGCAGGGATATTCTTAAACCCTGATCTGTAGGGGGCACTTGAAGAGTAAGGCTAAGAAATACTCGTAATCTGTTTAGCCCTCTTTAGGTACAAGTGGATAAAACATGTTTAAAAAGTGGAATATTGTTCAGCTTTCCCTGATCCACAAACACTTCCCAGCAGTTGGTCTACACTCCACCAAGGCACACCACCAAGCAAATAAAAAATATTCTAAGTAGTTGAGTTGTTGATGACTTTCTCTGAACCTTTAAGGGCCACTCAGTGATTTTAGGAGCACAATGAATATATATATATATATATATATATATATATATATATATATATAAATATATATACACAAACTTTGAGTCTGACTAGAGTATGCTTCAAAAATTCAGATTATGCCCAAAAAAATGTATGTCCATGGCTGCTAATATTCTTAGTTTGGTATGTACTTGACAAGCAAGTATTTTTTTTTTGTTGAACTTCAGTGGTCTTTTGGATAAAAGTAAAAAAAAAACATTAACGTAAAATACACATAAAAACTTCAGGTGTTCAATTTGTAAATTACATATTTGTTAAAGGGATACTGATTTATTAATTTTCTGATTTGCCATGAAAGCTTCATGAGGCTAAACAAAATGTTAGTATATTCAGCTTCCATGTTCAAGTGGTATTTGGAGTGGTGATTTTTTGTGATGTTTTTTTTATTTTATTACATATTGACTTGATTATAAGAGATTTTGTGAAAATTACATTTTGATTATGTTACTTATTAATTATCTAGCAAGTCTTCATTGCTATTAAACACCTAAAACCTCACTTATACAAAAGCTCATAGATGATGATTGGAAACATAGGAAGACATTTATCAAAACATAAATAAGAGACATAAAAAAAAAAAAAACTTGTAAAAACTTAGTAGCTTTTTTCAGCTACCTATTTATTATATATAATACTAGCGAAAAATGACGGCAATAAAATTGTAAGGCAGGTATTGCTGTTTGCCACAGAGAGTAAGTGTTTTGGTGGTCTGAGATCCTTATGCGCTCATTGCGAGGCTGGCACTGAGCGCTTTTGGCGTTCATTGCGTGGCTCGCAATGAGCGCCTTCGGCGATCTTTGCGAGCCTCTGGGTTGGTGTATTTGTTGTTATCATAGGCGCTTTTGCGCGTATTGTAAAGTCTGCAGTGATCTCGTTTTGTCGCTTATTGCAAGGCTCTCCCCTGGTGTAGTTTGTGTCCTATGAGCAGCGTTGGCGCTCCTTGTGGGTGGCGTGGTGAAGGTGTTTGTGGTTGTTTGCGCTAGTGTGGTGTTTTTTTTTGTTTTTTTTTATTTTTATTTTTATGCTAATTAATTAATTAATGAAATCATAAATTAATATACTTTACCTAGTTAGTTTTGGAGTATTTTGCGGCTTTAGGGGTCATGTAGCCTCGTTTTCGTTTTTTTCGTCTGCCATTTTTTCTCTCGCTTAGGGTATTTTCGAGTGTCTAAACTTTGTAAATTTGAGTGACATTGAGGTTTAACTTGTGTTGCAGAGGTCCTGGGTGTCCCCCCTTGCTGTGGGTAAGGTTTTTATTTCAGTGTATTTTTCTGTTTTTTTATGTTTGCCGCTGTGCACGGGATGTCCCGCGGCTCGTAATTTTTTTTGTGTAAGTCCGCAATCTTTTATTGTCTAAGTCCGGCGGCTCGTATTTTTTTGTGTAAGTCCGTAGTTAGTCATTGCGTGTTTGTTTTGTCAAAGTCCCACTTGTGTGGTCGTTTGCAAGCGGTTGTGAGGCGCTGTAGAGCCTCCACCTCAGCAAATGCGGCCCCTCACTTTGCGAGGGTCCGCATTTGCGGCCTGCAAGGAGACTGTGGCTCATTGCAGCCGACGTGGGAGCCTCCACCTCCACAAACTCGGCCTCTCTCTTTGCGAGGGTCCGCATTTGCAGTCCGAAAGTCGTAGGCGCTCATCTCCACCAGCGCATGGAGCGCTTTTGGCGCTCCTTGCCAGTAACTACGGCCCTCGCTTTGTGAGGGCCACAATTACAGCAGGCCCACTACGCGAGCCCTCAAGCGTTAGCAACAACTTGTATTGCTGACAACTATATATGTGACTAGTGACTTGCCCGTCAAAAAATTACGGCAATAAAATTATAAGGTAGGTAATGTTGTTTGTTTGCAAAATTAATTTTGTTAGTTGTTTGAAGATCCTTCAGAGCTCATTGCGAGGCTGTTGGTTGTTTTTGTGCTATGAGCAGCGTTGTTTTTTTTGTTGTTGTATGCCAATGAAATAATTAATGAAATAATAAATGAATATACTTTACCTATTTTGAAGTAATATATGCAGGAAGCATTGTGTTGAAGAGCTGACAATCTGTTTTCATGTTGCTGCAGCATACAATGTGTGTTTTCAGTGCTGTGGAGCTGCTGTGTAAGTGTCAGCAATGTGTGCAGTGTGTAGAGTAATAGTGTGTGTGCGCGAGTGGAAGCCGTTAGGGTAGCTGTGTACTTCCGGATTCTGTAAGTTAGTGTTGTAAAATGGCGAATAATGTGTGGTATGCGGTTGTGGGGGATTTTGCATCCTTTTTCTTGGATCTCATCCGGCTTTTTCGGAAAATCTGTATGTGTTTGGTGGTGTTTTGCGTCTTTAGGGTCCTGTAGCCTCGTTTTCGTTTATTTCAGCGGCCATTTTTTCTCTTGCTTAGGTGATTTTCGGGTGTCTAAACTCTGTAATTTCGACTTAAATGGACGTGTGACTTCACTTGCAGAGGTCCTGGGTGCCCACCACCCCTTGCTGTGGGGAAGCTTTTTTGTGTTTGTTGTGTGTATTTATTGTGTTTGTAATGTTTTCAGGTTTGTGCGGGTGGGCCGTTAAAGTTGTATCTTTGAAAGGTCATAGTGTTTTTTTTTCTAAGTCCGGCGTCTCGTATTTGTTTGTCGTTAGTCCGTAAATGTAGAGAGGTCCGCAGTTGCTGGCAAGGAGCCCCTTCGGCGCTCCATGCCAGCAACTGCGGCCCTCGATTTGCGAGGGCCGAAGGCTCGCTATGCGAGCCCGCAGCGTTAGCAACAACCCGCTTGCTCACAACTATATGTGTGATTATTATAGACTAGAATATTGCACGTCAAAAAATTATGGCAATGAAATTGTAAGTGAGCTAATGCTGTTTGGTGTTTTGCTGTTTGTAATCTATTTATTATTTCAATAAATTATAAAAACGTATGTTTTTGTGAACTTATTTTTGCATATCATTGCTTGAGATCTACAACAGAAGTTATTGTCCTATTACCAAGTGTGCAAGTTTTTATTATTATTTTTTCATATTTTTGTTCAAAAAATAAAATAATTTTCCAATCTAATCAATGTACTAAACCTTTATGCAGAATATAGGTGCATAATAGATGTTGTAATAGAAATTAAAAAGTAGTTAAGATGATGAAAATATATTAAAAAGTTATATGTCCTTTTATAAATGATTTCCTAAAAAGCTTGTGTATCATTAACCTACAACATTAATTTGTTTGTTAATTTAACCTTGAATATGATATATTATTTTAAAGCTTAACAAATTATAGATAGGTAGATAGATACTTTTTAAAATTAAATTAGCAACAAGTTAATGTACTTTTTTTGTATTCATGGAAATGTTAAAGAAAACACTTTAAGTATTAAATCACTATTTTATTAAGTGTGACTTTTCTTTATGCTGAAGATTGAAATTGGCAATCAGAGACAGCAATCCTGAACATATTTGCCAAATGTCCCTTTTTATATTAGGTGTCCCTTTTTTAGATATGTTCCCATGTTTTGACTCTTTGAGAGATATTCCACTTTCAGCATAGGAGCTATGGCCCCTATCCAATTGAGCAATTGTTAGTTACTGGAGCCCCTAATGTAGCCCGTAAACTACTTTACTATTCAATTGGCGTCTTTTAGCTATCCGCAAACGATTTGCGTGTTACAGGCTGAAAATCCCTGCAGTTGTCAGAATCGTAACTCCGACCCATCTAAGCCTTTGATCTTTCAAGCCTGTAAATGTTATAATCGCAAATCGCTATTTAATTGCTACAATTCCTCAAGCCCACAATTGGATTTCTAAACGCTAATTGATTTTAGTTTAACCTCCATGTTTTACAGACATCATGATGACGGTCTCATTTACTATTGGCTGTTTTTAAATCGGTAGTTACGGCCTTGCTCGATTGATCAGGATCATACCCTGAAATGCTTACTGGTGCATGGTTTGCAGTTTAGGCTTTTGGCCAGTTAGCTGCGGGCTTGTTCAATTGAATCGCTCTGTAACTGTTGCAAATTTCAAGCCCACAATTGAATAGGGGCTTCTCAGCCACATTAAATTCCCCATATGTGTAAAATCATAGCTCGTAACGTAGCTTGCAAGACTAACGGCTATTAAATTGGCCTCTTAAACCAGCCCACCAACGACTTGCAGGATAGGAGCGAGAAAACCCTATGGGACGTGAGAATTCAACTTGCGAGCTCGCAAATCTTTTGATCTCTCAAGCCCGTAACCGCTACGTTACAATTGCGCTATTAAATTGCATCAACATCACTGGCAATCAACCCTGTAACACAAAATAGAGCCAAGAAGCCAACGAGTGCTAGAGTGGACCCACAAGGGGGTAAAGTCTAACCCCTATCACTGTAGATGCAAATATACACACATTACTGTACTTTTATGAACAGGGAAAGTGATGTTAGGTATTAGAATTAATAGCACAACATTCTCAAGCTCGCAAATCGGCCAAATAAAATACTTTATTTAATGTTTAATTTCGGTGTTATATCGATCCTGGCAATCAGTGTGTTAATACATATAATGAAACTCGCATGTAATAGAATATCATATTTACAGCTTTATCATTATTGCATTATATCTGGAATGCGATCCGATCGTAACTCAAAACTGAACCCTATAGGACTTTGAAATCCAATCTCCATTTTTCAGTGACTTAATTCTGACGATCTCTGTTTCCATTGGCTCCATCTGAACTCAAAACTACGAGTTTTACTAATTGATCACGTTCACGGCCGTACAGCCAAACGAGCGAAAAATGGTTTACGGCTTTGCCTCTCAAGCAAACCCGTAAACCCGTAACTTGCAGCATGTTCTAATGTAATAGCACCGTAAATCCGCAACATTCAAGCACGTAGCCATTGCGGGTCGCACGTTGCACATAAGAGCTTTGAATTTAATGGGGCTATATGTGTTGTATGTTTGTGAAAAAAAGTCCTGTTGCCTCAGTACAAAATAAATAGTATGTGCTTTCCAATTACAGCTAAAAAGCACATTTTCACCTGCAACATTTAATGTTCATAAAAATATGAGTTTTCAGAGTCCATTAATCAATAGTTAAACAATAATTCTTACAGCACACTCAGTAAAAAAAATATAATTTGGGGAAAAATGTTAACAGGGAAGATTGCTTTAATAAATAATAATTACATATATTTAAAATACAGTTTAATAAAAAAAATTAATATAAACATAGATTTAATTGTAGTTTAATATAACTTGCAGTTTATATTCAGATCTTTATGTGTGGGGGCTAAGGATTTTTTTTAAATATTGGTTGTTCACTAAAATTATTTAAAAATGTATGTTTCATCTATGGATCTGCATTCTGGTAACCATAAAATGAGCAGCATAATTAATTAAATATAATAGGATCTAGGTTGATTAAAAAAAATGTACTATCCTGTGACTACAGCAAAGTGTTCTTGGAAATATTTTGGAAATGGCAACTATGCTAAAGTGCTCCACTGGTCAAGGGTCACAACAAGACAATATGTTCACAATTAGTATAGGCCTCTGCACTTGCCACACTCTTGTCTGCCAACTCCCCCGGGACAATACACATCCTTGTGCTTTACATACATCATATTTAGAAAGGCAGACTAATAAAGGCAATGAAAAAAGTAATCCACAGGCCCCGAAAGTAGAAATAGCTGGAGGGGGAACACCTTTTGCTGGAATCCAAGTGTCCAACTTGAGAAGAATCATCCCACTGTTTACATGGACACCTAACACCTTGCGTTTGTGGTGACTGTTTGCTTTTCTTTTCTGTTTCTACTTTATGATTCATTATATTGTTTGCACACACCTCAGTGCTTTTGTTTACAAATCACCTGTTGGTGTTTCTCACCGCAGCTCTCAGCTATGCGTCTTTTACCACTGATGCTACACAACAAGAAACACAATAGGTGTAGATAATGTAATGTATATATTTTACTCTATTGAATAGTCATCAAGATCAAAGGTCAACATCTTTTATTATGGTGAAAGATAAATATCAATTTCTTTGTTGTAGCTCTATTTAATCCATTAAAATATTTTACCGGCTAGGTAGTTGTACAATTACTTAAAATTGAGTCGAAACCTAATAAAATAAATGTAAATTTAATGTAAAAATTCAAATAAGAAAATCCTAGAAATAAGGATTCCCCATGCCAGTACTTGGGATATCATTGGGGTCCTTAAAGGCACCCATGGTTAAAGGGTTAATGTTAGGTGCCACTGGGGTCCATATAAAGAATCCCCATGGTAATGGGAGTAATTTTTGATGCCATGGGTATCAATAAGATATCCCATGGTTATAGTTAGAGATTCCCATGAGTTTAATGGGCCCAAATTACAATGGGTGGGGGACCTGGTGTTGAGGGTGGATCCCGGGTTATACCCAGCTTATAGGAGGTAGTGGGCCATAAGCGGGGGGTGCATAAATGCCTAGGTTTTATTTTTATAGATAGACAGATAGATATATGTTGGAGAATATTAGGAATAGTATAGTGTGTTCATGTTAGGTAGTAGGTACCATTTAGTAGTGTTAATATTTTATTAATATGTGGTGCAGGAATGTTATCGTTTTGCTGTGTCTGTTGTTATCATACGTCTTCATTGCAGGCTTGCCAACCATTATTGCCCCTGTGCCAATGGACAGATTTGTTAAACTGTGCATGCTTGACCCCTATAACATGCATGCACTACTCTGTTCACAATGTGTAAAGGGCTGGATAGGTGGTTGATACACACCGCTGCATTGAGCATTACTGTGCATTATCGAGCCACATTGCCGACCTAATTATAATACATGCATTTGAGCAAATTGCATGTAGACCTGAGTAGAGCTAGTATACAATGTCCTGGGGTTCATTGCGCCTTAATGGACTTATTTTAGTAACCCCCCCCCCCCCCCTTGAAATATCTACATGCAGAATGTAAATGTGATTTTGAAGATATGTTTGTTAGCAATTGCAGCAGATTCAAATTTATACTTTAAATTTTCTAGTTACATGTCAGATATTGGTAACACTTACCATATGAAAGTGATACCCTATACAGGGCAGGCCTAGCATTCTTGGTATCCAGCCTAAATCCCTTTTACATATCAAAGGTACTTAGAAAAAGTTCAATTTGTGTTTTCATTTTGTAAACTTTAGGTAAAAATACGAATTTGTACAATTACAATTTTGTACAATTTGTACAAAATACGAATTTGTACAATTGATAATTGTTCTTAATCATTGATGGGTTACACATGCTCAGATCCTCAATGACGTTCCTACTGGCTAGACTCTGACCAGTGTAATCAGCAAGACAGCATAAAATGCCACGGAATATCTGAGCATGTGCAACCCTGACTGAGGACACATAGCTGAAAAGACAGCATTGAGAGGAAGGGGCCTATGAACAGAATGTTTTTGAGTTTTATACCACAAATGTTTTTTTATTTAGTAAGCAACTAAATTTTTTTTGTTTTTTCCCCCATGTATTTTAAACATATTAACATATTACACAGGTGCAACATTTTATGTGTCCCTTCCAGCATTAAGAAAAACGTATCTAGCATTACATTTTATATGTATTTCATTTGTATTCAAATTAATTAAATGAAGAATAAATATAGCTTCAGAAAATATACATTATGATTTACCATTATTATAATTTTTTACAACTGAAAGTTAAATTAGTTATTGGGGAACAATAATAGTAATATAGTTATATAAAACGGCATGACAAATGTATCCGTCTAGGTACAAAAAAAAAAGTAAATTTGACATAGCGGTAAGAAACTGTTTAACAAGTAGAATATTTATTAGTTTTATTTTTAAAGATAAAACATATATTAATGTCAGATAAAGACCAACAGCCTTATTAAATTGTGATTCTGTAAGTTTAAAAGGGCTCTATATAAGCACACGGCATATTTTATTTACAGAAGTTTTTAGTTTGTGAAGACCTTGCTTTTGGATAGAAGTTCACTGACTAAAAATATCTGTAAAACAAATATGCTGTGTGCTTAAATAGAGCCCTATTCAGTTTACCGAATCGCAATTTATTAAGGCTGCAAATGATTTTACTCATTCACCATTGTTGTAAATGTAATACTTAATAGAGGTAGGGTAAATGAGCACCGTGGGTTCCCTGGTGGTCCAGTGGTTACGATTTGGTGCTTTCACCACTGAGACCTTGGTTCGAATCCAGTCAGGAAACCAAGAGGTAACACCACTCTGAAGACAAGCTGGTTTGGGCCTGGGCAGTATTTGGATGGGAGCCCACCTAGCAATACCAGGAGCTGTATGCTGTGGCCCACAGGAGAAGGAACTGGCAATCCACTCCAGTGTCTATGCCATGAATGCCAAGTGGATCAGCAAGGTGTGTTGCAATCCATGAGGTCAAAGAGAGTCAGACACGACTGAGTGACACACACAAATGAGCATCAATTAAAAATCCTAAATTGTACAGTTATATCATACATATATCATATGCTCAAGGGTCTTCATAAATATCTCCATTGATGTCAATATTTCTCTACTTTATCATATCAAAGCAGCTAAATAATATGCCACTCATTTGCATATAAAACAACAACAACATGACTTTCCCAGGACAGATTCACTTTAGAAAAAAATTGTCATATAGCCGATTTTTCATTCTCTAAGAATAACCTAAAAATCTTGAATTTTTGGTGACAGAGTTCCTTTAACTTTAACATATCATATCAAGTCTTATATCAAATTGTGAATTGTCATAAAGATCAAACGTAAACATAATTTATCATGGCGAATAATAAATATTAATTTCTTGGTTGTAGCACTATTTAATTCGTTAAAATATTGTAACCACTGTGTCGTTTCTTAAAATTGATCTGAATTTTCACGCTTTTCCACAAACATTGTATAAACTTCTCTATATAGCCTTGTGGGAATTGTTCGTCATTATACAATGTAATGGCATTTATCTTATGCCTTCTTACATAAACACATAATTAAAACTGATATGATTCTAAAAAATAATGATCGCAACAGTTAAATAATTGCCCAAAAATGTTATGTCTCACGTGAATCTTGTATTGATAAATCTGCCCCAATTTCTCGTATATTTTCCTCATTTAGTGAAGAACTCTGCCTCTATTTTTAAACAGGTATTTTCTCCCCCAGAATTTGGCTCATCCTGTTAAATGCTTTCTGCTACTAACGGGTGCTTACAATTATCTTAGCCGCTGATAAGCTAACAAGCACTGGCAGGCTCAGAATTACACACACTGTGCAGCTGGGTTCAGTCTGAAGATTCACTAATCACCTTCAGATATGTAGGAAGTCTTTGCCTCCTACCTGAAGAAGCCTCTCCTCCACATTGTCAGCTGAAGTAGACAATTTGATGCATCACCGCTAGGCTGCGTCTTAGCAACTCATTTTACTACTTGGTTCCACGTTAATGTAAGTGGGCCTGTAATCTAGCTCTTCTTTTTTACTGGTTTGACATCACATTACAAACTGGCAGTGAGGAAAGAAAAAAAATTCTCTTACATGTCTCAAGACAGACAGTTTTTTTGCCTCAGAAAGTCTCAATGAACAGTCTTCCCACAGTCGCTAAGTATTCTGGGTAGTGGCATGGTTTTTCCCTTTGATCCACGTAACATAAGTTCTATTTCCGTCTATGTGAGCTGATCTTACGCAGATTTTATAACTTATCCTTAGCTTAAGATACACTACTTAAACCAACTCAATGACTGCCGTTATGCCACACTGATCAGCCCCATATAATGTGTGAGTGACTATGCTGTTGATCCAAGGCAATGGAACTTCACTGATAACTTTGCACATAGTCCCATATGGATTACTATTATTAATATTATTATTATTATTATTATTATTATTATTAACCTTTATTTGTAAAGCACTCACATACTCTGAAGCTCTCTACAAGGGTAAGTACAAGTCAAAACAAGTTTAACACATTGCAGAAGAATGGAGGGCTCTGTTTTTGAGCTTACAGAAGTTTCCTGGGTTTCAAATGTTTCCTAAAAAACAGCCACTGATTAGAAGAAAAATATATATTATATTGAGAAGTTGAATATAATTACATATTTAGATGCTGGGTACTGCTATCTGGAATTGCACACCCCTAGGAAGCTTACCATACAGTGGGTACAGGTTGCACAACATTTGGGTACAGGTTGTGACTTCCAGAGGAAGTGCTGCCAGTCACATGGTTTCTGGGGTCACATCTTATTTCTCTCTGTCTGTCTTCTTGTGGAAAATGTAAACACCAGCATCAGTGACGCAGGAGAACAGACAACTGCAGGTGTAATCTACTGTGAATCTGCTGTACAGATTATTATTATTATTATATATTATTTTCATATGAGTCTGACTACATATCCCAGGCTTCTTTGCAGCACAGACAGCAACCCCAAATGTTTCAGTCTCTGCTTCCTGCTGATTGGCCAAAACAGTTTTTGAAATGAATGCTAATTTAGCCTGGGTTTGGAGAGGGTGTTAACACTGATTTTTAACTGTCAGAAGTTACAAAATGTTCGGCAACATTTTTTTTTTGCATACACTAATGATTCTCCTCTATCAGATGCACTCCAGCAAACTTAGGTATGCCTTTAAAATCATACGTACACAGTGCTTTCCCTAAAGCACCTAACAAGAGTGAGTATGGGTGAGGTACAGGATAGTGATTGATGTGTTGCTCATATTAAGGCTGAAGATTATGCGCTCCTTTAAAAAGATTAGTTTTTTGTCAGGTATGAGCCAGGAAGATAGTCTAGTGGAGCGAGGCAAGGAGTTCCAGAGAATAGGGGCAGCACAAGAAAAGTCCTGAAGGCGAGAGTGAGAGGAGGTGATAATAGAGGAGGACAGAAGAAGGTCATTAGTTGAGCGAAGAGAGTGCTTGGGGGAGTATTTTGGGACAAGAGCAGAGATGTAAGAGGATGCACTATTGTTGAGGGCTTTATACATTAGGGCCATGATTTTAAATTTGATTCTGGTGGCTATGGGAAGCCAGTGGCGTGACTGAATAAGAGGTGCTGCAGACACTGAGCAATGAGTATGGTAGATGAGTCTAGCAGAGGCATGCATTATGGATTGGTGGTGAGAGAGAGTCGATGGGGAGGCCAGCAATGAGAGAGTTGCAGTAGTCAAAGCGAGATATGATGATAGATTAAATTTGAATTTTAGTTGTGTTTCGTGTAAGATAGTGACATATTTTGGAGATTTTTTTAGGTAAAAATGACAAGATTTTGTGATTGATTGCATGTGAGGAATGAAAGAGAGGGTGGGGTCCAGTATAACCTTCTAGACAACGAGCCTGGGAGGTGGGACTGATAATGGCATTGTCAACAGTTACTATTACTATTATATTTGTTATATTTTATTTGTAGAGCGCTAGCAGAATCCTTATTGCTGGTGGTATTTACATCCATAAGAAGGCAGATAAGACATACACATACACAGTGTTATATCAGGAGGGCTCACAATCTAAGAGGTAATGGGGGATAGAAACATGAGGTAAGGGGACTGCTGGATGGATTCATGTTCATGAAGGAGAGATATGCAAACCAGGAAGGGTAATCTTATATAAAGTTGTGGAAGATGTAGTTAAGCAGGCAAGTGGTGACCCCCGCTCAACGTGGGTTTTCAGTGAATGTTGAAATATTTGAAGACTAGCAGAGAGTCTCATAGAGCGTGGTAGAGAATTCCAATCATGAGTCTGGCGGAAGTGTTCAGGATAGACTGGACTGAAAATAGGATGTTTAGTGGAAGGTCAATTAGCATGGATTATGGATATCATTTTAAGTGGGTCTATAAAAAATGGTGGTACTTTTTGAGCCTCAGAACCCTTAATGACAGGGGAATCACTGTCCACTGAGAAATTCTGTCCTAGCCTGCTTGAGACAAGGAATTGTACTCAGGATATGTTCTTCTTTCCTTACTATATGTACCATGGAGGGTTTTCAGTCACCTTTCTACCCACCATATCCTATTTAGTTTCTGATCAGACTGGCAGTGCAAATTCTTTCTAATCTTTAACCTATGTATAAATTGTCTAATTTGTATTAATTGCATCCAGTTTTTCACAAAGAACAATGGAAATGCCAATATGTTTCACTATTGACCGATCTACTTCATGAGGTAGGGGTGATTTTTAATATGAATTGTGGAAGATTAGGTATTTATTGCAAGTTTCAGTTGTGTTGAATAACTTTTTTTGTTAATCTTCTATTATCCAGAAAGAACCTTCTAATCATTATTTTAAAACACATGATAGAAAACATGAAGATATCATGCCCTGTGTCCTGTGAATTTTAACACTGTGTGTGATCATTTCTGCTGATGTAAGTAAATCTACTTTCTACACTAGATAATCTTCCAGTGCTTTCCATGAACAGATCCTTAAAAACAGAAAATGCACCTGGCAAAGGAATTCACTGATAATGATAGAATGCCGCTTTGTGTTCAGACATAAATCAGACTGCTTACATGAGATTTACAAGTTCAACTTGTGAGTATTTATTCCTATCAGGGCTGCTTAAAAAGTATAACAACACTGCGGCAGTATATATATATATATATATATATATATATATATATATATACCCACAATACGTATGTATTTTGACAAGTTAACAGTCTCCTCTGGGTTGTTTATGTCTGTGTTTGATGAGGGAACACAATTCAAGAGACTGAATATACTTTTTCAAGTTTTACCAAAATTTAGTCAGTGATACTAAAAAATCAAACCAAAACAATCAACAAAAATAATAGGCCTCACTTCCACTGAAGCACTACCTTAACTAATATACAGTTTTATCACCAAACAGCTCTCATCCAGCTAAACCTGGATCTGGCAAAACAACCAGCCCAAAAGTTTGTTAAAAATCACAGAGCTGTCATTTCTTCAGATTTGCAGGTCTCCATTCTGCTCCAACTTGTCATAAGCTACAGGCTGCTGTCCCACTGTGTTTGGCTCCCTCCAAGTGAGACAAACTGCAAACAAGCAATCCACAAGCAACCCCTCCTATACTCCAGGAGCAGTCTTAAATCAGGGCTGTACAGTACAGCTAATTAACTGAGCAGGAAAGTTAACTCCTGCAGTCCTACTGGTATAGTATCTATACAACCATAAAGGGATATCACCACATTCAATTATGTGAGATTCTCCAGCACTGAACAAATCTAAATACATTAAAATGGGAATAAGTAATGGAAAAAGCATTTATGTTAATCTTTAGGGTGTCTCCAAGAGTTTTACAGTAATCCATACACAAACTCCTTGATCACTATGCCTGAAGACATCAGCTGCCCTTCACTGATGAAGATCAATAGGCCTTGTAAAGAAGAAGGCCATTGCGAGGAATGATCATTGCCCACCTATATATGTATTTTCTTGGGAAATTCCCCTGTCTTTCATATATATATATATATATATATATATATATCACATATATAGTTGTGAGCATGCGGGTTGTTGCTAACACCGCAGGCTCGCGTAAACACTGCAGGCTCCTTGCGCTGGTGATGAGCGCCGTAGGTGCTCCTCCCTACGACCCCCTACGACTTTAGGCCTGCAAATGCGGGCGGGACTTATACCGCAAAATTTACGGACTTAGCATCCACAAATACGAGTCGCCGGACGACCTTGCAAAAAATACGACCTTAGCGCCCGAACCCCGAGCACAGGAAAACATTAAAAACACAATAAATACACACAGCAAACACATAAAAAGCTTACCTACAGCTTGGGGGGGGGGGGGGGCACCCTGGACCTCTGCAAGTGAAGTTACACCTCGATTTAAGTACAAATTCAAGAGTTTACACATACGAAAATCCACCCACCGAAAAAAAAAAAAAAAAAAAGAAACTACAGGACCCTAAACACGCAAAACACCACGAAACACATACAGATTTTCCAAAAAAGCCATACGAGGTCCAAGATACACTATTAACAAGGACGCTAAAGCATCCACAGCCGCGTACCACATACACAATAGCCGTCATTTTACAACACTAACTTACACAATGCGGAAGTACACAGCTACCCTAACGCACACTATTTACACTAAACACTGCACACATTACTGACACTTACACATCAGCTCCACAACAGTGCAAACCCACATGGTATGCTGCAGAAACATCAAAACAGATTGTCAGCTCTTCAGCACAATACTTCCTGCATATATTACTTCAAAATAGGTAAAGTATATTCATTTATTAATTTATTAATTATTTCATTAGCATGAGGCTCGCAATGAGCGCCAAAGGATCTCGGAACACCAACAAAATTAATGTCTCAACCAAACAGCATTACCTGCCTTACAATCTTATTGCCGTAATTTTTTGACGGGCAAGTCGCTAGTATATATATATATATATATATATATATATATATATATATGTCAGTGGTGGAGCTAAAGAATGATCCTGGTGCAAAAAAAAATATTGCTGGGCCCCCCTCCATACTCCCCATTTGTAAAATGTCTTTGCACTGGGCCCGCCAGTTAAAATCTTACTCAATGCCTCTCCCCAAGACCCTTCCCATAACAGCTTCCCTCCCTAAGACACCTTTTCATAACATCACCCCTTGCCAAGAACCTTCCCATAGCTGCTCCCCCTTCAAGACCACTTTCCATAGCTGCTTGCTTCTCTACCCTACTTGCTGGACACGTGATCTCCACTTTCCGAGGTGGGCGAGCTACGGGGTGGGGAAACTGGTGCGGCCAAGAGGTCCAGTGGGCTGTTGCGGGTTGGGCTGTGTTGACTCTGCCCCTATATATATATATATATATATATATATATATATATATATATATATATATATATATATATATATTAGTATATCTAATAAGAAGTTTACTCAAAAGAAAAATACTTGAATACATTGAAAATAAAGTCACATTGCTATATATGTTTTGAACTTAGCTGTAGGTATGTTCTTTGGGTTGTAGCATAAATAGTAATATAATAATTTAATTAATGTCCTTCATTTTTGTGAATTTACTTTACACAACCAAGATGATATAGCCATAGATGGTCGCATTTGATTTGGAATAATCTTCTGTTGAAGGAAAAAGGTGAAGCACAGGAGTAATTGGGAGACGTGTGGAAAGAGAGAGAGAATGTCCTTCTGCAACCACGGCTTAGACAAGACCTGCTGAGAGCTTGCTGTTAAAGGGAGGCACAAAGTGACAGTCTGTTTATTTGGGTGACAAGAGGTGATGTTTTGGTCTTGATTTGATGAGTCTGAAGTCGTCTTTTCAGCTCTCCCTAGGGGTCAATGAAGTAAAAACATTATCTGACTAATCTGTCAACTCACATTCATAGTGTTAAGAAACAGGGTAACATATAAAAAGCTCTCTAGGTCAAAAAGCCATGCTATGTTAAGTGAGAGATAGAGTTATTATTTCTTTTAAGGAAGAAAAAAAAAAACTTTTATGATGTTGAACGTTTTTGTCTGTGATATTATTATGGTTTTACTGCTTTTGTTGAACACTTATGCTCTACAAATTAGTTTTAAGTTACAAAGCGTACAATGTAGTAATTTCCTATAACTATCTGTTAGCAATAGCCATAGGAATGCCAGTTAATGCTAAGATCTAGATCATTCCATGTTCACTTTTCTCTTTTTCTCTGTTTTCTCTCTCTTATTTTTTCTAATTAAATGTTTTATCTTTTTTAATTTACGTTTTCTCCTTCTCCTGTGATTATGTTTGGTTGGTCCCTCCTTGTGCAACCATATAATCCATTGTGCCCACCCTTATGACAGTAATTGGCAAACCATTTTACTTGAAGCTCTGCATACACAACCTGAGAACCTAGAGATGGCCATAATAAATATATAGTTAGATAACAAATGCTAAAAACACTGTTGGAAAGAATGGGTGAACTAAAGTTAAATAGCAGAAGAGGTAATGATGGTTGGTATTTTGTAGACTAAGAGTGTCTTAAGCTATATAGTTGTGTGTTTGTGTGGGGGGTTATCATTGTGTGCTCTAGAACAGTGCTTCTTAAACCTCTCCTCAGGACCCCCATACAAGCCATTATTTATATGTAATACAATATGGATACAGGTGAGGCAGCTTAGTGGCCCCACAGCCTGCTGGATAATTATTGCATCACCTGCATTCACACAGTAAATCCTAAATCCTGGCTTGTGTGGGGTCCAGATAAGAGGTTTAAGAACCACTGCTCTAGAGGGAAGACATGCTCACCTCCTCAAGAGCACCGACTGAAGGCACCATGGAGTTTTATTGCCCTAAGTTGCCATCTTTGTATGGGTTGATCGTACAAGGATGACAGAAGTGATTAAGTCCAGTTATGAACATGAAATGAGTTCTACTCTAAACCTATTTTTAAATAAGAATCATAAGCAATTAAGACCATAATAACAATACCACAGCAATACTGGGCTCATACACTTAACTATTTCTGCATTTTTTAAGTAAAAGTCAAAATATCATTTATTCCTAAACCTTTGCATATTGTTTTTGAGTATCTTATACCACAACAGAGACTCAATAAGGTACAAGCCCTTTGGTGGGTTTAAAGCATCACAAGACCTAAATAAATGACTGATGACACTGGGAAGTTTGGCTAATGCTTAAAACCCCCTACTAACATCAACACAAGCTCACTCACTGACTTATCCCACTCTAATTCATCTTATTTGAATTAAAATATGCTTGTACAATTAAAACAGTAGCACTGTGCACACAAACCTTGACTGAATAAGCAATCTCTAATGAGACCTAATTAGCAGGCCTGTGTTCTCCCACGTTCGCCCATCTAAGTGTCAATACACCTAGAAAACATTTGGCAGATTTAAAACAGAAAATATTTGCCTCTATTTACATCATTCAATATTATTATAGCATTGATGACCGCTGGAGTAATTCTCAGTCACAAAAGGGACAAAATGGCAGCTCTTGATGACAAATCAAATGGGTGACTTTAAAGATAATTTTCCTTTTATACAAGTATCTTTCCTCAAAACAAACATATCCACAAGGACTGGCAGAGACGAGTAGCCACTTGGTTCAACCAGCCCGCTAGGAGATCTGCAGGCGAAAGGCACGTCAGGCCAAAGCTCGTTTGATCAAACACAACAATAAAACATGCCAAGTAATGGTAGACATAAATCAACTTAATATGAAATGCTTTCATACTGTATATAGTTCTTAATATAAATATTTTTTTTTTAAATAAACTGTTAACATAAATTATATTGAATTAACTATGCACAAAATGTAATCTGTTATCCGACTTTACTAGACCTTCTTCCACAAGTTTCTGACCCTTGAAAATGACTTCTATATTTCTCAATGTTGATATAGACAGTTGGATTGTACCCCTTATTAGAGTGAAATAAAGACATTTATGAATAAGTTTTTAATCAGCTAATTTTTCGTGAATTTGGCCAGTAAGAGCAGATATGGGTTTGTTGTTAAGTCAATGAAAAAATACCATTCAGAAATTTGCAACAAAATGTGAACACAAATTAGAGTTAAGTACTACAAAGTAGCGAACAACTCCAACGCATCAAGGATGTACATTCAGTGCACTCCCTTATCTTCTAGTATCCCTGCTGTAAAATTGCAACATAAATAAGTGCAATAAACAACCTGGATGACTTTAATTTAACACAAGCTGAAGCTCTTTACTGAGCACCCAGTATATGTTGATTTATCAAATTGTTAGATTTGTAATAATAATGTTTTTGAATATAATGTGACAAAGTAACTCCTGTAAGGAATGATCTATATTTAATATGCAATCCCATTCAATGTACTTTTAGTTTTTTGTTTTTTTGAATTGCAAATGGGTCACAACGTCCATTAGTAAATAGTTTGCCGTTTAAACAACTGTCACAAATGTTAAAGGACCACTGTAGTTTGGCAAATACTTTACATGCTTGAGATGCTGAGACAGGAACATAGAAGCATTTCAGAGAGCATCTTATAATTTGATAACTCTGATTGCTTCATAGGTAGATGTAATATATATTATCAAGGCTGTAATAATTTATTTTAAAGTGTAAACTAATTGTGTCCATTATTAACTCAAGTTCTCTAAATATTACACTGCATTGGTCCTTTAACTTGTTGATATAATAATTTGTTCAGATGAAAAGGAAGACAGAATTATGGAGGTGATCTTGGTCCTGGTGATGGGGTAACATACTAGCTCTTATACTTAATCTTAATGATCATCGCCAAACACGTTCGGCTTACTCTAATTTGGATAAATAAGCAGCAGGACCATGGAAAAAAAAATCCCAAAAGAAACTTTGGACAACATTTATGACAAAATGATGGCAGCATTTGGCCCAGTCTAGGAGCCATTGAGTGAAACTGGTGTCAGGTCAAGATCGTTCCAACATAGAAGAAGCATTGCACATTTTGTTATTGTGCAGACTTATTATTACAAATCTAACTTGTTTCCATGTTGCCAAGGAAAATAAAAATGTCATCTTGGTAGAGAATGATGAAATTATCTCATAAGTATCATATTCCAACTGAAGACCCAGTTTGATTAATTTTGTGGCTCAGCACAGACTGTCAAACATGTTATAGATACAAAATAGAAGACATGATTTTATATTTGTGACCTTTTATTATCAATATAAGGTGTGTGTGACCCATCTTTTTTATTAAATTGCCTTGGAGATGGATAGTGAAGATGCAGTGAAAGATCTCTACCTTGCTGTGTTGAAGGGGCTTGTGTACTACAATGAAGCTGTGAGCTATACCATGTAGGGTCACCCAGGATGGGCAGGTCATAGCAGAGAGGTCAGACAAATTGTGATCCACTGGAGAAGGAACTGAAAACCCACTCAAGTATCTTTGACAAGAAAACAGTATGGACAAGCGCAGCCAGAGACATGTGTCTGGCGTGCTGAAGTCCATAGGGTCTCCGAGAGCCGTGCACAACTGAAGAACTGAACAACAACAAATACCAAGTGCTTCTTCTGCTTGCAATACAGCCATAAACAGAGTTAGATTTGTGAAATTTGTCTCAACTCTTCATCAGGAAGACATATTCATCCATGTTGCACTTTAGATCATGTTTTTAGTCAGAGTATTTCAAGTCTTGAATTCTGTCTGCTAGTGATGGTTTCCAAGTTACAGTTCTTCTCTTCTAGATCCATTGGTGTAGGAGCATAAGAAAATCTGGGGGGATACGGCATATAATTTGCATATTGAACCCCCCCTTCAGTTCCTACACCCATTTCTAGATCCATAAGCCATTCTAGGTTGGTATGAAGCGTCTTGCCAGGTGAGTTGAGTTAAAGGGAGGTGCTGTGCGGTTGAGGTTTTATAAGTTAGGGTTAGGATTTTATATTCAATATGATGTGGCGCCAGTGTAGGGATTGATGGAGGGAAGTAGTAGATAATGAGCATTGATTATTGTGGATGAGCCTGGCAGAATGTTTCAGAATAAATTGGACTGGGGTAGATTTTGGAGATATTCTGGAGGTGAATGATGAGATGCTGTAGATCCCACAGAGACAATTTACTTCAGGGGTTGGAGTGAATGCTGATTGTGGAGTCACCTACGCAAAAGGAAGTTTCCGTTATAGAGATGGAGGAGGATGGGAGAATGACTAATAACTCTGTATTGGAGATGTTCATTTTTAGATGATTAGAGGTCATCTAGAAGAATATGTCATGACATTGGTTAGTAAGTAGTGGGATAGGTTTGGAGAGAAGAGATAGGTTTGGGTATTATAAGCATAAATATGGTACTGAAGCCCCAAAAACAGATGATTAGCTTGCCAAGAAAAGAAGCATAGATTGAGAAAGGAAGGGAACACACGACAGAGCCATAAGGTACTCCAGTGGTCATGGAGGTGAAGGTATCACAGTAGGAGACACTGAAGGAACAGTTAGAAAGATATGGCTCAAACCAAGAGATGACAATGCCACAGATAATTAGTGAATGCTAATGTGCTCCAATATCCCAACTATCTTAGCAATAATAATAATATTAGGAAACTCTACTATTCATGTACCAAAAGTATCAGAATCTTAATTGATCCTAATTAATGAACCACCATGTACACACTTGATAGCTTTTGTGAATGGCTGAAAAACATGTATCAGGGGATGATCCTTTTCCTATGATAGGGAACCTTAAATCAATGCCTTACATGTCATGAGGTATTTAATTCCTACTTTATGTGTGGTGAACATTTATGGTAATGACAATGTGTTCACATTTTGTTAAAACAGCTCTTCCTTCGACTGAGTTTCAGGTTCAGCTAACCTCAAGGACAGAAGAAGGACAATTAGTATACTCATGATGGTAAGATGAAGAACATATCTCAGTAGGGCACTGCTCTTTATATTACATCCAAATACTCCCAGCAGTCTCATGACTTATGGTGTTTTTTCCGCCTTGGGCTCATTTAGATTGTACCCTTTTGAAACTGCTCCTCTCTGACTAAAGCTGACTCAAAATATAACTAGGCAGGAAAAATGTCATAAAGCTACTTCTTATTTTTTTTAAAAATATGTTATCTCAGTTGGACCATGGAGGCATCCATGACACTTTAAAGATGGTTGCATGTATGAGACAGCTGTTTTCATCCCTGCAGATGCAAGTAGTTTACTTTAGTAGTTTACATTGCAACTGCTCCTTCTGAACATACAGTGCCTTGCAAAAGTATTCATCCCCCTTGGCATTTTTCGTGTTTTGTTGCCTCACAACCTGGAATTAACATGGATTGTTTGAGGATTTGCATCATTTAATTTACAGAACATGCCCACAACTTTGAAGATGTTTTTTTTTTTTTTTATTGTGAAGCAAACAACAAATAGGACAAAATAACAGAACAAGTGAATCTGCATAACTATTCACCCCCCTAAAGTCAATACTTTGTAGAGCCACCTTTTGCAGCAATCACAGGTCCAAGTCGCTTTGGATAAGTCTATGAGCATGCCACATCTTACCACTGTGATTTTTGCCCATTCCTCCTTGCAAGACTGCTCCAGCTCCATCAAGTTGGATGGCTTGCGCTTGTGAACAGCAATCTTTAAGTCTGACCACCGATTTTCTATTGGATTGAGGTCTGGGCTTTGACTAGGCCATTCCAACACATTTACATGTTTCCCCTTAAACCACTCAAGTGTTGCTTTAGCAGTGTGTTTGGGGTCATTGTCCTGCTGGAAGGTGAACCTCCGTCCTAGCCTCAAATCACGCACAGAGTGGTATAGGTTTTGCTCAAGAATATCCCTGTATTTAGCACCATCCATCTTTCCCTCAACTCTGACCAGTGTCCCAGTCCCGGCTGCTGAAAAACATCTCCACAGCATGATGCTGACACCACCATGTTTCACTGTGGGGATGGTGTTCTTTGGGTGATGTAATGTGTTGGGTTTGCGCCGGACATAACGTTTTCTTGGCCGAAAAGTTCAATCTTAGTCTCATCAGACCAGAGCACCTTCATCCATACATTTTGGGAGTTTCCCACATGCCTTTTTGCAAACTCAAAATGTGCCATTTAGTTTTTTGCTGAAAGTAATGTCTTTCTTCTGGCCACCCTGCCATAAAGCCCAACTCTATGGAGCGTACGGCTTATTGTCGTCCTATGTAAAGATACTCCAGTCTCTGCTGTGGAATTCTGCAGCTCCTCCAGGGTTACCTTAGGTCTCAGTGCTGCCTCTCTGATTAATGCCCTCCTTGCCGGGTCCGTGAGTTTTGGTGGGTTGGCTGTCTCTTGGCAGGTTTGCTGTTGTGCCATGTTCTTTCCATTTGGTTATGATAGATTTGATAGTGCTCCTGGGGATCATCAAAGATTTGGATATTTTGACTTGTACTTCTCAACAACATTGTCCCTTACTTGTTTGGAGAGTTCCTTGGTCTTCATGGCAGCTTTTGGTTAGTGGTGCCTCTTGCTTAGGTGTTCCAGCCTCTGGGGCCTTTCAAAAAAGGTGTGTATATGTAATGACAGATCATGTGACACTTTTTGATTGCACACAGGTGGACATCATTTCACTAATTATGTGACTTCTGAAGGTAATTGGTTGAACCAGAGCTTCATAACAAAGTGGGTGAATACATACAAACATACCAATTTTCTGTTTTCTATTTCTAAAAAAGAAGTTTTTTGTATATATTTTTCTCATTTCACTTTACCAACTTAGACTATTGTATTCTGATCCATCAGATACAATTAAGATTAACAAAACATTGAATTTAAGGCTGTAAAGTAACAAAATAGGCAAAAAGTCAAGGGGTGAATACTTTTTCAAGGCACTGTATGCAAGGGAAAAGGGTAAGTACCAATTATTATAATCCCTGATTTTATAAATTGGTAAAATAAGCACATTCCTCAGGCTCCAAACCAAACAAGATGATACAAGATGGAAGTGTCTATACATAAACTGAATCAGTAAAAGTTAAGATTTTCTCTAGAATTCTTTCACACCTTCTCATGTTAATAGTTGCAACATACTTCACATATGTGAAGGTTCTCCCAAAAATTACATATGTCTTTTTATTTATCATGGAATAATAGCAGTCATTGTGCTTAGATCAAGTTGGTTTATTGTGGTCATCTTGTGCCCTCTGGAGCCTTTTCAAAATTATTCTAACCCTAGGCCTGAATTTTCTTGTATTCAATTAACTGCTTCATTTATTTAAGGCAATTATATTACAAGCTTCAAAAAATGTTTTTTTTCCCTTTACATGAATAAGATTAAAAACTTCCCATCAAGAACATAATTTGTGAGCTCTTATTTAATAGGAATCAAAGGGCTTATCTGCCCATCATTTGTTAGCACAACATGATCATTTCTAATTGTCAAATCATTAGCAAAAAAGCTATGATTAAGCACAGATGTAAAAAGATTGACGTCTTTAGCATTGGTAATGACTAGTATTGATTTTAATTATGTCGCTGTCTGTAACACAAAATTAACTGCAACTTACACAATAAAGTGCAAATATATTATTACAGAAATCACTTTGACCCAATGTTCCTCCAATATAAATCATATTTTTTTTTTCTTTAAATAGCTGAAACATTATGTGTTTCTATGTAAATGGCAGTGCAATCGACAAGCTTAATTGAAATGTGAGTGTGCTAACAAAAAGTAAATTGTTTTGAGGAATCTAAAAATTAATTAATTACAGCTTTTAATGTTTTATCTTTTATTATTCAATCATGCTGTAATCAAATCAATCAAGAAAGCATTTGGTAGCCATTTTTTATTTGTTACCCTGGGTGCAGCTAAGGTTTAGTTCTATTGAAATAGCTTGCAAGAAGGAATGCAAACTTATAATAACAGCAACTGGAACCTTATCTGCACGCAATGTCAATTACAATGTGATAAATAAAGTTGAATAAACAAAGCAATGCTTTAATTTAATTTAAGATTTGCTATAAACAAAATTGGCTATGTAGAATTTTACACTAGATCAGTATCATCACATAGTTGTATATATAGTTGTCAGTGTTGGGAACACTTACGATGTTGGTGCCACTTTTCCAGCTTCGCGAAGTGAGGCGAGCAGTATACGACGCACCACTTAGGCTGGATGAGCGCCGAAGGTGCTCATCTGCAAGGCCTCCCGAAGCGTGGCGAGCCGTGTATGGCGCAGGACTTAGGCTGGTTGAGCGCCAAAGGCACTCATCTGCGAAGCCTTGCAAAGGGAGGCGAGACGTGTACGGCGCAGGACTTAGGCTCTGCAAAGACTTGCGAAGCGAGGTGAGCCGTGTACAGCGCAGGACTTAGGCCGGATGAGGGCAGAAGGTGCTCATCTGTGAAGCGAGGCGAGCCGCGTACGATGCAGGACTTAGGCTGCATTGTGAGGGTCGCAACTGCGAACCAAGAGCATAAATCTAAAAACAAAAAAATTAACAAATATAATAACACACTCGCAGATAGCACAGGGGGAGAGCCAGGAAGCCTGGGAGTGAGGTTGCAAGCGATTTTGTGCCATATTTGGGGTTTTTTGCAAACCCAAAATCGGCTAAGCGAGGAAAAAAATGGAGGAAGAAAAACCTAAAAAATTCAGAAACTGGATGAAAACGAGACTGAGCAAAGCCAGGCATGCAGGACTTAGAAAATACACAACGGCAAACACAGTAACACCTACACCAACAACGCCAGACACGCGGGACTTTGAAAATAAAACCAACGGCAGTCAGCGCGCGCCGCGCAAACATTCAGCAGACACACAGAGGACAAACATACATGGAAGGGAAAGGGGGAGATGGTAGAAAGAGACACATGGCATTCCCAAGCACTAAAATTGCAGGTTAACAAAACCTGCAATGAGCGGACCCTACAGTAGGCGGGAGGAAAGGCTTGCAATGATCGCCAAAGGTGATCAGTGCAAAGCAGGAAAGTTGAAGTACACGGGGAGAGGCTCGCAATGACGCCAAAGGTGCTTAGAGGAGAAAAAGCCTCACATTGTGTGGCAAACAGCATTGCCAGCCTTACAATTTTAATCCCGTCATTTTTGACGGGCAATTTCCTAGTTCCTATATAATGATAAATATATAATGGTTGGGATAACTTTAGAAGGTAACTGTCAACTTTCCGTTTAGTGATGATCTACATCAACATGCATCTACAACACAATTGTAATGCATATGAAGCTAAGTGTGTGCAAGATGGAAGAAAATTATAAATCTTGCCCATTGTCTATGAAAAGAGAGTGAGAGACATAAACATTGAAATAGACACTGCTTAATAACAATACCCTATGGCAAAATGAGTGTTCCCTGGTGGTCCAGTGGTTAGGATTCGGTGCTTTCACCACTGCTATCTGGGTTTGATTCCAGCCAGGGTTGGGCCTGGTCAATACTTCGATGGGAGGGCACCTAGGAATACTAAGAGCTGTATGCTGTAGTCCACTGTATAAGTAACTGGCAACCCACTTCAGTATCTCTGCCATGAATACCAAGTGGATCAGCATGGTGTGTTGATGTCCATGAGGTCTCGGAGCGTTGCACACGACTTAAAGATGGCAAAATGTCCACTACGGGTGCAGTCTGTCGAATTACAGGTCACTTGTGCAATTACAGAGAATACATTTCCCATAGAATATTAAACTAATTATATCCAAAAGGAAATTCGATAGACTCCAAGACTCCATTGCATTTGAGAACAAACAAACCCCTGATATATGTCTCAGTCATAATTATCCTTCATCAGTACAAAAATAATGTCTACAAAAATCTGAGTTGGCAGTATAATACTGAAACTTTTTTATCCATATCAAGTACATGGCCTACATCATACCTGCCCTGTTGTTTATGTATCTTCTCAGGATTTAGAGCTTTTACGACAGAAACTAAGGGGTGCCCTTGGAGAATTAAATACAATCTTGCATTACATGCAAGGACGCTCATGGGTTCCAGGGAGAGATGTAGAAGATAAAGAGCAGTTAGACAATGATGGCTCTGGCTGAAACTTTAAGTAGTTGACTCATCCATTGGCAGAGCAAGTCATGCACCAAAAGACAACCCCACTTAGAGGAGAATTACCGAAGGCTTGGATGAGTTGGGAAAGTTTTGAAGAAAAGATTGCTGAGATAACCCTTTTTGTAAAAGCTAAGTATGCCTTTCAACACCATTGGTTTGGGAACCATTGTACTCCAAGTGTATATATAACTTCAAGTTCTAATAATATGGAAGATAATTATTATTAATTTTAAAAGCTATACACTAAATGCAGATAATCCTATTATTATGAAGTGCATCTCCACGTACCATATTTGTACACCACCCAACAAAGGGAGAAGTGTGAGTTACCTTTGTTGGGTCGTGTACTAATATGCTATTAGTGCTAAGAAGAAGGCCAATAAATGGAGGGAACAGGTCCCTTGATGCCACAGCCAATGTGCCTTGTTCTTTATTATTCCTTTAATTTGGTTTCAATGCCAACCAAGCAAAAGGAGGCATCAACAGACTTCCAAAACATGATGTCCTGAAAGCTACAAAATCTTATTAAAAATGTAATATATGAAAACACAAGGTTTGATCTATGGGTGTGATGCAAATATCACAGAAATTAATAAAATTCAAATGACACATAGGTTTATTTTACTCCACTTAACCAGCTACTGCAGTACTTTGATGATATATATCAAAGACGTACAACCTATTTCACTCACTCCCCAAAGACGGGCAACCTTGTCCCCTGTCCTGCTTGTCCTCTCTCCAGAGAACAGGCTGGGATAATGCATGAGAGGTGTTTGAAGGCCTCATGCAGGCCACCGCTGATGTATATATTTGTCACATCATCTATAATATACCTTTTTCTTATTAACCAGTTCCAATGATAAATTAGTAATTTTAGTTAGTATATGATTTTCTTTTCCCTTCACACTAGAAAATGTTATGCCAAGTAAAACGATGCAATATAGTATTGCTAAATTCTTTATCTAATTAAATGTTTTAAGAATAAGTTACAAAGCAATAAGGCACTTGAAACATTGCTGTTCTGATTTATCTGCTGCCCCCTGGCATAAGATTAAGTACTTGGGTCTTCTTTTTTGCAGGGGAGTCTGTCCCAAGGAAGATAACAAGCTGTAGATCATTTTTAATGAGCTACTCTAATGGAAAACAAAAGGGAGGGGGGAAGTAATTTATGTGATCGTTTATCTAGCTTTCCAATTAACAGAAGTGGTAATTAGGGGCAGCAATAAAAAAAGAGAGAGAGAGAAGAGATAACCATAGCCATACTCCTTAGGCCAGTCCAAATCAGCATTCTAGTTTGATGCCTATTGGGGTAAATAAATAGGAAGAAAGTGTGTGACAGACAAAGAAAGAGAGAGTAGGAATCCTTTGCCACAAGCAATTACTTGTAATGATTGTGAGACAGTAATTGATTGCTATCTATCCAGATCTCAGATCTCACACTTAAAATATTTCATGACCACTGCCAATTAAAAGTTGCAAACCTTAATTGGTGTAGTTAAGATAACATCTTATCATATTCTATATAGTACATTTTTGGTAACCACAACAGCTACCATACAATGAAAAAATATATATTTGGAAACTTTGGTCCCTATTTAATTGTCCAAATCACAATTACTTTAGCCTGTAATGGATCCCGTAAATGTTACTGATATTCAATTGGCTACTTTTAGCTTCTTGCATTCCAGTTGCGAGTTACAGGCTCAAAAGCACTGCGGGTGTCAAAAATTGTACTTTGTCCTATCTCCTCCTTTGATGTTTCAAACCTGTAAATGTTACCAGTGCTAAAGACAAAAAATCCATATTCAATTACAACAATTCAACAAGCCCGCAACTGCCTTCAAACGTGTAAATGTTACCAGTGCTAAAGACACAAAATCCATATTTAATTACAACAATTCATCAAGCCCGCAACTGCCTTCAAACCTGTAAATGGTAAATGTATCAAAGCATTATAAGAGTACTAGATAGGATTTGCACGTGGGTTAAACACCTGTTCGTAACATTGCAAAAGCAAATAAGCACACACTACTGTACTTATAAATACTGGGAAAGCAATGAAAGGCATTAGAATTAATTGCACAACAGTCTCAAGCTCGCAAATCTGCAATAAAAAATGATTTATTATTCTTTTATATTGATCCCGTGAAACAAGGAGTTAATACATATCATGGAACCTGCATGGACTAGAACAGGCGCTCCTTGCCAGCAACTGTGGACCTCGCAAAATTTACGGACTTACGAGAAAGAAATACGAGACGTGGAACTTAGAAAAAAAAACATTACGAGCTCGCAAAAATACGACCTTACCGCCGAAACCCGCGCACATGAAAACATTAAAAACACAATAAATACTGCAAAGCGAGGGCCGCAGTTGCTGGCATGGAGTGACCTCGCAAAATTTACTTACGAGAAACAAATATGAGATGCGGAACTTAGAAAAAAAAAAAAAAATCGACCTTGCAAAAATATGACTTTACCGCCCAAAACCTGCACACATGAAAACATTAAAAACACAATAAATAGACACAATAAATACATAAAAAGTTTACCTACAGAAAGGGGGGGGGGGCACCCAGTACCTCGGAAACTGAAGTTACACCTCAATTTAAGTCAAAATAGAAGAGTTTAGACACCCGAAAGTCACCTAAGCGAGAGAAAAAATGGCAGCAGAAACAAATGAAAACGAGGCTACAGCACTCTAAAGACGCAAAACACCACCAAACACAATGAGCGCCGAAGCATCTTGGAACACCAACAAAATTTACTGCCCTTACAATCTTACTGCCGTCATTTTTTGACGGTCAAGTTGCTAGTGTAATATAATTACCAATTCAGGATAATATATATTATCTACTACCTAGACAGTATATTTTATTAAACAAGTATAAAATGGAATAATTTTCGCAAACGTTAATTACTTATCCCAAGATGGCTTTACTTTACAAGCAATAATATAACATATATTTTTAAAGTTTCATAGTTTCTGCTCCTCGAATGTTAATCTAATAAACAGTATAAGTCTGTACTTTGTGAAGTCCATTGAGTGCTGATGACAAATGATGTTTTATACTTGTGATTTTTACAAGTGTCTTTTTCTGTCTCTAACATCAAACATTTAATAACGATGTCTTAGGCATAACTGGAAGTTTTGCTTATGGACTCTAATAAAAGATAGCAAAATATATCTCAAGAAATGTGAATAAGTGTTATTTTATAGATAGTATTGAATTGCTGTGTGTCAAATACGTTAAGGTACCTGTAAGTATAGGGCTCCCTAGTGGTCCAGTGGTTAGGATTCTGTACCTTCACTGCTGCAACCTGGTTCGATTCCAGTCAGGAAACCAAGAGGTCACATCCCCCTGAAGCCATGCAGGGTTGGGCCTGGTCAGTACTTGGATGGGAGACCACCTATGAATACAAGGAGCTGTATGCTGTGGCCCACTGGAGAAGGAACTGGTAACCCACTCCAGTATCTTTGCCAGAAAACTAAGTCGATCAGCATTGTGTGTTGCAGTCCAGGAGGTCACAGAGAGTCAGACATGATTAAACAACACACACATCTGTAGGTATCACTAATATAGATATATTGATAATGTAGTACTGCAAGGCAAATAGGGAGAGTGAGAGGGAGGGAGAAGGAGGGAAGAAGAGAGAAGGAGGGGGAGAGAGTGAGAAGGAGAGAGAGAAGGAGGGGGAGATAGAGAGAGAAGTATGGAGGGAGAGGGTGCACATTGCAAGGCTTGCATCGCGCAGCGAAGGGAGAGGGAGGGAGAAGGAGGGAAGAGAGAGAAGGAGTGAGAGAGAAGGAGGGAAAAGAGATAAGGATGGAAGAAGAGAGAAGGAAGGAGTGGGGAGAAAGAGTGAGAAGGAGAGGGAGGGAGAGATAGAAGGAGGGAGAGAGTGACAGACTGAGGGAGAGTGTGCAGAGAGAGAGGGCGCAGTGTGAGAGAAAGGGTGCACAGAGAGAGAGAGAGACAGGGTACACAGAGAGTGGTCGCACAAACAGACAGAAGACACAATTTTTAAGACAATATCATGCTGTCATTTTTGATGGGCAGGTGACTAGTAATCTATAAATGGTATAATTGTTATTTGAAAATAACCAATACAGAATGCACTTAAAGGAAAACTTCATATTTTGGAAAACTCCACATTTTGATGAAGTGTGGGCCATACAAGCTATGTAAGCCATGAGCCTAAAATTATTTTTAGAGAAATGTTACTTTTAGTAGATGCTGCTTATGTGTGATATGCCCATACTGAATGGCTAGTCTGTTTTTTGGTCTGAGGCCCATGGGAGGGTGATCCAACTGCGAATTACAGTTTCATTTAACTTTATTTTGAAGTGTCCCAACAGAGATGTTATCAGCATTTAAGGTCCCTCCTAGATGACTAATTATGTGAGGACACAAAAAGGTTCCCCCGTTAAATCAAAGCTAAATATACTTGTTCAAAATTTCGGTCTGTATTTCTTTTTTTAATTTTCTATTTTTTTTGTCTATTAACAAGTCAAATTCTGCAAAAGAGCATATTATTAATATACAACTTTAGTTATCCATTAAGCAAATAAATTCCTTGATATACAGGGACCACAGTCTTGAAAGCTTTGTGTTCCAATCATCATTCCTCATACATGTAAGCAGATATACTCTTGACCCAAATAACCAAAATATTAATTTCATGCAGTTTCCAACAATGCTAATTGGCTCTTTATAACAGTTTGTAATTACCCAGAAGCATATCTGCAAACACATTAACTTCTAATGGAAATATTTTATTTCTCTCCTACCCTTCCTCTCATATAAAACAAACTGAATGAACATAAAAATGATTTCTGTCTGACTGATGGTATCTACAGAATGCAAATAAAACCATCAGAGGGAAGGTAATCACCCTTTCATCATATCTTAAAAAGGTTAAACTAGCTGAACTCACAGAATTTCAAGTAATGCTGGAAAATCCGAAAGGACCACAAAAGTCACCATATATGCTCTGCACCAATAGTTAGAGGGTGTAAAATCATGTGGAAAATGTGCATACATTTTTAGAATTGATCAAGAATTGACTTAGATATTGTCATTTTAGTTTAGCCCTTGAAGCCGTCCCACAGTAATCTGCATAGTTTATAAGGCTGGAGACTTTATGTGTGTTAATAAATAAAATAGTTAAAATAAATACTTGGCTTAATGGCAATGATTTAGACCCCTGACTTGCTAATGAAAACATTTTATGAAACACACTTTCCACTAGACCAACACACTCTGCTTTAAAAAGGTGTATAAAAGTAAAATTAATTTCTTTGATTTGAACTATATATATTTAATAAAAAATTATGTCAACTGTTTAAAAAAAAAAAAAAAAAAAAAAAAAAATATATATATATATATATATATATATATATATATATATATATATATACACATACAAAGTAGATTCTCAGTTAACCGGCACCCATGGATATTGGTAAAGGCCAGATAAATGTAGTTTCTGGTTGCTTGAGAGTCACTATTAAAAGAGGCCTAGATTAGCTGCACATAGGATGCTCTGCAAAGTATATTTGTCAGTGAGGGCTGTTCTTGCAGCAGCAGCTACCAGGTAAAATTGAGTTGCAGAGATGTACAGTGGATGAAATCTCCGTGCCTGTAAGCATTTTGTGGCATGACAACCTGGCTCCTGGCATTTGTTGTGCCTTGTAAAATTACATTTTCTTTAAAGAACAGTATTCAATTTTTCTCTGGTTGCTTGAGTTCCGGTTAACTGAGAGTCTACTCATATATATATATATATATATATATATATATATATATATATATACACATATACATATATATATGTGTGTGTGTATATATTTTCTTAAATAAGTAGTTCACATAATTATAAAAAAACAAGACAGTTACCTATGCTTTATTGTGAAAACTAAAGAACATATTTCTAATTTTTTAAACAGTAAAGAAAAAAAGGCAAACTATAGGAATTGAACCCAGAACTTGCTACACCACAGACAGCAACACTTGCTATGTGCTACCTACTCAAATGTTATACTAAATGCTAGAATATAATGAAGTAGTTACAATGACTCAGCCATTACCTCATTCAAAGCTTCTACATCTGATTTTAATTAATAGTCATTATGTTCCGCGTGGTACAGAGCTCATTACTCATTCAGGCAGAGGCAACACAGGGAAATACCTTGACTTCAATTGATCAGAACTACACAAAAAACTTTTTTTTCCACATGCTTTTTCACACTTTATCTAATGATGTAGAGCATATATAGGGGACTTTTGTGGTCCTTTAAAGCTAAATAAAAGTGAACTAATTTAATAAGGCAAGAAGTTGATTAGATGAATACTATTATCACATATATAGTTGTGAGCATAAGAGTTGTTGTGTAGCGAGCCTGTGGCCCTCGCAAAGCGAGGGCCTCAGTTGCTGGCATGGAGCGCCAAAAGCGCTTCTTGCCAGCAACTGCGACCCTCGCAAACTTTATGTCGTAACGCAAACAAAATACGAGACACATTACAACCCATTACGACTTCGCAAAAAACGGCCGCAACACGAGCACATCAAAACATCAAAAATCCAACAAATACACACAACAAATATATAAAAAGGTAACTTACAGGAAGAGGGAGCATCCAGGACATCGAAAACTAAAGTTACACCTCAATTTACATCAGCCACATTATATACACCAAACACCCTTAGCTCACTTACAATTTCATTGACGTCATTTTTTGATGGGCAATATTCTAGTTGTTATTATAATAATGATTATTAATAATAATTATAATAATAATTTTCTTTATTTACAAAGTGTGACATTTTGGCTCCAAGATTTGGTATGTGACGCTTCAGTGTACAGTAACAAATAGTGATACAAAAGGAAAAGAGGTCCTTGCTCTTGAGAGCTCACATTCTAAATTATATGGTTAGGCAAGTGATACAAACGGAGTGAGGAGGTGAGTGAACCAACAGTAGATTTAAGAAGATGGCTGTGCATCATGGTGAATAAAGAATACTGAACCAGGAGGTGAGTCTTCACCATAACCATATGGTATAAATTAAAACTACTGGTAGTTTCCACTATTATTAAATACATAAACAGCATATAAAAGAACAGAAGTAAATTCTGAACAACCCACTTTCAGAAATTTTATAAAGTTCCCACAACCACAAAATACATGGTAAAAAATATGTGGAATGTAGATATATTACAGATACCAAGTGTATTGGTCGATAATTGTGCACTGAAATGTATAATCTCGTTATTTTTTAGAGATTGGACAAACCAATAAATATTTAAAAATATAGGTAAAAATTAACAGAGGGTTCCCTGGGGCTCCAGTAGTTAGGATTTGGTGCTTTCACTACTGCGACCTGGGTACAATTCCAATCAAGGAACCTAGAGGTCACACCACCCTGATGCCATGTAGGGTTGGGACTGAACAGTACTTGGATGGGAGACCACCTAGGAATAACAAGAGCTTTATACTGTGGCCCACTGGAGAAGGAACTGGTAACCCACTCCAAGTGGATCAGCAAAGTGTGTTGTGGTCCATGAGGTTACGAAGAGTTGGACACGACTGAGCAACTCAAACACACCCATTTTTAGAGAAAATCTTAAAATGTGAACATTAATTTGTATATTGAAAGATTACATCTTGTCTGACTAGAGCACTTTATAATAGCTTGAAGCCTGAAGGGATATGTTTATCCACTAAGCAATGGAGAGGGGGTGGAAAGAAGGGAAAGGGGTGGTGGTCTTATTAAAAAATTGGCTAGCAGCTTACAAGAATTAGTGCATGTCCTTTCTTGGAGAAATGTAAATACTCCTTTCATACATGCTGTCCTTACCAAGGTATCATTGATGCTTCCAGATACCAAAAGAAGCATTACAATTTATTTTTGCTATTTAAAAACTATCTTAGTTACATTTTAGTGCCTGGTCATGGTTTTATTCAGACGCAAAGTTTTAAAATGTATATTTATTTTTCATCATACAATGGTCCTTTACATAAGGTAACCTGTGTGTAATAGACCTTCCCTTGTTGTAGTGAGATAAATATCCAGAAAGCCAGTCTTTGGCTGGAACTGGTGATTGTTAGCAAGGGGTTTATGATTATTAATGTCCATCAGTTGTGATGAGTCATTGCTATAGAAAGTTATTTTTAACTTGCTGTGTCACGATATATAAGCTATTTTGTCTATAGCCTGGCTTGCTTGTCTGGCTGCTCTCCTCCATCTCTCCTTTCCCTGGTTGTATCTTGTTCTCACTTTGGAATCGCGACCTGATCTATGATTGAACTCTGCCTGAATTAACTTTGGAAGTTCAGCGTTTACTTGCATCCCAACTAGCTTTAAAATTAGTCTGTCTGTGGTCTAATGTTGGTTTAAGAACCACTTCTCAAGGAATGTCTATTACTCCTTTCCTGAGCCATTTCGTGGAAAGCTACCAGCAGCATTACAGTTTGACAACTGAACATCAGCAACAGCACCTCGGTACCCTTTGCTGCACTCATTAAATCAAGGATGTGCAACCCTTTCCAGTTAAGGTCCCCCAAAGCCAAAGAAAAACATATTTGAGGACCAATGTCCTGACAAAATAAACCATCATGTGCCACACACAAAAATGTATTTGTTATTGGTAAACTATTTCACTCCTCTATTTCCTTTGTGAGCCATCTTGCTCTTTCAACTCCAATTCACTCTTACTCACTCCTCTTTTTTCTTGCTATCTCCATCTCAGTATCACTAATATAGTTGTCACACTGCGAGTTGTCGTCTCATTGCGGCCATGGGACTTAGGCTGCAATGAGAGCCAAAGGCGCTCACTCCAGTGCGAGCCTGGCAAATCGTGGCGAGCAGTTGAAGCATGCGGGACTTAGGCTGCAATGAGTGCAGAAGCCACTCATTGCAGGGGTGGACACGCGGGACTTAGTTGGCGCTCATGCCGAGACACGCAGGACTTGGCCAAAATTACAGGCCGTGTGAACACGTAGATGGACTGCGGGCCTTGCAAAAATACAACTTTAACAGCCGAACCACCAAACTGGAAAAACATAAAAAAAACACACTAATATGCCTCAAATTAACTTACAAACTCACACACAGCACAGGGAGCCTGTGGGTGAGATTGCAAGTTAATTTGAGGCATATTTTGCCTTTTTCCACGACTGAAAATCGCTGGAGCAAGAAAGAAAATGGCTGCCGAAAAAGCGTAAACACGATGAAAACGAGGCCGAAGGACATAAAATGAGGCTGATGGACGTAAATACGAGCCCTAAGCACTAAGACTTAATGGAAATCAGTAACACTTAACACAAGGTAGTAACATTTAACTCAAGCCAGTAACACTTAAACCAAGGCAGTAGGACCCTAAACTACACAGGCATATAAAGTACACAGGGGAGAGGCTTGCAAGGAGCGCCAGAGGCGCTCGTTGCAAGACATGGGATGAGCGTCAAAGGTGACCATGATTCTGCTACTTCAAGTCTATGCTTTCTCCTCTAAAGCCGTGCTGCCTCTGGGAAAACAAGAAATTTGCAGATGGCCACATGAAGTCATGAAGAAGGCCACATCTAGCTGTTGGTATTCCCAAATGGGTGCATTCATTGGGTGCAACAAAGGTTCTAAATATGGTATAATTTAAAACAACTAGTGCTTTCTCTCTCTCTCCCTGTTCTATCGGTCCCTCACACCGTATTATTATTGTTTTTTTCTTTTAGCCCCAATTGTTACCTGCATCCTGGTCTCACTAGGCCTGACTGCTTATTCTGAATTCTGGGAGCTTCATACACACCAGTAGGCCCAATTGTTACCTGCATCCTGGTCTCACTAGACCTCACTGCTTATTCTGACTTCTGGGAGCTTTATACACACCAGCAGCCCCAATTGTTACCTGCATCCTGGTCTCACTAGACCTCACTGCTTATTCTGAATTCTGGGAGCTTCATACACACCAGCAGCCCCAATTGTTACCTGCATCCTGGTCTCAGTAGGCCTCACTGCTTATTCTGACTCCTGGGAGCTTCATACACACCAGCAGTCCCAATTGTTACCTGCGTCCTGGTCTCACTAGGCCTGACTGCTTATTTTGAATTCTGGGAGCTTCATACACACCAGCAGCCCCAATTGTTACCTGCGTCCTGGTCTCACTAGGCCTGACTGCTTATTCCGATTTCTGGGAGCTTCATACACACCAGCAGCCCCAATTGTTACCTGCATCCAGGTCTCACTAGGCCTGACTACTTATTCTGACTCCTGGGAGCTTCATACACACCAGCAGCCCCAATTGTTACCTGCATCATGGTCTCACTACGCCTCACTGCTTATTCCGATTTCTGGGAGCTTCATACACACCAGCAGCCCCAATTGTTACCTGCATCATGGTCTCACTAGGCCTCACTGCTTATTCTGAATCCTGGGAGCTTCATACACACCAGCAGCCCCAATTGTTACCTGCATCCTGGTCTCACTGGGCCTCACTGCTTATTCTGAATTCTGGGAGCTTCATACACACCAGCAGCCCCAATTGTTACCTGCATCCTGGTCTCACTAGGCCTCACTGCTTATTCTGACTCCTGGGAGCTTCATACACACCAGCAGTCCCAATTGTTACCTGCGTCCTGGTCTCACTAAGCCTGACTGCTTATTTTGAATTCTGGGAGCTTCATACACACCAGCAGCCCCAATTGTTACCTGCGTCCTGGTCTCACTAGGCCTGACTGCTTATTCCGATTTCTGGGAGCTTCATACACACCAGCAGCCCCAATTGTTACCTGCATCCAGGTCTCACTAGGCCTGACTGCTTATTCTGACTCCTGGGAGCTTCATACACACCAGCAGCCCCAATTGTTACCTGCATCATGGTCTCACTAGGCCTGACTGCTTATTCTGACTCCTGGGAGCTTCATACACACCAGCAGCCCCAATTGTTACCTGCATCCTGGTCTCACTAGGCCTGACTGCTTATTCTGACTCCTGGGAGCTTCATACACACCAGCAGCCCCAATTGATACCTGCATCCTGGTCTCACTAGGCCTGACTGCTTATTCTGACTTCTGGGAGCTTCATACACACCAGCAGCCCCAATTGTTACCTGCATCCTGGTCTCACTAGGCCTGACTGCTTATTCTGACTTCTGTGAGCTTCATACACACCAGCAGCCCCAATTGTTACCTGCATCCTGGTCTCAGTAGGCCTCACTGCTTATTCTGAATTCTGTGAGCTTCATACACACCAGCAGCCCCAATTGTTACCTGCATCCAGGTCTCACTAGACCTCACTGCTTATTCTGAATTCTGTGAGCTTCATACACACCAGCAGCCCCAATTGTTACCTGCATCCTGGTCTCACTGGGCCTCACTGCTTATTTTGAATTATGGGAGTCTCTCTCTGTGTCTCTGTCTCTCTCTCTCTCTGTCTCTCTCTCTCTCTCTGTCTCTCTCTCTCTGTCTCTCTCTCTCTCTCTCTCACTTTCTCACTTTCTCTCTCTCTCTCTCTCTCTCTCTCTTTTTTTTCTCTCTCTCTCTCTCTCTCTCTCTCTGTCTCACTAGGCCTCACTGTTTATTCTGAATTATGGGAGTCTCTCTTTCTCTCTCTTTCTTTTTTTCTCTCTTTCTTTCTCTCTCTTCCACCACATTTCAGAATAAATTAATAGCGAAATGGGAATCTCCTGACTTTCCTACTTGCATATATTATCTCATGACTAGGGGCAGACAACATATTAAATGCTAGAGCCCTCACCTCTGTTCCTTCTCTCTCCCACTAAATGAAAAACCTTTCTAACTTTCACTTCCCTTCTGTACCTTGTTATTCCGTATCTGTTTAATCTTTCCCCGGTTTCTGTCCCTTCCATTCCCTTTAGATTGTAAGTGGTGAGTTTCCAGTCTTCTAGGATGCTTTGGAAAAAAGCACTCTGCAAAGATTCTAAGCTCAAAACAGGGTCCTCCATTTTTGGAAGGTTGTTAATACTGTATTTTTCCTTGTTTTTATCCCCTGTATAGCGCTACGGAATATGTTGGCGCATTACAAATAAAAGTTAATAATAACCATTGTTGAAAACACACATGCTCAGAGGGATTGAAACATTTGGCTCAGAACACAGTCCAACATATCAATTGCCAATTGATTCAATTACTCTAATGATGAGACAAAGTCCTAGAGGAGAGGATAAAAAAAAACATTTGTATTTTCCTGAATGGTTATAATAATTAACTGCTAACTACCTATTGTGTTAAATTATATCATATAATAAACTGACTGTGTCCCTTTAAACCCTCATGTTTAAAACATGCCAATGTAACCTTTAGACAAAGCTGTGTGCTTTGGTTTCCATTTTTCTAGTCATAATCCTATGTTTTGGAATAAGAAGTGAAAAGTTAGTCATTTTTATTTGTAGAGGAAACTCTAAAAGTTGTGTAAGAATGTAATTGGTGTTTCCATTATGGTGTGGTGAGTGGGACTCTCATACCAGTATAGAGATGCCGGCAAGCCCCTTTCAAACTCCATGCATGCCTGCACCATGTCTCAATATGCTCTGCTTGTCTGGGTGTACCTTTGGCTTTTACTTTTGTTCTGGCTTTGTAAATGTCTGTAAGTATAAGCAGCTGTACAGGACTCCAAATATACAGCCAGTAGATATTTATAGAATACTACTGCTAGACATGCCGAAAATAGACAGCAAGGGTTATTAATCGAAGCAAGTTGAAAAGTTCAGTTAAAAATGTATAGTTAAAGTGACCAGCACAGGTTCCAAATATGGTAGAATTTAAAACTTATAGCAAGAACTTCATCAATTAAGTGTTGTTAAAAATGAGTTTTTCCAAAGCAAACTATTCTATCTTTTAGAGGTATAAGAAAGCTGGTCTAGAACCCAGAAATAAAAGATAGCTAAGAGCCCGTAACTGTTACACTCCAATCACGCTATTAAATTGCAATGAATGCACTGGCGTTCAAGCCCATAACCCGCAAATGGAGCCAAGAAGCAAACGGGTGCTAGAGAGGACCCGAAAGGGGGTTAAAGTCGTATCCATAGCACTGTAAATGCAAATATAAACACACTACTGTACTCATAATTAAAGGGAAAGTGATGTTAGGTAACTGATAACTGATGGAAAGTATAATATAATAGCTCTGTAACCCCCGTTGGGGGGTCTCATGTTGCTGCTACCTGCTTGGAATTTAATAGGGCTGTTAGTCTATTAATTGTTTGTATTATTATACAAATACTCCCATATTGTATTGACACATGTACCGTAGAAAATTAAAGGACCACTGTGGTCCATTTTTCTTCATGGTTTGTCGAATAGCACAACCTGCAATTACTATTCAATGTGCATTTCCATTTTCTTGGTGTATTTTTTTTGCTATTTTCTCATGAGTCTGTTTTTCTAATGAATTTCCTTTGGTACTTCAGAAAGCACTGGGAGTAGTGATGTCGCGAACATAAATTTTTCGGTTTGCGAACCGCGGACGCAAATTTCATCAAATGTTCGCGAACGGGTGAACCGGGCGAACCGCCATAGACTTCAATGGGCAGGCGAATTTCAAAAGCCACAGGGACTCTTTCTGGCCACAATAGTGATGGGAAAGTTGTTTCAAGGGGACTAACACCTGGACTGTGGCATGCCGGAGGGGGATCCATGTCAAAACTCCCACGGAAAATTACATAGTTGAGGCAGAGTCTGGTTTTAAGCCATAAAGGGCATAAATCACCTAAAATTCCTAAATTGTTTGGAATAACATGCTTTAAAACATCAGGTATGATGTTGTATCAATCAGGTAGTGTAAGGGTTACACCCGCTTCACAGTAACAGACCAATCTCCCCGTTTAATGCACCGCAAACAACCGCAAACAGTCCCTTTGCACAACCGCAAACTCCCCATTTGCACAAGGTTGGATACCAAGCTAGCCATGTCCCGTTCCTTGTCCTCACTGATGTCATTGAAGGTCTCTTCCTCCACCCAGCCACCATTGGTCCCCGAAAGGTGACAACAAGCCCCCTGGGACGCCTGCTGTGTTTGGTCTTCCACCTCCTCAAAGCCACCTTCCTCCTCTGACTCCTCTTCTTCAGACTCCTCTCTCTGCGTTGCCTCTGTCTGCATTATTATAAGGTGTGTACTTTTAAGTAGTACTATTCCTGTCGGTTTAATCCCTGTTACGTCCACTATTAGGGGATGTGTATATGGCATTGATTTTTGGAACAGGGAGATGGAAAAAGATGCTTGGTCGGACCTCCTACTTCGAATTTGGGGCACTGCACATGCAATGTAATGTGCCACCAGATAGGAGTGGTGTATTAAGTTGTACTATTTATTCCTATCAGTTTGATACCTGTTACGTCACCTATCAGGGGACGTGTATATGGCATGGATTTTTGGAAGCGGGAGATGGAAAAAGATGCTTGGTCGGACCTCCTACTTCAAATTTGGGGCACTGCGCGTGCAATCTAAGGTGCCACCAGATATGAGTGTCACTGTGCAGTGGCAAAAGTTGGCAGAGTAGGCACTGTAGGCCTCACACACACGCCTGTAGGCAAGCAACTGATATTCAATTGATCACAGTCAAAAAAAGTGTTGTTTTATGTCACTGTACACTACGGTTGCACCAGATATGACGTATCACTGTTCACTGGAAAAAGTTGGCAGAGTAGATGCAATAGGCTTCACACACACGCCTGTAGGCAGGCAATTGTTATTCAATCTATTACAGTCAAAAAAGTGTTGTTTTATTTCACTGAGCACAATATAAGCTGTGAGCCTGACACAGGCAGGCAACTGAAATTAGATTAAAGGAAAAAATGGTTATTTTCAATATATGGTACACCACCAAGTATGAGTAGTGAAAATAAGCACAATATAAGCTGTCACACACACACGCTGGCAGGCAGGCATATGCAATTAGATTACACCGAAAAAAATTATAAAATAAAATAAATTATGTTCTAGCCCTAAAAAAAGCTTTTTGGGTTGCTGTCCTTGCAGCAGATATCAGATGAGTCCTTCAGGTCTGTAGTGGAAGCTAAATACACAGCCTGGCTATCTATTTCCCTATTAAATCTCCAGCAGCTACACTATCTGTCCTCTCACAACGAATGCAGCTTCAGAATGATTCTAAAATATATGCTGTATGATGGAAGGCTCTGGAAGGGAGTGTATGCTGCTGATTGGCTGGAATGTGTCTGCTGACTGTGAGGTGCAGGGTCAAAGTTTCCTCAATGATAAAGAATAGGGAGCGAACCGAAAAGCGCATGTGTCCGCCGTCCGATGCGAGCGTGAACAAACCAAAATCGCCGCGAATAGTCCGCGGGCGAACTGTCCGTGAAATCTCTAACTGGGAGTTTAAGCTACCCCATTCCCATTTTGCTCATGCAAAATTTATCTTCTTTCAATGTCTCTTCCCACCTCTGGAAATAGATCAGCAGAAACCAAAATGGTAGATTTGCTGCAGCAGAACTGTACTTAAAAGACAATAAATATTTTTCATATTATAAAATATTTTTAGGTGCAGTTCTTGTAGTATATGTTGAATCTACAAAAACAGTGGTCCTTTAAGCAGCATTTCACTTATACTTCAGAAGAGTTTTATTCTCGTTTTAGAGATTTTCGACCAGTTCGCTTTCAATATGTCTTGTTGGAAACATCTCCTTGTGAGAGTACGCCAGAGTTAGCACACATTGTTTTAATGGACATCTAAATATGTTCACACACGTTATTAAAAACCACATCCAGACTGTATATAAAATTATCTATAAAAGAAAATGTTCTGACACAGACACAGTGCAATGTTAAAATTAATTTAAATGTCATTCATTGAAAGCTTATTTTTCTTTGAGCCAATTTAGGTACTATTTACATTATTACTTCTAGAAAATAGAGGCACTCTATTATGATAAGTTATAAGTGAATGAGATTCTGCTGAATAGACCCCTGTTCCCAATACGAGGGCTGATTACAAGTACCCCAGGTTATTGATCTGTCTTATGAACAACCTTTGGTGCCTAGAATTGATTTTTGGAAAGCTGAACATATTGGAGGGTTACTTGCATCTTCTCATCACTCCTGCTATCTTGGAAAAGGCAAAGTCTTGCTTATTCACATGGTATGTCCACACTCATGGCCAAGAATGTGGATTATGCAGTGGGGTCTTACACCCTGCAACTCCTCTAATCCCCAAAAGTATATATACTACTATAATCCATTTATAATTCGTGCAATGGACGTATATTTATATATATATGATGAGGGCACTGTTTAACAGTAGCCTACTGACTATGCTAGATCATTTTATTGTTTTGACATATTTACTCAAACATAAGTAGTGATACATGTACACAACAACAACCCCAGAAAGACAGAACATCTCACACCAACACAGGCAAGGATTGGGCACTTACTCAACTCAATCCTGTGGTGACACCTAGCCTCAACCTTCGATGATCAGCTTCCAGAGACTAAAGAAGATATGGGTGAGAGATTGAAGAGAGCTCTGTCATGGACTCTTGGGTCCTTAGGTGAGTGTGTATCCTTGGTTTGGGTGGGTCCTCATCCAGCTAGGGACTACACAAAGAGTTCACTAAAGCCACATATTGATTCTACAACATAATCTTGAGTGTTAGAATTGTTGCAGAATTTAAGATTCATAGCGGTGATGCTGAGTTTATTCTTTGGTGTACACTTTTCTATTCCATTTAGAGCAGAGATAGGAAGATATTTTCTAAAAAACAATATCCTAAATCCTCTGAAGTTGTTGCTCTGGTATTTGTGTCACCAATTTGCTGTAGGCATTATTATCCCAGTTCATACTTTTCACTGTCTGTAGTATATAGAAGGCAACGACCAGGGCTATATCTGTCCTCTAACACACATGTAAAAATATATACTGTATTTACCCGCCATCATTTCATTAGTACCCTTATAAATTAGCAGGCCAAAATACTAAGACCCCGATTCAATTTGAAGCCTGCACCTCGAGGTATACAGGCCGTATGTCTGCAGTCTTGATGCAGGCTTGAACTCCTGCTACAATTCCGGTGTTATTCAATTGAACAAGCCCCCAAGTTAGGAGCCGAAACCGTAAACCATGCACTTGTACGTAGCATTTCAGGGCGGGAACACGATCAATTTAGCAAGGCCGTAGCTACTTATTTAGAAACAGCCAATAGAAAATGAGACAGTCATCAATAGGTCAGTAAAACATGGAGGTTACATGTCGGTTAATTAGCATTTGGGGGTCCAATATGCGATCGGACTCGCAAAAATGCAAAATACAATATAATAAAAAAGAATGCCAATGCTGTTCTAGTCAATGTGGGTGGCCTGATATTATCTAATTGATTCCCAAGATCGATATAATACTGAAATGAAACATGAAAAAATGTATATTTTATTGCCGATTTGTGAGCTTAAGACTGTTGTGCAATTAATTCTAATGTCTTTCATCGCTTTCCCCGTTATTTACAGTGCTACGGACAGGGGTTAAACCCCCTTGCGAGCCCTATCTGGCACCCGTAGAATTTTCTCCTACATTTGCTGTTTACGGGTGTGAATACATTTGCGGGCTTGGGGAATTGTAGCAATTTTAACTTGCGATTTGCAATTTTAGTGCTCGTAACTCTTGCAGATGTGAAAGATCAAAGGCTTCAATGGGCTATAAGTTCCGGTTTTAACAACTGCAAGAATTTCAAGACCTTAACCCGTAACCTGTTTGTAGCCTGCAAAAAGTCACCAGTTGAATAGCAAAATAACTTACGGCCTCCATTACGGGCTACTGTAAGTTACAATTGCTCAGTTGAATCAGGCTCTAAATCTGTAGATTTACCCAGCAGTGTTTTCACTGCAGTTAAGGATTCTGGGTATTGATATGCAAATGAGCATCATACTGTATCCCCTTCTTATTTATCACCAGTGCTAATAGATATTTTGCAGAAACTATTAGGTATATAACACAAAGGGAAGTGAAAATAAAATATATAGCCAATATACTTGATTGTAACTTTACTAATACTAGATTACAGGTTCTATGAGGACCTCAGCTTTAAGTGCATCAACCAGACAAAATTAACATGAAATCAAAATAAAAACATTATAATGCACACTCTGCAAATGGTTAGTCTTGCAGTACAATATGTTTCATTCACAAATAAACAAGATTAAGTGCTATGAGATATTTATTATCCTATAGATTATACTATCTGGGTAATGATTGCATCATAATTACTGTAGAAACAAAAACAATGGATGAGATACTGATCATAATGAGCTCCAAAGCATTTGATTATCATGGAAACACTAAACATTTAAATAATTATCTGATTAGATATCTTGTCTCTTTTAAAGTGTCAATCACATTCAACAAAATACATACATTACTACCATTTGCTCACTTTGCTACATAGAATGACTATGGGTGCTACTTGTCAACATTACAATTTGTCACACAACATATTGTACGTACAAAATGTATTGTGATTGATCAGAAAATCAATTTTGTCAGATGTATCCACCACTGATGTTACAGTTAACTACTACTACTATCTGGAAAAAACTTATCTTCATCAGAACTGCAGTAGTTTGTTGGTAGACAAAACACCAGAAGATAAAACAGTATCCCATTAAGAATGTTAGAAGTAGCAATTACCAGCATGGCCAAATCTGGAAATGACTTAATAAATAATGATGGTTAATTACACACCTCTGTTTCTGCTAATTAACTGCTTCTGTGCCACAAGAGATGATAATGTGTGGGCTTGTCAATGGATGTCAAACACCAGAAAACATCAGAAGGCTATTGGATAGACTTGCCATTGGGCCAGGACTTCACATGCAAAGAGAATTTGAAAGTCTTGTTGAGACTTCATAAAAGTTTGAATTTGATAATGAGATATTAACTGATATTGTATAAACGAAACTGGTGGTGTGTGCTTAACGTTGGAGAGCCTTGCTTCATAAATGGTATATTGAAGACAATATCCCATTTATGAAGGAATTATTGCCTTAGTTACAAATGCATTGTCTTCTTTATGCATACTGTACATTCTGAGAAACAGTGAATATTTGATTATTTTTTATGCAAGTGCCAAATTTTATTGGGTTTAATAAAAATACTACAATATGTGGTAGGAAACTTGAGCTTATCATCAAAAGGGAAGTGAGGAGTTCTATGTGTTGTCGGCTCACCATTACCATTATGTTCCTCACATTTAGTGACATCTCATAAAGTATGTGGTAAATTGGGTGACATTCTGCACACCTATTAGAAATTGCCCTGGTTGTATGTTATACAGTGCCTTGCAAAAGTATTCACCCCCTTGGCATTTTTTGTGTTTTGTTGCCTCACAACCTGGAATTAACATGGATTGTTGTAGGATTTGCATCATTTAATTTACAGAACATGCCCACAACTTTAAAAAATGTTTTTTTATTTTTTATTGTGAAGCAAATAAAATAACAGAAAAAGTCAATGTGCAAATGTGCATAACTATCCCCCCCCCCCCCCCCCCGAAAGTCAATACTTTGTAGAACCCACCTTTTGAAGCAATCACAGCTCGAAGTCGCTTTGGATAAGTCTCTATGAGCTTGCCACATCTTACCACTGGGATTTTTGCCCATTCCTCCTTGCAAATCTGCTCCAGCTTTTTCAAGTTGGATGGTTTGCGCTTGTGAACAGCAATCTCTAAATCTGACCACAGATTTTCTATTGGATTGAGGTCTGGGCTTTGACTAGGCTATTCCAACACATTTACGTTTCCCTTTAAACTACTCAAGTGTTGCTTTAGCAGTGTGTTTGGGGTCATTGTCCCGCTGGAAGGTGAACCTCCGTCCTAGCCTCAAATCACGCACAGAGTGGTACAGGTTTTGGTCAAGAATATCCCTGTATTTAGCAACATCCATCTTTACCTCAATTCTAACCAGTTTCCTAGTCCCGGCTGCTGAAAAACATCCCCTCAGCATGATGCTGCCACCACCATGTTTCATTGTGGGGATGGTGTTCTTTGGGTGATGTATTGGGTTTGCGCCAGACATAGCATTTTCTTTGATGGCCGAAAAGTTCAATTTTAGTCTCATCAGACCAGAGCACCTTCCTCCATACTTTTTGGGAGTCTCCCACATGTCTTTTTGCAAACTCAAAACATTTGTTTTTTTGCTGAACGGAATGGCTTTCCTCTGGCCACTCTGCCATAAAGCCCAACTCTATGGAGCGTTCAGCTTATTTATTGTCCTCTTAAGTACAGATACTCCAGTCTCTGCTGTGGAACTCCGCAGCTCCTCCAGGATTACCTAAGATCTCTGTGCTGCCTCTCTGATTAATGCCCTCCTTGCCCGGTCAGGGAGTTTTGGTGGGCGGCCGTCTCTTGGCAGGTTTGCTGTTGTGCCATGGTCTTTCCATTTGGTTATGATAGATTTGATGGTGCTCCTGGGAATCATCAAAGATTTGGATATTTTGTTTATAACCTAACCCTGACTTGTACTTCTCAACAACATTGTCCCTTACTTGTTTGGAGAGTTCCTTGGTCTTCATGGTAGTGTTTGGTTAGTGGTGCCTCTTGCTTAGGTGGGGCCTTTCAAAAAAGGTGTATATATGTAATGACAGATCATGTGACACTTGGATTGCACATAGATGGATATCATTTCACTAATTATGTGACTTCTGAAGGTAATTGGTTGCACCAGAGCTTTTTATGGGCTTCATAACAAAGGGGGTAAATACATACGCACATGACAATTTTCTGTTTTCTATTTATAAAAAAATGTTGTATATATATATATTTTTCTCCTTTCACTTCACCAACTTAGACTATTGTGTTCTGATCCATCAAATAAAATTCAGATTAACAAAACATTGAACTTAAGGCTGTAATGTAACAAAATAGGTAAAAAGTCAAGGGGGTGAATACTTTTGCAAGGCACTGTGATTGGGTACTAGACTGTATTTTTAAATGAAGGTTTATCATTTATATCAAAAGTTGTTCTACTGGATTTATAGAAGAAATCTATTTCACATATGTCTACTTAATATGACAGTTTATTATACCAGAAAACCAAAGTACGTCAGATAGGCTGATATCCCATTTCAAAACTCATGTTGTAATAATAAATTGCATTTTTACATATAAGGTAGATTCACTAATCTTTTGGGGTGCAAAGTGCTTCACTGTGACTATTTTGTGAAATGTACCCATACAAAACAAACATTGCTGCCTTTAGCTAAATGCTTTCCAACCATTGCAAAACTTTGTTAATATGAGGAATTATTTCTAATGTTCAAATGTGCAGAATTCATCTGTACTTTGACAGAAAGAGTAGACAAACAAAAATCCCATTATGAACTATAGTCGATGATCTTATGAGCTGAGTGTAATTATGCAACAGGGTTCAACCTCACTAAAAAAAAATATCCTAAATGATAAAATATGACAAATATTACCTGGTATGACTGCCATGTATAAATGCCTAAGCCAAAAGAACCCCTGATGTCCCCTAAGGTATATTTCAGGTTAATAAATTTGGTTGTTTATCACTTAATGTTGTCTTGAATATGAATTAATGAACTGAAGGCTATGAGAGATACTGTACTTAGTTTCTAGTAAGTGAGGCACCAAACCTGGGTACACTACAGCTATACTTGTGCACAGATCTTCAGGAACATTAATTATGACTTATCTGTGTATCCATATGGTGCCTCTGTTCGTCATTGGAAAGTACAGAAGAAAATATGAAGCTTGCCTCACTCGACGTTCTGTGCCAAAGATCAATATGAATATGAGGACTTATTAAGCAGGAGGATGTTGGATGGCAGTGGTGGGCAACAAGTTGCATGGAGGCTGCAATCTTCCCTCAGAGGCTTTCCGCATTACCCTTATTCTTTTCTCTGGAGTGGGAGAGTATGTCCCTTTTCCACACAACACAGACCATCTTCTCTCTCCACAACTAGCATTTCATTGTATCATGATTCTAAGGCTGCATATGCAGAAGTTCAAATATAATAGGTTGTTCATAATTGCTTCATGGCCAGTAAGATTTTTACACAAAATTTCATGTCATTAGGTCCAGCCTATTTTCCCCCAACGTCATCATTCACTCACACCTTCATCTCCCTTTCTTGTCTTATTGCACAAAATCTATTTCTTTCTTTCTCTCTCATACATCCAGTATTGCCTCTCACCTCATCAAAATGTACTTTTATGCTCTACCTTTGTGTATATATATATATATATATATATATATATATATATATATATATATATATAGTGGTACCTGTGCCTTTAAGAACCAAAGTTCCAAGCAATAACCTCTCTCCTCCTTCTCCTCCTCAAAATCGCCACCATCCCATTGGACCCTCAAAACCTCTCCGTAATAGTTAAAGTGAAGTTAAATTCTATGTTATTTGATCTAATTATTGTTATTTCTTTATGTCTGCTTAGTTTTAAGGTCTTAAATCAGACGAAAATGTGAAAAATCTGGGGTCCGGACCAGATTATTTCAATTTACATTGATTCCTATGGGAAATTGTTGTTTGGTTCTCATCCTATTTGGTTCCCACAATGCTAAATCTCAACAAACTAACACAAATAGTTATCATAGAAGTGGCGTTTTCCTTTCCCAGTTGGGAGTGATGACACAGAGTTTATGTTGAGATGTGCCATGAGATATGTGCATGTCTGGGGCACAGTTTATGCATTAGAGCAGCGGTAGTCAAAGGTTGGACTTGGGTCCCAATCAGGACGTCTGTCCCTTTACTTCTCCATTGGATTGTTAAAGTTAGCATCCCAATTGAAGCTTCCAAATGCTTTAATAATTAATCAGGTAAATGTTATTATTTTCCTATAACGCTTTCACTATGTAACCCTGATTTCTGTGATCTTTTAAATGCTATTATAATCAAATATGGAGATGTTCACCTGTCAGAAAAATGGATTCCGGACCTTGATTTCATCTTTTATAAAGACCTTTGTAAAAAATAATTGAATTATTTGCTTTACAGTGGATAAAATAATAATTTGGTTAACAGCAAAATTACCCCATTCGTAGCTTTATAGCATTGTAAAACAAAAATAAAAACTACTGCATTACATGTTGTCCTGCACATGGGTGAGCTCTGCACAAAATAAACTGACAATCAAATGGCTTGTGTGCAATACAAATCTGTACATCTTCACAGCTGGGCAATGTTTTAGCTGCCTTTGATATGGTGATATTAGAAGGTTCAAGAATGAAGATCTATTTCTAAGAACATTGCCTTTATCTGCCTTCCAGCCAGTCAATTTAGGTATTGAATGTGTGTTGATAAGATCAGGCAAAGCAAGGTGCACCATGCACTATCACCAGTATGTTTACAGCTTAGCAAAATCCACTATCCACAATCTGGTTTTAGGGGAGTAATCGACTCCACAGCTATTGTCTTTGACAAATCCGCTACATATGTACAACATACTTGCGCCTCACGCTCATGGCCTGTATATCAAATCCCCCATGCCTTTAACAAAGCAAAACAAAAACACAAAATAATAATAATAATAATAATATATATATATATATATATATTTATATATATATATATATATATATATATATATATTGTGTATATGGTGTTAGAATTAACGGGTCATGGAAAGCAAGTTGCAATGCTGATTAAACTCAATATTATATATTATTGTCCATGGGTGCTTGTCCTAGTCAGCCAATAAGCAGTAACATAAGTCATGCTTGTGAGCCAGTGATATCTATATATATAGCTGTATGCTCTTTGCATCTCTTTTTAGCATCATACAATGCTTAAAATATTCGTTTGTATGTTATTTGTTTAATTTTATGCCCCTTTAATATTTACCATCCCATGGTCTCTCTTTTTGTCAAATATAATTCATCTAGTTTTATAATATATACAAATTAAGAATTCCTTAATATATAGTACTGATTGATTTGATCTTACTTGAACGCTGGTTTGTGCCAGGTTTTCTAAAATGCCAACAATTAAAAAGTGGACAAGTGCAAGGAAATCAAAGGCAATGAGCAAAATAGCGCCATGAAGACTTGACCACCAGCTTCATCTCACTAGTTCTACATTGACACATTACTCCATTCTCTTTGTCTTTCTAGTTGTTTCCAATCTTCCAATCCACCTCACACCATCCCACATTCGATCACCTTTCATATCTTTTCCTTCTTGTGCATTCCCCATTTTCTTGATCTTTCTGGAGATTGTAAAACTGATCTATTGAGGGAATAAAGAGTAAGTTAACCCTTGGATGCATTCAAACAATCAACATATGGTTGACATATATTAAATACATCTAATATAACAACAATAATGTTGCTGGTAAAGACATTTCAGGGAGGATTTACCTGACTTTACAGGGCATTTATGATAAAAAAAAATAATTGTTTATGCAGAAATAATGCAATCTGGGTAACATCATCCAAGTTGATGCAAACTGGCACCCAGTGACAAAATTAAGACAAATGTCACCAAAAACTAACATTGTGTCAAATCAATGCACAAATACATGCACAGGCCAAGGGCCAGTTTATAGGAGATTACATACAGTATATCTGACTAGTTGTTTGTTTTAAAAGGATCCTGAAAATAAAATAATTATGTTTCAGTGTTACAAGTTATAGAACCTATTATCTAAAACACATACAGCCTTATTAAATTGCGATTCAGCAAATTTAAAAAGGCTCTATTTAAGCACATAGCATAATTTTTTTACAGAAGTTTTTAGTTAGTGATCTTTTATCCAAAAGCAATGTCTTCACTAACTAAAAACCTCTGTAAAAAAATATGCTATGTGCTTATACTGAGCCCTTTTATATTTGCTGAATCACAATTTAATAAGGCTGATAATATCATACTCAAGCAGCCAAAAATAGTTTAAAAATCAAGAATATAAGATTTTTTTATGTATGTATTTACAATTGCAAACATCCAAATTGTCACTTATAGATATCTGTCACTGGCATTTGACAGAATTATGTGGCAGGAGTAATGCATGTGAGTTTATCAAACAGATACCAAGGGGATTTAAAAGAGAAGATATACTCCACTTTATGAAGCTTGTGTATCAGTAAAGTCGCATTTCCATTTGTTTTCATTTTTTATTCCTGACTGTAAGCACCTTCAGTAGGAAGATGTCATGAAAAGGATGTTATGAGACAAAAAAATGTGGCAGTAAATAGATGTGAAGAGAAACGAGGTGGAGATGAGTGGGTGTGGAGTGCATGAGTGTATGTGAGTGGATATTCAGAGAGACAGAGTTGAGGGGACTGGGCATGGAGAGAGTGTGGAACAAAGTGGGTGTAAGTGAAGGTGTGGCAAAGAACGTGAGATGTTTTTAGCCCTATACGATGTTCAGTCTCCATCAAAAAAAATTCTAATAATATCTGAGCAGATTTTTTAAAGTAAAATGTTAAAATACTGTAAGGGTCCCTAATTCTATTAGTATTTTGTGTTATGCCACTCATCAACAGATTTCAATATTGTAAATGTAAAAGAATAGAGCACAATTATACCACCTTCCCACCATCATTCAGTCCATCACAGGTGGATGAGCTTCATCTCTTCCCTGTCACTTTGAGTAGATCATGGGTTATACAATGAAAGTCTTATGGCATTTTTAACATATTTCTAGTGAATGTGACAAATTATTTTTAAGGTTCAACTCAGCCAGTTCTCTGCTTCTCTAAGCCAGACACTTCATTATTCTTATATTGTAACCTTATGATAGAAATATGATGAGCCAACCAAACTATATAACCCGTATCATTTAGTGGCAGACTATTAGGAAGTTAAATAAGAAATCCAAGCAAAGAAGCAAATGTAATAATATCCACAATATATCTTTATATTCAGACCCTAAGCCTGGGTCTAATTTGAGTATTGGTTCTCAGACACAACTATTTTGTCTCTTTCAGAAATCACACGAGAATGGAAATATTTGAATATACAGCCAGTAACCACCCTAACACTGCGCAATAACCACACCAAAATGAGCAAGCTAATAAAACTATAATAGGAACAGTCTATTTTAACCTCTATTGTAATTTTCATATGTTCCTGGACATAAAACCGAAATGATGCAGGCAATTTCATAATCTGTATTTTTTCACATTGCAGTCATCAATACCAGTAGTACTAGGAGCCTTCTCTTTTTGTTTTATTAAGTAATATACTAAAGGATTTTAATCACCTCTAGCCGTTTTGGTGTTTACCCTGTTTCCGACCAGTAATCTTAAAACCACATGGATTAAAGGTTAAATGCTCAGATTACAATCAGTGAGCTGTGTGTGCGAGAGAGGGACACATACACACACAATAATGGGGGGTAGAGGATTAGCAGGGTCACAGTAGGTTTGCAATGTCACCTTGTTTAGAAATGGGGTGGAGCGGATGAGTTCAAAACAGATTCCTCTTTATTTTAAATACCAGTGCCAAACAGACAAGTATGGATTATAGGTATCAGCCTACCCAAAGTGTTCCCACAAGTGTGATCAGGATGTCTGTCCCTGGGTCATTGGAGCTTAGTAATGCCTGCTTAAGGGCACAAGTCCCAAAATCCTAATGCACACACAGAACATAAGGAATACCATCTTAGCCTGTTCCTACTAATGTGATTAGTAAGGTCATGATAAGTGCACCATTGAAGGTGGACGCAGTAGGTTGGTCCTAACTTTTGAGATCTGCCTTTCATCAGTGTGAACACTTCTTATGTTCTTCACCAGACCTTTTTCTGTTCTATTTCCTATGCTTTTTGCATCTCAGAATCTTAAACCATTCTCAACTGTGTCTTAAAAATGATAATTATTTGTGATATTTCTGATTATAATTCAATTATAAGTTTAAGTAGATAACAAGTGGTAATAACTAGGATTGGACGAATATAGAAAAATCCTGTATGTGTAATAGAAATCTATAACTCCTCTATGATGAACTTACATTGGTGTATTGGAAGCTGCTTTATTACAGTACAGCATTTTTTAGCTGCTCTTTTAGAACAGTTTGTCATTGTAAGCTAATGAGAGTCTCATCAGTCCTACTAAAACTCTTGCAGATGTATTTTGGATGCAGATCAGTAAAAAAGCAAAACAGCAGATTCTACTGCAGGATTTTTTTTTTCATTGTTCAGTTGTTTCCGACTCTCTGTGATCTCATCCTTATGTCCATGTTCATGCTGATCCACTTGGTATTCATGGCAGAGATACTGGAGTAGGTTGCCAGTTCCTTCTCCAGTGGGCCACAGCATACAGCTCCTGGTAATCCTAGGTGGTCTCCCTTCCAAGTACTGACCAGGCCCAATCCGGCTTGGCTAGGTGGTGTGACTTCTTGGTTCTCTGACTGGAATCAAACCCAGGTCACAGTGGTAAAACCACCAAATCCTAACTACTGGACCACCAGGGAGCATTATCATTATATTGTATTTACTGCTAAGAGTAGTGCTGCCCATTTTATTTAATGTGAGGGGCCAGCGAGCTGGATTTATATTGGCTAGTGAGCTGGCAGGCCAATTTTAAATTATATTAAAAAAACTAATTGTGTACCTTAATATATATACATTAATATATTTATATATTTTATATGAAGTGAGCTAACCTTATCATATCATTGTGTGGTGCATTATGGATCAGAGCATATAACATATAATGGTAACAATGATATTTAAATTCTGATGGCCTTTCTACTGCACAGGTACACATTAATAGGTACATTTAGTTCTCCATTCAATTGCAAGCCCGTAATAACCTTCATATAGCCCGTATGTCTGCTGGTTCGAAATCTGCTACAGATGACTCTAGCCCGCAATTTCAGGGCTAAAGTCTAAGGGCCTCATTCAATTCGGAGCTGTTACTTGCAAGTAACAGTAGTTAGGATTTGTTACTTTTGGCCTACTTGCTCCAGTAGCTCTACTTTTTTTACCTTTTCAATTGGCCGAGCGCGCAAGTTAGTCCCCCTTCCCGATAATCGCAAACCATGCTATCGGCAGTAAGCATTTGCGTACTTGAACAGGATCGCGGCCGCAAGCCCATAACTCATGTTTCAAGCCTGCAAACTCGGAGCACTGTAAATGCAAATACAAATTCAATACAGCACTGTCAAGCACTGTAAATGATGGGGAACACAATGGATGACATTATATCTAAAAGCACAACATTCTCAAGCTTGCACATCGCCAATATATAATACTTTATTTCAGGTTTAGTTTCCGTCCAAAGTCCTACAGCTTGAATGATCCCCAAGCCCGCAACTTGTTATTCAAGCCCGTAGGACTTCAATGAAATATGGGGGTTGGATTCCAAAGTCCTACGGGCTTTGAGGTTGAAGCCCATAGGACTTGATGACGAAAATTAAACATGAAATAAAGTATTTATTTTTGCAGATTTGCGAGCTTGAAAATGTTGTGCTATTAATTCTAAGACCTAACATCACTTTTACTTCCAATAAATGTACAGGATTGATTTTTTATTTGATTAATTAGTGCTACGATTTGAATGTCCCAGTAACCTGTTCGTGTTTAGCCATTTTCGGGCTTGACAGAAGGGTAAATTGGAGCAATTGAATAGCAATTTGTGTTTTCTGCGGCCGCAACTCTTGCGGCCGTTAAAGATCAAAGTCTTTGATGGAAGTAACTTGCGATTATGAGTAAAGTAAGGGAAAGTAGCGCGCAGTAAGTAACACAAACAGCGCACGCAAGTAGGAGGCATTTGAATAGCAAAGTAACTTGCTATATCCACTTGCGGCCCGATCTCAAGTAAGTAGCAATTGAATGAGGCCATAAAACCGTACACCATGAACATGTGCGTATCAATTCAGGGCATGATCATGATCAATTAAACAAACCCATAAAATACAATATAGACAGAGCCAATAGTAAATGTCATCATGACGTCAGAAAAACATGGAGTTTAAACTACAATCAATTAGTGTTTAGAAGTCCAATATACGATCATACTCATAATCCAGCAATGTAAAAATCAATAAAAATGAATGAAGAAACTGTTCTAGTCCATGTGGGTGGCCTGATATGTATTAACTCAAGATTGATATAACATGGAAATAAAACATAAAATAAATAAATTTTATACTGCAGATTTGCTAGCTTGAGACTGCTGTCCACTTAATGTTAATGTCTTGCATTACTTTCCCAGTATATTAAAGTACATCAGTATGTTTATATTTGCTTTACAGTGCTACGAACAGGTGTTTAACCCACTTGCGGGTCCTATCTAGTACCTGTAAAGAATTTTGATACATTTGCCATTTACGGGTTTGAAGGCAATTGTGGGCTTGTTGAATTGTTGTAATTGAATATGGATTATCACAGGTAACATTTGCAAGCTTGAAACATCAAAGGAGTAGATAGAACAGAGTTATGTTTTTTTGGAGCCTGTAAGTCGCAAATGGATTGTGGGTAGCTAGAAGAGGCCAATTGAACTGGAAAAACTGTTTACGGCCTACATTACGGGCTCCACTAATTACAACTTGCTCAATTGAATGGAGGCCTTAGTGTCTCAGTTTCCCTGATACAGATTTAGGAGCCTGTATACTATTTTTCTGACCGTAGAGGAATTAAGTTGGTTGCAGTTGATGACACCTTTGAATATAATAAAACATTAACAACATAAAAATGCCTTATGATGACCGATGATTTGAAGCTTAGAGTTTTTAGATATTTGTGAAAGTACTGCTTTACAGAAAAGGAAGTAGATAATTGAGATAGTTTCCAGAGGAAGAGTTTCACATAAATACAGTAAAGGAATTTCAACATGTCGGGATATGCATAAGACTATCCTGAGGATTTATTATACTAATCTCTTCTGGCTAGATAGGATGATAGAGAGATTAAAGGGGGCTATTGGTTCTTATCTGCCAACACATTACCTGCTTCTTTTTTCATTAAAAAGAATCTTCAGGCAACATATACATACAAAAAACAAACAATAATTGGTGTATACAGAGCATGCATACCTTAAAGTTTTGGTTAATGTTGAATCATCATGGAAATACTGATGCTATGAGACTGAGATTGGGGCTAGAGTAGCCCATGTGTCATTGTAATGGATAATCTCTTCGAGACAAATCTAGTTGGGAATTTGATTCCTACTTCCTTTACTATTTAATTACTGTTATGGTTGAGCCATAACTGTGTGTCATCTGAATTTGGCTGACCAAATCTTTATTTATTTATTCGTTAAACCATCTGCTTCAGGGCCACTGAGGGGTAAGGGGTGCTGTATCAATTGCAGTCTTGTCCAATCATCAAACAAAAGATCTGGACTTCTGCCTGTTCCCTCCTCCCCTACCCCTCCTTCCATTGATCTCTACAAACACAAGTGTATCATCCAGCTCTCAGGGCATGATCTAACAAACACAAAATGGATTCCTGTACTCATAAACAAAAACTTTAATTTTCCCCCAAAAATGTTTGATGTCCCTGATTTACACAGCTGGCAAACAATTGGTTGTGCGGTTACTGTATTGAAAGAAGTTGGAGAGTGTACTTTCTACATTAAGTTGTAAAGAAAAAGAGGAATTGAGGTGAAAAAGAAAACGTCAACAAAAGAGTTTAACGGTAACATGTTACAATGATTTCCCACATATTCACCTCTCTACCCATTATTAAACTTGATTTTAGTATATCTTTTGAGCAGAAATTCCCCCGTCAAGTGTTTTTATTAAAGTATTTTCCTTGTCCCACATTATCAGCTCTGTAAGACCTTACTCCTGAAATTCGTAAGGAGGATTTTGTACTTGCACATATAACATGAAAAATAACGTTATCATACCATCCATAAATCAGTACATGTTGTAGGGCTGCATTTCCAGGTGTCCCAATTTAAAGGGGAGGCCTGGTTACCATATTCTTAGAGTTGACATAACCCAAGGTTTCACATGTCATTGTAAAAACAAATAGTATACAATTTAACAGTATGCAACATTTGATGAGTATACAATATGGCAAAATGCTAAAAGGTGGCATTTGCCAAATATATTAAGTTCTCTTAGAGCTCTGAGCTGAAGTACATTACTCTTATGAGAACAGCAGATGTAGATTCCATCATTGTGCAAACATGTTAATATTTTAATTGCCACTAAATTGCATAATTAAAAAAAAATGGGAGGGTTGCGTGTTGCCTTGTGTCCATGTTTAGAGATAGGATGGCGTGGAACAGTTTATAATCCTACACTGCAATTCAGTGGCACCCCAATCATAGATTACAATCTACTTGTAGATTTCTGAGAGGTGACAGATTGAATGACAGACGGCACTCATTGTTCAGCCTACATGGAGATTCAAATCTCACGTTATGAAGATAACAGCAACCCAACTGTTTGTGGCAGTCCTATTATGGTCATTGGAAAGAATGGGAAACATATATGTTATGCAATGTGTTTAACTTTAACTGTGAAAGACAGTTGATACCATGCTGGTAGGGTGGTAGGATAGACCATATTAGGATGACTACTGGAAAAATAGATCAGATATTATTGAAGTCCAGACATACTTATCATAAGATTTTATGATCAGGATCGTTAACTTTGTATTGATGTGTTTAAGCATTTATTGTAATATTCCTGTGTGCTCCTTGCGCTTCGTTACAGATCTGAGGAATAGGTTGATTCAATAAAGGCCAATACTAATAAACAGAAGGCAAGCATCCTTTCTTAAGACCTTTCATTTCTAAAATACAAAAACATATAAATGTTCTTTCACAATATTTGGTAGCTTTCACTAAACTACCCTGATACACCCCTTCTGGATCGCTACCTTGTCGTGGTATGCCAACACATTTGGAAAACTCAACAATGGCCAATAGAGTGGAAAAGCTCAGTCTACAGCCCAATCCCCAAAAAAGGCAGTGCCAAAGAATGCTCCAATTATCGAACAATTGCACTCATTTCACATGCCGGCAAGGTAATGCTTAAAATTCTACAAGCTCGACTCCAACCAATCTATGGACCATGAACTACCAGATGTACAAGCCGGGTTCCGCAGAGGAAGAGGCACAGGAAATCAAATTGCCAATGTCCTATGGATAATAGAGAAAGCAAGAGAGTTCCAAAACAGTTAATTCTGCTTCATAGACTATTCTAAAGCCTTTGACTGTGTGGATCACAACAAAATGTGGCATGTCTTTAAAGAGATGGGAGTACCAGATCATCTCATCCTCCTCCTAAAGAATCTGTATGTCGACCAAGAAGCCACTGTCAGAACTGAACATGGGACAACAGAATGGTTCAAGACTGGAAAAGGAGTACGGCAAGGTTGTATATTGTCACCTTATTTATTCAACTTATATGCAGAGCACATCATGTGTAAGGTGGGACTGGATAAATCCAAAGCCGGAATCGATATTGCTGGAAGAAATATCAACAACCTCAGATACGCCTATGATACTACTCTGATGGCTGAAAGTGAGGAGGGTAAAAGAAGAGAGTGCAAAAGTTGGCCTGCTGCTCAACATTAAAAAGACGAAGATCATAGCAAACGGCAATCTCACTTCCAGGCAAATAGACAGGGAAGAATTGGAGGCAGTGACAGATTTAATTTTCCTTGGATCCAAGGTCTCTGCAGATGGTGACTGTAGTCATGAAATTAAAAGATGTTTGCTTCTGGGGAGGAAAGCTATGGCAAGTTTGGACAAGCTAGTAAAAAGTAAAGATATTAAACTATCAACAAAGGTCTGCATAGTTTGAACTATGGTATTCCCAGTAGTAACTTACGGATGTGGGAGCTGGACCAGAAAGAAATCCGAGGGCCGTAGAATTGACGCCTTTGAATTGTGGTGTTGGAGAAGACTGCTTAGAGTCCCTTGGACTGCAAGAAGATCCAATAAATCAATAATTCATGAAATCAAGACAAACTTCACTAGAAGGTATGATCATGAGGCTGAAGCTCAAATATTTTGGCCATATTATGAGACGGCAGGATTCCCTAGAAAATACTCTAATGCTTGGAAATATTGAAGGCACAAGAAGAAGGGGACAACAGAGGCGGATATGGATAGATGAGGTCACTGAAGCAATGAACATGAACATGATGGAGCTCAGAGGGGCAGTGACTGAGAGATGCACCTGGCGTGCTGTGGTCCATAGAGTCATGGAGCGTCGGACGCAACTGAACCACTAAACAACAACAACAACAACCCTGATACAAATAAAAGAGATCAATACTGAGAAAGCTGGTACAATTCCCAAAAAGCAAATTAGTTTAGGCCCTTGGCAGCAATTAAATAAAAGGGTTGCTACAAGTTTCTTGGAGTCAGGAAGGATTTGTTTTCTCCCAATGAGAAAACTGGAAGTATTTCAGTGTTTTTTATTGTTTGCCTTTCTCTAGATCGATTAGCAATTCCCTTTTTACAAGGATCAGAGAAGATCTAAAAAGGTTGAACTTGATGGACTAAAAGTCTATTTTCAACATCAATTACTATGTTACTATGACTATCATATTAGTTCTAGAGATCATGATTTGTAATTGAAGGCTAAAAGATTGAGAAGTGATCAGTAAAGGAAGAAAGGGGAGTCAAAACATGCAATAGTCTTTCTGCCTACATTATGCCTTGCTCACATCCCATAACTGAACCTTAATTATTGCATTTGGAATGAGTAATAGAGATAAAAATACATTTTCAGCCCAAAACTTATGTTTATGCATTTTATGCATAATGCATGACCTCATCATGTGTTTTTTTTTTATATGATAAAACGCTAATTACACACAAACCTCACAGCGATTATTCTGTTTATTTAAATTATCACATGTGTCTTCAGATAGGGACTTTTTGCATTGACAATAATTGAGTACAAAAGATTAATTAATTACTTACAACAATACCAGATAAATTAATCATTAGAATGATGTGGCATTAGTTTATCTCCAATTAACTAACGAGCAAGTCTCACTTGCTCAGCAATTTTGAGACAAAGCAAAATGTAGCCTTGAAGATAATTCTAATTTTCAATTCCGAATTAAAAATTTTCTTGAGAAGTATATATTTTACTCATTTACTAAGCATGTAAAAAAGAATGGAACCTGTTCAGAATATATGGAAAAAAATCCTCAATGCACTTGTGCTTAGTGTATATCTTCAATCCAATTATTTTAATTTGCTTTTCTACTGCCTATACTTTCTATAGTATCATATATTAGATCATTATCATAAAAACAAAAATAATTAATTCAAATTTTGTTTCAAATACAAAATTTGTTTCTGAATAAATCTGGATTTGTTGTTGATAATAGCATTTAAAGACAAATATGAAGGCTTAAGAGAAATGTTTAAACTACTACATTAGTATTGTAAATATAATAAAATTAATATCATTTAATTAAAAATAATATATGCATAATTCATGGCTACATTTAAATATTGTGAACAACAAATTTTTTTAGTGATGTCATGTGGAATAAGAAATCTTTTTTTCTGAAATATTTAATAGTATATTTGCCATTGTACAAAGCTAATTTTTACAAAGATAGCTTCTAAAATGTGGATTATGGTGATTTCAAAAGCATAAATAATAATATGTTCTCATTATGAGGTGGCTTAACTTTCTGTGAGCATGAAGTTTGGCAAAAGATCAGCTTAACTTGGTGATATGAGAGCCTTCTGTACAGAGACAGTATGGTGATTTATAATTTATAATATCAACTGGACACCACCCAATAGGACCGGTGATCTAAAGAATTCCAATCAATATACCTGTACATTATATCTTTGTTTGTTAAATAGGTTTAATGGTATTGATTTGCTTTGTTTTTGCCAGCTCATATATCTAATACTGAAAATAAGAACACTACTACAAATAATGTATTTTTTTAAATTAAAGGCCTTACTCTGCTTTTACTTTATCTAAATGTAGGTTTTGGACAAAGTCATTTTATTGTTGGAGTCTTTATATTTCCAACTTTTTTAATTTCTTGAAAGGCAAATTTTCTCACTCTTTGCAATATTCCTCTGTCCAAAAAGTCTAAGCGAAGATTCCATTGTGTCTGTTCTGCCAACTTGACTAGCCATAATGTTTTGGTTTAATGGAAATGACACTTTAGCACCTGTTTGAAGGGTAATTTGAGTTAAATCATTTCGACATATACCAGTTTGGATGTCCATTGTTGACAGAAAAAAAATGTTCAAAGAGCAAAAACATTGCTGAGTATATGAATAATATAAATTTGACCATCCTATACATGTCTTATCGCCTCTTCTTTTTCTGTGGATTTGTTACCCTGGATAAGTGGCAACACTTAAAGCAGAGGATCAAAGAGTCCAAAAAAGAGTATAAAAAGTTGCTCTCTGGCCCAGATTAGAAACTGTTAATCTGTGGATTTATTGCCTGTCTCTAAACTTCATTGTTTTAGTTGTCAGGAGGGAGCCAGCTGGGCCCGCGGGTCACAGAGAATGTGTAGATTTAAAGGATTAAACACATTTTACATTTTAGAAACAACAAAGGGGTCCTATAGTGATAGCTTAAGTAGTTTAGTTAGAGCAGAGCAACATTGTATCCAGTGTGTGTGGCTGTCAGGAGGATCCTAATAGGTTTTTTACATTCCTTCCTTGAGATGGACTGTTTGCGGATGGTCTTCTGTATTCAATCGAGTTCCCTAGTGTGACAGGGCCCGGATGATGGACAGGAGCTCTATTACAGAAGCTCACCGTGTCAATCACATCACAAAGCAAAACATCTTTTAGCTTATTTAGTGTTTGACATTTTTCCATCTTTCCATTATTTTATGTGAAGAGCATTCATATATCACGTTTCCAACTGGAAAGCAGTAAGGACCACATGCGATGATATTCAATCTGAATTCTGATGAACACACACTGCTCAACAACACATGCAGCCAAGTATTAAACACCTAGAGGGACAATTTTGTTCATATATAACTATCTACAATGTTACCTCCAAAATGAAAAATGAGCACTTGACCACACAAATATTCCAAAATGTCTTATTTTAGTTATGGAGTATTTTTTCCAAATGCTGACAACCTACCTCATTAGAATTTATCTTGCAATTATTTTCTCTTTCCAGCAAATTATTCCGTCCCTAAACTCCGCAATAATGACTTTCCCAGTCTTTTCCTCAGGTGTGAAATGTCTCCTAACTTTACATTTTTACATACTCCAGTCACATAATTGTGATAAATGCCAGTGTAAATTGCCTGCTATATCTACAATTTTATTCCCTTGTTACTAATTGTGTAACAGAATGGCGAAGCAACAGTATGCACTACACAATATCTTAATTGGCACTGAATTGAGTTATTGTGACTTGGGTTATATACTTCATTTGGGTATATTTAAAGAGTTTCTACCATTAGTATATCGTAGTAAACGTCAGTAGGGATCATTCTAACTTGTATATTGCTGTTCTAAAGTTTTCCCTTGATAGGTATTTGTATAGCAATTACTGTTAACTTTATATGTGCCTCTTTACGTGTACCCCTATGAAGCACCTCTGGTGTGAAACTGGTCAGATTATTGCTATTTTTATGTGCCATGCTAGTTTTTTAATGTTACCGTAAAATGATTACTTTATCATTACAGAAAATGTTGGTGCTTTTCAAATAACGAGTAATAATAATAATAATTTATATTACAATGTTACTAAGCCACCAAGATAGTTTTTCCATATCTCTATGGAGCTCCGTCTAACTTTATATTTATAACAACATAATGTAACATAAGTAATGGTAATGTCATCATTGACTGGTCACTACTGTGGAGAAAGTAAACACACACACCAAAAATATTATTGTAATCAATTGTGGTATCATGATATAAGAAAATTATGATGTTCCCTTAAAGAACCCTAAATCCTTAGCTTAATATGCTATTATGAAGGCATGATAGATTTGACTTTACTGTAGGCAAAGTAACCACAATCTCCAAAAATCATCTTAATATACAAGTTTTCTGAAAAAGCATCAATTAAATTAAAAGCAACTTATATATATATTTCATATCCTCTCTCAAGGATCCATGTTATTATTAGAACCATTTATATTGCCTCAAAATATGTAAAATTAATAGCATTGATACTTCGTTTAGAAAATGAAATCCTGGCCTACTGGACATTTTAATAATTTATTTCGATATTCCCATGGTTCAGTGGACCATCCATGCATTCTTGTGTTTTCTTTATCTATTGTTAATAAGTTGGATAGTGATCCTTTCAATGGAAGGCCAATGAATGGCTTATTTTGAGCAAGCTGTAGTCAATAAGGTGAAATCCCTTGATAAAACAGAGTTATGGAAAGGATTCATCTACCTGTGAAATAAGGATAGGGTTGATGTCCATTATAAGCCATTATCCTCATCAATCAATGTCTGGCAGGTAAGGAAAAGCTCTCTATCAAGCAGTCTCAGGGGGTCAGTTATGTTCCATTGAAGTGTTGCCTTTCTCTGTGACCTCTTAGTGACCTTTCCGACTTCCAGCTATAGAGTTGGAGATGTACAGCCCGGTATCAGGTGAATGTAGCTCATTGTGGCTTCGTGCAATTACATTGATTTTCCCTCCTCTAGTTCATTTTCACTTCTCTTGTTATACTGTTGATCTCTTTGTGTGCCTTTAACATGACATAACAACGTACTTGGGCATCATGTAAGAATCTGACCACACACTCATGAATCACTGATCATGTTCAAGAAACAATGAATATGAACATAATATAAGAAAATATACTTTAAAAAGTACATTTGAGATAAAAAAAATGCTTTTTTTTATCATACACATTTTTTAAGCCAAGCAAGATGCCAATATTTTCCCTATTGCGTTAAATAATAGGTATACATTTATATACAGATTGCGTTTTATTTAATTTGGAATATACATATCAATATCTGCCTGTAAGGGCCATGTCGGCCTGGCAAATGCCTCTTATTGTCAGTAGAGCACATGCACCCATTAGTCCTGGAGCTTCGACCAGCAACTTTCTGTCTGCTAATCTTCCTTCTTCACATCCGCAGGGGGTGGCGGCTGATAGACAGATGGGGCAGCTGAGTAATACAGACTGGTGCTGAGAGATCCAATGGTTGTTGACAGATACCTGGGGATGCTGAGAGATACCGGGGTGCAGAGAATTTATCAATGGATTTTTTAACAGATAGTAGGGTTTTGCTTGCAGAACTAAATAAAAAGTAATTTTATTTCACAATAGTTTACAGCCATTACTACAGCCAATAATACAGCCATTATTTTCAAAATTACTATATGATTATAAAGTGAAAATAATAATTACAATATAATTAATATATCAATTTAATAGAGAAGAAACAAGGTGGATACTGGAAACAAAAAGAGGACACAAGAGCTGGTGTATCCATCAAGTTGTACATTTTAAATTCTTCACCATTTGTGTAATATTTGTCACATTTGGAATATTTTCAGTGACTTGTACAAATAACAAAGCTTATCTAGTCTAACTTCAAATATTACCATATTGCCTTCAACATATTTTCAACAGTTTTAGCTTAAGATTCAAAAAGCATGGCATAAATATTTTTTTTTAGATTGTATAGTATAATTTCAGCTACAATATTATTTAATCTTTTATCTCTCAATAAAATGATGTAGTGACATCTTAGGCCACATATACTAAAAGGTTAAGTGAACTTATTGGCAAAGTCAATTGTTGATACATATGCCCATTTAGATAACGTACGAACGGAGAAGTTCTCAAAAAGATTTTTGGTTATTGCATATGTGTACATCTTAGTTTTGGCGTCAATACACAACTACTAGATCATTGGGTTTGGCATAATTTGGCACATACCTATTGAGGGATAAATTGAATATATCTACAGTGACGCACATACATTATAGAATTGATATTTTCATTAACACCCATTTCGATTTAAAAGTAAACAATGCAAACTTAGCATATTGCATATAAAATTTGACAAGCTTTGCGTTAGAAGCTTGATGAAGAACACTATCAGACCTATTAAATTAGCTCATTGTGTAAAACCTTAGCCCGTAACGTAGCCCGCAAGACTTACGGCTATTAAATTGGCCCAGTAAAGCAACCTGACGATGGCTTGCGGGGTAAGGGCGAAAAAAGGCTAAGGAACGTGGAAATTTGAACTGCGCGCCCGCATATCCTTTGATCTGTCAAGCCCATAACTCTTACGTTTCCAATCATGCTATTAAATTGCAACAAATGCACTGGCGCAAATTAAGCCAAGAAGCCAACAGGTACTAGAGAAGACCCCCAAGGGGGTTAAAGTCCTATCCATAGCACTGTAAATGCTTATATCAACACACTACTGTACTTATAATTGAAGGGAAAGTGATGTTAGGTAATAAAATTAATAGCACAAGATTCTCAAGCTCGCATATCTGCAATATAAAATACTTTATTTTCTATTTAAGTTCCATGTTATATCGATTCCGCCAATCAATGTGTTAATACATATAATGGAACTCGCACAGACTAGAATATCATATTTATGGCTTTATCAATATTGCATTATTTCTGGAATGTGGGTCCGATCGCAACCAGTAATTGAAGCCTGTAAGACTTTGAAATCCAACCTCCATTTTTCAGTGACGCAATGATGACAATCACTGTTGCCATTGGTTCCATCTAAACCTGTAACTACAGGGTTGACTAATTGATCATGTTCACAGTCTCGCATCCAACGTTCGACATTTGGTTTACGGGTTTGCGTCTCTGGCCCGTAACTCGCGGCCAGGTTTAATTTAATAGCTATATAACGCAGCCAGATTTCTTGCGGGCTTGCCGACGCTGCTACGGGCTTCTAATTTAATAGGGCTGTAAATGGTTACATTTTGCAAGTAGTTTAAATGCAATTAAGATAATCTTTAGAAAATCTGTGTAAAATTAAAAAAAATTCAAGTTGGGTCTGAAGTTGATAAAAAAATGTAAATGTTTGTTTTATCTTTGATTATGTTATATGTTTAACCAAATTTACTTGTGTTTATTGTACAGTCAATAAAGAAGACCACAAGACAGCATTCTTTAAAACATCAGTAAAAAGGGGAAAAAACCAAAGGACCACTTTCTTCTGATCAGAAAATCTCAGGATGAGATGATCCACAAAATAACCAGATAAAGAGTGTGAGAAAGATCTTCACGAATAAACACTCTTGACAAATCTGTGCTAGCATCTCCACACACACATAAAATGCAACAATGAGTTTATCTTGGTGCTGGGTGAACAAACATTGTCACCTAAACCCTCAGCTACTGTTCTCTGATTCATGACATTAACATAGATAATATAACGAATTTAGGTGTCAAAGAGCCATTATGCACTATAATTGTCCCCTTCATTCCTTTAGACGACATGGCTCTGTAGGGCTTTGCATTTGAAACAGACCAATGTTACACACATTAAAAACATTGTTGGTGTCAGGTTTTTGTGAAGAGCTGGGACATCCCCCATACTGGTTACTGACTTCTAGATCATAATCTCTTTTGAGAATGGTCTTTATTATCATTTGTATCTGTCTGTTGTAATATTTAATTGTTATTTTTCCGATTTATTTACTCCACTGTGCACCATTCTGGAATATGTTAGTATTTTATAACTAAAAGTTAAAGAAAAGTCGAAAATGCCCATCCAGTGGTCCATATGAACTATAGAGTTAGAGAAGACTTGCATAACTATTACATCCAAGTCCATATATGAACATTTTTCTGCGTGAGGTCTAACATCATGTTGTGAAGAATGCTGGCCAGGAGTAAGCAATTGTGTTGAATTACATGATAGCCAGCAGTAAGTCCATAAGTTCTGTGGTGAGAAACTCAATGTTTTTTTGTTTTTTTTTGCGTCGATCAGTCGTTTCCGAGTCTCTTTGACTTTATGGACTGTAACACATCTTTATGTCCACGGTCATGCTAATCCAATGGTATTCATGGCAGAGCTACTGGAGTGTGTTGCCAGTTCCTTCTCCAATGGGTTACAGCATACAGCTCCTGCTATTCCTAGGTGGTCTCCTATCTAAGTACTGACCAGGCCCAACCCTGCTCGGCTTTAGGGTGGTGTTACTTCTTGGTTCACTGACTGAAATTGAATCCAGGTCGCAGTGTTGAAAGCACCAAATCCTGACCACTACTATACTTTTCTTCTATTAAACATATTAAGTACTGTGGCATATATGTTCATCACATGTCATTGCACATCATTATTCACGTTTATTTTCAAAAACACTAAATTAGAATGAGATAAATGGCAACTAAAAATATATATTTTTTAAGTTTTTACCTTATCTATAGGCAGTATATAAACTGAACATTTTTTAAAACAAACTATGTATTAACTAATATAAACAGAAAGCATTATAAAGAGACTAAGGGGAGAGAGAGGGAAGAAAGAGACACAGGGGATTGGGGGGGAAAAGAGACATAGGGGAGGAAGTGGCGGAAGAGACATGGTGGGGGGGAATTGAATATTATCCGTCATTTGTGACGGGAAGCATGCAATGGGCATCAAGGGCGCTCATTACAAGGCCTGCAATGGGTGCTAAATGCGCTCATTGCAAGGCTCGCAGGGAGGAGAGAGAAGGAGAGAAAAGGGAGTGAGATGACACAGAACAAGGGAAGGAGAGAAGCCGAGCATAGCGAGGCTCGCGTTGCCCAGCTTTGCATGGCGAGCTTCACATTGTAGCAAACAACAGCATTGCGAGGTTTGAAAATGTTATGCCGTCATTTTTGACGAGCAAGTCGTTAGTTTATATATAAAGACAGAGATACTTTATACTACTCATGCTAAATCAATACATGCCTAGTGGATAATATGTAACAATAAGGATTATTTTTTACACTTACCTGGCCCACTGTCAACTATTTAGCATTTTTTTCTCAATGCTAATTATCAGTCTATGAACATTGGGTGAATGCTCTTAGTTATACAGACCTTCAATCCAGTCATTTATTGTACACATACATAATTAGCTATGACAATTGAGCATAAATATTTAGGTTATTTTAGTGAAGGCTTTCATAATAAAGAACATATCTGGATACTTTCCACATATTCTTGCTTCTTAAGCAGTAACTGCTACTAATGAATTTCATAGACATCTACCTGGATCTACAGTCAAAAAAATGTTTTTTATGACGGGGTCTCCAAAGACTTCCTGGAATTGGAAGAAATCCAAATTTAGCAGATTGAGTTGGAACTGGACAGGTGGTAGCCCCAGCTGAAGGGGGTCTTTTCCTGTACTGGTGCCCAAGCAGTTTAACACCGAAGGTCATATAGTCCAGTAGGCCTTAAACACAGATGGGCAGAGAGAGAGAGAGAATTACAGTTATAATAACAAATATTAAAAATACTATATAAGCAACTTTTGTATTATGTATGTTGAAAAAAAACATATTCTAATTTGTTTGGCTTTATGTTTGTTTATTTTAATATTATACATGTTGCTAATAAAAATACAAAAAAACCTATGTGAAGTAAAATATTTAGCATTTTAGTAATATTTTGTGAGTTTAGAATTAAGATTGTAGAAGATACATTGCAATTTTGGAAGTTCAATTCTATTTTTACAAGCCTGAATCTAACATCTTTTTGTTTAAATCTGTCTTTTCACCGGTTAAGCATATTTACTGCACCCCTTGAACTAAAGGAAGACCTGTAGTGATTTCTATATTCTGATGCTAAATCTGTAAGTTAAAAAAAACAATGTATTATTCTTTTTCCATCAAATTCTTAATACCCATTCGTTCCAATCATGAGTTACATAAACATATGGATCCATAATACTTTAGATAACAAAAATGATACAATAAAGAAAATATAATATATTAAAAAATTGCAGAAGAAAATAGAAAAAAAATGAACCTTCAAATGATCCTCACATTTAAATTAGTTGAATTTATTATATTATATAAGAGATGAAATTTGCCAATATTTATAAAATTATTGAATTTTATCAAAGAATATAAAAGAATATCCTTGTTCCAATATAACATTTCTATTTTCATCTGACCTCAATCGTGTACCTCTGAGATTCTCCTGAATGTAATAATTCTAGATTTACCGTAAGTGGAATAACACAGTTTATGATAAGAGAACTAGTTTATATACAAATAATGGACTATACTATCAGTATAATAATTTGCAATAGTATATAGCACCATATCTGCAATATGTTATTGGTAAATCTTAACCAAAAAGTAGAAATCTAAAATGTCTAAAATGATAAATGATAATATATCCATGATGTATTTGTCAGCATATTAAGATTATACATATATACTACAAAGAATCCTCAATTGTAGTAAAGTGAGAGTTTCCTCAAAAGTGAGGTTATTACTCTCTAATTCCTATACCAGGAGTAAAACATAATACTATCATACTGTGTCCTTGCTTACAAATTAAAAAAAATACAAGGTCACCTTGGAAGTACAGATTATATAAAACTAGTGACATTAATAGTTTTTATGTTGAAGCCTGAATACTTTTAATAGGAGTTCTAGGCTGTTGTAAAGCAAGACAGCTGCATATACATGTCCAGTAGCAAATAAGGTTCATCCTGAAGGCCAACAACACAACACTTTGACCTCTTGGATCATCCAAGCCTTACTCATCTGTGCCGAGCTGCAATAGACCAGTATCACATATTATAATTGTCCTGCTACGAGTCGTCGTCACGCTGTTTGCGTGGTCCGTACGACTTTGCGGGCTTAGCGATGAGCGCCGCAGGCGCTCATCGCCCGGCGAGCCTCGCGAAGCGAGGCGAGCCGTTAAACCGTAGTACAGTAGCGGGCTTAGCGATGAGCGCCGCAGGCGCTCATCGCCGGGCGAGCCTCGCGCAGCGAGGCGAGCCGTTACACTGCTAAACCATAGCACTTTGGCAATGAGCGCCACAGGCGCTCATTGCAGGCGAGCCTCGCGTAGCGAGGCGAGCCGTTAATATGGAGCACTTTGGCAATGAGCGTAGCGAGGCGAGCCGTTAATACGGAGCACTTTGCCAATCAGCGTTAATACGCAGAACAAAAATACGGCCGCAACTCGCGAACAGGAAAAAAAAATACAATCACAATAAATACACACAGCACATACATAAAAAGCTTACCGACAGCAAGAGGGAGCATCCACGACCTCAAAAAAACAAGTTACACCTTCATTTTATTAAAAATAAAACAGTTTAGACACTAAAAAAGTCTCGAAGCGAGAGAAAAAATGGCGGCCGAAAAAAACGAAAACGAGGCTACAGCACTATAACCACGGAAAACACGTACGGATAATCCGATAAGACGCATACTACACATTAGCGCCCATTAAATCACGTACGGATTATCCGCTAAGACGCATAACACACATTACCCGCCATTTTACGATAATGCGGAACTAAAGTACTACGCTAACGGTTTCAGCTCGCGCACGCACACTATTACACTGCACACGTTCTAAACGCTTACACAGCACCTCCACACCACCAATGCTGCTGCAACATCACTACAGATTGCCAGCTCTTAAACACAATGCATACAAATTGGTAAAGTATAGTCATTCATTAATTATTTATTATTTTAACTTATATATTTCAGTAGTACACACAAAACACCATTAGCTACCTTACAATTCCATATGTATATTAATAACTATACAACTTTCCAAACATTTTTTGCCCCGTTAATACGGAGCACTTTGGCAATGAGCGCCGCAGGCGCTCATTGCAGGCGAGCCTCGCTTAGCGAGGCGAGCCGTTAATACGGACCCCTTTTTTTATGGAGCAAAGTGCTCCATATGTATATTAATAACTATACAACTTTCCAAACATACACATCTCATTGCCGTCATTTTTTGACGGGCAATACGCTAGTTTTATATAATTGATAAGAAAAACACAGATACTTGCCTGTTAAAAAATTACGGTCAATAAAATTTGAAGCCATGGGAATGCTGTTTGAGACATAATTAAAACCATTTTATACTGTGAGGACCTTCAGTGCTCATTGCGAGGCTTGCGCCTTATAATATGCGATTTAAAAACTCATAAAAAAGTTATTGTGAACATCCAATCTAAAGAGAATGCATTGTTTCAAAATACCTAAAAATAGCATGAAAAAAATGGTTCGAAAGGTTAAAAATGTACTTATTTTTTTTTTTCTGTTCACTGCAGTTCTTACAAGATGGTAAGCTGTCCTTCTGGAAAACTCTGATTAGGGCGTGTCAAGCAGAGCATCACTTGAGCGATTGGGCTTTATGGAGTAGCACGACTTGCTGCTTCTGACACTCCCAGATTCCACTTTGTCAGTAGGAGGTCCTGACATAAGGGTTAAAAGTCAATATTTTATCATTTGCATCACTTGTTTTTCATATAAAAATAATTATATAATTGGCTCTTTTAAATGCATGTTGGGGAATATCATTTGCTCTATTTCCTTTTAAATAAAGTTCACAGAATTTATGTTGAAATCTTCCTTGTTTAGAGAAAGACAGCTTCACAGCATATCGAATAACGATTTCAACATTAGTTGCCTCTTCAGAGGACCACCATGGAACATTTATAGCAATGGCAGTGGTTTAAAAGAGACAGTGGTCTATATCCCCTGCTGGGCAGTTGTTTTGACTGGAAAAGGTAAGAAGCTCTGTGGCACTGAAAGGGGAATATTGATAACAAAGTAAAGAGGTTACAAGTTTGTCACCAGCATGACTGATGGCTGACATGCAATGGATGGCAGAGGCGTTAAAAACAGAGCCCACTCTAGACTAAACAAATTGGTTTCTTTTAGGTATTGATTTGGTAAATAGTGTTGATATCAACGCTATATATAACAAGGGTCATGGTAAAAAAAATAAACATGTTGCATTTTGGCATGGAAGCTTTTTTTAATCAGTTTGCCATTAAAGAATGGTTTGGTATCGGGTTGCCTCCTAAACTATCACCAAAAATCCTCTTGGTTGGATCATGGTGTGATGGTATGTCTTAACCTCTGTAGGAGAAAATTACCCAAACCCACATGTTCTTAGGAGGAAAGTAGTTGACAATGAAGAGATATGAAGGTGATGTGGTTCTGAAGATCAGTTTCTGGGTCTTTGAGAGAGATTGTTATGTTTTAGTAATAAATTTTTGTGCTATAGGAATCTATTTTGAGTACTGGATAGTATGTAGATTCCATAAGATACTTTTTTGCAGCTCTAACAATATGTCATCATTATTCTACCTCTCAGAATACATTTGGGAAAAATTACTTATTTCATGATAGACAACAAGATACGTATTGATATTACATCATCTAATATGTAATAACTCATGACGACCTTAGCACCTCAAGCACCTGCAAAGTCACTTAAACCCATGACCGGATTTCCCATCAGGCCAACTTGGCAGCTGCCTAGGGGCGCTTACCTGTGAGGAGCTCCACTTTTAAAAATAAAAATGGTTCCTGGATTGAAAAAATGAAATGTTTCAGTTTTTAGACTGGCTACTAGGGGGTAACCACCTAGAACAAGTGAGTTACAACAGGAAAAGGAACTTACACACACAGAAAAGGCAAAAACGAGTCTGTGCATACCATGCATACTCCCCCACTTCACTGCCTAGGAGGATGGGGGGGTTGAGGATGGGGGGTTGAGGGGGAGGATGAGGATGGAGGGTTGAGGGGGGAGGATGAGGATGAGGGGATTGAGGAGTGAGGTTGAGGGGCGGTTGAGGAGGGAGGATGAGGAGGGGGTTGAGGATGAGGAGGGAGGTTGAGGATGAGGAGGGAGGTTGAGGTTATGGAGGGGGGTTGAGGTTGAGGAGGGGGTTGAGGATGGGGGGATTGAGGATGAGGGGGTTGAGGATGAGGAGGGAGGTTGAGGATGGGGAGGGAGGTTGAGGATGAGGAGTGGGGTTGAGGAGGGAGGTTAAGAATGAGGAGGGGGGTTGAGGAGGGTGATAAGGGAGGGGGGAAGAGACACACCCTTTTTTTAAGGCTAAAAAGGGCCCGCTCGGCTTATACTCGAGTCACTCCCCCTAGTGTCTCTCTAACCCCCCCGTGTCTCTCTACCCCCCCGTGTCTCTCTAACCCTCCCCCTGTGTCTCTCTAACCCTCCCGTGTCTCTCTACCCCCCTGTGTCTCTTTCCCACCCCCCTCCTCATCCTCAACCCCCCTCCTCCTCATCAACCCCCCTCCTCCTCATCAACCCCCTCCTCAACCCCCTCCTACACCCGGTATATGCTAATGATGCAGCGCGCATGTGACGTCACATGCGCGCCGGGGTCAATACGGAGCAGAGGCCGGAGAAGAAGCAGGTAAGTGAGGGGGAGGTATTTAGAGGGTAGACAGTGAGGAGGGGGTTGATGAGGAGGAGGGGGGTTGAGGGGGGGTGAGGAGGGGGTTGATGAGGAGTAGGGAGGTTGAGGTTGGGGGCGTGAGGAGGGGGATGAGGATGGGGGTTGAGGATGAGGATGGGGGGGTTGAGGATGGGGAGTTGAGGAGGGGGTTGATGAGCAGGAGGGAGGTTGAGGAGGGGGGTTGAGGTTGAGGGGGGGCGAGGAGGGGGTTGATGAGGAGGAAAAGGTTGAGGAGGGGGGTTGAGGTTGAAGGGGGGTGAGGAGGGGGATTAGGATGGGGGGGTTGAGGAAGAGAATGTGGAGTGGTTGAGGAAGGGTGGTTGAGGATGGGGTTGGTTGAGGAGGGGGTGATGAGGAGGGGGGTGAGGAGGGGGTTGATGAGGAGGGGGTTGAGGATGAGGATGGGGTTGAGGATGGGGGTTGAGGAGGGGGTTGATGAGGAAGGGGGTGAGGAGGGGGTTGATGAGGAGGAGGGAGGTTGAGGAGGGGGGTTGAGGTTGAGGGGGGGGGTGAGGAGGGGGATGAGGATGGGGGGTTGAGGATGAGGATGGGGGATTGAGGATGGGGGTTGAGGAGGGGGGGTGATGAGGGGGTTGATGAGGAGGTGGGAGGTTGAGGTTGAGGAGGGGGGTTGAGGTTGAGGGGGGGTGAGGAGGCGGTTGAGGATGGGGGGGTTGAGGATGGGGGGTTGAGGGGGAGGATGAGGATGGAGGGTTGAGGGGGGAGGATGAGGATGAGGGGGTTGAGGAGTGAGGTTGAGGGGCGGTTGAGGAGGGAGGATGAGGAGGGGGTTGAGGATGAGGAGGGAGGTTGAGGATGAGGAGGGAGGTTGAGGTTATGGAGGGGGGTTGAGGTTGAGGAGGGGGTTGAGGATGGGGGGATTGAGGATGAGGGGGTTGAGGATGAGGAGGGAGGTTGAGGATGGGGAGGGAGGTTGAGGATGAGGAGTGGGGTTGAGGAGGGAGGTTAAGAATGAGGAGGGGGGTTGAGGAGGGTGATAAGGGAGGGGGGAAGAGACACAGGGAAGGGAGAGGGGAGAAGAGACACGGGAGAGAGAGGGAGGACACAGGGGGCAGCACATTTCCCACCCTCGGCTTATACTTGAGTCACTCATTTTACCCAGTATTTTGTGGTAAAATAGGTGCCTCGGCTTATACTCGGGTTGGCTTATACTCGAGTATATACGGTAATTCAAATGCCTTTTATTGCTTTCCCCGTCTTTAAAAGTGCAGTATTGATTTTTTATTTGCACTAACAGTGCTACAAACAGGTGTTTAACCCCCTTGCGAGTCCTATCTGGTACCCATAGGATTTTGGTCTACATTTGCTAATTAAGGGTGTGAAAACATTTGAGGGCTTGAGGAATTGTAGCAATTGAATAGCAATTTGCGACTTTAGCGATTTTAACTTTTGCGGGCTTGAAAGATCAAAGGCTTAGATGGGTTATAAGTTACAATTTTGACAACCGCAGGGATTTTCAGCCTGTAACCCATAGATTGTTTGCAGCTTGCTAAAAGACGCCAATTGAATAGCAAATTAGTTTACAGGCTACATTACGGGCTCCAGTAAACAACAATTAATTACATGGTAATTAAGGTTGAAAAAAAGACTTTCAGTCCATCAAGATCTACTCTGATCTGCAATATGCGGATTAGTTATTAAATTAATTAGTTGTTAATTATCAATCATCTATTTAATTATTATTATTATTTTTTTTAAATAGAGGCCTTGAAATTGCTTGTTTTTGCACCATCTTTGAACTGCTTCCCTCTTATTCAAACTATGACAATGCCTACAAGAGACTTCACTGCACCTCCCTATTTGCTGTACAGCTTTATTGGTAGAGTCTGGAGAGATGTGATACAATTCCTGCTATAGGTTTAAAAAAATAGACATGAGGAGCTCGAACCCAAGGGGAAAACAAACAATTTTCAGCGTAATTTTTCTCACAAAATATCATTGTTTTAATCACAATGTGTAGAAAATTAGTTTTTTTTTCCTGATATTAACACTGGTCCTTTAAGTAAAGCTGAAAACCTATTTCAGTCCACACATGCTACTCCTTATCCTCTCCCCTAATACATTCTCCCCTAAAAACCCACACCCAAGCTTTACCTATGTTTTGAATTTAAATATAGAAATTTGGATAGCAGCCAACATATCAAAAATAACAATATATATAAATTAAAGGACTTTCAAGAGTAGTACAGGATACACTTATTTCATCACATCCCACAATTAACCAGTAACGGATGATAAATATCCAACCAAGTGGATGAGTAAATGTGAAAACACCATTACAAATACTGTTAAATTCTGTGTGATACATTTTTTTTGTAAACAAATAACATATACAAGGAGAAAAGATAAAACATTTAAATAATATTAAAATAAACAAAGACCTACTTCATAACCTCAACTTGCCCCACTAAGATGGCAGGCGTGGCTATGCTACTCCATAAAGACTTCCCTTTCACTGTAAAGAGTAAAAAAATTGACCCAGAGGGCAACTACATTTTACTAACAGGTTCCCTTCTGAATACTAGGATCTCTCTTATAGCTCTGTACTCCCCCACTACCGCTGCCCCATAATACTCTCATTAAACTCCTTGCTCATCTCAAATCAACAGATACAGGCAAAATCATTCTAGACCCTAACATGGATAGGTCTTCTAAGTCCCAGGGAGATAAATTCTCCAAAAGCACATCCATAGATTTCTTGAGGAGCTTCATCTGCTGGATACTTGGAGGCTGAAACATCAGGGAGAAAGGGAGTACACGTCTTACTCCCCAGTGCATGGCTCATACTCCAGAATAGATACACTGCTAATAGATTCATCTTTGTCGGATGGCTTAGTTGCCTTAGTTGTGGTCCACATGTCCCTTGATTTTGGCATTGTATACAAACCCCCTTATACATGGAAGCTTAATGATATGCTCCTCTCCAATCAAACCTTTCAGGACCAAGTTGCCTCGGATCCTAGCCAATACTTCTTAGATAACCTGACGCCAGGCGCGGATATAGGGTGGGTTTGGGCAGCACACAAAGCCTTTTTTAGGGGCTCTTGCATTAAACTATCTACTGCACACAAGAGACAACAAAGAAAAAGGGAAGTTGAGATCAGAGCATCACTTTTAGCTTTAGAAAAATCTACCCAGACCAATCCCTCAACCCAACGCCGTAAACAAATAGACCTATTACGAGCAGAATTGGATTTAATACTTTCAGCACAAATTGAAAAAGCATTGAGATGGACGGGCCATACATTTTATACAGAAGCTAACAAACCGGATTCTCTGCTTGCTAGAAAGTTAAAGGGGAAACTAGCCCACTCCAAAATTTTCAAGATCAAACAGCCCTCTGGGAACATCACATATAGCCAAAATGAGATTAAAGAAACCTTTACAACCTTTTTTTTCAAAAGCTCCATTCTTTCACGCAGATGCAACATACTAATCAAATCTCCACCTTTCTTGAGTCTTACCACCTTCCACATATTTTGGCTCAAGAGAGAGATGGTCTGAACTCTATAATTACGGTGGAGGAAGTTTTGGAGACAATTAAAAAAAGGAAATTAGGTAAATCCCCAGGTCCGGATTTTCTAACTTGTACTACAAAAAATAAGCAGAAATTTTGGCTCCTCATTGGTGACCTTATTTACATGGTCTTCTTTCCAAAGGAGGGCCGAGACCCACTGGAGGTTAAAAATTACAGGCCTATATCACAACTAAATGGGGATGTCAAAATACTTGCTAAATTGATGGCCGAAAGAATTTCTAACTCTCTGCCCTCACTAATTCACAAGGGTTTCATTCCCTTTAGGCAAGCGGTGAATAATATTAGGCGGATTCTGGATACCATGCACTGGGCGGTTAAACACCGTACCCCCTTATGCCTTCTAGCCCTGGATATGGAGAAGGCCTTTGACTCTCTAGAATGGCCCTATTTAAGAGCAGTATTGTCAAAATTCGGCCTTACAGGACATTTTGTGAACATGATTAATAGCTATTATAAATCCCCTCAAGCAGTCCTAAAACTTCCTGGTGAAGCAAGGGCTTCATTTACTATTCAGAGAGGGACCAGACAGAGCTGCCCTCTATACCCTTTACTCTTTGCTCTAGCCGTTGAACCCTTAGCTCAGGCTATTAGATCAAACGTAGACATTAAAGGCATTAATATAGGCCACCATCACTTTAAGTGTGCCTTATTCGCAAATGATGTCCTCTGTACATTGACAGATCGCTGCACTTCAGTCCCTGCCCTCTTTTACTTACTGGGAACATTCAGTAAAATCTCTGGGCTCCACATAAATGTGGATAAAATGGAAGTTCTAAATATTTCCTTACCACCCTCAGACTTAACCTTTTTGCAACAGCACTTTAATTTTAACTGGCCTTCTAACCATATTAAATACCTGGGGGTGAATCTCACCCGTAACACCGCATATCTTCACAAGTCCAACTATATGGCCATCTACGAAACATTCACCCAAAATCTACTGACATGGGCAAAACACCCTATCTCATGGTTAGGACGTATCCACTCTTTTAAAATGAACCTCCTTCTCCGCCTTATGTATTTATTTCGCTCCCTACCGTTTGCATTGAATTACATGGATTTAGACAAACTACAACGCCAAATCTTTAAATTTATATGGCAGAATAAATCACATTGTATCTCAAAATCAACTATGTTCATCCATAAATCAAAAGGAGGTCTCTCCTGCCCCAATTTGAAATTATATTTTAAAGCGGCACAATTGGCCTTTGTTCTAATTGTGCACTCCCCTACTCACCAGCCTCTTTGGATATTTATTGAGAACTTTATGATGGCCCCATATACGTGGGATTCCATTCCATGGATCCCAAACCACCTGACATGCTTGGGTAAATTGGACAGTCCGTATATAAAGCATTCCTTAAATATTTGGTCATGGGCTGTCCTCAAATTTCAGCTGATCCCGAGGTATCCCACTCCTTCTCCCTTAATTCCCAATCCTAGATTTGGGGATACTCTCCCTGCAGCATCTATATTATGGTGGAAATCCCATAACCTACAGACGGTGAATTCCTGGTATCGAGATAATACTACCTTAACATACACTCAAGTAAAAGAAGAATTCAACATACTCTTTCAGGAACATTATACATTTTGTAGAATTAAATACTTTCTCTCCACGTTAGAACATACACTAGGTAAACCGACTTCAAATTGGTTTAATAGGTTATGCCTGTCTGCTCCTCTTACAAAAGGTATTGTGGGTATCCTGTATGATACTTTTAATTCCCCTCCCACCACCCCCCTTCCAAAATATATGCAAAAATGAGAAGAAGACTTAAATTGCAAGTGGGATATGGAGACTTGGCAAAACTCTTGGCGAAGTCTAACCAGGGGATCTTTGAGCAGTAATATTCTGGAGACCTCTATTAAGGTTCTCCATAGGATATATATCACCCCGGACAAACTATTTAGATGGAAACGCTCCCCCAATCCTAACTGCTTTAGAGCTTGTCAGATCTCTGGATCCTTTTTCCAGACATGGTGGTCATGTCCCCTGGTTCAGTCTCTTTGGAACAAGGTTTTCCAATTAGCCTCAACCATATTTGCTAGGGCACTCTGTCCCCTCACTATCAAAATACCAAAATAGACTCCTTCAGTACTTAATGTTAGCAGCAAAGAGTCATATAGCCAGACAGTGGAAATCTCCCACTCTTACTTTACAATCAGTCATCAATAAGATGAACTATATTGCAATAAATGAAAGGCTAACCCATTTACTGGAGGACCGTATGCCTATTTTTCTCCAGATATGGAATCCCTGGATTCATTCTCCCTATAGCCCCCCTATCAGTGAAATCTTTTTAATTAACTTTGTGCTATCCTTTGCTAATACTTACATTGGAGCTGCGGACCGGGGACTGGAGGAGGCGGGACGGGCGGTGGATCTGAGCTGGTAACCAACAGGACTTATGCTTCAATACCCTTGAGACAAAAATCTGTTTGCAAATTTACATTTCTTGTGTAGTCAGCACCGCTTTTTATTTTTCTCTTTTATTATACTGTTTTAGCTCATTTAGAGTTATATTGTGTCTATACAACGTAGTTTGTTTTTTGCTTTTCTTTTCTGTTCATTTCTTACTTAGGCTCTGGATGTTTGTTCTGCTAGACCGAGCCTACCAAACTGTTTTATTTTAGGTAAACTTTTTCCTTAGAACATTGGAAAAACTTAGGTAACCTGGCTACCCTTAGATCTTCCCACAAGTGGGGATAGATCTTTTTGGTTAACTTTATTTTGACTATTATATGGTATTTTCTTATGGTGTAATGTAATGTTAACCTTTTCTTCTTTCTTTGTCCCCTTAATTGGATATAATTCTATGAGAATAATGTCAAACTGCTACTTGGCTTTTATGTTATCCTTCGGATTATTTGGTTACCTAATAAAAACTTTTTGAAAAATAAAAATGAATATCCAATGAATGCAGTTACTGAAACATCTGTGCATCTGATTAATTGCATTGGTCTATAATATAGTTTATTTTGTGGTACAGAGCTGTACTTTTGCTGTTGGGATCTTATCTACTCAATAAATTTTATCTTGCTGAATTTTACAATTTTGTTCTTTATCATATTTCCCAATTTATTTAAGCCTGATTCGCAGGTGCACTGTTGAACACTTGATCTAACGATTAAATTAAATCCACATGTTCATACCACAAGCTATGATTAAAATGATCTTATATATTTTATCAACGATAGTCTAACTTACTGTAGACTTTTTGAATATTTACAATAAAAAAAATTGTATTATTTATTTTTGAACTATTCCATACTGGCTGTTGTGTATCTTCACTGTGCTGCCCTTTTCAAATAAAAGACTTGGGGCCCAAAATGAAATCTTTTGCACCATAACTTTGTAACCAGTCAGTAAAAATCTGGCTTTTTTACAGAAGCCACTGTAAACCAGGCTGAAACGTTACGCTGGGCTGTCCCATTCAAATTTCCCTCCAAGCCATTCCAATCAATTTTAATGGTGCTGTATGTAATTAACATACTATTAACCTAAACTTACAAATACTGAACACCACTGAACGCCTCAAAATTAATCAAGCATCAGTTATGACACCGAAAACACCATTAACCTCTCAACCGAGTCAGATTTAAAGCTTGATTCCTTATGTCTGACACTACTGAGGGGTTAATAAGTGCATCACACAGCATATAAACCTCAGTATTCCTAAGTCACCACTACGTACAAATTAAAAGAAGTACAATAAAAAAAATAAAAAAATAAAAAAATAACATTAAATAAAATAAAAAATAAGCATGGGGATTTTAATTGAACCAATCAGAATGCTCAGTTTGACAGACCTTATCAATCTGAGCATTCTGACTGGTTCAATTAAAGTTGGGGGTTTATATTACCTGCAACCAAGGTATTTCCGGGACCTTTGTGGCATAGGAAATTCATTTTAGGTGCCATGGAGGTCCTTTCCGGAAAAGAATATTAGAAAAATTTATATGAGAGAATACAGAGTTAAACATCCCCATTTCCTATATTGCTTTAGGAGCTATTCCTAAAACAGAGTACAAGTTTATACCTGCTTGATAAACCGCTCCTATGTAAAACACAAGTAGAAATAGGTTAAAAAGAGTTTCACCAACTACATAGTAAACTGATACAAAACATCACAGGGCTGCTTGCTAAAGGCCACAATGGCACTTTTATTTTTTTATTAAAAGTTTATAGTATAAAACACATACACAAAACAAAATTAAAAATATAGAGATATATGAGACTATGGGCCTCATTCAATTAAGGGCCGTAAAATGGCCGCAAATCTGCGATTCCTTGCAATGGGGCTACGTCCCTCGCAGCCCTACGTCTACGTAGCTATTCAATTGGACGGCGCCACAACTCACTCCTTCCTATGGCTGATCGCAAGCCATGCAATTGGCCATTAACATTGGTGGGCTTTAATCTGATCGCAGGCGTTAGCCCTCAGATCAGGGTTCAAGCCCGCCAAACTAAAAAGTCAAATATAAATTCAATAAAGCAGTAAAAAGCACTATAAATGAAGGGTAACACAATGGGGATAAGAGGATTAGATGTACTACATTGTCTAGCTGGCACATCACCACTAGCCAATACTGTAATTTGTGGCCACAGAACTCCAGCATTGAATGACCCCTAAGGCAGTAACCCATTCTCCAAGCCCGGCGGACTTATGGCCACAAATTACAGTATTGGCTAGTGGTGATGTGCCAGTTAGCCAATGTAGTACATCTAATCCTCATGTCCCCCCTAATGTTCCCCATCAATTACAGCACTGTACAGTGCTAAATTGAATATATATTTAACCTCTAAGATCTCCAAGCCGCTCCTCGTACGGGCTTGGATTCAAATACCCCGCCACGGCTCCTTAAAGGGACCGCAGGACACTAAAGCTTACCCCATGCCGCGGAGGTACATTTATCTAGAATTAACTGTGCCTATTTAACCCCTTCTATGCCTATTTAACCCCTGTTAGGTCTATTCAACCCCATCTAAGCCCATCTAACCCTATCTAAGCCTATTTAACCCTATTTAAGCCTATTTAACCCAATCTATCCTATTAAACCCAATCTAAGCATATCTAACCCCTTCTAGGCCTAGTCAACCCAATATTAGCCTATGTAATCCCATCTAAGCCTATGTAACCCCATCATGGGCCTACCTACCCTTATCTAAGCCTATTTCACCCCATCTATCCTATTTAACCCCATCACTTATGGGGTTCTATACAGACCCCCCATAAGCCTCCATCTAACCCCATCACTATTGATCTATGAAGATCCTCATGGGACAATGAGAATCCTATTATTAACTCCATATGTGCCATGAGGGTTCTCCAGAAGTACAAACACTACACTATCCCCCCCAACAAACCCCTAAATCTAAACTAACCCCCTCTACCCTAACCTATTAAACCCTACCTACCTAACACCTACCCTAACCTATTAACACCTACACTACCTACCTAACCCCCTATTAAACCTCCCACCCGCTACTTACAAAAAATAAAAACAGCTGTTATAAAAATAAAAAAGAGCACCATTACAAAAAAAATAAAAAATCATTACACAAACCCCACCACTACAGAAAATAAAAACAAAACTACGCACCTGAAAAGATAATACATGCAGAAATAAACATCACATTACATTACATAAATACAGTACAAATATACCACTAACTATTTACTATTAACCCCTATCTAGAATACAGTACCACTATCTACAGTACATTACCCCCTAACTACAATACATTACCCCCTATCTGCAATACATTAACCCCTATCTACATACATTACCCCCTATCTAAAATACAGTACCCCCTATCTACAATATATTACCCCTTATCTACAATACAGTACCCCCTATCAACAAGACATTAAAAATCCTAAATCTAACCTAAAATAGAATAAATAAGACCATAGAATAAATAAATAAATAGAATAAATAAGACACCTTGGTCAGATGTCCCTTCAGCGACGACGGTGTTCCTGCTGCAGGTCGCACCCCTGGGAAAAAAAGAAACACAAAATTGGTCAAATATAAACACAACATAGAAAAATAAACATCACATATATAGTTGTGGATTTGTGGGACTGTTCGGAACGTTTGCAATGTTGGTAACGCACTTGTGGCCCTCGCGAAGCAAGGCAAGCAGTCGACTGCTCATTGCAGGGGTCCCGATCGAGACCCCTGCATTATCGGGTTAATGTAGGGACACTGCAGTTTCTTAATATATGATTTATACACATCCACTATACATTACCCCTTCTGAATCGCTACCTTGTTGTGGTGAAGAGGCTTGTGTACTTCAGTGTAGTTGTAAGCTATACCATGTAGGGTCACCCAAAATGGGCAGGTCATAGCAGAGAGGTCAGACAAATCAAGGTCCACTAGAGAAGGAACTGGCAACCAGTATCTTTGCCAAGAAAACCTTATGGATAAAGACAACCAGAGACATAATTGCTGTCGTCCATAGGATCACAAAGAGTTAGACATGACTGACCGACTGAACAACAACAACTATACCTTAACATTTGAAACATTTGAAATAGCATGACACAGCTCCGAAATGATCAGTGTATGGTCATATTCCAAAACCGTCAGAGGAGAAAGATCTAGGAAGACCTGTAAGTACAGTACAGTGCTTTATACTGTTATTGCAACAATAAACAGACTTACATGATGTTCATCTACAAGCAGTGCAAACCATGCTGTATTTGTCATGAGAAATCAGTTGTCATGACAGATTGCAGATATTTACTAATGATTTGGTATCTCACAAGGAATGCTTAGCTGTGACCATAACCAGAAGGCCAGCTATACTATCATTATCTCTATATGATATAGTTTGGTGACACTGATAACACATGTTAAAGGTATACAGGTCTTATCATATGATAAGATATGATAACTGTGTTTGTTATGATATCGTGACATCTAAATATGTAGCCATGATTATTGCTGACAAACAAAGATAATCAGCTTTAATGTATTATAATAAGATCAGCCTGTCTGGTCTCATATTGTTAAAAAAGATGACATGCTTAGCTCACGCATGTATAACTGCTGGGTTTGATTAATATATTATTGTAGGACTATGCCATTCCACAGCCATATGTGCATTGGTACATATTAAACGTAACTTCTTAAAACAAGATATATGTGTTTATTTATGGTGTGTGAGAACATTCCTCAAGCGTGATGTCAAGAAGGTAATGGCTATATAATAGCTGCAGTATTTAGCATATTTTCATTATTTGGAAGTGAAATTTTTCTAAAATAAAATAAAAAAAACATCCTCTCCCATTCATTGAGGTTGACTGTAGCTGTGGCGCTACCACCAGTTGCTCTGGCTCTTGCAGCCTCCTCTAACATCTTCCTCCTCACCTGGCACCAGCAGTTATCCTACGGGTGCTTCACAGAGTGGACATCCCTCACATACACGCCCATGGCATTGAACTTCCTAGCTACCTCCTTTCACACAAGAGGCCTCTAGCCCGGTCTCACATCCCTGTCCCTGTGGATGATATTGGCACAGGCATGGATGGCACTGAGGAGCACCATAAGCTCTCCATTAGTATAATTAGGGGCCCTGTGCTTAGGAACAGCCTCTGGTCCTCCTGACTGGAGTGGATCCCCTGATGCCTGCCCCTCCCCAGCCCTCACCCCACCACTAGGTTCAGGACCGTCCCCTTCTGTCCCTGATCGCTGTGTTCCTGGCACTGGAGCATCCCTCCCTACACCTCTCCTCCACTGTTCCCACTCCCCTCCCTCACTGACCCTCCACAGCTTCCACTTCTCCTCATCTCCCCTTACTCCTCTTCTCACCGCTCCTCTTCCTCTCTCCCCTCCTCTCCCCTTTCTCCACACCCCCCTCTCTCTTCCCTCTTATCCCTCTCTCTGCTCCACTCACTTTCTCCACACCCCTGCCTCTCTCCACACCCCTTACTCTCTCCACTCCATATGTCATCTAAGTGTAACAGTAAATTAAGTGTGTATATTAAAGGGATGTCGTAGTTTCCCTGTTTTTAATATTAAAATAAACTACTTAAGATTTTGTTTGCATATCTAAACATAATTTTATTAAGTGTTTACAAATGTTTTCACTCACTGAAGCCTTCCAAATAGTCGCAACAAATGTCTGCCTCCAGCACACAGATTGTTTCTATTGGTACAGTCATTATCAATGTATACATGTTTTAATAAAAAATAGCACAGTCCTGAAAACAAAAAAGTAAGGAGGGTGATATTAATACCAATTCAACAACACAGGGATAAACTGCTTAATATAGGAAGAAGCAGGTGCTCATCCTATACGTGCAGCTTGGGGAAGTATATTAGGAGTCATACTCAAAAAAAAGTTTGTTTCTCTGTTACCACTGTTTAAATCCCTGAAATGACATTGATCACAAGCACTTGCAGCAGAAAAGAGTTTACTATAAAGTTGATGTCACTTACCTCCGAGCAGGTCATTTGTCTTTGGTGGTCGTCATAGATTATGAATCATTTTCTCTTGCTATTCTGTAACTAATGATGTACCAAAGAAGTAGAACCATAACCCATGAGGGTTGAGGACAGAAGCTCTTGTTGAGATCACTGCATGAAATGCCTTAAACTATGATTTATTACTGCATAGACAAAACAGGGAATGAAATATGAAATGGAAAACAGACATAATGAAAGAGATGAAGGGAAGAATGAAAGAGTGGAGAGGAACAGCACCCAGGGATGGGAGCTATGACTTGAAACTGTTTGTGCAGCAGAGTCTTCAAAGGGAAAGCTAATTATTTTACCATATTATAGTGGAATAACGTGTGAGAGGCAGAACAGACCATCCTCTCTATTGACTCCCACACAATGACACATAAATACACAAACAGATACATAGGCACACTCACAGAAACTTAGATATAGTCACAGACACAAGGCACATGCACAGACACATAGGCACACACATAGACATCTAGATACAGTCACAGACAATAATCACACTCACAGACATGCAGATATTCACTGACACATAGGTGCACATACAGACATGATGATACAGTCACAGACACATAGGCACACGTACAGACATGTAGATACAGTCACAGACAATAGGTACACTCCGTGGCAGAGCTAGGGAATGGAGGGCCACGCTGCCCAAAAAAGTTTTTGGCCCCTCCCCCAATTTTCTTTTACTTTTCCTTGGTCAAAATATATTTATACGTTATAAATAATATATATCATATTCAAATTATTATATATATATATATATATATATATATATATATACTAGTAAATTGCTGGTATCATTTTACATTTTTCTCTCCCTCCCCCCTCTCCCTCCCTTGTGTCTCTCTCCCCCTTCCCTGTGTCTCCCCCTTCCCTCCCCTGTGTCTCTTCCTCCCCTTCTCTCCCCTGTGTTTCTTCCTCCTCTTCTCTCCCCTTTGTCTCTTTCTCTCTCACCCCTGAAGAACATGGACTTCCCAATTTTGATTTTAGAATCTTTGTAGAAAGTGCTTTTTTCCAAAGCACCCTACAAGTTTGGAATTTTGTTACTTCTAATCTAAAGGGAATATAAAACCTCTCACATGGCTTTGCACATACAATCACACCCATAGAACTCACATGTCTTACACGCACAAACATGCCTATAGATCATGGCTTACATACACACCTATAGACCTCTCAAATCGCTTACTCACTCTATCACACCTATGGACCCCTTGCATGCCTTAACACACCCAAACACACTTATAGACCATGGTGTTCACACCAAAACACACCTATATGACCATGGCTTACATTCACCCAAACACAATTATAGAACCCTCACATGGCTTATACACCCAGTCACACCCATGACTTACACACACACACACAATCACACCTATAGACCACTCGCATACATGCCCCTAATCACTTGCTTTATTGAACATACATCCAGATGTCTCCTCATCACAAGGCACATTGTTCACTCCCAATAGACACATACACAGTGAATAACAAGTCACCCACACACAATCTTTCCGCTTGAAGACTGAGCAGGTGTTTATTTCTCTATATCCACTAACACAAACTAAACCACAAAACTACTCTTTGTGCGTACCCTCCTCCACAGTGTAATATTAATCTGCGCCTGACACAATAATACTGGACCCCCCTCTTCACACTAGGGTTACCCACTTGGCGGCCACACCCATCCATCCATGCACCAGGTAGAGGGGGGGGGGGGGGGTTCCCTGCAGAGGATTCTTGTTTTTTGGATATGGGAGGGGGGCCAGTAAGACTCCATCACATGCACAATAAATATAGCAGACACCATGCAGATAATCTCAGGCTTTGGAGGGGTTAATACCTTTGTTGTAAAATAATCTGCCCCCAAAACAACCCCTCCCTGCATCCTCTATCTTGGCAATGCCAGCCCTCCACCCATGGCTCTGCATGCGGAGAGTGTGCAACACATATACCCACCCATGGGCTGGTGACACTCACATTGATCAGGGAGCTGATTCCTCTTCCTCCATGTCTCCCCTGCATGTGTTGTTCTGCAGAGGCAGGGACTTCCTGAATAACATTACTTGTGTGCAGCCTCATCCAGGAAGTCCCTGCCTCTTCAGAAACACACAGGCAGGAGAGACATGGAAGAAGAGTAATGAGCTCCCTGATCAATTTAAGAGGGGGATAATGAGGCTTGGGAGGTCATGGGCTGGGGCCCTACGCTACTGAAAATAGCTTGCATTGGGGCCTCTGTACACAAGGGCCCTGGTACTTTTCACCGCCTGCACCAGCGGTAGCTCCGCCACTGGGCACACTCACAGATACAGTATGTAGATATTCACAGACATATAGGCACACATACCAAAACATATATATATATATATATATATATATATATATATATTCACATAGGCATAGTCACACCAGCAGACATGTAGATACAGTCACATACACATAAGCACACTTACAGACATCTAGATACAGTCACAGAAAATAGAAACATTCACTGACACATAGATCCAATCAAAGATAATAGACACAGTCACAGACCCTTAGATATTCACAGAATCATAGGCACACATACGTGCATGTAGTTACAGACACAGACAATGGACACACTCATCGACACATAGATACAGTCACAGACAATAGGCACACTCACAGACACATAGATATTCACAGTCAAATAGGCACACATGTAGACATGTAGATACATTAATATACACATAGGCACACTCACAGAAAAGTAGATACAGTCACAGACACAAAGACACCGACACATGCATACAGTCAGAGACACATAGGTACACACACAGGCATATAAACACAGTCACAGACAATAGGCACACTCAAATACATGTCAATGTAGTCACAGACACCCCATTCAAAGAAAGACATAAAGGCACATACCCATTTACATACATACTGTCACAGACACATAGACACACAGACATATATAGATACAGTCACAGACATATAGGCACAGACTCATAGACACACAGACATATATAGATACAGTCACAGACAAATAGGTACACTCACAGACACACACATGCAGTCACAGACGTATAGGCACATACACAGGCATATAGATTCAGGAACAAACAATAGGCACACTCACAGACATGTAGATACAGACACATAAACACACTCACAGACACATACATACAGTCACAGACATACAGGTCCATACACAGGCATATAGGTACAGGCACAGACAAAAGGCACACTCACAGACATGTAGATACAGTCACAGACAATAGTCACACTCACAGATAGTCATAGACACATAGGCCACTCAAAGAAAGGTAGATACAGACATAGACACATACACAGATATGTACATGCAGACACATAGGCACACTCAAAGACATGTAGATACAGACACATAGGGACACTCACAAAAATGTAGATTCAGTCATTGACACAAAGGCACAAACTCAGACATGTACATAGAGTCACAGACACTTAGACATGTTTAGAGACACCTCATTCAATTACAGATTACGTTATACAGGCTTGAGATTGCTACGGTATTGATTCTATTGAACAAGCCCGAAAGCTGAAACCGCAAACCATGCGATCGTATGTAGCATTTCAGAGTGTGATCATGATGAATTAAGCAAGGCCATAACTACTGATTTAGGAACACATGCAATAGTAAATAAGACCGTCATCAAAACATGGAGGTTACACGTCAATCACTTAGTATTTAGAGGTCTGATATGAGATCAGACTCGCAATTCGGCAATGTACAAAATATTAAAAATGAATGTCGATACTGTTTTAGTCCTTGTGGATGGCCTGATATGTATTAACTAATTGATTCCAGAAAAGTGATATGACACCGAAATGAAACATAAAAAAAAATGTTTTTCTATTGCAGATTTATGAACTTAAGACTGTTGTGCAATTAATTCTAATGCCTTTCATCGCTTTCCCTATCTTTAAAAGTGCAGTATTGATTTTTTTATTTGCATTTACAATCCTACAAACAGGTGTTTAACCCCCTTGCAAGTCCTATCTGGTATCCGTAGGATTTTCTTCTTCATTTGCCATTTACAGGTGTGAAAATATTTGCGGGCTTGACGAATTGTAGCAATTGAATAGAGATTTGCAATTTGAGCGATGGTAACTTTGCGGGCTTGAAAGATCAAAGGCTTAGATAGTTTGTAAGTTACAATTTTGGCAATCGCAGGGATTTTCAGCCTGTAACCCATAGATTGTTTGTGGCTAAAAGATGCCAATTGAATAGCAAATTGGTTTACGGGCTATATTACGGGCTCCAGTAAACAACAATTGAATAGGGGCCATAGACACACTCAAAGACACATAGACAGATTAGGCAAACATACAGACATGTACATACAGTCACAGACACATAGGTACACTCAGAAAAGTAAATACCATCACAGACACATAGGCATGCTCACAGGCAAATAGGTACAGTTACAGACACACCCAGACACATATATAAAATCACAGATACATAGGTATGCTCACAGACACATTCAATGACACCTAGATAGAGTTCCAGACACATATGCACACGTACAGACACAGATGTACAGTTACAGACACATATGCACACACAGACACAAAGAAACTATCACTGACTCTGAGTCACATGCATGGGTAAATAGTCTCAAAATCACTCATGGGCACATATAAACACTCAAAGTCACATGTGCAAATATAAATACACTCTGACACATTCATTGATACATAGACATACACAAGGAACATACAAAAACATACACACAAAAACACAGACAACATTACACATATACTTCTAAACATTCAGATAGCCAGAGTCATAACCACTGTAAATCTCTGTGAATTGTAACCCACAGACACACATTCAGACACTTTTCTATGTGGTTCTGTATTTTTACATGTATGTATGTGTTCATGCTAAGATTCTCAGAAGCTGCAAAGTAGTTCTCTATACAACAATGGCTTGTTTTTTTTTATTTAATAAAAAACAACCATCACAGCCACAGCAAACGTCTTTGTAGTTTGTTAGAATATTAGTGAATAGCCAAGATCAATAACAGAAGGTTGTGTTTTGTCTCAAAATTTGGCTTAAAGTTTAGAAATGAATCACTGTCATACATCAACATTTTTATGAATATTCTCCTGTGTTTGAATTGCTATTTGTATTGAATAGCAGATTGACCAGTGGGATTCTCATGTTACACTGATTTCCTTTTTGTTATAAAATGTATACCTTAGTATAGATGGAGGGCCTCATTCAATTGCAAGGCCGCAACTCTCGTTATACAGGACATGTCTGGAAGCTTGCTAAGGGCTTGAACTCTGCTGCAAATATGGAGCGATTAAATTGAACAAGCCTGCAAGTTATGGGCCATAAACCATGCACTCGTGTGTAACATTTAAGGGTGGGAACATGTTCAGTTAAGCATTTAGAGACAGCCAATAGAAAATTAGACCGTCATCATTACGGCAGTATAAGAAGGAGGTTACATGTCAATCAATTAGTGTTTAGAGGTCCGATATGCTATCGGGCTCGCAAACACGCAAAATACAAAATAATAAAAATGAATGCCAATACTGTTCTAGTTCATATGGGTGGCTTGATATGTATTAACTTATTGATTCCCAAGATTGATATAACCCCGAAATGAAACATAAACATAAATGATTTTTAATGCCAATTTGCGAGCTTGAGACTGTTGTGCAATTAATGCTAATATCTTTCATCGCTTTTCCCGTCATTTACATTGCAGTATTGATTTTTTTATTTGCATTTACAATGTTACAGACATTTCTTTAATCCCTTTGCGGGTCCCATCTGGAACCCATAGGATTTTTTTCTACATTTGACGTTTACGGGTGTGAAAACATTTGTGGGCTTGCGGTATTGTAGCAAATTTAATAGCGATTTGCGACTTTAGTGATCATGACTCTTGCAGACCTGAAAGATCAAAGGCTTACATGAGGCGTAAGTTACGGTTGTCACAACCGCAGGAATTTTCAGCCCCTCACCCGTAGATCATTTACGGCTTGCAAAAAGACATCAATTGAGTAGCAAATTAGTTTACGGGCTCCCGTAAGCTACAACTTCTCAATTGAATGAGGCTCGGAGTTAGTGACATATTTAGTTTTTTTTGTTTCCCATTTAGATTTATGTAACCCCTGTCCCAATACTTAAAGTACTACAGTACCTTGGGGAAAAAATTGCATCTATGTTAAGTGTGTTACAAATTAGATAGTTAGCACCATCAGATCATCATACTGCTCCTCCAAAGCGATCTCGTCCCACACCAGTCCCTCCAGCCATTTTGGTATTTCACCTGCCTGCTAAAGCCCAAGGAATGCCATCCACTGTTCCATAAGAGCTGCTGCCAGGTCCTTCTCCTTGGCAACCTGAAGTGCTGTCCGCTCCATCATAATTGTGATCTGGCTCCTTTTCTCCTGAATCACCTCTGTTCTGCAGAAAATCAGTGGCTTGGTCTGATAGTACTGGGCAAATTGTCTGTCTGTCTCTGCATTTCCTCCAAGCCGCTGAAAGTACTTGATTTCTGTCTTGGATAAGTTTCCATATGCAATTCTGGCTGTTGATTTTCTGATGAAGGGATCCCACTTCTAACACCAGTTGTGATGATCTGCTTTCTTCAGTTGGGCTTGATAAGGCTGTTATGGCCAAACTGTCCCAGCAGATCCACCAGGTTTCTTTGATCCCTTCACCAAGACATCTGATGTCTCTAAAATGCCCTTAATCTTTATGCAGCATTTAAAAATATGAACCCCGGATCAGCATCAGGAACTGTTTTTATTTCTGTGGAAACTTCATAACAAGTCTAATAGATGTATATTTAAACTTGGACTGATAATGTTCTACAATAGCTTGTAAGTCTTCTGAGTTTTTTATTAATTGCTTATACAGTCATTGATTATGTTTCATGTGCAAAGCGTGCAAAGCATCATGACAACTTTACATCCATTTCAGTAGTTGTACAGGACCAGGACAGCTATACTCTTTGTTACTCTGACACATGTATATATATATCTCCCAGGTATCTTATTCCATATATAGTAATCCAGTCAAACAGTGATAACTCTTATCATCTTCTCTAGGGATTATAATATATATATATATATATATATATATATATATATATATATATATATATATATACATATATTGTCCAGACATCTTATTTCATATATATATTATTCTTCTGAGAGTCACTGAAAGCTGTTACCTTTCCTTTCCCCTGTCAGAGACATCACAGACAGCATTCAGCACAGCCTTTACCTCAGAGACACATTACATAACTGACAGATTACATAACTGACTTTATCTAACTTGCCAGTTACTGGCTACCTCATAACATTCTAACTGCCAGTTAACTCCTTATGAACTGGACACAATTAAACATACAATAATCAGCATAACATACAGTAATTAACATACATATGGTAATAAACTTAATCTAACATTAAATAACTATAAAACATACTGAGCCCAGTCCCAAACCAAATATTTCCAGGAGGCAGTCCTGATAGGAGTCTTTAAGCAGCCAGGGTAATGGCCATCCTGGAAATCCTGATGATCCAGGGCAGATCATATGATTCCCAAGGACTGGTCATCAGGGGGATCATGACAATTACAGCCTTATTAAATTGCGATTCAGCAAATTGAAAAAGGCTCTATATAAGCACATAGCATATTTTTTTTACAGAAGTTTTTAGTTAGTGAACTTCTATCCAAGAGCAAGGTCTTCACTAACTAAAAACCTCTGTAAAAAAATATGCTATGCGCTTAAATAGAGCCCTTTTAAATGTGCTGAATTGCAGATAAGGAGGGTAACTTCCTTATAATTACAGGTACGGTTCTTGAACTTAAGGTTTCCCTGGTGAATTTATATGCCCCCACGATTAATCCGCACAACACGCTAATCAAACTTTTGAACCTCTTGAAGCAAGAGGACAGAGGGAAAATTATCATAGGGGGGGACCTAAACCTGGCGCTTCAGCCATTCCTGGATAGGTCAGGGACACCCTCGTACACCAGGGATGCGAGAAAACTTAAAGTCATACATGCCCTACTTAAAGTACTGGACTTAATAGATGCCTGGAGGGGGTTACATCCTTCTGAAAGACAATACATATTCTTTCCCCTACACATAACACATACTCCAGGATTGATGCCTTGTTAATCAGCTCCTCACTGTTTAATAGCGCATCAGATGCCCAAATTTTACCCTGCCCATGGTCAGACCCCGCGTTGATATCTTGTAAATTAAGTTTAAGCCAAAATAATCCCCACATCCACGCTTGGCGTCTGAATGACAAGTTGATCACATGCTCAGAGATACGGGCCCAAATAGATGAGGAAATTAACACCTTCTTCGTTCTGAACGATATTCCTGAGACGGATATAGGATGGTCCTGGGTTGCCCATAAGGCTTACATTAGAGGGATAATCATAAAAATCTCAGCGGCATATAGGAAGAAACTACTCAGCAAAGAAAACGAACTCTTCCAGAAATTACAAAAGTTGGAAAAGTTAAACCAGAGTATATTCACCAGGGAAACACAAAACGTCATAAATCGAACCAGATCAGAATTAGACACCATTCTGGCAGAAAGAACCGAGAAGGCCATTAGAAAAACGAGACATAAATTTTACTGTCAAATTAACAAGCCCTCTCCTATGCTGGCCAGGAGACTAAATTTTAGGAATAACTCTGTGCGCATTCACCAGCTTAGGGACGAGAGGGGGGAAATTACTATGAAACAGGATGAGATCAAAGAAACTTTCAGAAAGTATTACCAGGACATTTACTCATCTAAACTGGTGGCCAATAATTATAAAATTCACAAATTCCTGAACGCCTATGACCTCCCTTTAGCCACTGAGGAGGATTTAAATATGTTAAATGCTGAAGTCTCGCTAGAGGAGATAAGCAGAACGTTCAAAACCTTGAAAAAAGGTAAAGCTCCGGGCCCGGATGGCTTTACAAACAATTACTATGCCACATTTAATAATCCACTTGCCCCAAAGTTGCAAAAGCTTTTCAGGGATATTATGGAGGAGAAGACCATGCCCCCCGAACTCGATCCTTTACTGGCTAAAAACTTCAGACCTATTTCTCTCTTGAATGGGGATGTGAAAATCCTTGGGAAAATATTGGCCACCAGATTAGCAAAGTTTCTGCCAAGGTTGATACATAAGGACCAAGTGGGCTTTATTCCCTATAGACAGGCGGGGGATAACATAAGAAGACTTCTCAACGTATTTCACTTAGCCAAAAAGGATAATACCCCCTTATGTACAATAGGACTAGACCTGGAGAAAGCCTTTGACTCCATAGAATGGCCATACCTGCACGCCACACTGTCGAAGTTTGGGTTGGTGGGTAATTTTGTGAATGTTATTAAGTCTTTTTACAATAATCCATCTGCAAACATCAGCATTCCAGGGGCTGATCACACACTCATCAAAATTAAAAGAGGCACAAGACAGGGCTGCCCCCTTTCCCCCCTCCTGTTCGCGATAGCCATTGAGCCATTGGCTCAGGCTATTAGGAATAGCACCTTAATAACAGGGATAAATGCAGGCCTACATCAGTTCAAATGTTGCCTCTTTTCCGATGACATCCTGTGCACACTTACGAACCCAATTCACTCAATACCAGCCTTGATGTCCCTGATGGAGTCCTTTGGGTTCATCTCGGGGCTCAAAATTAACATAGACAAGACGGAAGCGATCTTGGCTCAGGCTCCGCAGGCCTTGAGAGATACTCTCAAATCCCAGTACTCCTTTGATTGGCCAGAAAAATATATAAATTATTTAGGTATTAAAATTACTCCGGAGATCACTGGCCTGTATCAGTCCAACTATATTCCACTATACAAGTCCCTGAATCAGGACTTGTTGAAATAAAATAAGTATCATCTCTCTTGGTCGGGGAGGATAAATGCAATAAAAATTAATATTCTCCCCAGGATCCTGTACTTTTTCAGGACTCTGCCTATTCAGATACATACGAGAGACTTGACCAGCTTCCAAAATGCAATATTCAGATTTATTTGGAATTACAAGCACCCTAGAATAAGGAAAGCAATTATAATGAGGAGAAGATCCTCTGGAGGCTTGGGCTGTCCCGACCTCCTTAAATACTTCAGGGCAGCCCAGATTTCTTTCTTGCCCCAGGCGCATTTGGTAGAGCACCAGCCACTTTGGGTCTTTGCAGAAAACCACCAAATTGCACCATTAAAATGGGATACTCTTATATGGGACCCCTCTTCCCCGTTGCCCATAAAGCTGGCTCGAAACAACCCGATGATAGCCCTGTCTCTGAGGGAATGGGAAAGAGCTAACATCAGTAGACAGCTAAGCCCCAATATCTCTTTGCTAACCACTACACTCCCTTCCCCAAGCACCCTTGAGGAGATGGGTACGTTCTCCAAAGATTGGTGGATCTCACGGAAGTTAGATAGGTTTGAAAGCTGGGTTAGAGAGGGTGCAGTACTAAATACTGGGAGTTTTATGGAAACGTACAATCTCCCACCCAGAGAATACTTCAACTACAACAAAATTCGCCACAATGTTACCATTAAACTCCGTAAATGGGGCCCGCCAAGTTCAACTTGGTTCACACAAATATGTAATAAAGCCCCACTAACCAGGGGAATATTGGGGGAACTGTACGCTATATCCAACTCTAATGACATGGCTAGCAAGCCCAAGCATGTTAAGCAATGGGAATAGGATATGGGAGTAGAATGGGACATGAGTAGGTGGTCGAAAATTAGCCTGGAACTGACAAAAGGCTCCAGATACTTTAGCCATATGGAAACATCAGCCAAAGTTTTATTTAGAACCTATTACACGCCAGACAGGCTACACAAAATGGACCCTAATATCTCTCCTGAGTGTTTTAGAGGCTGTATCACAGGAGGTTCCTTCCGCCATATTTGGTGGGACTGCCCAATTGCTCAATCATTGTGGCACAAGGTAGCCGAACTGGCCTCTAATACACTTAAAACAAAAATACATCCCGAGATGGGAACATGTCTCCTAGGGCTTCCAGTACAAAACTTACGTATTCACCAAAATAAGTGGCTTCAATTTATCATGTTGGCGGCTAAAAGCAGTCTGGCAGGAAATTGGCGGAAGAATACACTAGATATCCACTCAGTCATTAACAAAATCAACTTTATTATGACATTTGAACATATGACGGCAACTTTAAACGATACGGTGGCTGTTTATAAGGAAATATGGGGTGACTGGAGCGGGACGGAACACTTATTCCAGATACACTGACGGTAGTGCACTGATCGAGAGGGGGAGGCAGATAATAGCTGGTACGGTCCGGGACAGGGCTCTCCATGGTACCTCGTTTGAGGTCGCTGCGGACGTGGACGGTAAGAAAGGTAGTAAGCAATTTCTGTAAAACGTTATGTTGAAAGGCACACGTTAATTTGTGTTAAGTTATGTTATATTTTTGTTAGTTAAAATTGTTTTAATTTCTGAAATAAGTAACCATGGCAGGATATCTAGCACATGCGAGACATAGATAGAGCATTTATGCACGGGTAACTTACCTAACCTGTTATAGGTTGCATGCATAGACTATCTTAATAATAGAAAAAGGAAAAAGGCGGAGGATGACACACGGAATTGACATATGTATTTTATCTTGGGCTAGCACAAATGTATAAGATGAAAATCATAAAGTGTGGGGGACCTGCGTGTCGCTCCTTGTTTTCAAATGTGCTTGTCTTGTGAATGTGTCAATAAAAACTTTATGAAAAAAAATAATAATAATTTGCTGAATTGCAATTTAATAAGGCTGATAGCATTTAAACTGTAAAGGTATCCTGAAGTCACCATATATGATCTGCACCATCATATAGAGGGTGGGAAAACATATGAAAAATGCACTTTCTTTCTTAAAGTTGCTGCTAGAATAACTTTTAAAAATAACCGTTATCACTTTTGAAGTCAATGGTTTTCTGCTGCCTTTGTATCCTATGAATACATAATGACTGCACTGGCCCATTGAACGAAATACAAACATCTGTGCAGGGGATGGAATGAGTTCCCCAATATTTACCTGTTCATTAGATATGTTATTTTAAATATAAAGAAATAGCCTAGTAACATTACTTCACCAATGTATCATACATCATCCCTTTGACACTAAAATATATGTGTAGTTTTATCTTGTGACCAAAGCTCATTACCACTGGGCTGCTTATTTATATGCATTGGATGTGTTGAACATAATATATCTAACGGGCAGCTAAGTAGTGGAGAATCCATTCCTTCACCTGCACATCTGACTCTAATTAGAAGTGTGAACCCCAGACTCCTGTGTCCTGAGTGTTAACTTATCATAACTCTCAGAAACACTGACAGGTCACAGTTATGAAGGATGGCATCATGCATGGAAAAAAACAGGAACAAAGAGGACAACTTGGAGCTGATTGCCTTAGTCGGATAGCTTCATAGAAATAAGTGAAGTATACATTTTAGATTAAAATAACATTGTGGGGGATAAAATGAATTAAAGGGACACTTAGTTCAGCACAATTTAAACCACATCACAGTAAAGATCTCTAAAAACAATGTTGAAATACTTTTTATATTTTTGAAATACATGCATTTTTCACTTAGATATTAATAAAGTTAAATCTGTGTTTACATGAGTTACTGACATGCACTATGCCAGACCCACAGTTACAGCTACCTGTAGGGAACGAAAGAAAAAAAGAGTTAACCCTTATCCAATCAATCTGTGCAGAGCATGTTATGCTGGAATCACTTAAACTTGTCAGTTATTGGTTATCTTTTTAGTACAGTCCTGAGTTCAGGGAAAAAACTGCTATCAATCATTGTCCTTACTTCAGCTAGGTTGTCTGTTATTAACCCTGCAACAGTCAATAGGCAGGATAGACTGTGTGTAAACAGACTAAAAACTTTATATTTCTTAGCTGTTATTAGTGTAATTACAAAAATAGATAATTTTAACATTATTAGTTCATCATGAAGAGCACTTATAGTGAGGTAAATGGCCCTTTAAATAAACATTTTAAACGTTCATATACAATGAAAACAATGGCAGATACTTTTAATTTAATTTTATAAAACAACTTATGCCAAATTTTTCATTTTTTTCCTAAATATCCCTGAAAGTTTGAAAAAGTACCAAATTACTTTTGTTTTATGAAAAAAGTGTGTTCACTATTTATTTATTTCTACTGAACATGGCCCATTTCAGGGGGGTGACAATTAGCCTGTAGTATGAGCCGGTCCAACATCCTCCCACTCTAGAATCACTGTAGTTACAGCTCTAATAAGCCTGCTTTACAGCTCCAGTAATGTTTTTGACATATGAGCCTTTATAACTCCCATGGGCTATATAAGTATGTGTGCCTGCGTCTGCTATTAAAAGAGCAGATAAAAAAACAATGAAAAAGTATGAATGTAACTTGTTTTGTTAGAAAGATTTAATCAAAGTACAAGTAGCTACTTTTCTTGTTTAAAAAAATAAATTAATTTTGCATCCTCTTAACAAGAAAGTCCAGAATCATGTATTTTAGGGAGAGTGCTTTTCTCTTTGCATAAAAAATAAGAGTAGTTTGGTTCTTTTTTCCTGAAACACTGTCATTTCATAGCTCCTCCCATCCTCAGTATAGTAAATTGTTTACAAAAGAGTGCAACCTATCAGAATCTGTACAGCTTTGTGTCCAGCCAATCGGGATCTGTACAGTTTAATGCTGTGCATTGCACACAATGGTTTTGACTAAGCCACAGCACTGTGACGTAGAGTAGGGTGGATCAGACACTGTATCCATACTCTACTACGGGCAGACCTTTGTATAGACTGTTTGGAAGGTTACAGTGAGTAAAAACTAAGGTGTCAAGTCAATCATATGTTAAAATAATATTTGTAAACTTCAGGCCATTCATATTTCATGCAAAAAAGTTAAGGTTTATAACATACTCTTTCAAATGCAATATAAAAACATGCCAATAAAACTGCTTTGCAAACAAGGATAGTTTTGGTAAATTCAAAGCAATTATTCTATTAGCTAAAGATTACATGAATACGGAATCTCACCTTTACCAGTGTGTTCTGTTTAAAGGAACAATGTATGAAAATGTTTTTTGAGCTTATTATTTTAAAATAAAATTCAACTTTATTTTTAAAACATTTTATTTTTATTCTGTGTGATTTCATTTGTATCTCTGATCAAGCACTGCATTCCCCCTTTGCTGCTGACTCATTCAAGGAAGTTTCTATGTAAATTATGTTAGTGCACACTGTTCCTCCAGACTCTGTCAGTCTCATTTACATGTCTCCATAATTTACATAGAAGCCTCCTTGAGTGATTAAAGGGATTAAAGGGATAGGGAAGGTTCCTGTTTTTAATACTCAAATAAACTACCTAAGTGTCTGTTTGCAAATCTAGACATCATTTTATTAAAAAGTGCTTAAAGACTCTGTTTTTACTCAATGAAACTTTCCAGTGCATATCAGTAGCCCATGCCCACAGGGTCTATGTAGTACAAGATGTACTAACCAATCACAGATTGGCTCTCAGCAGCACCACAAAACATGCTGTTGGCTGGTACATCTAGATGTGGAGGAGACCATGAGCTGTGGGGGCCGACCTTTATTGGGCCATATTGGAAGGTTTTAGTGAGTAAAAATAGAGCTCTTAAGCCCTTGCTAATACAATTATGCTAATGATATGCAAACAAATACTTAGGTAGTTTATTTTAATATTAAAAACAGGGAACCTTTTGTATCCCTTAAACCACCAAAGAAGGCAACATGTTTTTCAAAAAATCTATTGGATTACACCCTTTACAATGTTAGTAGTTAGTTGCATACTCCACATATATGATGTTTTTCATCATCTAGAGTATTTATTTAAAGGCATATCTAAGTTTCCATGTTTGTAACATTTTCTAATCTAACACACGCTGCTTATATCAGAAACACACATTACATTGATTCATAAACACATACAGATTTATTTTATTTTAAAACAAAATGTGTTTTCCACACCCCCAGAGCTGCCTACATAGGCACAGTGTACCTACCAACAGAAACACTGCATTTGGGTACTATTTTTAACACTATACTAACCTTCAAGCTCACAGCAGAAAGAATGCATTGATCCACACAGCAATGTCTAGGCTCCTCCTTGCTTCCTTGTGCATCACACTACTACACAAACTGCCATCACAAATTGAAACAATGTATAGCTGCTTGTGATTGGCCAAATGAATTATGAATTTTTTGCTAATTTTACCAGGGATTTCCAGGAGTGTTAACTCTAAAAAGCACTTGCTTGCAAACTAAAGAGTTTTAGCAAGCTATAGGGTAAGTTTAATAATGTTTATTTTGGTATTGTTTCATACACTATTGATTATCCTCTATCAGATGCATTCATAACCGAAGGAATCTTAAATATGCCTTTAAATAAACAAACATGAGCTATTCTTTCCTAAATGTAAAATAAAATAATATTTTTTTCAGACTTGATTTTCAATAAGAAAGATCTAATTTGTATTTTAGTGTTAATTTTAATATATAGTGAGGTTCCTTATTCAGAGCTTTGGTTCCCCTCTTGCATAGGAACACCTCGCTATCCTATTGAACATGGCACTGTCTCTTTCATCTCATGCAAGTGTGCCCTGGAGGGGGAATTCTGTACTACTGACACTAAGGTCAACCTATTTAGCACTTTAAATTAAGAGCTTTACAGAAGTTAAAAAGTCTATTTTGTACTCCTAATAGGTTGGAATAGTTCTTGGGCCATTGGGATAAACATGTTTTTCATTCATAGTCAATGGAGCAATTAGATTGATCACTTTAATATATATGGGGGCATATGGATTGTCAGATGTGCTGAAGGATATATAAGGATAAGGTTATATAGAATGCATATTCCACTGCAACACATGATTGTATTCTGGGTATAATCCATAATAATCTCTTACCATAAACCATGGTCCATATACATCCAAAAGGACATAACAATTGTAACATATATATATATGTGTTTTCATTGTGAATCCAGGTCGAATCTCCTATTAAAGGTGCTTAGATTACAGTTGATCTGATTTCAATTTTCCACATAACTTTTATTTCAAGTTGCAGATGTTCATTGGAAAAAAGCAGACCAGCCAAAATGCACACGCTGACTATAAAATGATAGGAATAATGTGTTTCACCCTTATATGAAACTAGCGATTTGTCAAAAATGACGGGGCAATAAAAAAGTGTGGAAATGCTGTTTAAAACACAATTGGAGCGTACTGTGTGCCTCAACTGCTCGCCTCGCTTCGCAAAGGCTTGCAGTGCAATGAGTGCCTTGGGGCGCTCATTGCAACCTAATTCCCGCATGCCGCCTTGCAAGGCAATGGCTCACCTCACTTTGCAAGGCTTGCAGTTGCGGCCCTATGGGCCACCAACGGCGATCACTGCATGCATCAACTGCTCGCCTCGCTTCTTAAGGCTCGCAGTTCAATCAGCGCCTTTGGCTCTCATTGCACCCTAAGTCCTGCATGTCCGCTCGCGTTGCGAGGCTCGCAGTTGTGTCCCTAAGGGCCGCCAACAAGCAATCAGTGCATGCCTCAACTGCTCGCCTCGCTTCGCAAGGCTCACAGTCCAATGAGCACCAATGAGTCCAAAGAGATGTTTCTTTTTTGTTTTTTTTGTAATAATTAATTTATAATTTCATAAACCTTACTATAATTAATTAATAAATTAATATACGTTACCTATTTGTAGTTAATATCCAGCAATCAATATCCTGAAGAGCTAACAATTTTTTAAATGTACAGGGAGACTGTTGATCATCTGAGGAGAAAGTATCAGCAATGTGCTAAGTGTGCAGTGTACATAGGCTGCGTGCACGAGGGCAAATAGTTTGTTTAGACGGGAGAACCTCCATTTCAACAGCGTAATGTGATAATGTGCAAGTTAGTGTTGGGAAATGGCGGCAATAGTCTATGTCTTACGCGGTTCGCGGGCATTTTCTGTCCTTTCTAATAGTGTATTTTTCTACTTTGTACGTCCCTGGCAAGCTCGTACACGGCTGGCAGTGTTTTGCGCACTTCTGGGTCATGTTGCCTCAATTTAATTTTTTTGGGCCGCCATTTTTTTCTCGCTTAGCCAATTTTCGAGTGGCGTAACTAAGCAAATTCGGTTTAAATTCGCGTGCAACCTCACTCCCAGACGTCCTGGCTGTCCCCCCTGCTGTGTGTGAGGTTTTTTTTTTTTTGTATTTTTTTTGTGTGTTTTTTTATGTGCGTGGTTCGGCCATCAAATGTGTATTTTTGCGTGGTCCGGATTTTTTCCGGGGTCCGGATTTTTGCAAAGTGTTACGGGCCGTAATTTTTATGCAATTTTTTCCATACAATTGCTACGGTGCTGTGCGAGCCCGCATTTTTAACATTGCGTTACCAATGACTTTTGGCAACCCTGCGTTGCTGAGAACTATTTATGTGATGCCTGTATAATTAATGGCATACATTGTAATTTCTTAAAGGACCACTGTAGTGTATTTACAAATAAGGCTCATAGTTTTTTTTTTTTTTATGGGCATACTTATTAAATACAGTTTGACATTTAAAAAATAAATACAAGTTAACATTGTCTTAGCTTTAAACTGTGTGTTTTCTCCTCAAGCAAAGCTGTTGATCTCCTCCTACCTGTGTCTATCAGGGAAGTGGACAGTTCTTCCTGTGTGCTGGACTAAAAATAAAGTCTGATTAGTTTAGACTGAGCAGTCAGTAAAGGGGCTGGGGCTGTGGTGGCTCATGCACTGCCATTGGCCTGGGCCCATGGGGCAGCTGCAATAGAACTGTTACCTCTGCTTAGGCAGTGGGAGAGGGATTAATGGTGTCATAGGGCAGGACCAGGGACATTAGCTCAGCCTGCTTCCAGTCCATAAACAAAAGTGGACCACACCCCCTGACTGGCACAGATAAAAGAAAATATGCAGCTCTGCTTGAGGAGTGAACAGACAGTTTGAAAACTAAGAAAAAGTGAAAGAGGAGCAGCAATAACTATGACAATTTAACTATTTTTTTGCAGCTACAGATCATTCCTTTTATTGCAAAAAACAAACAAAACATTTAATAATCTTTAAAATATGCTTAGAGACAGGTTTAAATAATTTTAAGAACAATTTGATAAGAAAATAGACAGTTGTTGGTAGTCTGCCCCAACAGCAAATTTTCGCTGCCAAGGGATACCTCTTACCAAGGAAATACCGCTGATGCACTTGGGGCAATGCACCAGGGCCCTTCCTTGGCGGGGCCCAAAGCTGTTAACCTTCTGGTGATTCGTATAGCCATCCTTCTGTGTCCTGCATTTGAAATGAGCAGGGATTTCTAGCAGTTGCAACCAATAGAGTCTATGGAGCCTGCATTGGGGTCTATGGAGCTGGCTGTGACTAACAGCTCTATCAGTTAGACCCTCCCAACATGTTCAAAACAGTGGTGATGTCACTGCTGAAGGTTGTCCTAGTCTCTTATTCCCCAGAGACTGATTTGATGAGGCAATTAGCTTCAACTGCTGTGCCCTGCCAACACACTCCATGCCTAGTACATTTTGCTGCAGGTAAGAGGAAAAAGCAAATATATTAAACAAAATAAAATGTTTGTATTAACACAGCATTGTGTATTTAGAGCCATTTGCGGATATTCACAGGTAAACGGTGAGACTGTACTGTACTCAGTTGACGTTGTGGAGGACACAGACATATCTAGAGGACGAGATGGGACAGTTTAGAGCTACATTATGGGCAGAGACAATTATCAAGGCCAAAAAGACCTAAGTAGATTTTCATCTTGTTTCTGATGAAGCAGGGAATGTATACACACACACATACTAGGAGCCGTGGCATTTATTGTGTCCTCACACACACATAGACATATATTTTATTCACATGGATCTCACTCACAGAATAGAAAATCAGCATTTAAAAATCAGCGTTTCATTCAGCAGAAAAAGCAAATCTGTGTTTATAATGGCTGAGGTCTTTAAGAAAAACATGCCCACTTTTTTACTTTGGATCACAGAGTGCAATAAATTTGTAATCTAAGATGATGTCTGTCTATCAATCTATCTATCTATCTATCTATCTATCTATCTATCTATCTATCTATCTATCTATCCTGCATTGTACTGTAGTACTAAAATGGTTTGCTGCGGTCTGAGTTGTAACTTTGTTAATCCATCCTTAAGTGAACAGACAGGCAAAAAGGCATCTACATTCAGATTGGCTAAAGAGCTGCACCCCCATTAATCGTGACGTAGCAAAAGAGAGGACTGGAAGCAATGTAAACATTACACCCTCCGAAAAAATAACTGTGCTAAAAAACTTCAATTTCCAATATTCAAATGATGTTGAAGACCAGTTTACACCAGATATGTGCCCCTTTAAGTATTCAAAAAACAATCAGAAGTTTTAAAGACCAACTAGTTTTATGTTTCAATCTAAAAGCATTAAAGTGTCAGAAAAAGTTGAATAAGGAGAAAAGCTCAAAAGAGATGATGGGGTTAAAGGGTCACTGCAGTGGTCATATAAAGAATAGTTAGGGCTCAATCAGACAAAACCATTTACTGTGCATTTATACAATTACTTACTATTTTCCAATGATCCGCCAGGCTGTATAGGCTTTGGATCTCTGCACCACCTGAATGAAGTATTGTGGCTGAAGTGAAAAATTGACAACCACTCTCTGAAACGTACATTAATAGTCGGGAGCAGTGTAACCTTAGCTGCTAGCATGTGTGTGTTTGTGTGTGGTAATCCTAGTATGGGAAGAGAGCAAGTGTAGAGGAGGAGTAATTACCATAGTGGAGGGTGTACCCAAATCCAAATCGTCCTAGGGCTGCATAAAACCTAATTACACCCCTGTGAACACAGTTGAGACAATAAGATGCTCTGTAACCTGTTTAAACACCTCACCTGTATTCACAGTTTGTTACCTATAAATCCTAACCTATCTGACATTCTCTGAGGATTTGTTTGAAAAAAACGAAGCTGAGTCATACGTGATTTTGCATCCATTTTATTTAAATATTAAATAATTGCTGCTCTGTGGCTCTTTAGTACAACACAAACGATGTCAGACAATACAATGTTCTTGCTTGACCATGTGTTCTCCATATTGCCGCTCTAATCCCACAGTATTGCAAATATTTACTATTGTGTCTGTGAAATTAATTTGCAGTTTCTCTCTGACTCTCTAGGGATTCCAACTCTAGGGAGATTTATAAGCCCTTCAGACATAGTGTTTTGGGCCACCAAGTGGAGAGAGGTCACTGGTCATTGGCTGGCAATGCTTTTGGCCTTACACAGTTTAGCAGCTGCACTATAATTTCATCTGCTGCTAGATATGTTACGGTCTGGGGTTGGTGTTTAGTGAAAGCAGCTGTGTGTGTGCTGAGGAGACGGCCTACAGAATCTATGTTGGAGACTGTCAGGTGGGGCTTTGGTCAACAGGGGTCAGGGCATGTTGGAAAACAAAGCATTGAGCCGGTGCAGCCTTGATGAGTCCCTTGTACAACCTTAAGATCTGAGCCAGCTGCTGCAACACTCAGTGCCATTTGACACTCCATAACTTCATATGGCAAAAGGATTCCTCTCACTTAAACACAGATTAACTCCTCAGTTGCCAAAAAAAACTTTAACGCATAACAAAACCATGGGTCTGAAAATAGAGGAGGGGTCAAAAGAGGTTAGGGAATGTAATGCACAGAGCTGTTTCTGTTGGTATATCAATTAGCAGCTAGTTAAGCTGAGACTAATTGGGGATCACTTATCAGTGCCTTAAAAGTCTTAGCAAAGTTTAGAAGACCACCATTTTCTGTATCTCTTAAAGGACCATTGTATGATGAAAGAAACATATATGTTTGAAACATTTGACTAAAACATAATTAGGCTAGTTTTTAATGAGACAAAATACTGTGATGTCTCTGCTGCATCCCGACGGCATCCATAATACTCCGACGGCATCCATAATACTCCGACGGCATCCATAATACTTAGGTGAAGATTGCATGTATGAGAGTGACTTTTATATTTTTGCAAGTGTTTAGATTGCAGATAACCTTGCAACTGCCTACTCTTGAGCATGTGCGGAGAAGAGAGTAGGCATCTAATGCTAAAACGCTTTTGTTATATAGGAAGAACCCTGCTGAAAAAACAGCTTAGCCAAGCAGTTCTTGTCAGTGGAGTAAAGGCTATGTAAGTATAAGTTAATAAATAGAAGCTGCATTTTTTTTTTTTTTTTTTTTTTTTATATATTTTTATTGTGACAAAAGAGAATACAAATAAACAAACCAGTGTTGTATACATACGTCAATATAAATGGAAGCAGAAAAAGGAAACACAATTAAATCTTTATAATATAACATGTAATCTCATAAATATGAGACTACAGTCTGCTACAAGGGTCTAACTCATTAGAAGTCCTATATGCGATCGGACTCGCAATCCTGCAATCTGGCAATATATAAAATAATAAAAATGAATGAGGATACTGATCTAGTCCATGTGGGTGGCCTGATATGTATTAATTCCTTGACTCTTGAGCTTCATAGATCACAAAAATTAAATGTCAAAAAAAAAAAAAATGTTGATTGTAGATTTGCAAGACTGTTGTGCAATGAATTATAATGTCTATCATCGCTTTCCCCGTCTATTAAGTGCAGTATTGATTTTTAATTTGAATTTACAGTGCTACAATCAGGTGTTTAACCCACTTGCGAGTCCTATCTGGTGGATTTTCTTCTACATTTGCCATTTACAGGTAGGAAAACAACTGCGGAATTGTAGGAATTGAATAGCAATTTGCGATTGTAACATTTACGGGCTTGAAAGATGAAAGGCTTAGATGGGTCAGAGTTACGATTTTAACATCTGCAGAGATTTACAGCCTGAAACCTGCAAATCGTTTGTGGGTAGCTAAAAGACGCCAATTGAACAGCAAATTAGTTTACAGGTTACATTACGGGCTCCAGTAACCAACAATTGCCCATTTGAATAAGACCCTGTGTGTGCAATGCTTAGCAATGTCCTCACCAAGGTATTTAATTTGCACTACCAAATTCTGGCTATGTCTTTGTCATTACAAGACCTGCCATTGCCACAATTAAATCCATTTCTCTCCAAGACAGTAAACTAAAGTCACATTCTGATTTATCTCTGGTGAAGATGAGTGCTACTACCTATTGAGGTCTTGACACTAATCTCATCATCCCTGAGGTTAACTTCACCCTTGAATATGATTTGACACTTTAGTGCTATTTACATATAAGTATGAATTTCTGTGATTTCTCTAGGAGGTACCCAGGCAATAGGAGGTACCCAGGCAATTCCAAATTACATTGGAATTTTTTATTTAAAAATTCAAAAATGTAGTGAATCAATTTTGGGCTATATTTTCAAATTTTTTGATACAAATCAGAAAGTGACAACTTCTTCTGGCATAGTTAAATCAACAGTATATTGAAAAATTATAACATAACATTATTTTAAAAAAAAATCCAAATAATTTTTTATATCCCCCCATTTCTCCTGATTCCTATGATGACCCAATACATATTTCCTCCAAGATGTCTGTTTTTCAAACAAAAGTTACAACTGTGAAGAGTAAAAGAGATGATCTAAGAAAACTATATATTTTTACTAAAATCGTAAAAAATACTAAACTCCGAGATTATTATTTATCCTAAAACCATGTTTTAAAAAATCCTGTTGTTCATTTACCAAATGATAGTGTCTCAAGATGTAGTGTAATCCTTTCAGAATACCACCAAGCTTTTGGAGAGAAATTATACAAACGTATATTTCTACAACATAAGTATTCACCCCAGATAATCACTATAAACTATTTTAAAAATGTACAGTATATTGACTGGATATTTTTTTTTTATTTAAGGGCCCCATTGTAGGAATTAAACTTGTTTCTTTACCATGGCGGTATGATTTGGACATCATGTGCCCCTCTGCATCATAGTCATAATCACTAAAAATCATGGCTCGATTACCTAAAAGAATACCATTAACGATCATCCTCCTTTGAAAGAGGTCCCTCTGGCATTTCTGGATGTCAAGTACTCTTTTAACATCACTAATATATTACCTGGACATTTAAGGTAGCTACCTAAAGATCACCCAACCCTCTTTCAAAGGAGGGTTCCCATATCCCACATTTTGTTGGGTAATCTTGGAACTTATTCACCCATCTATAGCTATAATAAACAAAAAGAACAATACCAGATGTTCAAAATCACAGACATCTTATTCATTCCTCAGTATATCGGTATCAAACTATGATCTTTACCCATTCCTAGCCCCACCTAACTTAAACTCTAGTTAGTAAAATCAATTATTCATCTGTTGCCTGCTGTCAAAGGGCCTATATTAAATTCCAGGCTTGTAAGTCCAACGTGTATCACGTAAGGGCTGCGTGCTTGAAACTTGGCCGTTTTACGTCGCTATTAAATTAGAAGTGCTCCACCGTCGGAGTTTCGTGCTTGACCGCAAACAATTAAGCAAGCACATAGTTACGGGATCAGATGGAGCCAATGGAAAAAGAGATCATTAGTGTTACGTCACTAAAAAAGGGGAGGTTAGATTTCAAAGTCCTACGTGCTTCAATTACAGTTTGCGATCAGACTCACAGGCCAGACATAATGCAATATTAATAAAGCCGTAAATATGATATTCTATCACAAGTTACAGTATACTGTATGTATTAACACATTAATTGCAGTGATCAATATAACATATAAAATAAAGTATTTTTCGGGGCCAATTTGTGGGCCTGAGAATGTTGTGCTATTAATTCTAAGAACAAACATCACTTCCCCTTTTACTAAATGTACAAAAGAGAATGGTTTTATATCATTAACAAGTTCTATGTATTCGACTTTACCCCCCTTGCGGGTGCTCTCGAGGACACGTTGGCCTTTGGCCTCCATTTGCGTGTTACGCGCTTGCTCGTGAGTGACCATGTTGCAATTTAATAGCTGAATTGAAAAAGTAGGATTTAGGGGCGCAAAGTTCAACGTTGCTCAGCACATAGCCTATTCTCGTCCGTTCTGCGTCTTAACACGCAAGTCCACTGAGAGCTATGTTACGGGGCTAATTTAATACCCATAACATGTAAATTTGGAGTTATGGGCTAAGTTTTAATTCAATGAGGCGGCAAATGTAGCAATATCAACCCTTCCATTGTTCAACCTTTTGAGTGTAGCCCCTTAATCCATTTCATAGTTAAGAGCCTCCTAATTGCCTACTTCACACATTAGCTGTATGTAACCTCTTGTCTTGGGCAGATTTTCAGGGAAGTAATATATCTGGTTAAAACAACTGAGTACATTTTATGTATATTTAGGTTCATGGGAAGAACTGGAAATTCCTGCTGATGTGAAATAGTAACTAGGACTAAAAGGCTCCATAACCTATACACATACATAACCATGCTATAGCTTTTACAACACTAGCCTTAGTCCTCCAAGTAGCTGTGATAAAAAAAAAAAATCTTGAAATTGCATGGAAGGTAACTCCAAGATATACACTGCAATCAAAAAGATTAAAAAAAAAACAGTTTCTGCAGAAGTTATGTTGTGTGTTCTTTCTTTATAGTGATTTTTATTAGTAAATATGAGCAATGATAATCTCTTCCATCAAAAAAAGGTTTGGGGTATAATTACCAAAGTTAAAGATGGGAATAAGCAAACGTAAGTGGAGATAAATGGAGATAAGTTAAGTTAAATGAAGTTAAACAGCATTAAAACATCAATTATTTTAAGTTTCTATGTTTTTTATCAAATTGCAATAAACTTTAACTCTGTTGGAGAAATAGCCCATATAAAAAAATATAGGAAGTTGAGATAAGACTCTGCTTTTAATCTCCAATGATCCCTTTGTGATATTTATACCTCTTTGTGTCTGACAAGACCCTTAATCCTATATCAAATGATCACTGATCATTGCCTTGTGTTTTGTGCTATTTTAGAGTTATGTTCCTATCTATAGTTAGTATAAAAGTAGATTGTATGGTATATATTTCTACCTTAATAGATTTCAAGTTATGTTTTTATCAGCAATGTCAGTAGTGTTACTAAATCATTACGGTGCATTAATACATATACATTCGAAGAGACGTCTTACATTTCACTGAGGCCGAGTGATGGGAAAGTAGGGGGATGTAGCTGATCACGTGGTACCATACATTTGGATGCTAAAACTAGAGTAAAATGAAACTAGCTTGTATGGTTTCTTTTACAAGAGACCTTCTGTCCATGCACTGGGCGGTATTCTTAGTTCAATGGGATTTAGTTTCTTTAGAATGTGCTGCTGTGTTTATGTCACTTAACTTCGCAACTAAATGTTACTTGCTAAGGCAAACTGTACCTTTATTGGGGATTTCTTTAAATTTATCATAGTTGTAATTTCTAATTGATTTTATTTCTGTACTAGAAACAACATGATAAATAAAGATAGCGATAGATAGATAGACAGAAAGGTAGATAGATAGATAGATAGATAATACCAACATGTTCATTTATATGTTACACGTCATCCATGCCAACAATCCTTACTTAGACATGTGTCTTCAACACAGTAGTAAATATTGGCAAGCTCTATATAATTTAGTCTAAAATAAGAGAAAAAAAAAAGATCAAGACAGACACATTTTTATTTCAGCAAAAGAAAAGCAATATCCAGCTTGTGAAGCGAAAGTTTAGAGATTTTGGCATCAAGCAAAAAATGACCTAAAAAGTTCTTCATACATGGCATTGTGACACCATGTTCTCTCAAAGATCAGACTTCTAACTCCCCCACTATCTACAAACACCTGCAATGCCAGTTTTATCATATGCCTCAAAGGACCCTCAGCCACGTGACCCTAGCAGGGGTCACAAGTAAAAATCCAATAAATAATCCAAGAAAAAGAATTTCAAAGAGTCCACAGACCAAGTCTGAGATGAGTATAGGAGATACTGAGTGATGCCATTTTATAGTAAACTGTGATCCAAAACAAGCACTTAGAAACATATCTTCTAGGAGCAAGTTGCTAGATGCAAACTAATTGTAGGATTTAAAATACCTGCAAAAAAAAACAAAAAAACAGCAAAGCACTTCATAAGAAAAAAAAAATATCTATATATATATTTTTTTATATTAATGTGCTAATAGTACCAGAGTACCAGCTCTAGGAATTCATATTTAAATAAGGCAGCCAATTACCTGAGTAGTTAATAGGGTTGAGGGACAAGATGGTATCCATTGGTCAACATATTAGAGTATCGCCTTCCTGCCCAAGAAGCAACCACAAACTTCTCCCACTCTTATGAACAATAAACAATCTGTTCAAATGCTTTCATTGCTTCTACAATTCCCAGGTCTGCCTGAGATCCACTACCTATGTTGCGCACTAACTTTATCCCTCTCCTTGGTCCATAGTTTTCCAAGCTTCCATATATTTCTCTGACCCAGTAGTTCTATATGTGAACTTCAAATCAGAGTGAGAGGTGTAAAACACAAGTAGGTATCATCCAACAGGGAACTCTACCTGGGATCCCTGGCTCACTGTGCCTGGGAGAACACAAGCACCTTAAATATGAAAGTCAAAAGCTTGAAACGTTCATGCTGCATCTCTGGTGCTGGGGTATTTTGTCTGGTATTTCAGGGCTGGCCTGTCCATTGTGTGATTTAGAATGATATGATATAGGACATTTCTCTATAATGGTACTAGTGAGCCAAAATACCCAGACTGAATCCTGAGAGACCACCACCTCATAGGACACATTAATTACTTTTGTTTGTTCCTCCTTTTGCCCCTCCCACACCCTTCCCTACACCCTTCATTATTCAGCTCTCATAAAATGATGCTACAAAGACCAAATTGAATCCACTATCCATAAACAGGGTCGTATAAAATCGTTACATACTTCACAAACTAAATTTGCCCTAATTTACTGATACCCGAGGCCTAGTCCTTATTAGCCTTTTAGAAAGTATGATCTAGTACAACAGCAATTCTCAGTAATAATGATCTACGTACTCATTGCATTGAACTGTCTTAGTTCATCTCCCTTCTGCTAAAAAATTGCATCTGAATTTAAAATGAAAAGCTTTAAAAGAAAAGGTTACTTCATCAGAAATTAAATAGCTCTCTTGGTGAACCTTGTCATTGATGTCAAAGAAAACAGCTCATGTATACTAGACATATGATAAAATAAACCGAAATAAATGGGCACATCCTTAAAAGAAAACCATTACTCTTTGATTTTTTCCACTTGGTTTATATTAGTAGCAAAATGTCCTGGAAAAATCCACTGAGGTTCCCTGCCTATTATTTCATTGTTATTAATTCAAGAAGGTCTTGCCGAGTGTTGAAAAGCCGAATTTAGTCTTGGCAGTCCACCAAAAATATAAAAAATAACGTCAAGCAAATTATAGGATCTCTGAGATTTGTACCATGCAGGTGGCAGTGTAGATATGAGTGTAAAGGGCCACAGTAGATTAGGAAACACTTCACATATTTGTGAAGCATGCAACAAACTAGCAACAGTAGCAGCTGTGTAAAGCATGATCTCAATGAAAATGATAGACCTAGGTAATTACATTATTGGTAATGAAAAATTGCATTAAATGCATTATAACGTTCAAATGATAAAAAAAAGTGGAGTCCATGTCTGGAGCCCCCTATCAGTTTAGAGAAACTGAGCCCTAAAATCATATGAATAAACAAAAACAACAAAACAGAGGTGCTCAGTCAGAGAACAAACTAACCTCAATAGGTTAGTTCCATGGACATAATAACCCACTCAGAGAGCACCTCTTTTATCTTACTTGTGCCATTCACAAGGGAGAAATATCCTGTAGTATATCAGTCTGGTCTCACCCAGTAGAGTGATCAAGCCCAGAAATGCCAGGCAATTCTACCCTGAACAGGAGAACCAGCAAACCCCAGACATATGTTTTGGCCTGGATTGATTACTTGATATTACCTTTATTTTTGAATTATGCCATATTTGGAACCTCCTAACTTTAATTTTCACACTCTGCTAGTGCATTGGAGCTGCCATGACACTCATCATTTTTTAAGGCACTGGTGGCTGGTATACTTGCAAGCTGCCTTATACGGAGCTGGACGTGGGAGAAGAAATGTGTAAAATGCTGAAATTATATCTGATTCCATCAAATCTCTATCCTTTCCAGGATACATAATAAATTAGCTTAACATGCCAACTGAGAGCCTCTTTCAGTTGAGCTTTCGAGAGATCCGGGCTTCAGAAATGTAGCCCGCAACTTATTTTGCTATTCACTTGGCGTCTTTTTGCAGGCTCCGATCGGGGTATGGGCTCCGGCCTCCGATTCACTGCGATGGTTCACATCGCAAGTTAATGCCCCTCCAAGCCTTCGACCTTTCACGGTCGCAAGAGTTGCAAACGCTAAAATCACAAATCGTTATTCAATTGCTTCGATTACCCTTCGCTAAGCAAGCTGTCAAGCCCGCAAATGGCAAAAGTCAAACCACAAGTCACAGGTACCAAGGAGGACTCGAAAAGAATCTGGAATGTGGGTTCAATTGTAACTCGTAATTCAAGCCCGTAGAACTTTGAAATCCAACCTCCATTTTTCATTGAAGTAATGATGACAATCTCTGTTTCCATTGGCTTCTTTCTAATTGGGAGTTACGGCCTTCCTTGATTAATCACGTTCAAGCTCGCAAATGCTACATACGATAGCATGGTTAACGATGTGCGCTATCGGGCCGGGACTTGCAGGCTCGGCCAACTGAATTGCACCAAAAGTTGCGGACGCTGCGGGCCCACAGACTTACGTCCTACATCCCGCGACTCGCGGGCTTGCATTTGAATGAGGCTCTGAGTCTCCAAAATGACAAGGAGTGTGGAAGACACAACATGGCATCCTTCAGGAACAAGCAGTATGCACTAAAATAAAGCTTTCACATAAAATGATGTTATGTCCATGGCGTACAAAGCTGCTAATGTTTTTAATTTGTTACAAACTTCACAAATATATGAAGTTTTTCCTAATCTACCTAAATCCTTTAACTTTGCATTAAAAGTCTAGTACAGCGTAGTAATCACCTGTTAAATAAATGATAAACCTGTGCTTTGGTGCTCTTACTGTCTTTAAGTCACTGAGCATATGAATTTGTCACATGAGGGGAGCTGAATGAAGATGAGAGTAGAATGAAAAGGCATGAACTGAATTGCCAGGGGAATGCTGCTGTAAAATTAATCTTTGAATCATAGTCTTGTTGTGTTTCTTTAAGCATATTGTTCCTTAGAAAAATCAGAAAGTATTATGCCAGACTTCTGTGTAGCTTCGATGCCGGTTCTTCTCTGTGGGACATCTTTGAGAGTTTAACCTTTCTGAGACTGTCTTTTTGGGATTTCCTTCAAAAGTGAGTGAAAGTGCCCATCTGGAAAGCAAAATATCTCTCTGTACAGATCAGTCTGAGGTAATAAATAAACATAATACTCCATTACCTGCTTCCTGCTCAGTCATCATAGTTCAGTAGCTGACGGTGCAAAGCAATACTCTACTCCTGTACTCATAATAGATCACTGTAGTTGGAGAATAACTGCACTTGTTTGTGAAATATGTAATAAACTAACAACGTTAGCAGCTGTGTAGAAACACAGATCCTTCTGGATCACTACCTTGTCGTGGTGAAGGGGCTTGTGTACTTCAATGAAGCTGTGAGCTATACCATGTAGGATTACCCAATATTGACAGGTCATAGCAGAGGTCAGATAAATCCTGGCCCACTGGAGAAGGGACTGGCAACCCACTCCAGTATCTTTGCCAAGAAAACCATATGGATAGGCGCAACCAGAAACATAACGATAGATGTGCCACGCTAGCTGTGGTTCATAGGGTCACAGAGAGTCGGACACGACTGAAAGACTGAACAACAGCAAGAACCTAAAGAAGATTTAATTTTGTCTTCATCTCATCACTTCCTAATAACTGGAAGATGAATGCGCTTTTTATCTATCTGTGAATGCAGAGGTGGGATAGGACTGAATAGAGAAGTATTTGTTAGATAATTTGATCAGGAGAGAAATGAGTGCTTTTATTTTTACTAAAATGTGGTATATTGGTATACAATGGTATATATTGCTTCTAATGTTAAATGTTGTGTGGAAAAAATAATAATACTTGTTAAGTATTAATTTAATTAACATATGAAATATTTAATTATAAAAAATAAAGCTGAATAAGAAATACAAATATATACAACAGAATTAAAATGTATGGCGCTTATGATCCTTAGCACCGAAGGCACCATATATTTTTGTTCTTATGTATGTATTTGTATATCTATGCTAGTGGTGAGTGCCCATCTTTCATGTTCCTATGTGCTAATTGGTAAGTGGTAATCTTTCAACAGAACTGCATAGAAATCCTCTATGAATCCACAATTCCTCTTCTAATCATGCTAGGAACAAAGACAAAATGTCTGCTGACAATAAAGCAAAATTAAATACTTTGTAAAAATGAAAAATTTATTTATTTATTTTACATTTTGTAAAAATGTTTGTACGTTAACAAGTTCTTCAAAAGATCATACTATGTTTTTGACTTTAATGGTAATTCCAGGCATTCCTGTGCCTAATGGCCTTACAGCCCTATTACATTTGAAGCCTGTAGCGGCATCGGCAAGCCAGCAACGGCTGCAGGCTTGAAATTTGACTGCGTAACAGAGCTATTAAATTAGAACATGCCGCGGGTTACGGGATTGAGACGCGTAAACCATTCTTGCGCCTTTGGATGTGCGGCCGTGAATATGATCAATTAGTCAAACTCGTAGTTACGGGTTTAGATGGAACCAATGGCAAAAAAGATTGTCATCATTACGTCACTGAAAATGGAGGTTGGATTTCAAAGTCTTACGGCTTCAATTACGAGTTACGATCGGACCCTCATTCCAGAAATAATGCAATATTGATAAATCAGTAAATATGATATTCTAGTCCATGCGAGTTCCATTATATGTATTAACACATTGATTGCCAGGATCGATAAAACATGGAAATTACTCATGAAATAAAGTAATTTATATTGCAGATTTGCGAGCTTGACAATGTTGTGCTATTAATTCTAATACCTAACATCACTTTCCCTTTTATTATATGTACAGTAATGTGTATATATTTGCATTTACAGTGCTACAGATTGGATTTGATTGGATTTTACCCCCTTGCAGTCCTCTCTAGTAACCGTTGACTTCTTGACTCCATTTGCGTTTGAACGCCAGTGGATTCGTAGCAATTTAATAGCGCGATTGGAACGTAACAGTTATGGGCTTGCCAGATCAAAGGATTTGCGGGCTCGTAGTTTAAATTTCCACGTCCCATAGCCTTTTCTCTTCCCCACAAGTCATTAGCGGGTTGCTTTACGGGGCCAATTTAATAGCCGCAAATCATGCGGCCTACGTTACGGGCTACGGTTTTCAGCGTTGAGGGAATTTAATAGGGCTAATAGTGTATGTGCATAATGGTTAAATCTAGGAATTAAAAAAATCCACTAATTATTATTAACTATCTTGGACATCTCAGTTCTTTGACAGCATGTTCAACGTGGAAGAAAACACTGAGCAGTATCATACACTGAAATCAATGTCAGAGCGCAGACTGCCTGGCCTCATGGGGCAAGTTACTGTATTAAGTGTCAAAGTGTAATAGGAGCATCAAGGAAACTTTAAATCTCTCATTGTATCTGTCTCCTGCCGCCTCTGACACTCGATATGCAGACATGAGGGACCAGCATATGCAAGTCTTAAGGTGGGTGGTGAGGATAGACTTACAGGTGCAGTCTCAGTCCAGCGCTTTGTTTCTGAACATTTCACAGTTACTTTTACAAAATATTTCAGATCATTTTGAGTTATAAAGAACAGAAATCCAAAGGGAAATATGTGAAAAAATGTTGGCTTATAATCACTAAGAAAATAATGCTATTACTCTTAAACTGGATACATATATGAGATGTGTTTAAAGGGCCCCTGTAGTCATATATTCTAAACATACTATTTGGAGATCTACACTTAAAGGCAAATTCAAGCTTCATGGATTATGAATGTGTCTGATAGAGGAGAATCAGTTGTGTATGAAAACATTTTTGCATGACAAAAATCCCAAAATAAACACTAACAAACTTATCTTGATGTTTTCAGATTTCTTCAAGTTTCTGCCACTTGATTTTGAGAAGGAATGCCCCTTGGAAACCTTAGCTAAATTAGCATAAAATTCACAATTCGTTTTTGGCCAATCACAGGTAGCTATAACTCTGTTTCAAATGACTGGGACGTCAGTTTGTGCAGCAAAGCGTCATGGAATGTGTTGTCTTGTTTGCCCCTGCACAAGGAAGCAAAGAGGAGCCCAGACATTGCTGTGTGGCTTTCTGCATAGTGCTGCTGTTGGCTTGAATGTTAGTATAGGGTTAAAAAAAATGTATCCAAATGCAGTGTTTCTATTGGTAGGTACCAGATGCAGCTCTGGGGGTGCAGAAACCATTTTTTAAATGAAATAAATCTGTATGTGTATAGAATGAATCAATGTAATCTGTGTTTCCTATATAAGTAGTATGGGTTAAAAAAAAAAATTGCGCCGTTCAGTTGTTTCCGACTCTCTGTGGACTCATGGACTGTAACAAGTCAGGCACATATTTATGTCCATGGTCATGCTGCTCCACTTAGCTTTCATGGCAGAGATACTGGAGTAGAAAAAGGTAAAAACAGGGAAACTTAGATATACTATTAACAAGATGGAAAAAATATTATTCTTTTTTTGTAATAAAAACAATACAGCATTTTATTTATTTCCCCTCTATACACAACTATGCTACAATGGAATCTACCTTTTTGGTTTCTGCTGATAAACTTCCTGATGTTGGAGGAGACTGCACAGGATGCTTTAACCAGAACACTGGGAAAGTGGCCTCTAAAACTGTCAGTGATTTCAGTAGGTCTAATGAGTAACTCATTATCAGACAGAATCAAGTGAGAATGTAGCAGACAGAATCAAGTCAGAAAAGAAAATGAATCCCCATAGTAAAGACAAAATGCATGTAACAGTTAAAAATGTAATGATTGTGGGGGTTTTATGTTTGTTTTCTAGAACTTTTTGACTGTTATTTAGTTTAATTATTCAAAAGACCATAAAAAAAATTACCATAGGGGCTCATATAAGGTAGAAATCTGAAATCTGTTTATCTTGCAGCTTTTGTCAACATAGAAATCAGTTACAGGTGGTATATAAAATACAGAAAGAAGTACATGTCTATTATTGTATTATTCTTCACCTGCATTTTTTTATAATTTAAACTACCACCTAGAAACATTATTACACAGCATCTTTTAAAATAGAAATCAGCAGTATATAGACATAGTAAGAATGACATTTTTGTAGCAACTCTTAGTAACATACAGTTATATATTTAGTAATGACTATGGGAATATGAACTGTCACTATGGTTCAGATGGCGATGTTGAAAAACTGCTTCACTGTGGGTTTTTCTTAGTGAATACTGCGATGTTGATCATGACTAGTTTTTTACATACAACATACCCAACATGACCCTAAAATGCCTCATGATGAAGACTTGTAATGGGTTTGAACTTGATAAGAAGGATAGTTTAGTGAATACTGTATAGGTCACAAAATACCAGTGATGCCCTTTTGGCAGCATCAGTAGATTAGTAAATCATGTCATTGTAATAATAAAGCTTATATATATAGTACTTTTATTTAAAATAATAAACCATATTTACGTTTGTGTATTGTAATTTAGTTTGGCTTTTTGTTACCATACGTCTTTGTGTATGAACATTAAAAAAACAATGTCGCCCCAAACACAAGTTTTAAAAAAGGCAGATTTAACAGTTGTATAATCAGCAGCACGGGTACAACAGATGCATTAAAAAATATATTTTATATATATTTTACGTGCTTTATGATGCTCTTATCCAGACTGAAATATTTCAAACATATTTTTTTTTTTTGCATAGGGTCACTGTAGTCCAAACTTTTTTGTCATGCATTTAAAAGAAAATGTTATATACAGGAGGTATAGACGACCCAACTTAGAGATGACCCATACTTAAGAACGTTTTCCCAAGACCTTTTGTATGAGTTTGTATTTATTATCTGTTTGAATTGAAAGTAAGAGCATGATAGTTTCTGTTAATTATTATTATAACTACTACGGTATTACATTGTATTATTATTACCACCACATAGGAGCCATTATTTTGAATTGTTATTATTATTATTATTATTATTCATCAGGGATCCAAGTTACATATAAATCCGACCTAAAAAAATTCTCAAAACCCAAAATCTGTTATCACCATGGAAAATAAATTAAATTAATTGAAGAAAATTTACATTAAAACAACCAACTGAGATTAAAAAACAATGTGCTTCATATGAGATTTTATGACCAGTAGGTTAAGAGGAAGTTTAAACAAGTGAATTGTATTTTCTTATCTAATTTACTCTAAAACCATGCGATTTACATTGTAACCAATAGGACCAAAAGTACAGTATGCTGCCATACAGACATCCATAAGGCTCACTGTTTCCAGTAATTTGTCAGGACAAAGGAAGTGAAAACAATTCCACACTGCCTATATTTAATGTTATTTTTCTACACTATAGATCAATTATTTCTCATTAAAAAAAAACTTTTTGTAATGTTTCAAATGAGATTCTATATATATGTGCCATAGCATTTTTTGTACTACACAGGTCTTTTAAAGGGAAATCACATAGCACAGTTGTTACCCAAGTTACAGATGACTCGACTTACAGACGACTCCTACTTAAGAACAGGCTCCAATGGCTTTTTGTATGAGTATGCTGTTTGTTTGAATTAAACGAAAGAGCACAATAGTTTCTGTGACTTATCATTACAGCACAGGGCTATTATTATTATTACACTGTATTAATTTTACCACGTATGAGCCATTATAGTATTGTTATTATTATTATTTTTATTCATGGATCTGAGTTACATACAAATCCAGTTCCAAGATGTTCTCATCAACGGATCTTGTCCTTAAACCGGGGACCGCCTGTATTATTTAAAGAGTTTTCTACTGATAATATATAAAAAGTCTGTCTCTAAAGTCCATCGGCCTGATGCCATGTTACAAGGTAAAGAAGTCACATTTTATTTTTTGCAAATATATTTGAAGCCCTCTTGAGTTTGGGATTGCCTGCCAAATATTACCTTCATTTTTTATTTCCTCACATTCTCTCCAATTCCCTGCGCTTATTAGATTGCCCCTGTAGTATCAAAATTGGTTTTGTTACCTACTAAAATATAATATACCCTGTTATGTCATTCGCAAAGCTGTAATGTGAAAATCCCGGGGTTCCCCAGAACAGCTATAGAAATGGTGTGCCACATTAAGTTTATTGTTACTGCAGTGAAATTGTCAAGTACCTACAGCCTGTGAAACGTATGTCCAAGGACGCCTGCTGTCTTGTGCTCCGAGAGCCAATGGCGCTGATGCATGGAAGACATTTAAACCTTGGCAACCGATTATGGAGAGAATTTCTTTCCAATAACTAAAAACTTGGAACTAAACTATAAATCCCAGAAAGCCTTGAGGAATTTCTTCTCCGGGAGTTTTTGGTTTCTGCTTTCTGAAAAAAGAGAAAGAGAGAGACAGCATTTATGAAATGATAGGCTATTTAAAAATTAAATGTAAGAAAAAAAATCTTGTCCGCTGAGATCGACAACCACACAACGAGGCCTGCTGCTGAAAATATGCACACACAAGAGCTCGACTCAATTGTATTCATTCATATTAAAACATCTCTACCACTGTATTTCTTCCTAATCCAAAAAGATTTATAAGGAAAATCTTTGTGACCTTAAAGGCATATTTAAGTTTCCTGGATTATGAATGCATCTGATAGATGAAAATCAGTAGTGTATGAAAACATAATTTTGCATGAAACAATTACAAAATAAACATTAACAAACTTACCCAGATATTTGCAGTTTTCTTCAGGTTTCTGGGACTTTATTTTGAGAAGGAATGCCTGTTGAAATCCTTAGTTAAATTAGCATAATATTCTTAATTTGCTTTGACCAATAGCCTGCAGCTATAACATTGTTTCAAATGACTGGGAAATCAGTTTGTGCAGCAAAGCATCATGGAATGTTGTTTGCCCCTGCACACGGAAGCAAAGAGGAGCCCAGACATTGCTGTTTGGATTTCTGCATTGTGCTGCTGTTGGCTTAAAGGTTAGTATAAGGTTAAAAAATGTATCCAAATGCAGTGTTTCTATTGGTAGGTACCAGATGCAGATCTGGGGGTGCGGAAACCAATTTTTTAAATGAAATAAATCTGTATGTGTATATAATGATTCAATGTAATCTGTGTTTGTTATATAAGTAGTATGGGTTAGATTTATTTATTTTTTGCGCCGTTCAGGTGTTTCCAACACTTGGTGGCCTTATGGACTGTAACAAACCAAGTACATATTTATGTCCATGGTCATGCTGCTCCACTTGGTTTTCAGGGCAGAGATACTGGAGTGGAAAAAGCATTTTGCAGCAAAGCATCATAGGATGTGTAGTCTTGTTTTCCCCTGCACAAGGAAGCAAGGAGCAGCTCAATGTGCAAATCTCTGCATTTTGCTGTTGTTGGCTTAAAGGTTAGTATAGGGTTAAAAATGTACTCAAATGCAACATGGGTGACTTGGAGCATGCTCACCTCGGAGATGCAGTGGGTTATGGGATTGTAGCTATATGCCCTTATGCTACAGAGCATGCTCCAGGTTATCAGCTCTGCCTAATTAATATCAGTTGAAATGCTTGTTTTCAAAGTGCTCGGAACAATGAGAGAGGTAGGGAGGAGTACAGCAGCATTAATGAGGTAAACCGTGATTTTAAATTATATTTTCAAACTAAAGCTCTGCATGAAGATCTGCATAAGGTTATCCTTAGATTTAGATAATTCAAGCTTTTTTGGTAGATTAAATGGTAAACTACATGAGCCCTTTGATTATTTTTTTCCATAAAAACTTTTTTTGTTTACTTTATTTCTTCAATAAGTCTCATATAACATGAAAAGGGTAACATTTGCCAATATTACACAATGAAGCTGTAAAATCTCCTTTCTTGAATATGCCTTCTTTCCCAGAACAATAAAATGTGTTGAAATATATACAGTTCATACATATTTTATTCAAAACAAAATCAACAAAATATATCCTAAATATTCTGTGCTTGTATGTTTCTATATAGATATGAGGGCAGAAATATTAGGATGGGGAATAGTGGTAAAGTAAGAGTAACTATTGGGTTGCATAGACCTGAATGAGCCTAGGGGAGCATAAAAACAAAATCTGCCCTTGATCAAAACAGTATAAAAAAGATGTACTGATCACGTTCAGATACAATTGGAGTGCAGTCATTTTTGGAGTGCAATCATTTTGTGTACCTGCTTTGGAAACAAGGATTAGCTCGATTGAAGGGGCTTGCACTTAGGAATGCAAATTTTCTATAGATTCATGGGACACCACATCTGTCAGTGGCCGCATAATTTATATAATAGTTAATACATTCAGGTGTGTTTAAGTATATAATTCATAATAACATTTTGATCATTATCCAGTGTATTCCCTCCACTTGGCAAAGCCACACCAGTTGTTCATTAACTTTATTTGGGTTGTCTTCAGATTTATAATCATACTAGCGACTTGCCAGTCAAAAAATGACGGTCAATAAAAGAAAGTGTTGAAATGCTGTTTGTCACACAATGTGAGTGTACTGTGTGCCTCAAGTACCTAAATTCCTCAAAGAGCAGAAATCTACATTACATAAAATAAGAAAAAATAAAATCACCAAAAATAAAAAATGTACATTACAGAACAAAAAAAAAAAAAACCTAAGTCACAATAAATAAAAAAAGGAACATTACAGAAAATAACAAAATACATTACAACCCACCCTCACTACAAAATTTGTAAAAAAATTACACACCTGAAAATGAAATACATATAATACATACATATAATACAATACAACACAATTCAATAAAATACAATACAATACAATTCAATAAAATACAATACAACACAATTCAATTAAATACAATACACCACTATCTAATATACATGCCACTATGTAATATACATGCCACTATCTAATATACATGCCACTATATAATGTAATATACATCCCACTATCTAATATACAATACTATCTAATAATACATCACCCTATCTATCTATGTAATATACAATACATGCTATATATATATATATATATATATAGCTACCCTAATTGTAAGCTACAATAAAATAATTAAGACCACTTACCTTTGAGATATTTCTTCAGATCAGCAACCTACGGTAAAAAAGATAAAAAAAATTAATACAACACGGTTACATGAAATAACTAAACATTCTAAACATTCTAAATATTCTAAATATTATACTCACCTTTCCAGCATGTCCCGTTCCAGCATGTCACGTCCCAGTATGTCACGTCCTCCATGTTCCGTCCTACATCTTTGCGTCTTGTCCAGCGCTCCTCCTGTAAAAAAAACCATTACATTAGTAAACATAAACCAAAGTTAAATAAACACAATCTACATTATACCTACCTTTCTGCGATGTCTCCGGCCTCCTCGTCTTCTCCGGAAGCATCCGAGCATGAAGAAAAAAAAAAAAAATGGACACACATCCGCCCTGGCGGATGTCTCCGACGCTAATGACCTTCCTATGAAGTGTTCCAGAATAAAATTGGCAATGGCGGCTTCTGATTGGCTGAAAAGGCTGTCTATCAAATTCAGCCAATGAGAAGACCTCATTTGTGAACCAATGAAAAAAGTATACACCCCAAAATACAACGGTGATTGGATAACACACCTGTCAATCTTTATTTGAACCAATCCTAAGGCTTTATTGCCATCAGCCAATCACAATGGAATATACCCCCCCCCCCCCCCCCCGTACTGATTGGTGAAGACATCTGCGCCTTCCCATTGGTTGTAATATTGATTGATATTAACAGTAGCCAATGAGAATGCACAAATCCTTCACCAATCAGTACGTGAGGGTGTATTCCATTGTGATTGGCTATTGTCAGTGCAACCAATCGGAATGCGCAGAGGCTCCAACCAATCACCCTGTGGGAGTGTGTTCCATTGTGATTGGCTGAAGGCATCTGCGCCTTGTGATGGTTTAAATAAAGATTGACAGGTGCATTATCCAATCAGAGTGGGATTTTAAGGTGTATCCGTTTGTGATTGGTTCACACATTGGCGCCTCCTGATTGGGTGAATTTGATAGACAGCGTTTTCAACCAATCAGAAAGCGCCATTGCTTATTTTCTCCCAGAAAAGTCTCCTGGAGCCTCATTAGCGTCGGGGATGTCCGGGAGTGCGGATGTAAGTATATATATATTTTTTTTTTACAGGGTATGCGTTTTATATAGATAGCATAGGATGTATTGCAGATAGATTGTGGTATTTATTTAGATAGATTGGGGATGTATTATTATATAGATAGCATGTATATTAGATTATGCTATTTATTTATTTAGATAGATTGGGGATGTATTACTATATAGATAGCATGTATATTAGATTATGCTATTTATTTAGATAGATTGTGTGATGTATATTAGATAGGGGTGTATTGTATTGTATGTAATTGTATTGTATTGTAATTGTATGTATTTGTATTGTATGTATTTGTATTATATGTATTTCCTTTTCAGGTGTGTATTTTTTTTTTCTGTAGTGAGGGGGGGGGGGGGGTTGTAATGTTTTATTTTTATTTTCTGTAACGTTCCTTTTTTTATTTTTTGTGACTTAGGTTTTTTTATTTTGTGTAATGTAGTTTATTTTTTTGTGAGTTAGGTTTTTTATTTCATGTAATGTAGATTTTTTTGTGACTTTAGGCTTTTTTATTTTCTGTAATTAGAGTGGTGGGTGTAAATAGGGGGTAGGTAGTGTAGATGTTAATAGGTTAGTGTAGAGGCTGTTTAGTTGATCTTTAATGTTTTATTGGGGGTGGTATAGTGCAGTATAGTGTTTATACTTAGTGTCATGATGGTCCTTGAGGACCATCATGGCACTTATGTGGTTATTGTAGTGTTGTAACAGGCCCATAATGGTGTTAATATTCCCTTATGGGACTGATGGGGTTAAATAGAGGCATATGGGGGTCTGTATTGACCCCCATGAGTGTCAGGAATAATGAAGGGCTTAAGTGGGTCTGTATTGACCCCCATGAGTGACAGGCTTAATGAAGGGCTTATGGGGGTCTCTATTGAACCCCATGAGTGACAGGTTTAATGATGGGTTTATGGGGGTCTGTATTGACCCCCATGAGCGACAGGGTTAATGAAGGGCTTATGGGGGTCTATATTGACCCCCATGAGTGACAGGGTTAATGAGGGTTTTATGGGGGTCTGTATTGACCCCCATGATTGACAGGGTGACAGTGTATATTTTTTTTCTTTAACAATGGGTCCTTTAAGGACTTTTACGGTCCTTTAAGGACCTGTAACGCGGGAATTTAGAATTTTGATTGCAGCGGGGGTCCCCGATCGCATGCAATCGGGACCCCCACTGCGATGGTTAATGTGGGGTTAATGCAGGGCTCGGAGCTTATCTCGGATCCCCTGCGGTTAATGCGGGTTTCCGAGCTTATCTCGGATCCCTTCTTGGGTAAGTTGTAGGTGGCTGGGCGGTCCTGGGTCTTTGAGCCTCGTTTTCATTTTTTTCGGCGGTCATTTTTTCTCTCGCTTAGGGGATTTTCGTGTGTCTGAACTCGGGAATTTGGACTTAAATGGACGCTTAGGGGATTTTCGTGTGTCTGAACTCTGGAATTTGGACTTAAATGGAGGTGTAACTTCACTTTCAGAGGTCCTGGGTGCCCCCCCCCCACCTTGCTATGGGTAAGCTTTTTATGTAGTTTGTGTGAGTATTTGGTGTGTTTTCATTGTTTTTAGTTGCGCGCGGGTCGGCGCGTGGGTGTTTGTTACGTTAATGTTGGTTCCGAGGCTCACCAGCGATGAGCGCCTGCGGCCTCATTTCCTAAGTTCTTTGCGAGGACCCGCATTTGCGGAGACGTTGGGATGCTCCACCACCGCAAATGCGGCCCCTCGCTTCACGAGGACCTGCTTTTGCGGAAGCGAGGGCCTCAGTTGCTGACATGAAGCGCTTTCGGCGCTCCATGGCAGCAACTGAGGCCCTCGTCCGCGATGTGTGTGTAACCGGGTGTGAGGCGCCTTTCAGATTTATTTTTTTTAAAGTCGTGTGTGTTTGTGTTAACACAGTCGACATTGGAGCCTCTACCTCCGCAAATGCAGACCCTCGCTTTGCGAGGATCCGCATTTGATAAACGTTGGGATGCTCACCACCGCAAATGCGGCCCCTCGCTTTGCGAGGACCCGCATTTGCGGGGAACTGCATCCCTCGCTTCGTGAGGGACGCAGTTCTTGCGGGCTCGCTGTGCGAGCCCGCAAGCGTGAGCAACAACTCGTATGCTCACAACTATATATGTGATATTACAATATGCTGCTGTTTGGATATGTCTAAAAGCTTTAAGATGATATTAAAAGCAATGTTTTATGCAAAGCAGAGTTACCACATCCATTGGATAATCCTTTAGTTCATCCAGTTGGTAGTTGGTAGCTGCAGCTCTCGGTTCCTGCTGTGCTTAGAGATGTGATTGTGTTGCATTGTTGGGACCTTATTGTTGGTGTTGCTAAGGAAGCAGAGTAGTATCAATCACTGTGGTAATATCTCTACTTGTTTCACCCACTATAGGAAATCCTGAATAGTAGGTGAAACGTGTAGTAACTAGTAACGCCAATGCTAACGTCGGCGTGATGGTGGGGAACTGAGAGCTGCAGCTATCAACTAATATTATCATTATAGTTTATTTTTAGAGTGCAAACAGTTTCCATAGCCCTATCATTACCAACTAGATGGACAAAAGAATCAGACTCTGCAGTTCACTTGTATCTCATTCCTAACTCTGTGTTGTTTATCTAATTGTGTTTTTAGGCTTCAGAATAGCTAGAACTAGTACTAATGCATGCACCCCCGAAAAAGTAAGAAATCATTATCCCATTGCTTTATTGGCTGACAAATGTATGCCAATTAGTGTCTTTCTTAGATATGGAGTTTTTTTCTTGTTGATGTTTATAGTTTCAGAAGGTGATATATTCAGTGTTTAGACATAACATATGATATATTTTATTAAATTATGCAAATTTGACTATATTCATTGTGTACCCTGCTATTAGTGGGACTTATTTTCACTAAATGTTAGTACTGTAATATAATGAATTTTGCTTGTAAATACATTTCCGGTTAAAATAGTATTTTTGGCTCTTAGTTTCTGGGAACAATTCCATAGTAATATTTTTAGCCAAAATGTAAGAAAAATTTCTATAACATTTGTCATGATGCGTCCTTACCGCCCATAAATTTATTTGTTTTGCACTTAAAGTGACACTGCAAAGGTCCCAGTTACACATATAAATAAATATAATTACAACTGGCTGTTATTCACAATTTTGAGTTGAAGTATTAAATAATAGAGGCTGAAATGTAAGCATAAATTACATGAAAAATTGTCCTTCCGTCTTACACGAAAACTCTTCCATCTTATTTTATTTCTCATTCCATCTTTTTATTGGAAGAAAGTTTTGGCAAGCACATACAGTTGTAATATTTGTTGTTACATGTATAGGAATTGTCATAGAGAGTTTAGTACATAAGGTTATACATCATGAAAATTGTTATTTGTTGCTAGATATACTTACCAATAAATATTATTATAAACCAAAATAAAAAAAAATTGCCTAATATTTTACATATTTTTTTGTCTTTTTTATGTTAACCAATCTTATTCTGCTCATTTTTCTCCACCTCCTTCCCACCACCTCCAAGCTATTTTGGAGAATTTAGGTGAATTTTGGCAATAATGTTGGTTCCATCTTATTGCTACCTGAAGTCATTAATTAACCCTCACCGTGTGCCTTGTTGGTATGAACAAGATGAATGATAAAACTTTAACACATAAAAGTCTTAGTGACCATTATGATATAACCATCTGGGCATTCTTTTCTTCCTTATCACCCCACAATATGAGAACAAAAATTGCCATCTCATGACCTCACACCCAGGGCCGGATTACCCATTAAGTCAAGTAGGCAGCTGCCAAGAAGCGCTTCACTGTGAAAGGTGTCCATTTTTTAGCTTAGAAAATCATAAATAATATGGCCCACCATCAAATGCATTTAATAAACAAGTAATTGCTCAGCGTGTGTATGTTGTTAAAATTGGGAATAGTCTGTGATTTGCTCACACAGCAAGATAACGATATACATGCACAGAAAAGAGAAAAATGGGGGCGTGCACACCTTGCACACTCACTCGCAGGGGCTCCTCCACTTCACTGCCCAGGGGCTCCCAAAATGTACACCCAGCACTGCTCACACCCACTGTGATCCTTTGTAAATACGCTCCTAAAAATAGATGCACGGAGGGGGGACCTTCTTCTGTCATTTTAGCAAATATGTAACACTTCCACGCAAAAAGAATTTATAACCACCAATTATAATTATTTTTATATGTATATTTTTTGTGTTTGCAATAAACTATGTAATTTTACGAACACGGTTCAAGGTTGGCACAGCTGCTTGTAAGTTACTTACTGGAACTGGCTGGTATTACCTGCTTTGTCAAACTGTGGGGCCATATTGATAATGATGTCATAAGTGACATTCTTGCTCACTTGACGTGACAACCTTATGCTTCTGTGTGATTTGTAACGCCAATAAAATGGCAGCTCCCAGGAGAGTGTCACACAAGACACTCAGAGAATTCCAAAAATAACCTGCAAGTGAAGTTGTGTGTTTAGGAATTTATGTGTGTCATTTAATTTTTAAATCCCGTGTAATGAACACACTGTATTAAATAACAAACCACAGCAAGAGTACTTAAAATTAATAACAAGCAATTACATTTTATTTGTATGATCTAAAGAGGGCTTTTCTTTTAGTTAAGGAGCATCTATCATTCCCTGCAAAGATAACTCGTTGGACCACCCTCACCAATCCCTGGGGGATCTTAAACTTTCAGCACATACTTTAAATGATTCTCTTCTCTTTTTTCCCTGTTGGCCACACGTTTTAATTCTTTGAATAGGAGAACAGCAAGAAAGATAGTACATTGGTGTGTTCATTTGCACGCCTAAAAATAAATGAATACACTTAATTCCTGCTCAGAAGAACATGAGCTATGAGATTATTGAGATTCTGTGCAGGAAATACGTTTATTAATTTATAATACAAATGTACACACAGATCTACTGTTTTTACTGCTGTACTCTGTATGGTAGAGGCTTATCTAACTGTTTTGTCCACCATAAGCTAAAGTAATATATGGATGAATAGGAGAAGAAAGAAGACATGGACTTTCTAAGACATTTAAAGAGTAATCCTTTAGATTATAATATAATTGCTTGGTATTTCGGGGCTGGATCATTCTACTGGGTGAGACTAGACTTATATACTACAGTATATTTCTCCCTGTGATGGACACAGGTGGCTAAAAGAGGTGCCCTCAGAGTGGGTTATCAAATCCATAGATAAACCCTATTAAGGTTAGTTTGTTCTTTGATTGAGGACCTCTATTTTTTTGTTCAGGTGACCTGTTAGGGCTTAGCCCCCTTAAGGGTGATAGGGGGGCTCCAGTTGTGGACCCCTTGCTCTCTGTGCCTTAGGAAGTTCAACTAAACCTCATTGATGAGGCGTAAGAGAGGCCAATACGTATGTCTGGGGTTTGCTTCTTCTCCTGCTCAAGGTAGAATTGCCTGGCATTTCAGGACTGGGTCACTCTATTGAGTGAGACCAGACTGATATACTACAGGATATTTATCCCTGTGAAGGGCACTAGTGGCTAAAAGAGGCTGCTCTCAGAGTGAGTTATTATGTCCATAGAACTAACCAGTTAAGGCTAGTTTGGTCTTTGATGGAGCACCTCTATTTTGTTTTTGTTTAATCCTCTCGATTCAAGTTTTGCACAGGCTGCAAAGTACTTTGTGTAAGGCTGCAGCGGGTATATTCTATAGGGGAAGATGCCATTGCAGTCCTTGTGAAGAGTTAGTATATCTGCAATATTTTACTAAATAATTTGCTTCCATCATTAAACGTTACTTAGGGCATATCCTAAAATGTAGATTGTGTGCCATTTGGACCAATGCATCATTGTCTTCCTTCATTTTAAAGGACCACTATATATATATATATATATATATATATATATATATATATACAGGGAGTGCAGAATTATTAGGCAAGTTGTATTTTTGAGGATTAATTTGATTATTGAACAACAACCATGTTCTCAATGAACCCAAAAAACTCATTAATATCAAAGCTGAATATTTTTGGAAGTAGTTTTTAGTTTGTTTTTAGTTTTAGCTATTTTAGGGGGATATCTGTGTGTGCAGGTGACTATTACTGTGCATAATTATTAGGCAACTTAACAAAAAACAAATATATACCCATTTCAATTATTTATTTTTACCAGTGAAACCAATATAACATCTCAACATTCACAAATATACATTTCTGACATTCAAAAACAAAACAAAAACAAATCAGTGACCAATATAGCCACCTTTCTTTGCAAGGACACTCAAAAGCCTGCCATCCATGGATTCTGTCAGTGTTTTGATCTGTTCACCATCAACAGCAGCAGCAACCACAGCCTCCCAGACACTGTTCAGAGAGGTGTACTGTTTTCCCTCCTTGTAAATCTCACATTTGATGATGGACCACAGGTTCTCAATGGGGTTCAGATCAGGTGAACAAGGAGGCCATGTCATTAGATTTTCTTCTTTTATACCCTTTCTTGCCAGCCACGCTGTGGAGTACTTGGACGCGTGTGATGGAGCATTGTCCTGCATGAAAATCATGTTTTTCTTGAAGGATGCAGACTTCTTCCTGTACCACTGCTTGAAGAAGGTGTCTTCCAGGAACTGGCAGTAGGACTGGGAGTTGAGCTTGACTCCATCCTCAACCCGAAAAGGCCCCACAAGCTCATCTTTGATGATACCAGCCCAAACCAGTACTCCACCTCCACCTTGCTGGCGTCTGAGTCGGACTGGAGCTCTCTGCCCTTTACCAATCCAGCCACGGGCCCATCCATCTGGCCCATCAAGACTCACTCTCATTTCATCAGTCCATAAAACCTTAGAAAAATCAGTCTTGAGATATTTCTTGGCCCAGTCTTGACGTTTTAGCTTGTGTGTCTTGTTCAGTGTTGGTCGTCTTTCAGCCTTTCTTACCTTGGCCATGTCTCTGAGTATTGCACACCTTGTGCTTTTGGGAACTCCAGTGATGTTGCAGCTCTGAAATATGGCCAAACTGGTGGCAAGTGGCATCGTGGCAGCTGCACGCTTGACTTTTCTCAGTTCATGGGCAGTTATTTTGCGCCTTAGTTTTTCCACACGCTTCTTGTGACCCTGTTGACTATTTTGAATGAAACGCTTGATTGTTCGATGATCACGCTTCAGAAGCTTTGCAATTTTAAGAGTGCTGCATCCCTCTGCAAGATATCTCACTATTTTTGACTTTTCTGAGCCTGTCAAGTCCTTCTTTTGACCCATTTTGCCAAAGGAAAGGAAGTTGCCTAATAATTATGCACACCTGATATGGGGTGTTGATGTCATTAGACCACACCCCTTCTCATTACAGAGATGCACATCACCTAATATGCTTAATTGGTAGTAGGCTTTCGAGCCTATACAGCTTGGAGTAAGACAACATGCATAAAGAGGATGATGTGGTCAAAATACTCATTTGCCTAATAATTCTGCACTCCCTGTATATATATATATATATATATATATATATATATATACATATATATACAGTATATATATATATATATTTATTCAGTGCCTCTGAGAAACTGTATGAGAAGTGTGTTTACATTCTGGAGAACAGGACTTGCATCTACTGATGCAAGCTTGCCTTCTAAGCATGTGTCAAGAGAAGGGTTTAATGTAAAATGCAATTATGTCTAATTATCTAGCATTGGCTCCACAATTATCCCTTTTTCTGAATGATTCTGTAATGTATTGCTCTTAGCACATCCCGTATGACATTTTGTAAATAAGAAGCACTCCTCACTTAGTCTCAAGGACGATTCTTCTCCAGAGTAATTTGGAAACCAGACCTTCCTATTCAATCTAAATTACATCTGTTTTAGACCAATACTAAAAATCGCGCTATACTGAAGGCTGTGGGAAGAGTTAATTTACACCCCAATATTCTCACAGATGGCTGAATTAGTTGATAGTGAGCACGCCAGAAAGAAGAAAAATGTAGATTTAAGTTCCAAGCTACCTCAAAGCCAAGTAGTGCAACTAACTAACCTGAATATAATCTAGGTTTAATTATTTTATGTCAATATGTTTATTGTTTTTACTATGTATAAGCATATAAAAAGTTAGTAGCTGAAGTTTATATGAAGAGAACCCTTTATGATGTCAAATCTTAGTAGATTTGCCCTATGTGCGTGTTTGTGTCATTCAGTTGTGTCTGACTCTCCGTGATCTCATGGACCGTAACACACCATAATGATCCACTTGGTTTTCATGGCAGAGATACTGGAGGCAGTTGCCAGTTCCTTCTCCAGTGGGCCACAGCATACAACTCCTAGTATCCCTATGTGGTCTCCCATTCTCGTACTTACCACACCAAACCCTGCATGGCCACTTGGTTCCCTAACTGGAATTAAACCCAGGTCTCAGTGATGAAACTACCGAATCCAAACCACTGGGCCACCAGGGAACCCATTTGCCAAATAGGATAACAATAATAAGACATGGAGAGGTTCTCCAAGACTTCTCCAACAATTCCCCATTAAAGGGACATGGGACATTATTTTTTTCATGCATTTAAAAGAGCATGCTCTAAACATTACCAAGTTGTGTTTTGCATTAAAAATAATATTAAGTAAAACCTGTTTAAGCTTCATTGAAACTAACATGAAGTGCACAGAGCTTACCAACATCTTATGTATTGGTGGACATCTATGACTCATACTTCTGTATTACTGCTTACTGGCTGTCAGGGACAAGCACCCAGATTAGTTAAATATTTAAATCAGTTTTTCTGCTTTTCGAGCTTCATTTAAAAAAAAGAAAACACACAGCATACATGATCAAACACCTTCCTTCAGGTATACAAATAAAAACTAGTTTCAATGCCCCACAAAGTTTCATAGTAGTTGAGTTGGGAAAGAGATATATTGTATTTTCATCAAGTTGATCTCTGTTGATCTCCACAAATCTACTTGTTGTTTATATTGTACAAGACGAGGGCACACAAAATATCCAAGTAAATCAAATTACTTCCTAACTTCAAAACAGGTTGCTCTAAGTATCAATATATTTTAATTAAAAGTATTTTTCAGATGTATCTACTGTATCACGCTTGGTGTTGAATTCCTCAGTTTGACTATAAATACTTAAATTTGCCAATTTTTAAACCTTTTTTCCACCAATTCTGCTGTAATTTGTAGCTTTTATTACTTTTCTGAAAATAAATCACAAAATAAATGCAAAAATATAGAATTAGTAATTAGGAGGCTTGTAAATATTTCCTTTCCATATTAAGGATCAATATACTATATATTTCTATAAACTATACATATTTTGACATATTTTTTTTAAAGCACGACTGTGGTCGAATATTTTCTATATTCCTTTGTGTATGACAAAACCTGATAATGCACTGTTTTTATCAAAGCAAAAATAAATAAATAATTAAGCACAACCTTTACATTTTTATCATTTATATGATTAATTCAATGTCTCACCCACCTCTGGAAGTTAATCAACAGAAGACAAAATGGCAGGTTGCTCTGTAGCATAGTGGCATATAAAAGGTAATATATATTTTTTTCTTACATTCTAAAACATGTTCCTGTTTTCAAGTGTAGCTCTTCAAATAATCTTATAGAAAACTATTTATCACAGATGTCCTTCAACCGACTTAAATCCCCAAAGTACAGAGTGAAACACAATGAAAAGAAAAATGTGAACCAGATTTGGGCTGTAGTCTCACTAATGACGTCTTTTTGTCACTGAATAGAAGCATTGGTGCATGAGCGTTATGCCGCTGGCATCCACAAAAGCATGCCGATTAGATTGGAGTAGCCTTGGTATTAATTGGAAAGTCCAAAAAGTCAGTACATGTATCAAAATGCAAGAAGCGCTGGTATTATGCTTTGCAAACTTACAGGGTCAGCAGTTCATTCAACGCTTTGATGGCACAGACACTAAAACAGTGCGTTTAGTGCTAATGCTGAAAGCAAACAAACACAGGCTCCAGAGCCCTTAACTTAACAGAATTCACACAAGGGAGGTCCCATATGGGCTGGAAAGCTTGTGTAAAGAAAATTATTATTTTATGTAGGTTGTGGAAGCCGGAGCTGGACCTATTGCAGGTGCAGCAAGTGCAAAGCACTGGGGCCTATTGTTGTTTGCAAGAACTTGAGTTTAACGGCTCTTAGCTTAGGGCAGGACAGTGAGGTGGAAAATCAGTTTTATTTATTGCCTTTTTTTATTGACAGCTACACTCACCTAAGATATATATATATATACCGGTATATCCCGCTTAAAGCTACCCCGTTTAGTGCAGAGTTGCTATAGAGCTGTTTTTCCTGCCGGACCCCTTTTATCGCTCTGATTCTCTATAGCGCTGCCTCGCTATAACACTTTTTTTGCCAGCCGGACCCCTTTTAACGCTCTGATTCGCTATAAAACAGTTTTATTTTCTCCAAAGAAAACAGAATGCACGATGACCCAGAAGCTTCAACATCAATAATTTTAAGTTTATATTACTGCTAATGTTCAGTTTGTACTTTTTGTTTGAAGTTCATATAAAACCCCAACATTTTTAAATTTCTATTGAAATTGTTTTTTTTTTTCATGAGTTTCCCTATCCCTGTCTTCCCCATATTAATCTGCCCCGATTAGATCTGTTTCACTTAGCACTCCTATTGCTTGGAACCAATTTACAGCGTTAAACAAGGTATAGCTGTGTATATATATATATATATATATATATATATATATATATATATATATATATATATATATATATAAATATATATATATATATATATATATATATATATATACAAATAGGGAGAAATTGTAAGGACAGCACTGGGGCCCTCCACTCACTTGATTCACCACTGGAACAAATAGTCCTATCCTTCACTTTGGATTTGAAGGAGTTCCTCTTTCCCTAGCTCTCTCTCTCTTGTCCTGACTGCTGCTCCTCCCTTGCTCTGCATGTCTCTTTCTCCTTTTCCCTGCATGTCCCTCTCTCCGTTACCCTGGCTTCACTTTCTAACCCTGTTCCTGAAAGCTGCTCCTCCCTTTCCCTGCATATGTTTTTCCCTGAATGTCTCTTGAGCCTTTTCACTGTATTTCTTTCTCCCAAGCCCGTCCTTTTCTCTGCCCCTCATGTCCTGACTGCTGCCCCTCCTCCCTCTGCATGACTCTCACTCTTTTGCCCCATCTGTCTTTCTCCTGATTGTGATGGCTTGTCTTCAGTGTTTTTACCCCTTTCCCTAAAAGCTGCAACTCCCTTTCCCTAATCTCTCTCAGTCCCCCAAATGTCTAGCTCTCACTATTAGTATTTATGTCTCATTCCTCCTGAATATCTCTCACTCATTCTATACTTACATGTCTCGTTTACTCCCACTTAATTTCCTACTGTAAATTGAACCATTCATGTTATTTCCATTTCCATAATTATCAGTCCCACATCTGTACATTGCATGTCTCCTTCCATCCTCCTGAATGGCTCATTCTTATGTCTCCTTCCATCCTCCTGAATGGTTCATTCTTACCTGTGTTAGCATGTCTTCTTCCATCCTTCTGAATGATTCATTCTTACCTGTGTTACCATGTCTCCTTCCATCCTCCTGAATGGTTCATTCTTACCTGTGTTAGCATGTCTTCTTCCATCCTCCTGAATGGTTAATTCTTACCTGTGTTAGCATGTCTCCTTCCATCCTCCTGAATGGTTCATTCTTACCTGTGTTAGCATTTCTCCTTCCATCCTCCTGAATGGTTAATTCTTACCTGTGTTAGCATGTCTCCTTCCATCCTCCTGAATGGTTCATTCTTACCTGTGTTAGCATGTCTCCTTCCATCCTCCAGAATGGTTAATTCTCACCTGTGTTAGCATGTCTCCTTCCATCCTTCTGAATGGTTCATTCTTACCTGTGTTAGCATGTCTTCTTCCATCTTCCTGAATGGTTCATTCTTACCTGTGTTAGCATGTCTCCTTCCATTCTCCTGAATGGTTCATTCTTACCTGTGTTAGCATTTCTCCTTCCATCCTCCTGAATGGTTCATTCTTACCTGTGTTAGCATGTCTCCTTCCATCCTTCTGAATGGTTCATTCTTACCTGTGTTAGCATGTCTCCTTCCATCCTCCTGAATGGTTCATTCTTACCTGTGTTAGCATGTCTCCTTCCATCCTTCTGAATGGTTCATTCTTACCTGTGTTAGCATGTCTCTTTCCATCTTCCCGAATGGTTCATTCTTACCTGTGTTAGCATGTCTTCTTCCATCCTCCTGAATGGTTCATTCTTACCTGTGTTAACATGTCTCCTTCCATCCTCCTGAATGGTTTATTCTTACCTGTGTTAGCATGTCTCCTTCCATCCTCCTGAATGGTTCCTTCTTACTTGTGTTAGCATGTCTCCTTCCATCCGCTTAAATGGTTCATTCTTACCTGTGTTAGCATGTCTCCTTCCATCCTCCTGAATGGTTCATTCTTACCTGTGTTAGCATGTCTCCTTCCATTCTCCTGAATGGTTCATTCTTACCTGTGTTAGCATGGCTCCTTCCATCCTCCTGAATGGTTAATTCTTACCTGTGTTAGCATGTCTCCTTCCATCCTCCTGAATGGTTTATTCTTACCTGTGTTAGCATGTCTCCTTCCATCCTTCTGAATGGTTCATTCTTACCTGTGTTAGCATGTCTCCTTCCATCCTCCTGAATGGTTCATTCTTACCTGTGTTAGCATGTCTCCTTCCATCCTCCTGAATGGTTCATTATTACCTGTGTTAGCATGTCTCCTTCTATCCTCCAGAATGGTTTATTCTTACCTGTGTTAGCATGTTTCCTTCCATCCTTCTGAATGGTTCATTCTTACCTGTGTTAGCATGTCTCTTTCCATCTTCCCGAATTGTTCACTCTTACCTGTATTAGCATGTCTCCTTCCATCCTTCTGAATGGTTCATTCTAACCTGTGTTATCATGTCTCTTTCCATCCTCCTGAATGGTTCATTCTTACCCGTGTTAGCATGTCTCCTTCCATCCTTCTGAATGGTTAATTCTTACCTGTGTTAGCATGTCTCCTTCCATCCTCCTGAATGGTTCATTCTAACCTGTGTTAGCATGTCTCCTTCCATCCTCCTGAATGGTTCATTCTTACCTGTGTTAGCATGTCTCCTTCCATCCACCTGAATTGCTCATTCTTACCTGTGTTCGCATGTCTCCTTCCATCCTCCTGAATGGTTCATTCTTACCTGTGTTAGCATGTCTCCTTCCATCCACCTGAATTGCTCATTCTTACCTGTGTTAGCATGTCTCCTTCCATCCTCCTGAATGGTTCATTCTAACCTGTGTTAGCATGTCTCCTTCCATCCTCCTGAATGGTTCATTCTTACCTGTGTTAGCATGTCTCCTTCCATCCACCTGAATTGCTCATTCTTACCTGTGTTCGCATGTCTCCTTCCATCCTCCTGAATGGTTCCTTCTTACCAGTGTTAGCATGTCTCCTTCCATCCTTCTGAATGGTTCATTCTTACCTGTGTTAGCATGTCTCCTTCCATCCTCCTGAATGGTTCATTCTTACCTGTGTTAGCATGTCTCCTTCCATCCTTCTGAATGGTTCATTCTTACCTGTGTTAGCATGTCTCCTTCCATCCTTCTGAATGGTTCATTCTTACTTGTGTTAGCATGTCTCCTTCCATCCTCCTGAATGGTTCATTCTTACCTGTGTTAGCATGTCTCCTTCCATCCTCCTGAATGGTTCATTCTTACCTGTGTTAGCATGTCTCCTTCCATCCTCCTGAATGGTTCAATCTTACTTGTGTTAGCATGTCTCCTTCCATCCTCCTGAATGGTTCATTCTTACCTGTGTTAGCATGTCTCCTTCCATCCTTCTGAATGTTTAATTCTTACCTGTGTTAGCATGTCTCCTTCCATACTCCTGAATGGTTCATTCTTACTTGTGTTAGCATGTCTCCTTCCATCCTCCTGAATGGTTCATTCTTACTTGTGTTAGCATGTCTCCTTCCATCCTCTTGAATGGTTCATTCTTACCTATGGTTCATTCTTACCTGTATTAGCATGCCTCCTTCCATCCTACTGAATGGTTTATTCTTACCTGTGTTAGCATGTCTCCTTCCCTCCTCCTGAATGGTTCATTCTTACCTGTGTTAGCATGTCTCCTTCCATCCTTCTGAATGGTTCATTCTTACCTATGGTTCATTCTTACCTGTATTAGCATGCCTCCTTCCACCCTCCTGAATAGTGCATTCTTACCTGTGTTAGCATGTCTCCTTCCCTCCTCCTGAATGGTTCATTCTTACCTGTGTTAGCATGTCTCCTTCCATCCTTCTGAATGGTTCATTCTTACTTGTGCTAGCATGTCTCTTTCTCTCCTCCTGAATGGTTCATTCTTACCTGTGTTAGCATGTCTCCTTCCATCCTCCTGAATGGTTCATTCTTACTTGTGTTAGCATGTCTCCTTCCATCCTCCTGAATGGTTCATTCTTACTTGTGTTAGCATGTCTCCTTCCATCCTCCTGAATGGTTCATTCTTACCTGTGTTAGCATGTCTCCTTCCATCCTCCTGAATGGTTCATTCTTACTTGTGTTAGCATGTCTCCTTCCATCCTCCTGAATGGTTCATTCTTACTTGTGTTAGCATGTCTCCTTCCATCCTCCTGAATGGTTCATTCTTACTTGTGTTAGCATGTCTCCTTCCATCCTCCTGAATGGTTCATTCTTACTTGTGTTAGCATGTCTCCTTCCATCCTCCTGAATGGTTCATTCTTACTTGTGTTAGTATGTCTCCTTCCATCCTCTTGAATGGTTCATTCTTACCTATGGTTCATTCTTACCTGTATCAGCATGCCTCCTTCCATCCTCCTTAATGGTTAATTCTTACCTGTGTTAGCATGTCTCCTTCCATCCTTCTGAATGGTTCATTCTTACCTATGGTTCATTCTTACCTGTATTAGCATGCCTCCTTCCATCCTCCTGAATAGTGCATTCTTACCTGTGTTAGCATGTCTCCTTCCCTCCTCCTGAATGGTTCATTCTTACCTGTGTTAGCATGTCTCCTTCCATCCTTCTGAATGGTTCATTCTTACTTGTGCTAGCATGTCTCTTTCTCTCCTCCTGAATGGTTCATTCTTACCTGTGTTAGCATGTCTCCTTCCATCCTCCTGAATGGTTCATTCTTACTTGTGTTAGCATGTCTCCTTCCATCCTCCTGAATGGTTCATTCTTACTTGTGTTAGCATGTCTCCTTCCATCCTCCTGAATGGTTCATTCTTACCTGTGTTAGCATGTCTCCTTCCATCCTCCTGAATGGTTCATTCTTACTTGTGTTAGCATGTCTCCTTCCATCCTCCTGAATGGTTCATTCTTACTTGTGTTAGCATGTCTCCTTCCATCCTCCTGAATGGTTCATTCTTACTTGTGTTAGCATGTCTCCTTCCATCCTCCTGAATGGTTCATTCTTACTTGTGTTAGCATGTCTCCTTCCATCCTCCTGAATGGTTCATTCTTACTTGTGTTAGCATGTCTCCTTCCATCCTCTTGAATGGTTCATTCTTACCTATGGTTCATTCTTACCTGTATCAGCATGCCTCCTTCCATCCTCCTTAATGGTTAATTCTTACCTGTGTTAGCATGTCTCCTTCCATCCTCCTGAATGGTTCATTCTTACTTGTGTTAGCATGTCTCCTTCCATCCTCCTGAATGGTTCATTCTTACTTGTGTTAGCATGTCTCCTTCCATCCTCCTGAATGGTTCATTCTTACCTGTGTTAGCATGTCTCCTTCCATCCTCCTGAATGGTTCATTCTTACTTGTGTTAGCATGTCTCCTTCCATCCTCCTAAATGGTTCATTCTTACCTGTGTTAGCATGTCTCCTTCCATCCTCCTGAATGGTTCATTCTTACTTGTGTTAGCATGTCTCCTTCCATCCTCCTGAATGGTTCATTCTTACTTGTGTTAGCATGTCTCCTTCCATCCTCCTGAATGGTTCATTCTTACTTGTGTTAGCATGTCTCCTTCCATCCTCCTGAATGGTTCATTCTTACTTGTGTTAGCATGTCTCCTTCCATCCTCTTGAATGGTTCATTCTTACCTATGGTTCATTCTTACCTGTATCAGCATGCCACCTTCCATCCTCCTGAATGGTTATTTTTTACCTGTGTTAGCATGTCTCCTTCCATCCTCCTAATTGGTTCATTCTTACCTGTGTTAGCATGTCTCCTTCCATCCTCCTGAATGGTTAATTCTTACCTGTGTTAGCATGTCTCCTTCCATCCTCCTGAATGGTTCATTCTTACCTGTGTTAGCATGTCTCCTTCCATCTTCCCGAATGGTTCATTCTTACTTGTGTTAGCATGTCTCCTTCCATCCTCCCGAATGGTTCATTCTTACCTGTGTTAGCATGTCTCCTTCCATCCTCCTAGACTGTGGATGGGTCCCTTGCCCACTGCACCTGAAGAGATCAGTAGATCCACATTTTTTAAATGCTTATGATTGGGTATTGCTGGCTCTCACATGCAGAGGAGACGTACCTAGCATTTTAGTTATGTCCTACACTTAGAAGTGGGTATAGACTGATATGCTTCAGGAGATTTATCCTCTGTAATGGCACAAGTGAACTAACACTCAAGAAACTGTCCACAGGCATGTGTATCTCATATCTCTCTCACTTTCCCATAAATGTTTTCCTCCTGTGCCTTGCATGTCTCTTTCCCTACCATTGAAATGCTGTCCCTCACCTATTCCTGGAGTCTTTCTTTCTACCTCTCTGAATAGCCACACTCACTGGTGTCTTCCATGTCTCACCTTCCAATGGTGGTTCTCTCTTTCACCCATGTCTCTTCCTCTGCCTCTCTCTCCCCCATAAGTTGCATGTCTCATTCCCTTGCTCTAACATCTCTCCAACTTTTTGCCACTCACGGATAATGATGTGATTGTGATTGGGCAGTATGACATTGAGGAGCAAATTCATGTTGTTTACTAGGAAACAAACTTCCAGGCTGACTATTATATTAGTAGGATCCAGAATGATTTATTATTATTTGTGTACCGATGAACAAGTGTCCTTATACCCACATCAGTCAATCAAAGAGGCAGCTTCCTAAAGAAGCTTTGGCACGGTCAATGGAACAAATGCATATTCTCACTCCCTGCAACTATGCTCTATGATTCAAGCACCCATACATCACATACTGTCACATTCATTGTCATGTTAATGAGCTAATGTAGAGCCACATAGTGCTGCTAATCTTATTTACATACTGTGGAGATTTACTCCAAAAACACTTAATTCTTACAGATTTTGAACAAGTGATCTAACATTTGTTGTTGAAGGTAGGCTATGATGTATGGATAATATCTAAAACTGGTATGATATATAAATATTAATCGTATACACAAAGCTGTTTTGATGGTAAAACACTTTATTTCCATTAAGAAAACCAGCAGTCCCAGCAAATTATTCATAAAAAATGTAAATTCCTCTAGTTCTTCATAAAATCCAGATTGTCATGGCTTATCCTAGTTGCCATTGTTGATAACAAGTGTAGATTTCTTGAACTACAGTGATCCTTTAATTTATCATTGTTTTTCACTAATTTGTATTACCAAGTCTTAATCTTCAAAGGTATAGTTTTAGGCATATAGAGAGAGGGATAACTTCTAAATTATGAGAGAAAGGATAAAAGAAAACTTATATTGACACAGCAGGAGTTCTAATACAGGGTGGTATAAATTATAACTATATGTAATAACACATACTTTATTAATTGAATGTTGTTTTTTTTTTTTAAATCCAGTCTGCCATTTTTAGCTGTCAGTCAGCTTTTCTGATCATTCTCAAAACGAGCTTTTAATCTTTTCATAATGAGAGAGCATTAGTATTATTTACTGATAATCGCTTTCTGTCAGTTTTCTGTTTTTTTAAGGTGATGACTCTGATAGTAATGGAAGGAATGCTTCAGGATCATATCATTAATTAGTGGGGGGATTTACTAAGCAGCTCAAGGGCATCTCACTATCTCCTGATTTACTATGTATTATTTTCGATGATGAAAACCAGCTTCCTGGATCAATCCTCTACTACCAGATGGTAGTGGGGAGAAACATATCTTCTGGACGCTAAACACTAGACCAAAGCTACATTGGTTAATTTAATTCAGATACTGATTTTATCGCTAATTAGTTATCAAAAAAACAAATGAACACTAACGTATGAGCACTCTATATTTTAAAATGATTACATGCAATTATTCTTCACTGTGTGGCTCCATTTTGTTTTCCTCCCTGTTGCTGCCTTTTACTTTCTCATGTGAGTGTTTCCTTGTAAACGAATGACCTTCTTTTTAGTCCTGCTGAGAGCACTGGCAGATATAACTGCAACATTCCGTTGTGCAGGCAGACACTTAATGATTATTCACAATCTCCTCCCACCTCAGGAAGCTGATCGGTTGAAGCCAAAATGTTAGGTTCTCAGCAGCATATTTTCACATAAAAGATAAAAAAAAAAATAGAGGCTGTAATATTCTTTTATATTCTAAAAACTTGTTTTATGTGTAATTCTTCAAAATAGTAACTTGTAAACATATGAACAGATGTCCTTTAACTTTAATTCAAAAAATGCAAATTACGGAGAGACATACAATGCTGTAAGAATAGTCATGAGTCAAATAAACTCTATATGAATGCCAACCTAAGTGAATTTTAATCAAAATATTTGCAAATAGGGACATTATCCATTTCATACTATGCGATTTATACGTCTTGCTCTCACGGGCCCCAGACTTAAACCATTTCTCGTAATTGAATCTTTGAAGGAGATCAATTAGTTCTGACTAATATCAACATCAGTCTTTTTCCTTCTATTTTGCCTTGAGGCAACCTTTGTGCTGTGGGTAAAAAATACAAGCTCGTTCCCATGTAACACATCTTAGTGAATTTGTTAAGAAGTTTCTCAACTTTTTCAGGTTAATGAAGAGCAACCAAAGTGCCTGTGGCCATCCAGGTCTGCTCAGGCGTAGACAATCCAGAGTTGACTTTTAAATCTGCCCGTCTTAGTTGAAGGGGGGACAAAGAGACCCTGAACATCAAAACCAAGTAAGCAAAGGGTTTTGTGGAAAAATAGCAAGAATTTATTTTTTTAACGTGATCCCGGTGAGTTTGTTTGTTTTTAGGAAGGGCGTCCACATCTCCCAAATGACTAACAAAGGTTTTGTAGAGCCAGTACCATAAAAGGCCCAAATGCCCCACTTCAATGCACTTCTACTTTATTTTATTAGATATCCTGGTGTGAGAAAAGTGATTCACAACCTAGTGAGCCACAAGTACAGCAAAGAGGCAGAACCCTCTCTTAAAACATTTGAGGAATCCCATCATCTTACAAGGTATAAATTCTCTACTTTAAAAAAAAAAAAAAATAGCAAAGTAAAGTGCATTGTGTGAGGTTGCTTTGATGGAAATTAATAATGCTTGCAAAAATAACACAATTAATATTACATAAATGATGATTGACAATATATGGTTCATAACTTTGAAAGATACATTTTTTTTTTAAATCTCTTGATTATTTAACTGGCACTTTAAAATATATCAACTACTGCATTCAAATTGACACTAAATGTAATAAGTATCCCAAAAAAAGAGAAACTAATTATTAAAGTTACACTAACCTCAACTATAACCATTACATGAAAGCAGAAATGTTCTACCTATATGTATATGTGTCACCTTCAGTTGTGCTAAAATGTGGCTAATACCTGCACTGCAGTAAAAAGGACTTTTTTTTGCACACAGTTTTGTGTGAATTGTATTTTGTCGAGAATAAAAACAGTTGTTTAAAACAGACACAGCATAGTGAAAATAATTAAGTAATACAAAAGGTTAATGTCTCCAGGAATATACATTCTGGGAGCTTAGCTGATCAGCTAACTGAAAATATAAACACATGATTAATATATATATATTTATATATATATCAGTGCCAGAGCTAGAGAATGGAGGGCCCTGGTGCAAAAAATAATTTGGGGCCCTCCTTGGGGGGATGTCAAAAATGTTTTGTGCTCGGCCCCCGCTGGAACCAAATCACTCCTGCCTGTGCAAAGCTCCTCCTCCTGCATCCCTTAGATAGCACCCAGTTATTGTCAGTAGCCAATTTCAGGTTGTGTGTTTGTGTGTGGTCAAGGAGGCAGAGGGGTGTCCCAGGGGGGTCTTGACGGGGGGCCCTACAAGGGCCTCAAGGGGGGCCCTACACTCCAGAAAAGAAGTAAATGTAAAATAAATAAATTACATAGCACTGGTAGATTCGCCCCTGATAAAAATAAATATATATATATATATATATATATATATATATATATACTATATATATATATATATATATATATATATATATATATATATATATATATATATATATAATGACAGCAAATAAAATATTACAGTCTCTAATATATTACATTTTATGTGCAATTCTGCTGCTGAGGGGTCTACCGTCTTGTTTTTTGCTTCTCAATTTCCCGAGGCAGTAGGAGATTGCACACAACATTTCTATTGCACAATGGGAATGTATCATCTACAACTGCCAGTGCTTACAGTATAAGTCATGGAAAGTTCATTACTTTACAGCAACACGCCCTCCTGAGAAAGTAATAGGCTGACAAATGAAAGTGAATGCCTGCAGTAAACAATAATTTTATATAAAAGATAAATATGCAAAGGCTTAGGTTATTTATGTTACTTTCTATCAAAAATTCTGCCCAATATTCAGTTTAGTTATTCAAAAGACAATATAGAAAACATGTAACCACAACGGCCATTAAATTAACTTTATATTGGCTGTTAACTGAAAAAAAAATATATACTTTCTTTATATATTCATTTGAAGATGTTTGTTTATATAATAATTGGAACATAGAAATATACCTGAGACGCAATTTTATCAGATTTCCCAAAATGATCTGTTGTGTTGTCTTTACTGTTCAATGACCTGTTATGGTTTTGCAGCCTTATTAAATTGCGATTCGGCCAATTGAATAGAGCTCTATATAAGCACATAGCATATATTTTTTACAAAAGTCTTTAGTTAGTGAAGACTAACTAAAGTAAAAACAAATATGCTGTGTGCTTATATAGAGCCCTATTCAATTGGTTGGATCGCAATTTAATAAGGCTGCTGATCTTGTTTAATAGCTGTCAACCTGCAGTGGTAGGTGCTAAATGATAAGGGTTTCCTTGGCATGACGCCACTTAATGTCATTTGTGTTCAGGGTCCCAATGAATAGTCTTTAGAGATGCGAGTGTCTCGTGGACCATCACAGGACACTGTACAGGAACATATAAGCTTCAGGGATACAACAGATACATTTTTATGAAAAAGATCACTAAGGATCATGATTAAGACTTACCTAGAAATTATTATATATATATAAGATCTTTTAAAAGCCAATGTTTTTTTAGGTGAGAGGGTCACTTTGTGGTTGACGGAACCACTTAGTAGACATAATACTATTCTAAATTTCTGCAAGTGGACTTAGCTTGAATCTCAATATTGACCTTTATTCCATTAACAGTGGAAAGCTTACTAAAGATTGTATCTCCTAAGAAACCCATTGAAGTTGCAATTGTGGAGATAAATGTAAGGTAATCTCTTCCCAGCTGATAGTATAAAGTCCATCATATCTGTGTTTTTTTGTGCCTAAAATTTACATTAAATTCTCATGGGAAATTTGGGCCTGAGAAAGATATTATAGAGTCAAATGAAGGAAATGGCTGTATTTAAGTTTTCTTTTTGTCTCCTTTTTTATTAATTTATAAAACGTTAACATGTTTCTGTAAAAATACAAGTAGATGTAAATGAACCAAAGAACAATAACAAAAAATATAAAAATGTGCAATTTCAGCCTAAAATTAAGCTATATCAGTGCTACACATTTAAAGGTGGGGTAAAAGAGTAAGGGAATCTGTCATTATTATCCCCACAAGAGAGGGTCTTTGGTGCAATAGAAAGCATAGGAAATATCAGTAAATGAAAATGTATAATTTGCAGCGACAGCATGTAAAGCAGAAATGTAATACAAGTTAAATGACTTTGCTTATGCGTGTAATATAAAACTTACCTTATTTGTACAGCCTTATGAGATGGGCCGAGCCTGTGTTGAAGTGCCAGATGTACCTATTTTTGCCTCCAGGAAGCCTGGATGTTTCAAATCCCACTCTCAATAACCACTACCCCTTATGAGCCTGGTTATCCACCAATTTAATGTACAGGTGGGGGAGGGATTATTCAGGTTCAGCACTGAACTGACCATTTGCTCTGTCAGTCAGTGCCCAGATCAAATCCCCGAGCATCCACGTGTAGGCCTTTACAGCCTCACGCTTCTCTTCTTGCCCTGGTGTTGCTATAAAAACACACAGGGTTAAGGGAGGCAGTGAGGGATCAGGTGGCTTTACCTGATTTACCTGATTTGCCGGACCCCTGCTGGTCTGGCAAAATTATTAATCTGGGCTGCTCCTGGAATAGCTCTGGATAATCGGTGCTCAACCTGTATGACCATGGGAGTCCTTACGGGCCCCCATGGCACCTAATGTTAATATTAATTTACACAATCCTTATGGATCCCATAGTACCTAATATTAACTCTGTTACAATGGAGGTCCTCAAGGACCCTCATGGTGCCCTTCATACCACCACAAGCGTCCATACTTGATTCCATGTACCCCATCCCCCATGGGAGTCCATAAGGACCCTAATGGTCCCTGATACTATATTTATAAAAAACAATTATATAAAATAAAAAAATACAAATATAGTTATATTACCTATTCCTTTGATGCCATCCAGCGATGATCAACAATGCCCTGGTCCTCACTATTCAGGCCTGTATAAGTGGGCTCTTCTAGGTACCGGGTCTAAACAGCACATAGATCTTCTACGAGTGACATATTATCAGACTTAACAGCAAATGAGACAGCTATGTTGTGAATCATTTTGAACATTACCTTTTCATAAGGTACCTGTAAGAAAAGCTACAGAATGATATATGAATACTTTGACTCACATAGAACAAAGTATGTCTATGTAAGATTCCCTTTTATATTGAATTATAATTCTTTATTTTGAATCAATAAGTTGAACAAATGTTGTAATAGTCTGTTATTTACATGTATTGTTTACATCCATTCTTTTCAACTTTATTTATTATAAAGATTATATAGTTAATAAAATTTGCATCAGTAAGCATTGATTTTACATTTACAACCTAATTTTGCAGATATGATACTCATCTATAAGAATACTGGCCATTGCATTAGAGAATTCTACATAATAGTGATGGTATTTTATATTAAGATAAAAGAAGAAAAAAACTAAACTCTTTCTTTAGGCAAATGCAATATTGTATACCAAAGATTTGTTCTCTTTTAAAAAACAGCAAAACATCTAATATGACAAGTTACCATGTAAACGATTTCATTTAACACAGAGGTCCTGCATGTTGGCAACTACTCAGTTTATACAGTGCCTTGCAAAAGTATTCACCCCCCTTGACTCTTTACCAATATTTTGTTACAGCACAGCCTTAAGTTCAATGTTTTGTTAATCTGAATTTTATGTGATGGATCAGAACACAATAGTCTAAGTTGGTGAAGTGAAAGGAGAAAAATATATACATGAAACATTTTTTTAGAAATAGAAAACAGAAAATTGGCATGTGTGTATGTATTCACCCCCTTTGTTATAAAAAGCCCTGACGCAACTAATTACCTTCAGAAGTCACACAATTAGTGAAATGATCTCCACCTGTGTGCAATCTAAGTGTCACATGATCTGTCATTACATTTACACTTCTTTTTTGAAAGGCCCCAGAGGCTGCAACACCTAAGGAAGAGGCACCACTAACCAAACACTGCCATGAAGACCAAGGAACTCTCCAAACAAGTAAGGGACAATGTTGTTGAGAAGTACAAGTCAGGGTTAGGTTATAAAAAAAATATCCAAATCTTTGATGATCCCCAGCAGCACCATCAAATCTGTCATAAGCCAATGAAAAGAACATGGCACAACAGCAAACCTGCCAAGAGATGGCCCACCAAAACTCACGGACCGGGCAAGGTGGGCATAAGGTAACCGTAGAGGAGCTGCAGAGTTTCACAGCAGAGACTGGAGTGTCTGTACATAGGATGACAATAAGCCTTACGGTCCATAGAGTTAGACTTTATGACAGAGTGGCCAGAAGAAAGTCATTACTTTCAGCAAAAAACAAAATGGCACCCTTTGAGTTTGCGAAAAGGCATGTGGGAGACTCCCACAATGTATGGAGGAAGGTGCTCTGGACTGATGAGACTTAAAATTTAACTTTTCAGCCATCAAAGAAAACGCTATATCTGTTGCAAACCCAACACATCACATCACCCAAAGAACACCATCCCCACAGTGAAACATGGTGGTGGCAGCATCATGCAGTGGAGATGTTTTTCAGCAGCCGGGACTGGGAAACTGGTCAGAGTTGAGGGAAAGATGGATGGTGCTAAATACAGGGATATTCTTGATCAAAACCTGTACCACTCTGTGCCTGATTTGAGGCTAGGAAGGAGGTTCACTTTCCTGCAGGACAATGACCCTAGACACACCGCTAAAGCAACACTTGAGGGGAAACATGTAAATGTGTTGGAATGGCCTAGTCAAAGCCCAGACCACAATCCAATAGACAATCTGTGGTCAGACTTAAAGATTGTTGTTCACAAGCACATACCATCCAACTTGAAGAAGCTGGAACAGTTTTGCAAGGAGGAATGGGCAAAAATCCCAGTGGTAAGATGTGGCAAGCTCATAGAGACTTATTCAAAGCGACTTGGAGCTGTGATTGCCGCAAAAGCTGGCTCTACAAAGTATTGACTTTAGGGGGGTGAATAGTTATGCACATTGACTTTTTTCTGTTATTTTGTCCAATTTGTTGTGTGCTTCCCAATAACAAATTTTAAAAAATCTTCAAAGTTGTGGGCATGTTCTGTAAAATAAATGATGCAAATCCTCAAACAAACCATGTTAATTCCAGGTTGTGAGGCAACAAAACACGAAAAATGCCAAGGGGGGTGAATACTTTTGCATGGCACTGTATGTGAGGAGACACATGTGCGGAAAAATTTGAAACTATTTGTACTTTTGAACTATTGTATTACATGACCAATAAAATACAATGGTTGTGGGAAATTGTTTTTATTTGGGTGTTCATGATGTGTTTCAACCTTAGGATCCACTTAATATAAGCTCTCAGTTACCCTCGGTTCTGTGCCAAAACTACCACCACCAGATGCTCTTTATCCACACCGTGTGTCCACATTTTAAGGGTAATTCCTGCACAATAATTCACACATTTCTACGCTACTTGGTGGACTTTAAGTAGATGTTCATACATTGGAAAAATACTGTGTACAGCCTGTTTATTCTTTCAGCTGTTAGTTATAGCCAATTTAGGACAGGAGGTGATGCTCCTACTGCCATAAAGACCCAACATCAAAAGAAAAACAGTTGTCATTAGACCTCCTTTGGCAGCAATGTGTACCAGAAGGTCATACAAACATGCTTGTGACCGGGTCTTTACCAGTGACTGCTCCAGGGGAGGCCCAGGCGTGGACTATATTTCTTTTCTAAACATATTTTGTCAATTTTATTAGGTTGAAATTAGGACACCAACAGAAGAAAAATACCACCCTGACCTTAGCAATTTGGTCCCTTCTCTGTGTTGTTTGTGTTCCCTTATACTGCTGTTCTGAGACAAGGTGAAGAATAGTTTGCAGAAGTATGTCCAATGCGTTTGTAAGGAGTATTAACGACACAGAGTAATTAAGCTTTAAGTTCATATGTCATTAGTGAAAAAACTAATTATCATTGTCAATAAAAACTGGTCTGGTCATTTTGTCAAATGCAATGTATTGTGAAGCACTGTTAATTTATCCTTTATCAGTCATAAAGCCTCATTAAATTCGGGCTATGTGTTAAAACGTAGCCCGTAATGTTGAAAGTAGGACTTACGGCTATTAAACTAGCCCCGTAACGCAGGTCACTGACGACTTGCAGGTTAGAACGCAGCAAGGCCGAAAAATGCCTGCTGGACGTGAATGTGGAACTTCGCAGCCGGCAAATCCTTTGATCTGTCAAGCCCGTAACCCCTACTATTCCAATCAAGCTATTAAATTGCAACAAAGTCACCCGCAAGCTAATGGAGCCCAAAGCCCAACGTGTGCTGGAGAGGACGTGCAAGGGGGGTAAAGACCAATACATAGCCCTGTAAATTAAAATAAAAACACACTAGTGATGTTAGGTCTTAGAATTAATAGCACAACATTCTCAAGCTCACAAATCGGCCTCATGTCATAGAATATAATATTTACTGCTTTATTAATATTGCATTATTGTGGAATGTGGGTCCGATCGCAACTTGTAATTGAAGCCCGTAGGACTTTGAAATCTAACCTCCCCTTTTTCAGTGACGTAACGCTAACAATCTGTTTTTCCATTGGCTCCATATTAAACCCGTAACTATGGTCTACATTGATTGATCGTCCGCAAGGCCACAAATCCAACGTTCTACGAACGAGCTACGATTTGCGTCTCAAGCCCGTAGCTCACAGGCCATTCTAATTTAATAGCAACTTAACTCAGCCAAATTTCAAGCCCGCAGCCATTGCGAGCTTCACGTTGGAGTTACGGGCTTCAAATTTAATAGGGCTCATCTTAATGAGATAATATGGCTCCATGTAGGAAAAACTTAAGAACTCTGTATGCTTTCAGTTAAAGGGTGAATCCGATGCCATCAACCTTTATATACCCCTCACTGCATTCAATGATATTTTCCCCCTTTATAGTGAACACTCCCCATCGAGAGTGGGACAGAGAAGGCACCAGTATGGCGGAGACAGGTAGGTAAGCTGCTGACAAAATCTAAAAGTGAGAGCATAATTGGGTTTTTAATATATATTCACAGTGATATTGCTGAGGGGATATCCCGTACAAAGTGGGGGTTCAAGTTCAGTCAGCCCCCTAATTAATTGTTCTCCTATAATGATGATCGGTGTGTCCCCAAATGTTGGTGGCTTATGTGAATTTACTACATTATAGTGATACAGTAGTGTTTTAACAAAGCAAATTTCCAACGTGGTAACAGTTGCCTTGAACCCCTGCACTAAAATATTCAATGAATATGTTATATACAAATGTGATCTAATGTGGCACATAGCGGCAACTAGATATAGAAAAAAAGCCTTAGTATATTGCTACAGAAAACAATGCAAAGCAAGGAAGATTAAACGGATGAAGTATCCTGGCTTGTAAAGATAATATGAATATAGAAATAATGATGCTTCTTCGTAAACTGCAAGTTTTCTTTTTTAAAATGTAAAAATAATTGCATTAAATTGAATGCAAAAATGTAACTATCCTCAGTGATGTGTAACACCCTAAACCAACATCAGTCTGATTTATTATGTTTTTTTCTTTTTCTGTGTGATTTAGTTTTGAATAGTATGTCATAAAGACAACTTGGTATTTGCACTTGTGGGATCTAAAGTAGATAGAGGCTTAAGCAAGGTTCTCCTGGAAATGTAATACGTTTCATTTCAGGTCAGAATGTCACAACCAAGGGCATCTTGAGGCCTTTAAGAACACAGGAGTGTTTTCAATTAGATGCACTAAAGACAGACATTAAGAAGAGCTTGTGGCATCCATCAGTTCTTTATTTACTGAAGAGGCAGGTGCAGGTCAGTTACAAACCAGGACCTACATCACATTTTATTTATTTATTTACATTTGTATAGAGCGCCATTATCCATTAAGATTTGCACTGTTGTAAAACAGTATACATTTATTAGGGAGTACATTCATTGAAGAAACATAATAGAGCAAAAAGTGAGGTTTGATGAAATGGTGCAATGGGTCAGAGGCAAGATCAGGGTCATAGGCGGGATAGGTCAAGTCAAGAGATCAAGAGAAATAGGGAGAAAGGATCTAAGTTGGACAGAGCGGCTGGATCTTCAGGGCGATGGGAAACGTGTAGATACCCTTACCAGCAGTTTCACCAAAAAAGAACATCCAGAGATATGGTTATATCATAGAGTTGACATAATTATTCACACCAATCTCAATGTGATCTAGATGCAGGGCATACTAAATAGGATACACCCACTCTATATATTTCCTTCACAACTGTGCTTTTCTTAGTTCTTGGTTTAATAGAACAAATAAATCTGGCATTTTCTATTGCATATTAAAGAGAGCATTTTTAGCCAATAAAAAAAACATTTTTAAATGGCAAAAGCATTAACGGGATATCCAAGTTTCATGGATTAATACATTTCTGCACTCTATAGGTAAAAAGCAGCCTATGTTTATGAAGCACATTTCATAAAACATTTTATTTTTTATTCATATCTAAAAATCTATCTAATGATTATGTACACAGACCCCTGATCCCCACCCAATCAGCATGCAGCATTAGGGGAGCAATTTAACCCATTATTCACCCACTGTTTCTTCCTCAGCTAATCGGAGTGCACTGATGTCAGCCTCCAAGTTACTGCTGGAATATGACTCCCTGCTGCTTCCTGTCTGTGCTGTGCTGCTGCATAGCACCTAACATAGTACCATACTACATATCCCAGGCTGCGTTGCAGCACGAACAGGAACCCCAGAGATTAAATCAAATGTTTCAGCTAACCTGATTGGTCAAAACAAATTATGAAATGAAAGCTAATTTAGCCTGGGTTTGGAAGGGGTGTTAACCCTAATTTTCAACTATCAGAAATTACAAGGCATTCTGCTAACTTCAAGGTAAGTGTTTAAATGTTTATTTTGGTATTTTTCATTCATAAAAAAATAGTTTCATACACTATTAATTCTCCTATCAGATGCATTTATAATCCAGCAAACTTAGATATGCCTGTAAGTAAAATATGTAAACTTGCAAAACATGCAACATACAGAATTATGCTGTTATTGCTGCTCACTGGCTGTGAAGGACACATACCCCATTACAGTGATACATTCAAAGCAGTTTATTCAGCAATGGCACCTTTATTTTAAAAAAGAAAACCATTAAGCTATTACTTTCCAGTTCATTCTACAGCTTCTCAATTGATATAATATGGTGTGATCACCTCCACAACATATTTGTTTCTTCTAGTAACTAAATGAGAATCCAACTTAATCATTAAGATCTGGATATGATTTGTATTATAATACAAATCGAATTAACTTTACTTAAATATATACACAGTACACTAATGCGCCCTTTCATTGTAACAGTTGGTAAATCTACTCAAATAGGTTTTTACCCATTCATAAATAATTAAAATATTAACCCATAGTCTATCGAATTTAATATTTTTAAAGGTATATTGCTTTTTAATTCATAAAAAACACAACATTTCTTTAATAAAGCAACTGTGACTCTTTAAGCAAACATTAATCATTGTGTTCTATCATATGGTGAGAAATTCTAATGCCATCTTGTGGGTAAAAGCAGTATTGTCCCAGTGGGATTCCTTTTAATATAAGGACGGATGTGAATATCTTACAATTTGGGAATGATATAACTTGTTACCAAAAGATTTCCAATTTTATTGCATTGTATGAAATATTATAGCAACAAGATAGCTTGTTTTAGAGGTAACTTTCTGCATTACTGAACAAAGACTGACCTATTGATCTTTTCTCAAGCTGGGATTGTGCTGTGTGTATATGCATTTAATGAGATCCTCAGCTCCTGCTTAACTCAATACTGCCTGCAATGCAATGAAATGGAAAAAAGTGTGAAGCTCTTTCTTTGAAACAGAAAACAGTTACGTTTTATATATGAATGATTGCTTTTTGCTTAGCTTTGAAGTATCTTGTATGTATGCAGACAATTTACTGGGTATCTAAAATTCTCTGTTACTTGGGGAAATCTTTATGTCTGTTTTGTAAATCTGGTTTTATACTTTAATGCAGGGATGGTTTGGTATCGGTTTACCATATACAGTACAAGCCAAGATTTATTGGCGTAGATAGCAAGTAACACTTAAACCCAATATAAAATAGGAAATTGGGGTTTCATGAGTCATAGACAACATCGCCCACAACATATATTAAGTAAATAAAATATTTGTATTTGTAGAAAGTGTGAAACTGACTTAAAATGTATCTGAAAGGGGATGCAATGAAGAATCTAGATGTGATTATGGGGGGGGGGGGGGAGACAAGGGACTGTCAGGGCAGTATCTACCTTTTTGGAGCCCCTAGGCAGTGAAGTGGAGGAGACCCTGTGAGTGAATATGCAAGGTATGCACTGACCCATTTTTGCCTTTTCTATGTGTGTAAGTTTCTTTTTCTAAGTGGTTACCACCTAGTAGCCAGTCTATGAACTGTAACATTTCATTTCTTTAAGCCAGGAACCTTTTTTTTTTTAAAGAAGTGTCGCCCCTCACAGGAAAGCGCCCCTGGGTTGCTGCCTAGTTGGCCTAATGGGTAATCCAGCCATGGGGACTGTATGCCGTTGAAGATGAACTCCTGGGAATAGACTGTGGAAACCTCTGAAGGCCCCAAGTGATCCCTAGACAAAATGTTATCTAACAATGTAATGAGGACTATATTCACTAATGTAATCATTTTCTCAGTTGTGAATAGTTTCTATGTTCATTTATGGAGTGTATTTTCTAAAGTGCGAAGTGAACTTGAGATAGAAGCTCCATAGAATAATATAGGAACTGAAGATTTTACCAGTTTAAGGTGATCACAATTTTCTCCATGAGTTAATTCAGAAAACTCAAGAGGCCATAGCCCAGTGGGTTCACTTGCATATAAGACAGTAATCTTGCATATTAACTCTAGATCATTGAAGTTATGTGTTTATATATAGATTTTCAATCCAGATCCCATATCAAACTCTAAAAGGTTTCTACAGTTTGAGATTCTTACATAAATATATTTGTTATGAAAAGGAATTAAATATATTCTTACATTACTGAATAGTTACACTATCATTTAAGTAATTGTAATCAAAGCTATTAAATGGTGTTGACATTGCCTAAATGAACAGATGATAACCTGGCACCCAGCTATTTATTGACCATTTTTCCACTTGGAATCTTAGGGGAAGACCTAATATCAGTCAGCCACAGACTCTTCTTGTTTCTGTTAAGTAGTCCCCGGCAGTTTATCATATACAATTCAATAAACATGTTCTGAATTTCTAGAACACAGTGCAATCTACTCAACTGGATAATATGTCCCATAGCAATGTTTAGTCAATTTGTGCCTATTTTCCTTTTTTTTTTTTTTAAAGAAACCACAAATGGACATTATTATCAGATCAAATATACTTATATTGTGGCTTAAATTCATTAAAACTGAATTTGATTTAAAAAAAAGGGGAATTACAATTTGCAATATTTATACAGCGAACACAGCTCCTGGAACACTTGCTCTTCCTAGAAGAAGCATTAAAAAAATGTAAATGACATTGCTCAGTCGTGCCTGACTCTCCATGACCTCATGGACAACACACCATGCTGATCCACTTGATTTTCATGGCAGAGATACTGGAGTGGGTTGCCAGTTCCTTCTTAAGTGTGCCACAACTTACAGCTCCTAGTATTCCTAGGTGGTCTCCTATCCAAGTCCTGACCAGTGTGACCTCTTGGTTCCTTGGCTGGATTTGAACCCAGGACGCTGTGGTGAAAGCACCTGCATCCTAACCATTGGACTATTATTGCATATTATCATTATGTATTATGTATCCATTATTAAGAATACATCATACCAAAAAAAATGCTTTAAATACAGCAATAAATGCAATTTTTTAAATAAATTGACGTATAACATATCTTGAGTTGGTAGCCAAAAGCACTGTTTCCTTATAGTGAAGCTATTGAACCTATACCAGAGTCTCAATATATTCAGAAACAAGTTCCTGACAAGTAGTTTATTAGCAGAACAGATAAAGCGTCTCCACCGAGATATGTGGGAGGTTATATCAGAATGCCAACAACTCTGGGCCTTACAGGAAATATTACTTCTGATATATGTTTGCAACAACCTGGCTTCACCATGAAGTTTTGGCTGTCAACTATTGTCACTTAATACCATGTAAACACTACAAAGCGTGAAACAGCAAATGGGTTGAAGGAGCAATATCATATCCCCAAGCAGGCATCATCCTTTCTATATCACTTGTAGTGTAACAGAGCATTTAACCTTATGACATTGCTTTATAAAATGCTATTATTTTCTGTGTGTTCGCTGCTCTCTCTTAGAATAGGAGTCGTGCATTGTTTTATTTAGATGTGATTGCAAGCTCTGCTCGTGGCCGGTCACTGGGTCTTCTTGGTGGTATTGATTGGTATCCATTTTCACTGCCTAGAGGCACAGAAAGTTTTTTTTTTTTTTTAAATGTTTCAAATACATAAAACTGTGAATAGACTGGATTTTTCTTGCACAAGTGTTAGTCAGTAATAAATTAGATACACCAAGGCTTTGCAGGCAGGGTCGTATCTGCCTTTTTGGAGCCCCTAGGCAGTGAAGTGGAGGAGCCCCTGCGAATGAGTATGCAAGGTGTGCACGGACCCATTTTTGCCTTTTCTGTACGTGTAAGTTCCCTTACTGTCTTGTTCTAGGTGGTTACCCCCTAGTAGCCAGTATATGAACTTCAGCATTTCATTTTTTTTAAGACAGGAGCATATATAACACTTAGCTGTACTCTATTCAAATCAGTGCAAAAAAAAAAAAACAACATAAATTTAGTCTACCGCAGCCCCTTTATCTGGGGCTGCCGTAGACTAAATTTATATTGTTAGGCTGCCTGAATAATGTGTTCATATGCACAGATATAAATATATAAAGTTATGATTGAAGAGACAGAAAGGGGGTAGCAGCAGTAGTAACTGTAACTCTAGTGGACCACGAATGGTCCGACCTCTCTGCTATGACCTGCCCATGTCAGGTGTCCCTATATGGACAAGCCCCTTCACCATGTCAAGGTAGTAATCCAGAAGGGGCGTCATGTAGTATCAACCTGGTAATATGTCCTGGATCTCGAAGCCAATTCTTGTGATTATTTCAAGGTCCCCAGGTTAAAAAAGTTTGAGAGACACTGGCTTAATTAATCTAAGCAAATATATGAGGACTGGATGATAGCCCTTTAAATATTAAGACTCACATTCATTTCCAAGCCCGCAACTCAATCTCAGAAGGCCGAATGTCTGCGGGTGTTTTGCGGGCTCCCGTTCGTCTCCGATTATGATGCTATTCAATTGCTCAGGGCCGCAAGTTACTGTCCCAAAGCCAAAACCGTAAGCCATGCACTGGTTCGTAGCAGTTTAGGGCGGGAACATGATCAATTAAGCAAGCCCGTAACCTCCTATTTCGAATCAGCCAATAGAAAATGAGACTGTCATTATTACGGTAGTAAAACATGGAAGTTACGTGTCAATCAATTAGGTTCAGGGGGCCGATATGCAATCAGACTCGCAAAACTGCAAAATAAAGAATCATGAAAATGAATGCCAATACTGTTCTAGTCCATGTGGGTGGCCTGATATGTATTAACTCAATGATACCAGAGATTGATTTAACCCCGAAATGTAACATAAAAATACGTTTAATTTCCTGCTGATTTGCGGGCTTGAAAACTGTTGTGCAATTAATTCTAATGTATATCATCGCTTTCCCCGTTATTTACAGTTCTGTAGTGTTTTTTTTTTTTGCATTTACAGTGCTATGAATAGGTGTTTAACCCCTTCGCGGGTTCTTTCTAGCACTCATATGATTTTCTCCTTCGTTTGCCATTTACGGGTGTGAAAACATTTGCGGGCTTGGGGAAATTGAGCAAATGAATAACTATTTGCGATTTTAGCCTTGTGAAAGATCAAAGGCTTCCGGAGGCTGTAAGTTACGGGTTTAACCATCGCAACATTTTCAAGGCCGTAACTCCTAACTTGTTTGAATAGCAAATTAACGTGCACTCTCATTTACGGGCTACCGGATTGCCCAGACTATTCATAAAACACAATTGTTTGATGTTAGACAGACGTATTTATTTTGGCACATTCATTGTATTGTTTTTATCTCAATAGTGTGTTATCACTTGTTTAACTAAGTGGAAACTCCTCATTTATAGCAATGAAACACTGATTAAACATGTTTTATTATATTTTGACATTAAACCCTTTGGGGATTCAGGGTGCTGTTATGTTGAATGTTAAGTGTCAGATATTTAGACAGAAATACTGAGCATCCACTGGGCTTAAAACCATGTCTGAAGTCCCGCCAGCGAGATTGTGTCAGCTCGCTATCCTGACACACAGCAGGCCACGTGCACAGCAGAAGTAACTATTTAATACACTATGATTACTGCTCTAATCTATCTATGTGCAACCTGAAAAAATGTCCGGCTTATCAGGAAGATAAACAGGTGCATCTAAGAAGACAAGCACTGTATTTTATAATTGTACAAATACTGAAGGTCATTTGGGAATTGCAAAATTAAACAGTCTTGAACTGCAGTTCAGAAATATGCTGCCGGAGTTTTACTCCTAAGGTTTCCTTTTTTTTCAATGGGTTTATGCTTTTTAAGGCCTTAATTAGACAACATGTATTGTGTATCTTATACATAATTTAAAAAACTGACTAGTGACCCCCCAGAAGGAATTACAATGTTGCTTCACTGCAAACGTGTGGCCCACAAGCCTTGTGCTCCTGAAATAATATTTTAAATTCATTTATATTGATATAATGCAGCAAAATGTTTACCTATTAATCTAAATTAAAATGAAAAATGTTTTCGAGATAACAATATCTCTCTCCCCCCTCCTTCCTCTCTTTCTCTCCCTCCCCATCTGTCCTTCCCCTCTCCCTCTCCCTCCCTCTCTCTCTCTCTCTCTCTTTATATATATATATATATATATATATATATATATATATATATATATATATATAGAGAGAGAGAGAGAGAGAGAGAGATAGATAGATAGATAGATAGATAGATAGATAGATAGATATTACACTGCCCCATAAGGAACCATTAAATGATGTAGTGTCTCCCTCTGCAGTTATAATTTACAGCCATTTATTTTGCATGAACAGGAGAGACATCCCTGGATATAACCTGTGATTGGCTGGGAAGCTACCATGGGATTTGTTCTATTTCGAAAGGCAATCTAAAAGGGACAACTAAAAAGTATTGGGTTGGGGGGGGGGGGGGGGTTAATTTCCACACACATGTAATATTGTAATTAAAGTAGCAAAATACACAAGTTTATATCTGCTGTTTGCAAAAATCCATTGGCCCACTCCTGCAGTACCCGGGCAGAAATAATCTCAAATCCATTTTAAGTTATTCACTATTTACTTCTTGTGTTTAAAGGCATGTGTGATGTACAACTTCCCTATGAGGTGTATTCCAATAATTTTAAGTAACTATATAACTGTATATACAACATGTGTTATAATACAAATCTTGTATGAATGCATATCACTTAATTATATCCATCCTATGCTTTGTATTATAAGAGCCAAAAAGATAAATATTTTACTTAACAACTTGTATTATATTAAAAAATAGTGTGCCTTGGCAAAAATAATATGTTAATACCTATTTGCCAATTATATTTATTATAATATGTATATAAATAAGTCTACTCTAATGAATGAAAACATAGTTTGCTGTGTATTTACTATCACTTTTACTGCTATTTGCTGTGTATGCTCATTTGCAAAGATCGCTTGTTCATACTTATATTTAAGCTCAGGTAGCAGAAGGATGCTGCCGCTATCACCCACCCGCAAGCCTTCAGAGAAGCTTAGTGAATTTAGCTTATTGTACAAATACAGGTCAAATACTTGGATCAGGATCACTTTGATAGTCAAACGTAATGTAAGATATACAGATGATCTAACAGTACACATATAATATACTGTATATATATGTGTGTGTTGTTGTTTAGTTGTTCAGTCGTGTCTGTCCCTCTGTGACTCTACAGTCTGCGGCGCGCCAGGCACGTTTTGTGTCTGGTTGTACTCATCCATAAAGTTTTCATGGCAAAGATACTGCAGTGGGTTGCCAGTCCCTTTTCCAGTGGACCACAATTTCTCTGACTTGTCTGCTATCTGCTATGACCTGCCCATCTTGGGTGACCCCACAGCTCACAGCTTCATTGAGCTACATAAGCCCCTTCACCAGGACAGGACAAGGTAGCAATCCAGATGGGAAAAAAAATATATATAAATATATATATATATATATATATATATATATATATATATATATATTCAGTTAGTATTTTCACTATAGGTATAGCAGAAGTATAACATCAGCTATGATGTGAGACATATTCTATTAGCTACTTGCAAATGCCTTGAACTCATACATTTGACTTTGGTTGTTTTTTTTATAAATGTTTATATGCATTCTATTAACTTAAGAATTTAGTGCCAATAAGTAAGCCAAATATGTAGCAATATTAAGAGTGATTTTAAGTGTGTATAAATTTACGAATCGGCCCATTGAATCCAGCTGATTTAGGAGTTAAATAATACAGCTATAACAGAAAAAGAGTATAAGTGCATTTGTCAAAAGTACATACATGTGAAATTTCCATTAAAATATCAAACAAACGAGAACACAGAAAAAAATAAGTTATTTTAATGTTAAAAAAAGTAGCCCACTTATCAAATGAAGTTTTGTTCTAATGCCTTAAATTATATAATTTGACAAACCAATGTTTGTTGTGGGATAATTGTCAAAGGAACAATACATGAATGCAGTGGGAGTCATTTTTTTATTTATTTATTTACTTTTATTTAATAGCTACACCTTTAATGTAGAATACATATGCAATTGCATTTATCAAATCATGTCATAATATTATATTTAATCTCTCTAGCTATCATATGGCTATATATTATTATTATTATTATTCTATTAGCTACTTGCCAATGCCTTGAACTCATAGATTTGGCTTCGGGTGTTTTTTTTATAAATGTTTATATGCATTCTATTGATTTAAGAATTGATTAGTGCTAATAAGTAATATTTGCTGCATATGTAGCATCATTAAGAGTGATTTTAAGTGTGTATACATTTACAAATTGGGCAATATATATATAAAATACTTAGTTATATTGTGCAAATTTATTGCAATGCATTTACAACAAAAAAAAATCTGGAATATATAGATAAGCGTATATGTTATATAGGGTTGTTTATAAATAAGATACATTTTAT